>OX374626.1:8990000-10240000 GCA_947347705.1 Nymphula nitidulata | reverse complement strand
AGCATCATTAAGAGCTTGTGTAATGGATCCATAATACAAGCTCTTGATGATGCTTACTTTGGGCTAGATAATAGGTGTGAGTGTATAAATATTATTATTATTATTATTATACTAGATAACGGATAAATAATGATAATAATATGACATATAAATATTAGAAATATACTAAATAAACATATAAACATCCATGACTCGTAAACAAATGCTCGTACTCATCATACAAACATTTGCTCCTACCGGGATTCGAACCCGGGACCTCTTGACCGAGTAGCCTGGGGTACAGACCACTTGGCCAGCCGGTCGCCGACTGCGTTGACCCGCCGGCCAGGGAGACCTAAAGTAACGGCTGTTCCGCTGGCCGCCCGTGGCACAGTACAGGGGCACTATCCTAACCAGATCATGAGGCTGCCCCATCATGCCTCGCATAATCTCGGGGTGGTCCGTCGTGCCGGTTGCTGACCGGATGGTGGGGTTCAGCGGCCATACCCGGGAGGGTTCGGGGGCCCTTCTGTCCGGCGGGTCAGCGCTTCTCTGCTGTCGGCTGTTACCTGGCGAAACAGGCCTCACGATTTGACTGCCTATATCCATCCATGGCAGCGACAAGTAATGTGTATGGTCGTACAGCGGTGCACATCCCCACTACAGCCACGCTGTTTGAGGTAGGGCTCACAAACTTCCGTGGGCTTCATGCTAACCTCAATGTCGTCTACCAACATCTTGAGACGGCTCGGCCAGCGCTGCTTTTTTTGGAGGAGACCCTTTTCTTTTCCATCCTCGGGGTGCACGTGGACCTGGGCATTCATTGCCGTGTCTACGTTTGCCTCTACAGATCCCACAGAGGTGACATGGAGACAACTCGACTTTTTGAACACCTTAGTCGGGTGGCAGATGTTGCGCAGGAGCAGTTTCCAACCGCGGATTTGGTGTTTTTAGGAGACTTCAATGCTCACCACGATATGTGGTTATGTTTCCCCAAAACTGACCATGCTGGTAGAACTGCCCCATCGGTTAGAGGTTCGAGCTCCCTTGGGATCATCGGGTCACTGCCTGATTTCTGCTGGGGTGCCAAGGGCGTCGCCACCGGTATCTGTGGTGGCCAAACGCCGCATCTAGCACTATGCGTCGGCAGATTGGGGCGGTATGCGGGATTACTTTGCATCTGTTCCTTGGAGGCAGCGCTGTTTCAGTGAGTCGGAGCCGAATGCTAACGCTACTGCTGAGTGAGCTGGTGAGATAATGTGAAGGATGGAGTACTATATCCCTCACTCCGATCTCGTCAGTAAGGGCAGGCGTAACCACTAGTTCAATCGTGAGTGTGCCTTAGCTGTTGAGAACAAACAGTCGGCATACCGCGCTTGGATCAGAGGTCGAGTCAATGGGGATCCAAATATTGACTCACTGAAAGCAGCCTATAACAATGCCACCAAGTCCTGCAAAAGGGCCCTCATCAGAGCGAATGCTCAGCGCGTTGCACGAGTTGGCCAAGAATTACTAACACACCCTACGGGAAGCCGTAGGCTACTGGCGTCTGGCCAAAGCCGTGCTGTCACCCTTTTTCGGAACACTTACTCATAAGCCGCAAGAGATAGCCGATCTCCAGGTAAAACTCTTTGCTGCTCATTCCCGAATCGATGACTTCAATTCTCAGCCACCAACACTCACCCATTGTGGCCACAAAATGCCTGATATCCGTATCAGGCAATGTGATGTACGTGCGGAGCTTCAGTCAATCGACGTCCGAAAAGCTCGTGGACCTGATGGCATCCCAGCGATAGTACTGAAAAACTGCGCAGTGGTCTTGTCTTCCGTCGTAACGCGGCTATACCCCCTTCCTCTCTCTTCTGGGTGTGTGCCGTTGGAGCGACGCTAATGTGCAACCGGTCCCCAAAAAGGGAGACCGATCAGACCCAGCTAACTACCGCCCAATAGCTGTCACCTCTGTTCTTTGCAAGGTTATGGAACGGATCTTAAATTACCAGCTGGTTCGATACCTAGAAGATCACTCATTAATTAATGATCGTCAGTGTGGGTTTCGGTCGATCTTCGAGCGTATTTAATGCATGTCTGGGGTGAAGCTATTGACAATCGTGGTGAGTGAGTGGCTGTTAGCCTTGACATTGCCAAAGCTTTTTGATCGGGTCTGGCTCAGTGCTCTTCTCTCCAAGCTCCCGGCATACGGTCTGCCCACTCAGCTCTGCAATTGGATCGCCAGCTTCCTGCATGAGCGGAGAATCCGTATCCTCGTTGATGGATGCGCTTCGTGGTTCATGTCAGTGAACGCTGGTGTACCAGAAGGCTCTGTTCTATCCCCCATTCTCTTTCTTCTTCATATCAATCATATGCTTACATTGGGAAACAACCATTGCAATGCGGATGACAGTACAGTGCATGGTGGATATAACGGTCACCCAGGGGCTGGGCGCATTGAAACCGAGAGGGAGAGAATCAATCTTACCATTGAGCTCAACAGGGTGTTAAACATCATATCTGAATTCGGATTTCACAATGCTAAGAAAACACAGGTGTGTGCGTTTACAGCTAAAATGTCGCCGTTCCTTCCCCTTCCCTCTCTTCAGGGCACTACTCTTTCGGCATAGGGCTACATCAACTTGCTCGGTATGGAGATATGCTGCGATCTAAATCAGAGGAATTATATGGAAACCGTGGTCAAAACAGCCTCACGGAAGCTAGGTGTCCTGAACAAGGTGCGTCGAGTTTTCACGCCTGACCAATTATGCCCGCTGTACAAAACTCTGGTCCGGTCTTGCGTTGAATATTGCTCGCATCTGTGGGAAAGCTCCGCCAAGTACCTCCTCGATGCGCTGGACAGATTGCAGCGTCGTGCCGTCCGTATTATTGACGACGTAGAGGTTACGAACAGCCTAGAACCTCTACAACTCCGTCGTGACATTGCATCACTAAGCGCCTTTTAGCGGCTTTATCATGGAGAGTGTTTTGAGGAGCTTTTCGACCTTATCCCACCTTTCCCTTTCCTACTCAGGAGCACGCATGCCGGAATTCGGAGTCATCAATTTACTGTCTCCACCTAAACATCACGCACAAAGAAGTATAGTTACTCGTTTCTTTGTCGGACTTCCAAAACTTGGAATTTTTTGCCAGCACATGTGTTCCCTCCTTCCTATAACATGGGTTTCTTCAAAAGAGGCGTTAAAAACCGGCAAGGTGGGGGCGGCTAGAACAGTGTTTGTTTTTTTTTTATACCACTAAGGTGGCAATCAAGCATACGGCCCACCAGATGGTAAGCGGTTACCGTAGCCTATGGACGCTTGCAACACCAGAGGTATCACTTGCGCGTTGCCGACCCTGTAAAAACCTTTTCACGCCTTTTTTGAAGAACCCCATGCTGTACTCATTCGAGAAAACCTATGAAGGGAGCTCATTCCACAACTTGAGCGTACGCGGGAGAAAGTTTCAAAGAAAGTGTGTTTTCAAACTGCTCTGGCTGTCTCCGCACATGGACTTTTCTTACCGCTTCACATCAGATGGTGATGACTCATTTACTGAGCTTTGTATATAAAAAGCGGTTCGGTGAGTTATAGCAGTTGTGGTAACGACTGAGATCAACGGCTTAGCGTGCCTTCCAAAGCACGGAGAAGCTCGAGATTATAAATTATGATTGACCCATCTCGGTGGTAGACCCGTATGTAGGGTCGTCTGGGTAGGTACCACCGCCTTTCTTATTTCAGCCGTGAAACAGTTCGCTGTGTTTCGGATTGAAGGGAAAGGTAGCCAGTGTAATTACTGGGCATGGATATTTCAGCTTAGGTCTCAGGATGACAACGCACCTGCAATATCAAGTGATTTTTCCTTGTTATTGCAGGTGTCTATAGGCGGCGGTAACCGCTTACCATCAGGTGGGCCGTCAGCTTGTTTGTCATCTAGTTGTATAAAAAAAAAAATTCGGGTATGGCGAAAGTTGCTTTGTTTTTGTAATCGAAACTATGGCGTTCAAATCACTACGCTATCGCTACCGAGATACTCAAATCACTGTATTATTTAATTAAAATAAAATGAATACATTATGATTTTGGTTTTTTGGAAAAATTAACATAAATAATTTGTATTTACGGGGAAATTTTACCATGCATATCAATGTTATTTGGAAAATATTTATTTAATACAATGACACAATTTTGCACTACTATAAATTAATTCGGAAGTCACTTTCACACTCCATCGCTATAACGGTAATACACCAAAGAAAATGTATTTTTTGTAATAATTAACTCACAATATGAATGCGCTCTTCAATCGAACAAATCACTCTGCTCGTAAAACATATAAAAAATAGTGAATGTCGAAATGCCGAGGTAACCCATGGGCGGCTGTGTACTTTATCGAGATGTCC
This sequence comes from Nymphula nitidulata, assembly GCA_947347705.1. Lineage (NCBI taxonomy): Eukaryota > Metazoa > Arthropoda > Insecta > Lepidoptera > Crambidae > Nymphula > Nymphula nitidulata. Next base: position 10,235,631 of record OX374626.1, on the reverse strand, counting down.
CCGACGCCGATGGGCGGCGCGCTTCCAATTTATAACGGCATTGGGGTAATGGTAATGTGTGTATATTTACGGGAGGCAATTAATGCGTTAATAAAATCCTTTCTTTTAATTTTACAGCTTTAACACCCAACATTAGCCCACAAATAAGACATGTTGTATTAGTTTCCATTTTCTATGCAATTATCACAAGTCACTACTCGTACAACAACAAACAAATTATAGCGCCTCGCTCCCGGCCGGCAGCCGGTCGCCGGAGCCCGTGAATGCCTACGCGGCTACGCGCTCCTTTGCCGCGCTGCTGTGGCCGCGCTAGTGTTCTTCGCACAAAAACGTTGAAAATAATATAAATCAAAATCCCATGGATTAAAATGACACAAATTAAGCATATAGCTTCCTTTTACCATAACATTAATAAAGACATAAACTCTAATAACTTGAATTTTCTTTTATGGCTATTACAGGGGGTTAAATAGGGAAAAAAATATAGTTCCGAATACCATGGATGAATATGACACAAAATGATTTAAACAATAGATACTAGAGTTAGAGAACCGGTAACACTTATTTCACCAACTTTAATATTTTTCTACAGCTATTACAGCGATAGGTATGGTATTTGGGTAAATCCAGTATTCCCATGGAGTGAGATGGCACAAAAAGCTTATGTATATCAGTAATGACTTTGTTATCATCATGGAAGTTAAATTTTCAACTCTAATTTTCTTTTCAACGAAATAATGCATAAAAAGACAAATACCTAAATTGTGACCTTAGCAACCATCAAAAATGACACAAAATCATGATTTGGGTTGGTCAAATGGTATACTAACTGTATGCAAAAAATCATAAACTTTAATATTTTTGGAACCTCAAAACCTAGCGGTACCGGACTAATTGTCAGATCACGGATTCGATTCGAAAAGTCACATGCCGTCTCGCTTTGACGCACCGCGATAAAAAGTGACAAGTATAGAGTTTCCGAAATTCGAATACCGACATTCCGACAGTTGAGAATAAGGGGGCTGATGGTAAGCGGCTACCCGGCGGTAGCCGCTTACCATCAGTAATATAAATAATAAATAGTAATATAAATATAATCACCTATAGACACCTGCAATAACAAGAAAAAAACACTTGATATTGCAGGTGCGTTGTCATCCTGAGGCCTAAGAAGAAATGTCGTCCATGCCCGGTAATTACACTTACAGTAGACGTGTTTGGGCTCATAAGAATATTCTCAATGATATGTGTGTTTGTGTGTTAGATAGATGATTAATACGGACGAGATTACTTAAAATTTTCAATTTTATATTTTACATTTACGTAAGAATCCAAATAATAAATTGTAGATTTATTTTTTATAAAATTTTATATTAATTTAAATATGTTCATATCATATTATTTTAAAAGAATTAAAATAATATTTTTCGAAATGTGGCGGTATAGATATAGTTCAATGATAAAATGACTACGATGGTGAATGATTTACTTACTAATTTTTTTATACTTTTCCGCCCTAGGGAAGAAATTTATCACTTTCAGCTCACTTCATATAACAATGACTCATCTTCAGAGTATCAGAAATAAAAAAAAAAACAAGCTAAGTGGTATATTCCAACTTTAGGAAAAAGTTTGTAATCTCTCGTTTAAAGGAGTCCCGCGACGGGGCTCGTCTGATACTCTCAAGCAAGGAGTTCCCGAGAATAATCGCCTTGATAACGAAGGACTTAGCATCAAAGTCAGAACTTTAGGGAAGTACGCAAGTCCCAGGTAATGCTATCAGATTTCGGGAAAAATAGGTTTTTTGAGGTACTTACCTAGGGAGGTGAATGAGGTTGAACCACGACAATGTACAAGAGGGACTTGTTCACCATTTAAGCTGAGAATGATATTTAGAAATGTGGTCGAATTTACGCATATTAAAAACGAATCTTATGCAGACATTCTGTAAACGTTTGAGTTTATTCAACAAGGTGACACATAAATCGGGATAGCATATGTCGGCATAGTTCAGCCTGTCGATTCTGTAACAAAACTCGCACCTCACTTCGCAAGTCACTTCGAATTCAACTGTAAAATAAAGCAAAAAATGTATGAAAATTTGCTGTATTTGACAGTTGAATTCGAAGTGACTTGAGAATTCGAGGTGCGAGATTCGTTACAGAATCGCACCCCAGTACAGGCAGAAGAAGAGATTGAGCAAGTGCTTAAGCTTTCTAATATAACATTTCACATACAAAATTTAAATACCTAATGCTATTCTGACAATAAGGTTTAGTAATATAAAACGCAGGAATTTCTATTATGCTCCCTTGGGATGACAAACAACTCGAAAAGTTAGAAATTTCTAGCAAATAAATCAAAGTGGTCATCCTAATACAATTTGTAAAAGTTAAAATAGTTTGACGATATTATGATGGTCAAGTTTACTGAGACTAAAATTCAATTTCAAGTTTTGGGCGTGAGTGACCATCAGATTAAGGGGAGAACACGCCCAAAGATTGAAATTAATTGGCTCATCCAGATATTGTTCTGGGAAGCACCCTCATCTTTGAGGATTTATGTCTTAGTGTAGAGCCTCAACTATGAAGCCGCTGCTGTGAAAGTTATTTGCTTGTTTAATGTATGCTCAGATAATGAAGGCTTGGTGTAAATAATAGGCATATAGGTACGAAGCGAACGATTATTGTACAAGTTACGTAGGTATTATAATGGTATGGTATGTATTTTAAGCCAAATGGCGGGCCGTCAGCTTGTGTTTAGAGTTATATAAAAAAAATAAAATCATTCTTAATTTTAGACCTATGAAAAACCTACATTGAGATAATCACAGTTTTTTGAGTATTTTAATACAGTTTTTCCATAATAATTTGACATATTTCTATAAGTTAATGATAGAATATTTACTCTAAAAATTTTAACCTTAAATCAAACTTTTTAAGGAACGTATAAAACATACAAAAATTAACGCCAATAATTTTAACAAGGTACACATTTATTTATGAAAATAGCGCACTTATAAATGTAGTTTTGTCGGTAAACATGTTCTTAAAAACTGTACGCTCCACTGATATTTTTGACGGTAACAACGACTTAGTTGTCTATTTTTATTATCTATATTCAAAACATAGTAGATATTAGTGTAAAGGTGCTTATTTTGGGCTAGTTGATAATTGCTTCATTACAATCTGACCTTTATCTAGTCAATCGTACACAGGATCGCAGGTTGGTGATAGGGTGCGCGTCTACTATACCTACTTACTGTACTTGAATAATAATAAAAAAAACATAGCTTGATTTATAGTATTTATTAACTCAAATATAGAGTACGGCGAGAATGAATTTCTCGAAAAACAAATTTTAACGTTGTTATGACTCGTCATAAACTGTTTTTTTACATGTAGGTTATGTCAACATTTATATACCTCATGGAAACTGCTGATGAGTTTCAATCTGTCGCCCTTTACCAGCACGCTGTCTAAAAAATAGAAAATCTATTGTTTGATTTGATTTAATGTAATTTTTTGTCGCTTAATAAATATCCAAACATAACTTGACTAAAATAATCAATTAAATTAAAATAATCAAATTATCACAATTTGATTATTTTAATTGGAAACAGAGGTAATGTAAACAAAAAATCGCTTCAAAACTATCTTGACTGAAAATATGAAATTTTGACCTGTATTGAAAACTATAATATTGTAAGTGCTTTTACAAGAGAATCTACTATTAGAGGTGGATCTTTAATATTATTATTAAATAATATAAAATATAAAGAACGACCAGATGTTGTTCAACACTCTATTGAGCGAACTATTGAAATTTCCTGCATAGAACTCGAGCAACATATTGTTGTATGTGTATACAGACCTCCCTCTGGAAACTATGATCTATTTGAGGCTTCAATGGAAAACGTTTTAAATATAATAAGTGGCAATAACAAGAAGATAGTTGTATGTGGTGACTTCAATATAAACATTTTGGTATCATGTTCGTACTCAGATAGGTTCCTTAATTTATTCAGATGTTTTAATCTTCTCCATACTTTCTTTGAACCTACTAGAATTACACCAATATCAGCTACCTGCTTGGATAATATTTTTGTAACTGTGATGTACTTGAACAATCAATTATATATTGTATAAATTCAAATCATAGTGGGCAGAAAATCGCTATTGAGCACCATCATGTTAACCAAATAAAAAAAGTAACTTATAGGCCTATTACAGATAGTCGCTTGAGGAAATTTGCAAATAATGTAATGAATAGAATTCACTGTCTAAAGGAAACAGATGATCCCAATAAGTTGAATAGCAGTTTATTTGATAATTTAAATATTGAATTCAAGAATATTTTTAAACAAAAAACATTTACAGTCAGTTCTAAAAGAAAGTTTAGTGATTGGGCAACTCCGGGTATTTATATAAGTAGAAAAAAATTATTTGAACTATACTATCAGAAGTCGACTTCCACTGATCCATTTTTATTGATTATGTCAGAAAGTACTCTAAAATCTTTATAAAGGTTTGTAATACTGCTATAGCTAACTTTTTGAGTAATAAAATTAAGAAATCAGACAATAAAATAAAAGCCACTTGGAAAGTTATAAATCAAGAAAGTGGTAAATCAAAAGTTACTGATAGGTGTTTTAAAATTAATGTCAATGGCAAAACTATAAAAACAGATGATGGAGTTGCGAATACCTTCGAGATTTTTTTTACAATATACCTAATAAAATTATAAAAGAATTGAATTCGTGTACTAAACGCGCACTTGCTCTCATAGAGACGAATATTCATAAGTGCAATATTCCTTTCAATTTCCATGAAATTAACGTTAATACAATCATAGAAGCTTTCAAGTCTTTGAATATGAAAAAGACTGAGGATTTATGGGGCTTTTCTGTTAGTGTTATAAATTCTATAATAAATGTTATATCTCCTCAACTATCGTTTATATTTAATAAATGTATTGATGATGGTGTATTTCTCAATCAAATGAAATTAAGTAAAATAATACCTTTGTTTAAGGCGAAAGATAGCACTGACCCCACAAATTTCAGTCCCATTTCAATTTTGCCGACTCTTAGCAAAATTTTAAAAAATATGTTATTAACCAATTGCTTTCTCATTTTACGAGAAATGAATTGCTTCACAATAGACAGTTCGGATTTACTAAAGGAAAAAATACTACAGACGCGGGAATCGCGCTTATAAAACACATATTTGATGCTTGGGAAAATCGGCAGGATGCTCTAGGTATCTTCTGCGACTTGTCCAAGGCGTTTGACTGTGTTGATCATCAAACATTATTGGGTAAATTAAATCATTATGGTGTATCAATAAAGTCATTAAAACTTATTGAATCCTATTTGACCAATAGAATTCAAAAAGTTGTTATAAACAAAACTGAGTCTTCTGGTGCGCCTGTGCACATGGGCGTGCCTCAGGGTTCGATATTAGGGCCATTGCTTTTTTTAATTTATATCAACGACCTCCCTTACTTTTCAAAAAAATTGTGTGAGACGGTATTATTTGCAAATGACGCCTCACAAATTTTTAAAATAGACCGAACTAAAACTGACTTTGAGGATGTAAATAATGCCATTTCAAAAGTGCTATCCTGGTTCGAAAATAATAATTTATTGTTAAATTCAAAGAAAACTAAGTGTATTAAATTAACTTTACCAAATGTAAGGCAGGTTAGTACTCATGTTGAAATCAATGAAGAAACTATTGAATGTGGTGACTCTACAGTATTTTTAGGAATTAAGTTAGATTCTCGTTTACAATGGTATCCTCATATCTCGTCCCTATCTAAAAGACTTAGTTCAGCTGCTTATGCTGTTAAAAAAATTAGGTCTTTGTGTGATGTTGAAACAGCAAGACTTGTTTACTTTGGTTACTTCCACAGTGTCATATCGTATGGCTTGCTTTTGTGGGGCACAGCAGCCGAAATTGAAGATATTTTTATTTTACAAAAAAGGGCTGTGCGTGCTATTTACAGACTCAAGCCACGTGATTCACTGAGGGATTTATTTAAAGAAATTAATATTTAAACTTAAGTTATATGTGAAAAAAACTTTAATGAAAAAAGGCTACTATAAGGTCAAAGAATATTTAGATGATAAGAATGCGTGGACACATTAAAATTCCTAAATGTTTTATATGGTATTGTCTCACATTATTATATGTTTATTTACGACTATTATGACTATTAACCTCTGTATACCTATATTGTGATTGTGCATTGTCAGATAGCTTGAAAATAACAATAATACTTTTGACATTGGGTACCTACTTTTTTGGTGTGTACATTGATATACATTCTCTTCTCATTTTAATTATTTTTTTCGCTGGGCGGCACTGCACTGCTAAATGTTATATTTTTTTAACTACAAACATTGTAATTTATTAGTAATTGAAATATAATAAAACTAGAATAATAATAATGATAACAAATAATAATGTTAATATCAAAAATTAAGAATATTGTAATTTATTATTTGAAAAGAGTGACTACACGAGTTTGTTGCCGGAATCTTCTCGGTAGTTCAACTTTCTATTCTATTCTATTTTTTGTTTATGGCTTATGTCAGGCTTGACAATTCCGCCAGTGTCGAGTTTGGAGAAGACACTATGATTGATGACTATGTTCGGTTTGTAGACACGTGATCGGTCGGGCAACCTGAGGGCAAACAAAATAATATTATGGGAGGATATTGTTAGTATGGTTAAATAGGAATAAATATAAGGACAATGTACAACTACGATCTTTATTAATTAATTATTGGGGTAGTGGGAAACATTGACGCAACATATTATGAACATTACGGTAAAAGCGGAACAAGTAATTTATAGATTGATTTTGTATTTTTTAATATAAATTGATAAGCTTTTTATGATTTCTGCGTTAATATCTGAAAGTAAAAAGTTTATATTTGAAGGACGAGGTATATTAACTGGCAAATAGTTGAAAAGTGAGGTAGGATGCCTAGAGCAATTAAAGAATATATGATCTACGGAACCTTCCTCCAAGCCGCATTCACATAAAGAGTGATCCAGAATTTTAATCTTTGCCAGGAAAACCGGAGAACAAACATGTCCAATTCGCAAACGGATTATAGTAGAAGTAACGTGCTTGTCCGCTGATCGGTACTTAAAAAACCATGGCTTAACAGGGATTAATGGTTGAATATTGCCAAAATGTTTACCCTTGATAAGGCGAGAGGACGACCAAATGGATTGCCAGTTCTCAGTCAAAAGCGATTTAGCAATGGCGCGGATATCATGAGCGAAACATTTCGAATATTTAGGACATCCCAAGGTGACAGCATCTTTGGCGTAGGAGTCTACTGTCACGTTACCGGCAATACCACAATGACCCGGGATCCAAGCCAGGACCACTTCTATACCTGATTGTTGGCAGCGTAGAAGGCTTTCTCTCGTTCTTAGAGATAAGAGGGAATTTTCTTTTGCACGAATAGGGAATTTAAGAATGTCCTCTAGAGAACTGCGAGAATCAGAGAGAATTAAACACTTATTTAATTTATGTGATTCAATATAAGAGACCGCTTCATTCAGGGCTATTGATTCTCCAGTAAAGACCGAGGTCATAGAAGGGCATTTAAAATTTAAAAGAATTCTGAATTTTGGAATCCAAACTGCGGACCCAACGTTACTGTCCTGAGAGAGTTTAGATGCATCCGTATAAACCAGAGTCCAGTCTTTCCAGTCCTTATCAATTATGAAATTAAATTGCTCATTTGCTCCCGGGGAATCTTTATTGATACCAAGACTAAGGATAATAGGAGGATTGAATACTATGGCATCATAACTGAATTCTTGGAAAAGAGGGCTGCCGGGAAATTGGAATATGGGAGGGCCAGATATAAATCTGTCATAGCTCTTGATCAGACATGGAGACTGTTTATGAGACCAATATGTTGATGTTGGGATTAGATTATGAAGTTGGTGTAGCCGAAAAATTAAAGGATGATCAGATATCTGAATAATTTTGAAAAAGTATCTATCCGCAAGGAACTGCCGTCTAAGGAAAAGAGGAGGGTCAGCACACTCTATTTGGAGAGCATTGACAGGAGAGGATCTCATGGCACCTGTAACAATTCGGAGAGATTTTGATTGAATTTTATCAAGTGTTGATAATGCCATTTTGTTACAAGGTTCCCAGAGAGATGAACCATAGTCAAGGTGGCTGCGAATAACAGCATTATAGAGGAGTTTTTGGCAATATGGATGAGCTCCCCACCATACACCAGAGACGGCGCGGAGGGCGTTAATGTTTTTTTCGCATTTGTCTTTGATATAATTAAGATGAGCAATACCCGACAGTCTGGAATCAAAGATAATACCTAAAAATTTAGTTTTGTCTTGAACTGGAATGCTATCGTTATTAATGACAATATCAACGTCAGGGATCCTTTTTTTCCGGGAAAAAACAACAACAGAGCTTTTGGACGCAGAAAGTGACAAGCCGTGGTCGGAAAGCCACTGATTTAAATAATAGAGTGCTGAGTTTAGTCGCACTGAGCACTCAGAAATATCTTCGGCGGCATAATAAAGTGCAATGTCATCGGCATATTGAAGAATGTCGCAGAAACAATCAACTGTTTTATCCAAATCTGAGGTATATAGGCTATACAAGATGGGACTCAAGACAGAACCCTGAGGGAGACCTTTCCAGACAAGTCTGGGAGGAAGAATAGTTTCATTGGCTCTCACATGAATAGATCTCGTCATGTATAGATTGCAAATAACGTTAATTATCTTCGCAGGTAAACTCAGCTGTAGCATTTTTTGCCTGAGCACTGGAAGAAGGACGTTATCATAGGCGGATGTGATGTCAAGAAAGACTCCAACCATATGTTGTCCGCGAGAGAAAGCTAACCTAACGTCAGAAGAGAATATGCTCAAGCTATCCATGGTTCCCAAACCCTTGCGAAAACCAAACTGGGTTCTTGAGAGGATACCTTTACTTTCCAAAATCCACTCCAATCTATTTTTTATCAGATGTTCCATTATTTTTGCAAGAGTAGATGAGAGAGCAATTGGCCTATAAGATGATGGGACGGATGGGTCTTTATGAGGTTTTAAGACAGGAATTACTATGTGGTGTTTCCAAGATTCGGGGACTATCCCTGTTGCAAAAATATTATTTACAATTTCAAGATAAAATAATTTAGAAGACTGGCAGCAGTTCCTGAGGAACGAGTATGGGATACCGTCCATACCAGGAGTCGAATCCTTAACATTATTGAGGACATTCATCAATTCATTGAGAGAGAAAGGTTCGTCCATCCTATCCTGGGGAGGAAGGGATGGAATATAGTGGGATAAAGGGAAATAATATTGATTTGGGACGAAAGGCGGAGCCAAACGGTCCACAAAATGGTCAAGCCACAGAGAGGGGTCGTATGATAATATCGAATTAGCAACAGATAAAGAGGATCGGAATTTTTTTAAATTTTTCCATACAACTGAAATAGAGGAGCGTGGTGAGAGACCTTCACAAAAGCGGACCCAACCCAAGTGCTTTTTCTTTTTCAATAACTTCTTTGTATTGGCAGAGATTTTTTTAAAGGAAAGGTAGTTTTCCATATCAAGACTTAGAATATACGAATGTTCGGCATCTTTACGCTGTCGTACTGCCTTAGTGCAGTCGGGGTCCCACCAAGGAGGGGATGATATTTTCTTGCGAGATGGATTCTTTGAGGGAATGGTAGTATCAGCTGCCGATATTAAACCGGCGGCAAATTTCGAGTAGTGGTCCAGAAAATTTACGTTAGTAACGGGAGGCAAAGAAGATACTGTGTTGCGGACTTCTAATGAAAACCAGTCCCAATTTGCTTCAGCCAATTTATATTTTAGCAGAGGAGGGAGGGCGGGCAGGATGTTAGAATTGGGGGAAGGAAGTGATATTATAATAGGGAGGTGATCACTACCATGAGAACAAGGGAGAATCCTCCATATAAGACATGAGGCGAGACTGGCAGAACAAACAGATAAATCTACAGCACTTGGATTTTGAGATGGCGAAGTTCTCCTAGTAGGGGAGCCATCATTGAGTAAGCATAAGTCAAATTTGTCAAAAGAGTCCAACAGGATGGAAGAGAAGGAATCACAGGATGATGATCCCCAAAGGGGATGATGACAGTTAAGATCACCCATAACTATAAGTGGGCCAGGTATTTGTGATAATATAAAATCTAATTCTGTAATGAGAGAGGAATTTGGATGTGGGATGTAAACTGAAATGAAAGAGATATTAATCGCCCTCACAGCAACTATGTTGATACCTGCTGAGTGGACAGGGAGAGGAATGTGAGAGAAGGAGAGGGGGCGTTTTATAAAAACGGCACAACCTCCCCAACCATCTGTACTGTCATCTCTGAGGCATGAGTATCCAGGGATCCGAAACACGGACCCAGGTTTAAGCCAAGTCTCAGAAATAGCCAAAATGGAGAACTTATATTTATTGATAAGAAAGATTAGCTCTGACTTTTTGGGTCTAAGGCTTCGGCAGTTCCACTGTAGGATTTTCTGTTCCATTTAAGAGAGGAAGGATAGAAATCAGTTGGTGCAGCTGTTCTGAGACATTGGACGGTAGGGTGTCGCTAAACTTAGAAACAAGATTGATGACGAGTTGGACTATTAGGGAACCTAAGTTATCATTTGGGCTAATTGGACTAGTTGGATTATTTAATGCACATCCATTAGGTTGGGATGATGGAGGACAGTTCACAATATTATTATGAGAATATTTATCATATCCATTCTTCTGCAGGGGACCATGGTGGCGATCTATAAAAACAGTTTTGTTGTATGAAGTTGATTGCGACTGAGAAGGAGGAACTGAATTCTGGGGAGCATGAAGATAGTTAGTATTTTGAGAAATTTGACTAAGGTTTTCAGATGGAGTTATACGAGAAGTGTCAGCATATGAGCGACGGACTGGACGAAATCGAAGACTGGCTTCAGAATAATTAATATTTAGTTCTGACATAACATTTTTAATCATTTTCTGCCTAGAGTGTTCAGGGCAGCTGGGGTTGGTGGCGAAATGAGGGCCTGAGCAGTGAAGACAGGTAGATTTTTCTTCAGATATTTGGCAGGTTTCTCCTGTATGGGATTGAGCACAACGGTAGCATCGGGGCTTGGAACGGCATTGGGCTTGAGTATGACCAAAGCGACAACAGGAATTACACTGTATGGTCGGTAATTGATAGATTGAGACAGGAAGCGAAGTATGGAAGCAATAAACTCGCTCAGGTAGTTTTTGACCTTGAAAAGTTAGAACAACAGTACGAGATGGAATCCACTCAATGGAGTTTTCTTTGAATGATTTGCGGTTTAGTCGTCTTGCTTTAATAAGCTGGATGTTGTCTGGGCATTCTATGGAGTTAATGAGCTCTTCCATTGACCATTCTATGGGGATATCTCTGACTATACCATTGCGGGTAACATGGAATTTAGGAATTGTAGATATTAAACCATGCATTTCTAATAGATTATTTTCCAAGAATTTGTTGGCCTGATCGGCATTTTTAAATTCTACAATGATTCGGTTGCGACCGGATGCTTTGATACCGTCTTTAACTATGCCAGAAACATTATTTTTATGAAGAAGTTGAGCAAAGTATAATAATCTTAATGAAAGCCCTGCAGCTGGGTCTGGTTCCTTCCGAGAGACATGAACTATAAAAGGTGAGACATCATTAGGTGTATATTTTAGTTTATTGCTTAAATATTCAGGCACTGTATAAGTACTCTGATTAGAGGCAGCAGGGGATGAAGTTTTTTTGTTTAAAGGTTCTGAAATTTGGGTCGATTCAGACGGGCGTTTATTAGGTCTCTTAGCGGGTTCCCAATTAGAAGAATCCATGTTTATGTCTGGAAGCGGATGATCACTGCCCCCATCAGGGGGCTCGTCATTCGTTTCCATTCATGTAAGTGATGACTTTAAATAGAAAATATACAATAAACACAAAAACTAAACACACCACAAGAACTGCACAGTTATGAAGCACACATAGACTACACAATCCTAAGGTTTTACAACCAATTCGATACCGAAACTTGAGATTAAGAACTTAACACGTGTGTTAACCAAAACACCAACAAGCGGAATCCAACGTTCAACTTTTGGAACCGGTGTAAATTCAGACATGACAGACAGACAGAGACTATGACGTTAGTTAATAATTATATTTTTTGTGACAGTTGTAAGAATATGTATTTTTCGACCATTTAAAAGTGCTTCTTTGTGGCCTATTTAAATAAAAAAAAAAATCTTTCTTTCTTTCTTATGCTTGCAGGTTAGGTTTATGAAGTTTATATTTTCATGTTATGTATATGTCGCCGCAATCTGGTTTAATGCGCCGCTTAGTCAGATGCCTAGCCCGTTGATTAAACGGCGGCGTCCAATCAAATGCCTAGCCCGATAGTTAATTGAACTACTCACATAACATTTAACCGCTTGGCGTACTTATTAAAAGGATATTCTTGTACCGAAGAGTTTTGGTTTGATTGGTAGATTCATGGTTATTTTTTTTGACCACTTTATAACTGACATCGTTTTGATTACATGTAGGTAGTAATATAAAATAGCCTTGGACCTACCAATCATCCAAACAGTCAGACAAAAGCACTTCAATTTAAACTACCTGCCTAGGCGTCCAATTGAATGGCTAATTTAACCAGACGGCTGACATAATGTTTAGCAATCTAGTCAAACGTTGGCTCAATGACTTAGCTAGTTGTCCTTCAGCTTTTCATTGGATGTCGGCATTCAATAAACGGGCTAGGCGTCCAGTTAAGCGACAATGTTAACCAGACGGCTGCGATATATACATTGCCCAGTATTTAATGTATTAAAATATTAAACGAAATATAGGTCATCGATTTAAGACCGAAAATTAATATAACTCCGCATGAGAACTAAAGTTAACGACACCACAGAATTCAGAGCCTCAAGTGGCAGTGGGCTCACGGCCGTTGGGATGGAAAGCTCTTTGAGTGGCAGGCGGCAGCCGCGTACGCGGCTAGCCGATGATTGTGGGCAGTGCGTTGGTAGGCCCCCATAAGGTGGACTCTTCACGATGACCTGGTGAGGGTCGCGGGTAGCCGATGGTTTCGGGCAGTGCAGGACCGATCGGTTTGAAGATCCTTGGGAGCCTATGCCTAGCAGTGGGCGTGCCTCGACTGAAATGATGATGATGATGAATTAAAATAAGGTAACATAAAAATTGTAATTAATACCTAAAGTAAAGTATACGGGCTGGTAGATGGCTTATCTTCAATAAACAAAACTCTTTGCAGGTAACTAAATCCTTTGTAAAGATTATTAGTTTTGAAGTGACATGTTACTTGTGAGGTTGCGACGAGTTCGGTGGTGGCGTAGTGGTTTGTGCGCTCTGGTTGATCCCGGATGGGTCAATCAAAAATTTGTTATCTCGAGCTCCTCCGTGCTTCGGAAGCCACGCTAAGCCGTTTGTCCCGATTGTTACTGCAACCGCTTTAACCCACTAAATTTCATTGTGCCAGCGTGGTGGTGTTACGGACCAAACTCCTCGTGTGTTTCTCCGATGCAGGAAGGCCGGTTCCCAGCAGTGGGTCGAATATAGGCTGGCTGCTATCTTAAGAAAATAGGTTAGGACTGGTTAGGAGCGTGAGCACGGGAAATAAACCTCTCTTCACGGCAAATGGTATATTTTGGTTTCCGCTCAATGTTTTTATGAGTAATGATTAGAATAATACGCGTCTATACTCATCTATGTATTAGTATTATCAAGTTGGTCTAAGATATTATTTAAAATTATGTTACTTGTAAGTTTTGTGATAATGTAAAGCACTTTATAACACTTATAAAGACTAATAAAATTCGTAAGAAATAAATTGGTGAACACTAATACTTAACTTCAATTATTTATTTTCATATTTTATACCCACGAACAATCTCAATAAAAAAGTCCTATATTGAAAGCCACATTTGGTTTCACCGGATAGTGCTTGATTTGCATAAAAAGATGGAGCAGTAGAATTTTATGAACTTCGATAAAGGCGCGGTGTAATTTTATTTTGAAGCGACCGTGCATTTTTGGAAAAGTAACGGTAATAACTGTTTACCACCAGGCAGGCAGTACACTTGTTTGCATCTCTTTTCGTTTATATAAGTTTTTAGCTCGGTACTGCATACGCAGCAGTAATTTTTGAATTCATCCGCTAGTGCCGATAAAAGCAGTTAATTTAAAGCATGAGGTGCGGATTATTCAAACATCGGATTAGTGCAGCAGAACACGCGGGTTTTACGCGGCGAGAACGGTCTTTTTGATTACCTACCTACCTCTGTTGATGGTATTAAGCGCACAGATTAAAGAGAGGTGATATTTTCTACCAGAATATTGGCGTTAGACTGGAAAAGCATCCTCTCATTATAGAATATCGAAGCTAAATTTTACTTTGAAGTGTTGTTACAGCTCAGAGCACATCGGGGAATCGTTGGGTTGAGAGCTAGGAGACATGTCTTTTATGCTATCAACCTCTTGATTTATTAAGCAACGCATGGCCGTTACAAGCGTTTATATGCTACGGGTTGCTTACCATCGGACAGACTGGTTATTATGTTTGCTTTCCATCATTATTTCATTGAAACCAATTTTATTTCGCATCAATGTTATTATTTTCTTATATCGCCATATTTTATTCTTATACCAAAATCTTATCATGTTTATCCATGTAAGGATTATCTTCCGATTAATAATAACGAAGAGCAATTACCTATCGTAGGAGAAATCAATACCGCTTCGGCACGTCGGTTTTCAGCAACATTTATGTTGGCAGTATCGTTATTTTATCGGAGTCCGGTCATGGACATAATTATGGGAATATAGAGAGACTGAGAGATACCGCTCATGATCGTTTAGGAATTTTGAGCCGAAGATCGCTTCCTAACACCTTCACCTTACCGAAGATCGCTTCTAGTTGTGCACGGGTTGTATGTGTGGTATATCTGTAATTTGTCGTACGAGACGCGATTGTACGCATACTTTAGGGTTGTCACGAGCGAGTGTGTCAATGTTTTTATTATTTTAATCGTAATTTGAAAGTGCTCTGACAGGTGTCAATCTTTTGACAGGAAACACAACCAACCATGTATTTCAGCGATGAGTACGGTTGCCAGAGCTCATTCTTCATCATCAGCCTATAATTATGCGTCCCACCGCCGGGCACAGGACTTCCTACATGGGAGAAACACATGAGGAATTTGGGCCACAGCAACACCTCGCTGGTCCAATGCTGGTTGGTGGGCTAAAGCGGTTGCAGTAACAACCAGGACCAACGGCTCAACATGCCTTCTGAAGGCCTTCTGAAGCACGGAGGAGCTCAAAATCACAAGTTTTGATTGACCCATTCCGGGATCGACCACGGCAAAAGTTGTCTTCGTAATCGAAACCAGAGCGCTCAAACCACTACGCCGCCGCCGCTGAGCTTCTCAGAGCTCATTGAAAAAAGCGTAATGGGCCTACTTTCTTAAGGGCGCTGTCCACGGGTAGAGTAACGGCATAGTAGAGCGGTAGTGTGAGGGTGCTGTAGACGGGTAGAATAACCAGTAGAATGAACTGACTCCTACAATACCAGTTTCGAGTACTTTACCAGTTTTAGTTCATACTCTATTCTTCCAAAGCTGTCTACAATGATATAGTTAGTAATACTTCTAACTATATCATATTGTTTTAAAGCTTTGTCTGTTAGGTAGAGTAGAGTACAAACAAAAACTGGTAGAGTACTCGGAACTGGTAGAGTAATAACCAGTTCACTCTACGGTTTATTCTACCCGTCTACAGCACCCTTTATGCTGGTTACGTTACGCTTTCACTTGATTTTCATAAGGTAGGCAGCCCTTGACTAGAGCCAAAGTTGCTACGAGCGTCTTTAAGCTGCGGTAGCCGCTTATAAACAGGTGGCCTTTTTGCCACCTTTGTGGTATAAAAAAATGTTTTCAAAAATGCATTGTATCAAACAAGTACCATTTATTAATAATTTTAGTTTTTCTTCTAAATAACGTAGATTGACCTATAAAAATTATCTTCGTCAAAATGTTATGGTAACATGTTTGCCCATTTTAATGGCATAGCAATAGTAGAGGGCTATACAGCATGATCATTATCATCATATCAGCCTATGATGTCCACTGGTTAATAAAGGCCTACTAGAACTTTAACACCCTATCGGCCGTCCGTTCTACGTGATATATCACTTCAACTTGCTAATCCTATGAGCTATATCAGTGACTTTGATTCTCTTACGGATGTCCTCATTTCTGAGGGCTATACGAAACTTTTATGTAGGTACTCTGAAAAAAATATTTCACCAAACTACTTCGCTTACTTGTAATTTACAAGTACTAGTAATTACTTAACATAACGCTGCAGCTCTATGCAACTTTATTTTCGGTTAGGTGTTACCCTTAGGTAAGGAGTCACTTTTTTGAGTCGTAAGTTCATTTGACATTTTTCTAGTGTAGGTACTATTATTTTCATTATATCATTGATGAATTACATTGTGTATAAAGATTGCACTACATTATATTATATTTCAAATATCTAAGTACCTATTCGAATTGAACTTCCTAAAAGTAATACTTAGTCACCTAATTTGAAACGTATTTGACTTCCACAAAGTTTGATATAACACAAATAGTGCTATTCTCCATAATAAAATATAGCTAAGAGCTAACTGAATATTATAATTTGATTGAAGCAATATTACATTTCCAAAGAACTTTCATATTTTAATATAGAGAATTTAGCCAATAGGAGCCTGAGTAGGTAATTACTAAATTTTTTTTTTTTTTTTTTTTATACTAAGCACGACAAATGACTCAACACCACCTGATGTGAAGCAGTAAGAAGAGTCCATATGCGAAGACAGCTAGTGCAGTTCAGACACTGCTCTAGCTGCCTCCACCTTGCCGGCCCGAAAGGTGCTTTTTCACGCCTCTTTTGAAGGAACCCATGTTATAGGAAGGAGGGAACACATGTGCTGGCAAAGAATTCCAAGTTCTGGAAGTTCGACAAAGAAAAGAGCTACTAAATTTCTTTGTACGTGATGTTGAGGTGGAGACAGTGAATTGATGACTCCGAAGACCGGCACGCGTGCTCCTGAGTAGGAAGGGGGAAGGTGGGATAAGGTCAAATAGCTCTTCAGAACACTCTCCGTGATATAGCCGATAGAAGGCGCTAAGCGACGCAATGCCTCGACGCAATTGCAGAGGCTCAAGGTTGTTGGTGACCTCTACATCGCCAACGATACGGACAGCACGACGCTGCAATCTGTCCAGGGCATCGAGTAGATACTTGGCGGAGCCATCCCACAAGTGCGAGCAATATTCCACGCAAGACCGGACCTGAGTTTTATACAGCAGGCATAATTGGTCAGGCGTGAAGAATCGACGCACCTTGTTCAGGACACCGAGCTTCCGTGAGGCTGTTTTTATCACGGTTTCGATGTAGTTCCTGGAATTCAGATCGCAACATATCTCCATACCTAGCAAGTTGAGGGAGCCCTGTGCCGAAAGAGTCGTGCCCTGAAGAGACGGAAGGGGAAGGAACGGCGACATTTTGGCTGTAAACGCGCACACCTGTGTTTTCTTAGCATTGAACTCAACAAGATTGTTAGATCCCCATTCAGATACGAGGTTCAACACCCTGTCGAGCTCAATGGTAAGATTCTCTCTCTCCCTCTCGGTTTCAGCGCGCCCAGCCCCTGGGCGACCGTAATATCCCCCATGCACTGTACTGTCATCTGCATAGCAATGAATGTTTCCTAACGGAATCATGTCATTGATATGAAGAAGAAAGAGTGTGGGGGATAGAACAGAGCCTTGTGGTACACCAGCATTCACTGACATGAACCGCGAAGCGCATCCATCAGCGAGGACACGGATTCTTCGCTCATGCAGGAAGCCGGCAATCCAGTTACAGAGCTGAGCGGGCAGACCGTATGCCGGGAGCTTGGAGAGAAGAGCTCTGTGCCAGACCCGATCGAACGCTTTGGCAATGTCAAGGCTAACTGCCAGTGACTCACCACGTTTGTCAATAGCTTCACCCCAGACATGCATTAAGTACGCTAGAAGATCACCCGTTGACCGGTTCGGCCGAAACCCGTACTGTCGATCATTAATTAATGAGTGATCTTCTAGGTATCGGATCAGCTGGTGGTTTAAGATCCGTTCCATGACCTTGCAAAGAACTGAGGTGACAGCTATCGGGCGGTAGTTAGCTGGGTCTGATCGGTCTCCCTTTTTAGGGACCGGTTGCACATTGGCCTCTCTCCAAGATTCCGGCACACACCCAGAAGAGAGAGAAAGACGGTATAGCCGCGTTAAGACAGGAGACAACTCCGCTGCGCAGTTTTTTAGTACTATCGCTGGAATGCCATCAGGCCCACTAGCTTTCCGGACGTCGATTGACTGAAGCTCCGCACGTACATCACATTGCCTAATACGTATATCGGGCATTGTGTGGCCACAGTGGGAGAGTTTTGGTGGCTGTAAGTTGCAGTCAACGATTCGGGAGTGAGCAGCAAAGAGTTTTACCAAGAGATCGGCTTTCTCTTGCGGCTTGTGAGCTAGCGAGCCGTCAGAACATCTCAACGGGGGCAGCGAGGGTTGACAAAAGTTGGATTGCACGGCTTTGGCCAGACGCCAGTAGCTACGGCTTCCCGTAGGATGCGTAAGAAGTTCTTGGCCAACTCGTGCAACGCGCTGTGCATCCGCTCTGATGAAGGCCCTTTTGCAGGACTTGGTGGCGTTGTTATATACTGCTTTCAGTGAGTCAATGTTGGGATCCCCGCAAGCTCGGCCCCTGATCCAAGCGCGGTATGCCGACTGTCTGTTTTCAACAGCTAAGGCACAATCGCGGTTGAACCAGAGGTTACGCCTACCCCTACTGATGAGATCGGAGTGAGGGATATAGTACTCCATCCCTAACATGATCTCATCAGCAACAGCAGTAGCGCTAGCGTTCGGGTCCAGCTCACTGAAACAGCGCTGCCTCCAAGGGATAGATGCGAAGTAATCCCGCATACCGTCCCAATCTGCCGACGCATAGTGCCAGATGCGGCGTTTGGCAACCATAGGTACCGGTGGCGACACCCGTGGCACCCCAGCGGATACCAGGCAGTGATCCGATGTTCCCAAAGGAGCACGAACCTCTAGCCGATATCCATCCGGGCGAGTCGTCAGCAGAAGGTCCAACAATGAGGGCGCGTGACCGACAATGTCTGGAATCCTGGTGGGCTGGTTTACCAGTTGGGTCAGGTCGTGCGTGAGAGCGAAAGCGTGGGCAGTTCTACCAGCATGGTCAGTTTTAGAGGAACTTAACCACGACTCGTGGTGAGCATTGAAGTCCCCTAAAAACACCAATTCCGCGGTTGGAAACTGCGACTGCGCAACATCTGCCACCCGACTAAGATGTTCGAAAAGTCGAGTTGTCTCCATGTCACCGCTGTGGGATCTATAGAGGCACACGTAGATTCGGCAATGTGTGCCCAGGTCCACATGCACCCCAAGAATAGAGAAGGAAGGGTCCTCCAGACAGCGCAGACGGCGACAGCAAACATCCGCCCGGACAAACAAGCATACCCCGGCCTTCGCTTTGAAGGACTCTTCAAGAGCGTAGCCGGGGTAATCCAAGTAGCTAGTGTCTGCCGGGCGGAGTATTTGCGTCTCCGTCAAAAACAGCATTTCGGGTCGAGCCGTCTCGAGATGTTGGTGGACGGCATTGAGGTTAGCATGGAGCCCACGGATGTTAGTGAGCCCGACCTCAAACAGCGTGGTTGTGGTGGGGGTGTGCACCGCTGAACGACCGGAACTGTTTTTGAGCGCTGCCATAGTTAATATATAAGGAGGAGAGGCGTGAATTGGGGGGACGTTGCCGCGATATATACGGTCAAAGCGTGAGGCCTGTTTCCCCAGGTAATAGCCGACAGTAGAGAAGCGCTGACCCGCCGAACGGAAGGGCCCCCGAACCCCCCCGGGAATGGCCGCCGGGACCCCACCACCCGGTCACCAACCGGCACGACGGACCACCCCAAGATTATGCGTGGCATGATAGGGCAGCCTCACGAACTGGTTAGGTTCGCTTGGGCCCCTGTACTGTACCACGGGCGGCCAGCGGAACAGCCGTTTCTTCGGGTCTCCCTGGTCGGCGGGTCAATGCAGTCCACCTGGCTCTGGTTAGACGGAAGCCGTCACTGACCGCATCCATCGCCGCAACGTCCCCCCAAGCTCTGGTTGTACGCTGACTGATCCCGGAACGCGACCACAAGTGGTCACTTGGCGGGTTTTACGCCATGCGTACGGTGGTCACTAACCAGACGGGTGTTCAGACCCTACCACCAGTCGAGCAGTTGGTAGCTCGGTAATCCCTTAGTCGCCTCTTACGACACCCACGGGAAGAAATGGGGCGGTGAATTGTATTCTTAATCCGTCACCGCACGGACAAAGAAATAACTTTCCTCTTAAGCTTTCTAATAAAGCTCTAAGGCTTATCTAGTTGGATTCCTGAAGTAGTTTCATATCGGTACTGCAAGTCGCAGATAAAGTGAAACGCTTTAAGAGTTTGTTAGTATCACCTTTGCAATAGTTGGGATGACTGTATAACTTAGAACATAAGAACAAGCTAGACAGAACGTTTTGAGACGGCAAGTGAAGCCGCTCAAACTCATTCGAAACAGCCTTCGTAAAGTTAGCACCCCAATTTTGGAAATTCAAAACTCTAAAAAGATTTCCAGGTTGTTCCGGAGTTGTGCTACGTTGTGCCGTAAATATAAAATTGATTCGATAAATACTTTGGCAGCAAATCGAAAAACTATTTTTTTTACGTATCATCCCATTTTTTAAAAATTGATATTTTTAAAGTTTGCGCTTGTTGCTCTAAACATTGTTGAAGAAGATTAAATATTTATCTATAAAGAACGCAGAAAATAAAAATACCTATAAGATTTTTTGCAGGCAATTTGAGCTTTTGAGGATTGTTTCAGTTTAAAGGGTAGGGTCGTCTGGGTAGGTACCACCGTCTTTCTTATTTCAGCCGTAAAACAGTTCGCTGTGTTTCGGATTGCAGGGAAAGGTAGCCAGTGTAATTACTGGGCATGGACGGCATATCATCTTAGGCCTCAGGATGACAACGCACCTGCAATATCAATTGATTTTTCCTTGTTATTGCAGGTGTCTAAAGGTGGGCCGTCAGCTTGTTTGTCATCTAGTAGTATAAAAAAATAAAAATAAAAAAATATTTGCTAGTTGTTTTAAACATTGTTCCAGAAGGCGAAACCACTATCAACGCGAAAAATCAACTAATAAGATTTTTGCTGGCGCTGCATTTTTTGAAAACGGAATTTTTAAAATTTCTACCAGATATTGCTGGTTGTTGGAAACATTCTTCCAGAATATTAAATCTCTATCTCTCATAATGACGAAATACATCAAAAAACAAAATATAGTCAACAGTTTTCAGTTTTGTCACAAAATATTATCCAGGCACCCCATATTTAGATAATTTAACTTTTATAGGTGGTTCAAGGTTGTGCTGGTTGTTCTTAACATTGCCGGCGTTTAATGAACGGCATAGGCATACAATTAACTGGCTAATTTAAGCGAATTATTCCCTCTGCGTCGACTCACTTTACGTCGAGTCTCGCCACGGTGACTCTATGGCTGCGACTTAAATAATTAAAATAAAAACTTTTGCATATTTTTTTAATCTAATAGGATTCTTTTCAGTTCAGATTTTGTCACCTTGATGTTAATTTGTTGGTAATAGCAATCGATAGTCGATCTCTGCCAAATGGGACTTCGTGAATGGAATGAGTACAGTAAAATTTTCATATTCCGACTATTTAGCAACTTATGTCGCAAAGATCCGCGAGCTCAATGCACCTGATACCAACTGTATACCCATTCATTCACCAAAGTCATTAAGGTATATGACATAAAAAATTGTAATAGTAAGTTTGTTTCTCATAAATTTTGTTTTACTGGCTAAAGTTTTACATGGAGAAATTGGAAGTTTATTTTACAATTTTGAATTTAGGTAACAACAAACACCTTTATATTCTTTAAGTATATGAGTATCTTAGCATGGGTATTTGCCCGCTTTTTATACCGTATAACAAACAGCCTGTATAAACAGATTTCCATTTGAGATTTTATGATACACTGTCGTTAATGTCATTTGTCTATTAGGGGTTTGACAGTTAGGTAATGAAGGAGGCAAAAAATTCGGCAGATAGCTGAGCTAATGCGAATCGAAGGTAACAATGCTTGCTTGAAAGAGTCTGGTATCACATTAACATTTGATGGTAACTCTTTAGGGTGGCAATCGTGAGATATGACAATTAAGTTATCCGTGCCTTGGTTTTAATCACTACTTATATTAGGGTCTTTTTTTTCGATACGAAAACTTATTAAAATGTACCGTGGTCGATCCCAAGATGGGTCAATCAATGTTTGTAATCTCGAGCTTCTCAGTGCTTCGGAAGACAAGTTAAGCCGTTGGTCCCGGTTGTTACTGCAACTGCTTTAATTGCATGCTTGGCTTGTGGCAACACTATCATAAACAGCTGTTGCAATTTGCTCCTAATAAATATTTTATTTTACTAATAATTACGGCCCCGTTTTCAGTAATCGCTAAATATTAATTATATTTAAAGAATCAAAAGTGTATTTAAATGTGTAGTGACAACAAATTGTGACTAAATAGCAGTATTAAGTTATTGTAAAACCGGCGAGTGACTCATCACAGTTAGTTGTCAAACGGTTTCGTTGCTATCCCTTTCAAGTAAGTTGTAATATAAATACAGTTTTAGTCTGTATTTATTATTAATTAAGTCGTTTAAATAGTCTTTATAGAATTACATCGATAGTGTTTGTATTTTTTACCGTAAAGTAACCTCACTTTAAGTTGATTGAACAACTTCTTGAGAACAAATAACGGTATTGTTTGAGAATTTATTTGTGTTTACTATCATAACAAAATGATGACCCGTAAGGCCTTGGCTCGCCAGGAGGAATACCAACTGGCTTTGCAGGAATTAAAGGCTTCCAAGGAGTTGGTTAAGCAATTGAGTAGGGAAAGGGATGACAATGAAAAAGAACTGTTGGATTCTCTAGACATGAACAGTAAATTAAAAAAGGAAATGGGTGAGTTGTACACTCAAAACTTAGTGTTAATTGAGGACAAGGACAAATTACAATACACAATAGACCAATTCGACCAGTGCAGTGATGAGTATGAGCAGGCCCTCAGGCGCATCGCTGAATTGGAAAAATGTTTAAAAGAGGCTTATAATAATATTAATATCTTAGAATCTGAAAAATTGAACTGGACCGCCTCACAGAATCAGAGTCTATTTGATGAATTGATAGATAGTGCCCCACAAATGGTTTCTGTTGCATATAATATAAATCCTGCAGTGTCATTGAACTTTTCTTGTAATGATGAGCCTATTAATACATCTAACACAAAAGGATTGGTTAAATGCAGCAGGAACAAAATAAAAAAGTATTTAAAATTAAATAAATTTATTAAGAAAACAAAAACTATGATCAAAAAGCAAAAGTATTTTACAAAAAATTTAAAGTTTAGTAAAGAACGTACTGTGTTGTTAAACAAATTAGATTCTTATTCCAAATTAATCAAGGAATAACAAGAGATGTATGATAATAATGTAAAATATTTAAATGACAAAATTAGTAATCTGCAGACATCTTTAAGTGTTATTTCTAATAAATATAATTCATCAAAAAAAGGTTTGAGGGAACACACATTAACACATAATCACCTATTAAGCACTTCCAAAACTGAAAATCACCCCTTGACTAGGCGATGTTCCTTGGTGTCAGGCCTGGTCACCTTGGATCAGTTAGAATGGTCAATGTCAATGTGTGAGCCATCATTCTCTGAACAACCCACATTCGAAATGTTTAGCAGCAATGAAAACAGTTCTTCTACACAAACAGACAACAATAATATAATATTTAGTGATGAAATTGGAAAAGATTTGGGCCTTATGTTAAAGAACAGATTAGGACAAAGTGTAACAAACTACTGTAGTCCGGGTTCATCCTACAATAATATAATGGATAAAATATCCAATCATGAGTTGAATAAAAATGATAATTTGATTATTTTAATTGGAAACAGAGGTAATGTAAACAAAAAATCGCTTCAAAACTATCTTGACTATCTAAATGGATTAAATGTCAAAAAAATTGTAATGTTTACATTGCCATACTGCTACAGTTTGCCACAAGCAGAAAATAATATTAGGTATAAATTAAATTTAGTGTTGTCCAACATGGCACATTATAGTGACAAAATACATGTTATCGACTTAAATAAATTGACCACCTTAAATAATAAATTTTACCTGAGTAAAGATAGAATAAATCTATCTAAGTATTCTAAACGACAAATAGCTGAATTGCTAAGATTTAATTTTTTAACTTTAGCCAGAAATTTGGCTATTCAACCCTCTGCTTCTATTGAGCAGATCTGTATTAATGACCTTGCTTCTATTGAGCAATTTTCTTCTGACAATGCTTCTATTGAGCAATTTAGATTGACAAATGATAGTGTTTTGGAATCTATTCCAATTCAATTAAATTAGATAATAGGACAACAGAGAAAGTCTCTGGCAAAATAAAAACAACAGAAAAGTCTAATTATTTAAATATTGTTTATCAAAATGTACAGGGCTTTTCTGGCAAAGATCTAGAAATTAGTTTATTTTTGCAGACCATAGAAGTGCATGTGTTGTGTGTTACAGAACATTGGTTAAAAAGAAATGAAATTTTGACCTGTATTGAAAACTATAATATTGTAAGTGCTTTTACAAGAGAATCTACTATTAGAGGTGGATCCTTGATATTATTATTAAATAATATAAAATATAAAGAACGACCAGATATTGTTCGTCACTCTATTGAGCGAACTATTGAAATTTCCTGCGTAGAACTCGAGCAGCATATTGTTGTATGTGTATACAGACCTCCCTCTGGAAACTATGATCTATTTGAGACTTCAATGGAAAATGTTTTAAATATAATATGTAGCAATAACAAGAAGATAGTTGTGTGTGGTGACTTCAATATAAACATTTTAGTATCTTGTTCATACTCAGATAGGTTCCTTAACTTATTCAGATGTTTTAATCTTCTTCATACTTTCTTTGAACCTACTAGAATTACACCAATATCAGCTACCTGCTTGGATAATATTTTTTGTAACTGTGATGTACTTGAACAATCAATTATAAATTGTATAAACTCTGATCATAGTGGACAGAAAATCGCTATTGAGCACCATCATGTTAACCAAATTAAAAAAGTTACTTATAGGCCTATTACAGATAGTCGCTTGAAGAAATTTGAAAATAATGTAATGAATACAATTCACTGTCTTAAAGAAACCGATGATCCCAATAAGTTATATAGCAATTTATTTGATAATTTAAATATAGAATTCCAAAATATTTTTAATCAAAAAACTTTTACAGTCAGTTCTAAAAGGAAGTTTAGTGATTGGGCAACTCCGGGTATTTATATTAGTAGAATTAAATTATTTGAACTATACTATCAAAAGTCCACTTCCACTGATCCATTTTTTATTGATTATGTCAGAAAGTACTCCAAAATCTTTAAAAGGGTTTGTAATACTGATAAAGCGAACTTTTTGAGTAATAAAATTAAGACATCAGACAATAAAATAAAAGCCACTTGGAAAGTTATAAATCAAGAAAGTGGTAAATCAAAAGTTACTGATAGGTGTTTTAAAATTAATGTCAATGGCAAAACGATAGAAACAGATGATGGAGTTGCAAATACCTTCGAGACTTTTTTTTCCGAAATACCTATTAAAATCACAAAAGAATTGAATTCGTGTACTAAGCGCGCACTTGCTCTCATAGAGTCGAATGTTTATAAGTGCAATATTCCTTTCAATTTCCATGAAATCAATGTTAATACGATCATAGAAGCTTTTAACTCTTTGAATATGAAAAAGACTGAGGATTTATGGGGCTTTTCTGTTAGTGTTATAAATTCGATAATAAATGTTATCTCTCCTAAATTATCGTTTATATTTAATAAATGTATTAATGATGGTGTATTTCCCAATCAAATGAAATTAAGTAAAATAATACCTTTGTTTAAGGCAGGAGATATCAATGACCCCACTAATTTCCGTCCCATTTCTATTTTGCCGACTCTTAGCAAAATTTTTGAAAAAATTATTCTTAACCAATTACTTTCTCATTTTACGAGAAATGAATTGCTTCACAATAGACAGTTCGGATTTACTAAAGGAAAAAATACTACAGACGCGGGAATTGCGCTTATAAAACACATATTTGATGCTTGGGAAAATAGGCAGGATGCTCTAGGTATCTTCTGCGACTTATCCAAGGCGTTTGACTGTGTTGACCATCAAACATTATTAGGTAAATTAAAGCATTATGGTGTATCAATAAACTCATTAAAACTTATTGAATCCTATTTGACCAATAGAATTCAAAAAGTTGTTATAAACAAAACTGAGTCTTCTGGTGTGCCTGTGCATATGGGCGTGCCTCAGGGTTCGATATTAGGGCCATTGCTTTTTTTAATTTATATCAACGACCTCCCTTACTTTTCAAAAAATTTGTGTGAGACGGTATTGTTTGCAGACGACACCTCACTAATTTTTAAAATAGACCGAACTAAAACTGACTTTGAGGATGTAAATAATGCCATTTCAAAAGTGCTATCCTGGTTTGAAAATAATAATTTATTGTTAAATTCAAAGAAAACTAAGTGTATTAAATTTACTTTACCAAATGTAAGGCAGGTTAGTACTCATGTTGAAATCAATAAAGAAACTATTGAATGTGTTGACTCTACAGTATTTTTGGGAATTAAGTTAGATTCTCGTTTACAATGGTATCCTCATATCTCGTCCCTATCTAAAAGACTTAGTTCAGCTGCTTATGCTGTTAAAAAAATTAGGTCTTTGTGTGATGTTGAAACAGCAAGACTTGTTTACTTTGGTTACTTCCACAGTGTTATGTCATATGGCTTGTTATTGTGGGGCACAGCAGCCGACATTGAAGATATTTTTATTTTACAAAAAAGGGCTGTGCGTGCTATTTACAGACTCAAGCCACGTGATACACTGAGGGATTTATTTAAAGAAATTAATATTTTGACCGTTGCTTCTCAATATATATATGAGAACATAATTTATGTTCACAAATATAAACATACCTTTTCAAAACATAGTGATATTCATAACTTAAACACTAGATATAAAAATAAACTTGCTGTTCCAAGTTTTAGACTTCACAAGATAAGTCGCTCATTCATGGGGAAATGTATACACATTTATAACAAAGTCCCACCAAATGTAACTGAACTGCCTTTTCACAAACTTAAGTTATATGTAAAACAAACTTTAATGAAAAAAGGCTACTATAAGGTCCAAGAATATTTAGATGATAAGAATGCATGGACACATTAAAATTTCAAATGTTTTATATATTTATTTACGAGTATTGTGACTATTAATCTCTGTAACCTATACTGTGATTGTGCACTGTCAGATAGCCTGAAAATAACGATATTATTTTTGACATTGGGTACCTTTCTTGGTACGTTGACTTACCTTCTTTTCTAATTTTCATTTTTTTTTTCGCTGGGCGGCATTGCACTGCTCAAGGTTAAACTTTTGTAACTACAAACATTGTAATTTAATATTTGAAAAGAGTGACTACACGAGTTTGTTGCCGGAATCTTCTCGGTAGTTCAACTTTTGGAACCGGTGTAAATTCAGACATGACAGACGGAGAGACTTGACGTTGTTAGTTAATATATTTTTTGTAATAGTTATAAGAATGTGTTTGACGATTTAAAAGTGCTTCTTTGTGGCCTATTTAAATAAAATATTTTTTCTTTCTTTCTTTCTTTCTTAACCCATCAACCCGCATTGCCAGCGTAGTGGTGCTATGGCCCAAAGTCCTCATGTGTTTCTCTCATGTAGGAAGGCCTGTGCCCAGTAGTGGTACGTATATAGGCTGTCGGTGATGCTAATGATGTGATGCTAATAGGGTGGTACTAATATCTTTGTTAGGGCAGGGTGTACGTACGTACAAACGTATGATAGAAATAGGGATAGGGCAAACTGTTGCCCGAAATGCTAATATTGCGAAAAGTTAGTCCTTCAAGGTGGTTTTAGTGGTTAGTTAGTTCGACTTATACCAAGGTAAATAGGCTGGTGATGAGGATGATGATGAGGGGTATTGAGGAGGTCCATAGAGACAGTATATGAAAATACTGTCTCTATCAAACTCTTCATAATAGGTAGTCAAATAAGAAAAGATGACAAGGCAATGAAAGAATATTATGTCCTTCCCTGGGTCTCAAGCGTAGACGAGTGGGCGCGAGAAGGCGGACGGTGGTCGCCCGACTTCCTGCACCCTAGGCGCGACTGCGTGCGTGGATGGCCCCCACGCATGCATTGCACAGCCGCGACGTCTGGGATTGCCTAAGTGACTCTGGGTAATCCCCATCGGCGCTAAACCTGGTCGTAAGGCCGAGTTGCCCGGGGGTAGGCTGGTGATATTGCTTCGGCAGAGCCCAGTCCATCCCCAGCAAGGGCAGTGGAGTTACCGGGTAGTTTTAGTGGGTATTCCCAGTGCCGTTACCATCAAGCACTGGGCGACCCCCACACACGCCCGTCGCTTAGCCAGCGGCGGGTAGGTCTGTAAGCGGATTACTCCCCTAAAAAAAATATAAAAAAAGGGTCTCAAACTATCTGAAACTAAATTTCATCTAAATCGGTTCAGCGGTATAAACGTGAAAACGTAACAGACAGACAGAGTTACTTTCTCATTTATAATATTAGTATGGATTATAGGTATACCTTATTGAACGTAAATTCCAAGCTATCCGTTCGTCTACCGGGCTGGGGGTTTTGTTCTGAGAAGAACGGTCAAGAAATTAATCAAGGCTTGTCCCTCCCTCTACAACATCAATAATTAGTTCTGACGACTTTACTCACTAAAAGAACACAATATTACAAAGTGATATTATTTAGTTGCGATTCTGCGACAGTAAAAAATCCGCTTCTTTTAAAAGCTTGATTTAAAAGCTTGCTTTACAGCTTGACCAAAGCGTAATGCCTATGGTGTTATAGTAAAGCATCTATAGCCTTTTTTTGACGCTGAGGGGAAGCTCTAGCAGCCTATCCTCCCTCTGCCTGGGGGGAAGAAGGAAGGATGTGTGGGCTCTCACCCACTAAACCCCTCAGCGCTGCACCTCTTTTCTGCTTCATACCGACATAATGGGTTGGCCCGAAAACATTCACCGTCGTCGGCAGGGCAGTTGACCGATTTCTATCCCATCTTTTCAGGACGCTGTAAAATAGCTTCGACTTTGTTCTTTAAAGTCGGCGCGCCGGTGCATTGGCACGCCCCGACTGGGCTGTGCAAACTGGGCTACTGCCCTAACCGTACCCTGGGCTTAAAAGCAACCATAGCCTACTGTAACACCTCACGATTTAATGTATGAGTGAACAGTATTAAAATAAAATTAGCGCTAAAAATATCCGCTAGATACTCCTTAAATTTTACAGCGTAAGCAACGCGTGAGTAATGCCTAACAACTCACCATAAGGCGGGCTGTATGCTTGTTAGCCACCCTTGTTATACAGGGTGGTATCGACAATACGGCAATAAATGCAAACATGGGCGATATTTGAAAAGTTTTGCAACTTTAAAATACATTTTATTCATTTAATAATTTTATAACAATTCTTTGAAATAATGCAGCCAATGTTATAGAAATATTATGAAATTATCAGATGGATATTTGAAAGATGCAAAACATTTCTATGAACTAATATAGCCCATGTTTTAATTTATCGTCGTATTGTCGTCACCATCTTGTATAAAAATTGACACTATTGGTCTGGCCACGAGAAATTTGCAGCGGCGAATATTCGCGCTTCTGTTCGCTCGAATGAAAACAAATGTGTGGAAATGTACTAAGCAGGCCACGCGTAGCGGCGACCGGCGACCTCACCAGTCGCGCCGCCCGCGCCGCCGCGCGCTGAAAATCGGGCTTCATACACATAGAAACGAAAGTCGCATTTGTGTATATATTTTTGCTGGATAATTTTGTGGACATTTTTTTATGTAAAACTGTGGATGTTTCGCAGTCGAGAAGCTGTTAAATTTTTGTTAAATAATATTTTGGTTATTTTTGTATGGAGGAAAATACATAAATATCTTTTTCTCGCGACTGCACAGAGCTTTGCCATCTTGCCGCTTGCATGGTGTATTGTCCTATCAAAGCTGATCCCTGCAAGGTATGTACAAGTATAACACATGTGCCCATGCGCGCCGCTTTCGCCACAGGTGGATGGTGTCAAACATCGAAAAATTCACTATGCAATATTTGCTATATTATTCGACTGATAATGTTGTACACTGTCTGTACATAGTGTTATACACTTTATTTAATCATTTTTGCTATGTATTTAATCTATTTGACTAATACAAATATTAATTCGGTATTACACTCCAATATACGACAGTCGCTAGACACATTAATAGGAAGTTAATCATTTATACTGATTATATATATTAATACCTACTAATACCTACTGATGTGGTAAATCTTTATTAAATTGAAAAAATAGACATATTAAATGTCCTAAAACAGAATTTCTGACACTATTAAAGCTGAAGGATCAACGAAAATATACATAACAATAAAGAAAATAAATGTCCATTACAAACAAATATTTAACATTTATTACAATAATTATAGGAACATGCAGTATTAATATAAGTTAGTATGCCTATCCTGTACAAAAAAAAACAATGCGTAATTCTTCTAAACAAACAATAACAATTATTTATAATTTTTTTATCTAAGAAAGCTCTCGCCAAAATACTTACTGAAACTAACGAAATAAAGATCAATCTTTGTCAATATCAGAAAAACCAGAGCACATCATATTTGTATCGTCGACAAATTAAACGTTTTCTTATTCCATAATGCTATCAGACAAGAGAAGGAGCTTAATTTCATCAGTTAGGGTTTAAAAAGTGGGTGATGATGATATGCTTCTACTAATGCATGTTGGAAGAACACTTTCTACGTGGAGAAACACAAGAGGAGTTTGTGCCATAGCACCACTACTTTTAAAATACATACACGGCTGGTCTACTAGGTCGGTAGGCCCGTATGTAGGGTCGCCTGGGTAGGCACCACCGCCTTTCTTATTTCAACCGTGAAATAGTTCGCTGTGTTTCGGATTGAAGGGAAAGGTAGCCAGTGTAATTACTGGGAATGGAAGGCATTTCATCTTATGCCTCAGGATGATAACGCATTTGCAATACCAAGTGGTTTTGTCCTTGTTGTTGCAGGTGTCTACAGCAACGATCACCACTTACCAGAAGGTGAGCCGTCGCTTGTTTGTCATGTATTAAAAAATACACAGAGTAGGTAAACTTCGAGCATTTAAAAAACATAAATTTATTTCATAAGTATAGCGAGCGAATCATACATATGAGCTATTTTAATTTGTACAAACACAATCCAGCACTTTGTTACTTTACACAAATAATGGGAAAGTCAGCATTTATTTCTATACAAAAGGCGGTGTTGCGTCACCACATTATTTCTATTTTACACTAATTTATTAATTTTAACTGCTTCATCGTTCGACTGAAGTGTCAAACAAAAAGACCCCATGGATCATTGTTTGTAGTTTCCATTGCCTCAAGTTGTTTTTAAACTAATTTTACTTTAAGCTGGACGTTTGCTCTGCTTTCACCCCACGAGATGTCTAGTCACCATGGCGTCGTAAATTATAATTAGTTTCCCCCCTCAATGTTAGCCTTTCAAAGTTGTCTGATCTTTCCGTCCCTTTCTTTTTAAACTAAAAGGATAGCAAACAAGCATACGACCCGCTATGGGTAGATAGGACACTATAGAGGCCACTCGCGTACTGTTGAACCCATAAATATTGGGAGTATTTCAAGCCTCCTCAAATGAACAGTATGTTTTCTTGGGGTGTTCGAACGGCCCACCAAAGTGAAAAATATAAGAAGAATACTTCTTATATTTTTCAATTTAGTTGTGATCTTCTGAAAGATGGAGGTGATTCACCAGTCGGGCTGATATACAGGGTGGTGCAGTAAAATGAAAATGGTCTTTATTAGTTCATAGAAATGGTTTGCCACTTTCAAAAACATCTTATTTATTTGATAATTTCATGACATTTGTATGAAATAATTTAACATTGGCTGCATTATTTCATAGAAATGTCATTAAATTATTAAATTATTCAGATGTTTTTTAAGTGGCAAACCATTTTTATAAACTAATATAGCCCATGTTTTAATTGATTGTCGTATTGACGGCACCATCTTGTATAGTTAAAAAATGTAAAGGTTGACTACCTATCTCTTTTAGTAACAAAAGGATTTTTATTCATCACACCTACTTACTCGCTGCAAAATCACATTTCTTAACGTAACAAAGCACTTGTCTTGGTGTACCTAAGTTAGTGTTGAGACAGGCCATTGCGCGATCACGAGCTTTTGTTCTAGCGTAGCTAGCGAACAAAGAAAGTATAATATTAATTTCTTAAACAATCTGACGACTAATTTTGCTATTCAACCCCTTCAGACATCATCGCCTTCCGGAATGAAGTCGCGACCTCTCAAATGAATACAACATTGAGCCCATTATTTCGTCCAGTGTAATCGCGTGGCAGTGAAATAGGGCCAGAACGGAGTCTGTTGGAAATGAAGACGCCGTTTGTTCATAACCAGATCGTTAATTCCATTATTACAAGTCAGAGGAGCGAGAAAACCGGTAACAGATGTGCCGCTCGCGCAGACGAAGTCTTTTCAGATTTTGAAGCCACGTAATTTTTGCCACGAACGCAATTCTAATTAAGATTTGTGTGAAGGAAAATATTGCGTTTGAAGCTCTTTGCTCATTCGTGTCAGGTTAATTAAAATAGATAAATGGAGTTGTAATTATGAGAAATGTTTTTTTTTAGTGTAACCGTTAGAAAGTTTAGTATTTAGTGACTTACTTAGTTATGTTAAGCTCATCTTATAATGCATCACGCTTGGGTTGAATAAATTAAAAATTAAGTCAATTTTGTCATCGATTTTCTGTCCACAATTTTATTTGCGGTTATTAAGGGAGTGGAAGTTAGGTATTTGTTATATCTCAACATTTACTTCTTTCTTATTTATATTATCAATTATAATTATAGTCTATACCTAATATAATCTTCAGCTTACATTTTGTTAGGTAATAAATAACATACAACACTTATGTTCTGATATTTAAATTCTAAGTTACAATCAAGTAAGTCAAACGAATCTTACGAATCTTACGATCGAACTATTATCAGCTTGCTTGACGTCATATGCGTTTCGCTCACAAGTTCGTATAGGCTTATCTACTTAGCGAAGAAGAAAAAACCTAGGTTATGGCTGAAAATCAGTGTTGCCCGTGCTGGGCTCTTGCACTGAGCTATATCCTTTTTGAACTGCAGCACACCCTTATACCTAATTATTTTATACACTTTAGTCTAGTTTCTGTATGTTTTAGTTAAAGATTTTTGTTGAATAATATTGTGTTTTCTTGTTTATATTTTTTGTGTATGTATGTTTGAAATAAAGTTATCTATCTATCTATCGTATCACGATAAACATATTCACGGACCCACTGTAGATCCAAAAAACCACCCTTATCGCTATCACTGTCAATGTCAATGCATAAACCGCTGTAAAAAGGTTTCAACCAGTTCACAAGCTAAACATTAGAGCGTGAACGACCCCGCTTGAGTAATGTGCCACGATACCATCGCTTCTAATTGTTTGACGAAGCTGTTTGACCTCAGGCTAATTGCGCCGTCACTTTTATTTATGAACGCTTTAATATCCCATTTGTGCTGAACACTATCTAAATTAGCTGGCAAAAGCATGCTTTTTTATATTTCAATGTTATTCGTAAAGGAAATGTAATGAATACTGTAGGTACCGATGCAGATAAAGTGACGACGTGTCGACGACGTGTTCACACGCCGTGACATGACGTGTCACGTGTGTATCGAAATCTATAAATTCACACATATTACCAAGACGATTAAATAATAAAATGTGCATGTGAAAGTAGTAGATGACAAAGAGTACATTTTTTATACGGGTAGTAGATGATTCCGAATTACAAAACCTTTTAGATTGTTATTAAATCAATCCCGTTATTATAGATGTAATATTAAGATTTCACAGGGGAATCGTATAATGACAGGTTTTTAGATACTATGGGGTTTTTAAAGGTCAATGGATCGTTTCAAATACAAAGCTGGTTGATGGAAACGGAGTAATAGATATCTTTGTAACTTAAAACTTCATATTATTAAAATACTAGGTACCTATTATTTCGAGTAGCGTGAATAATAAGTGTTTAGAGATTTAATCAGATTCATATATTTTGACAAGTCCGACCCAATCATACTTAAGCAGTAAAGTCAACGATAGAAAACTCGTCCCGACTTTAATTATGTTTATTATCTGTAGAGCAAACCGAATTTTCGTTGTCACGCGTACAAAATCCATTCGCTAAATAGCCACCATCCCGTATAATGAGGGAGGCTGTAATCCAATTAATTAGGGGACATACAACTACATGCAGCTGCACAACCTGCTGGCTATTCTTATGAAGATAATAAAATTTCCAGTGATTACATAAGTTTATCCTCATATGTTTCAGCCATGCAGGAAGGCTTGTGCCCAGCAGTGGTATATAAGCTGGTTAGTTTTTGTTAGTTTTCAATGTTTCCATTTGCATTTTACAAATTTAATACAATTTTTTTACTACATGGTAGGCAAGTATGTAGGGTCGTCTGGGTAGGTACTACCGCTTTTCTTATTTGTTGGGCAGGTTGGCAAGTTAAAGTGGTTGCAGCAACCACCGGGCCCAATGGCTTAAGGTGCCTTTTGAAGAACGGAGGAGCTCGAGTTGACAAATTTTGATTGACCCACCCTGGGATCCACGATGGCGAGAGTTGTTTTGAAAACAGGGCGTTTAGACCAACGCCACCGTCAACTGATTTCTGTGCGTGACTGAAAGTTCGAATTTGAAATAAAATCGCTTTAATGGATTTCCAATCGTGGATCATGGTCACGGGATGGCTAAAGATGTCAGGTGTATTTGTTAGTTTGAATTATAATAAAATCCTAATCCAGCTAATCTAAGTAAACGGAAGTGGATCCGTGGTGCTCGCGAAAATAATACAATTTGAGGAATGCATTAGAGTGGCTTACTTGTAATATTATAATTTACCTAAGTGCGTGTCAAAAATAATACTATTATATTTAATTGAATTATTATATATGGATATGAACGTGTTACAAGCCAGTTAAGTAAGCATATTTTTTTATTGGAGTTTATTGGAGTTTACTCCTTAAGAATCGATTTGCATATATAAGGGGCCCGGTATGAGAAAAATGTGAGGAGTAAAATCTATCGATGAATGACCTCGTTACGTTTTTGGTGCGTTTTTGGTGCGAAACTTTATAATTTGGTTGAAAGTGGGCGGGGCTTAAATCGGACTCAGCGCCATGATTTAGTTTGTCATTGACTGCGTCACGGTGATGTACTCGTAAAAAAAACAATAAAATCTCAGTAAATATGTCCAAAAGTGAAGTAAAATGGTGTGTCAGCCGCGTAGGTGAACATAATAAGAACACTGGAATCAAATTTTACATGTAAATCTCTCCTAAACCTTTATAATCGAGTCAAATATAAACAATAATATTGGCCGCGATGTTGGCCCAATATTTGTGGACAATTTGAACAAATACACGAGTGGATGATGTTAAGCAGTCATTTGTGTGTGACAGTATTTATTCATTTTCAACTCAACTTTTAACTCTGCAAACTTTTATGACGACTTATTGTT
This sequence comes from Nymphula nitidulata, assembly GCA_947347705.1. Classification (NCBI taxonomy): domain Eukaryota; kingdom Metazoa; phylum Arthropoda; class Insecta; order Lepidoptera; family Crambidae; genus Nymphula; species Nymphula nitidulata. The sequence continues at coordinate 10,199,573 of OX374626.1, read as the reverse complement.
ATTGTGTATGTTTAATAGTTAATTTACCTACTAATAAGCAATTATGGCTTTATACAGCGTTGCCTTATATGTTTTTTGTAAGAATGATAAACAAACCTCCAATTTATGGATATTTTGCCATAGTTCCTTACAATATGATGCCACTTTCAACACATTTCTCAATAAATTTAAGCATTATTATTTTAACATGTGTATGTTTAATTATTACTTTAATAATTTACTTAATTACAAAATGATCTGGAAATAGTATGGTATCTATTTTAAACTGTTAAGGATAAGTCGTAGTAAATAAAGTTGTAAACTGCGAGATACTTTCGTGAGGTTATTGAAATAAAACAACATCATTATTTCAATAGAGAAGATAGTTGGACCACACCAGCTTGGGATCTTATCATGAGAATTACAAAGTCTCAAGCCCGTACTCTTCCCGACCTTCGGACACTGTAAGCTCCATGGCGTGAATCGGAACACTCAAAATATAACTATAAAAAATATGACGGTATTTAATATTAGACTTATCAAAGACAACTGACATCTTTACTTCAGTCTTCCCGTGACCTTGATCGCTATAAAGTAATCGAAACATTGGGTATAAAAAATCATAATGTGACATCTAATTAAACGCAAGTTAAATCCGGTAGAGTGGTTTTATTTCAAGAAATAAAACCACTTGATGACAATTTAATTTTTTCCTTATGTCCTTCATCATCACCAGCCTATATACGTCCCACTGCTGGGCACAGGCCTTCCTACATGGAAGAAACACATGAGGAGTTTGGGCCATAACACCACCACGCTGGCCCAATGCGGGTTGGTGGGTTAAAGCGGTTGTAGTAACAACCGGGACCAACGGCTTAACGTGCCTTCCGAAGCACGGAGGAGCTCGAGATTATAAATTTTGGTTGACCCATCCCAGGGTCGACCATGGCGAAAGTTGCTATTCGAAACCAGAGCGCTCAAACCAATACGCCACCGAGCTCCTCCTTATGTCCTTAATACAAATAAATAATATCATGACAGATATTTAGATTCTTTTTATTTAAATGAATGAAGCGAACCCATTTCATTTCTGATTTCTGATCTCAACTCTAAAATTGAATAAGTTTACCGATTTACAACGTTACTATATTGATTAAAAATGACGATATATAATTATTAAAGTCGTTAAAAAAATTGCATGGTTACATCCTGCATATATGACCCGTCCGGCGCGTGTAAATTAGAAGACCGAGAGGGCGCTATACAATTTGTGGTCACGTGAAAAATAAGAAATCAGTACCTACTTTAAGTAAACAACCTTTAATAACAAATAGTCTGAATGATAATACCAAAGGTAACCTATCATTTATCTCTTTCAAAGTCTCTTTGTTTCTTTTTACGTGATGTTGAGGTGGCGATAGTGCATTGATGTCTCCGATGTCCGGCATGCGTGCTCCTGAGTAGGAAGGGGGAAGGTGGGATAACTTCAAAAAGTTCTTTAGAGCACTCTCCGTGATATAGCCGATAGAAGGCGCTAAGCGACGCAATGTCTCGACGCTATTGCTGAGGCTCAAGGTTGCTCGTGACCTGAATATCGCCAACGATACGCACTGCACGAACGTGGCAATCTGTCCAGGGCATCGTGAAGGTACTTGGCGGAGCCATCCCAAAAGTGCGAGCAATATTCCACCCATGAACGAACCTGAGCTTTGTAAAGCAGGCATAATTGGTCAGACGTGAGAAATCGACGCACCGAGCTTCCATGAGGCTGTTTTAATCATGGTTTTGATGTATAGATGCCGAACAAGTATAGGAAGCCCTGTGCCGTTGTTCACAAATGCATTGGAGGATATGTTCAAGATGCTAGACTGGAACGGACGGGGTATTAACATTAATGGTAAGCGTCTCTCTCACTTGAGATTTGCAGCAGATGATATCGTCATTCTGGGCGAAACGCTGCAGGATCTACAACAGATGTTGCATGACCTAGCCGAATCATCTCAACGCATCGGTCTCCGGATGAACTTGGATAAAACCAAAATTATGTTCAATGAACATGTGATTTCGGAACCAGTTATGGTGCAAGGTGCTCCCCTCGATGTTGTTAAAGAGTATATTTATCTAGGACAGTCTCTAAAACCGAGTAACAACAATGTTGGGGTGGAGACCAGTAGAAGGATTCGTCTGGGTTGGGCAGCATTCGGCAAACTACGTCAAGTTTTCTCATGGCATATCCCACAAAGCCTAAATGACAAAAGTCCTCAATCACTGCGTCCTTCCCATCATGACATATGGTGCTGAGACGTGGACACTCACTTTACAGCTGGTACACAAGCTTAGTTCGAATTCGGAATGAGGTGATCCGACAGAGAACTAAAGTCATCGACATAGCCCACCGAATTAGTAAGCTGAAGTGGCAGTGGGCCGGCCATGTTATCCGCAGAACTGACGACCGTTGGAGTAAGCGGGTACTTGAGTGGAGACCACGGATCGGCAAGCGCGGTGTGGGACGTCCTCAGGCTCGGTGGAGTGACGATCTCCGCAGAGTGGCTGGCAGCAACTGGATGAAGCTGGCCATGGATCGAGCCAAGTGGCGTTCATATGGAGAGGCCTATGTCCAGCAGTGGACTGTTGTGGGCTGATGATGATGATGATGATGATGTGCCGAAAGAGTGGTACCCTAAAAACAGGGAAGGTAAAGGAAACAGAAAGAAAAAAGGAACGGTGAAATTTTGGCTGTAAACGCGCTGTGTTTCCTTAGTATTGAACTTAACGAGATTGTTAAATTCTTATTTAAATTTGAGGTTCAGCACCCTGTTGAGCTCAATGGTAAGATTCTCTCTCTCTCAGTTTCAGCGGGCCCAGCCCCTGGGCGTTCGTAATATCGCCCATGCACAGTACTGTTATTCGCATAGCAAGGAATGTTTCCTAACGGAAGCCTGTCATTGATATGAAGAAGAAAGTGTGCGGGGATAGAACAGAGCCTTGTGGTACACCAGCATTCACTGACATAAACCCCAAAGTGCATCCTGCGAGGACACGGATTCTTCGCTCATGCAGGAAGCTGGCAATCCATTTCCAGAGCTGAGCGGGCAGACCGTATGCCGGGAGCTTGGAGAGAAGAGCCCTGTGCCAGACCAGATCAAACGCATTGGCAATGTCAAGGCTAACAGTTACTGACTCACCATGTTTGTCAATAGCTTCACTCCAGATATGCATTAAATACACTAGAAGATCACCCGCTGACCGTTTCGGCCGAGGCCCGTATTGTCCATCATTAATTAATCTTCTACGTATCGGATCAGATGGTTGTTTAAGGTCCGTTCCATAGCCTTGCAAAGAACTGAGGTGACAGCTATTGGGCGGTAGTTAGCTGGGTCTGATCAGTCTCCTTTTTTGGGGACCGGTTGCACATTGGCCTCTCTCCAAGATCCCGGCACGTAAGTATCTTGTAATACCTAGTTAGGTACCAATTACCATTTTTTATTTTTTATTAATGACAATAATAAACTTCTCAAATAATAACAAAACCAACAATCGCAAATTGTTGAGGAGTGTAATTCTTTTTAGGCGCCACCTAGAACAAAAATAAAGAACCCAATTAGCGACATCTAGTCATCGACACTATCGATTACTGGTAATAATGGACTAATTTATAAATTAAAATAAACTGTGGAATAATGAAGAAGTAAACATTTAAATAGCATTTACAAATCATCAAATCAAAAAAGGATTTAGTTTCGACACATGTCGAAGACTGAATTTAGACTATATAACGGAACCAATAAGCGGCACCTGGGTTTAAAAATGAATGGAGTATATTTCACTGTATATGTTAACCGATTAATATTCACAATCCTTGGAAATACCAAAAAATACTAACTCACTTCAATACATACAATAATGAAGATATTAGAGACAATAACATGGACTCACCTCCTTAATGATTTAGTTAGTAATTCCAGATTTGTTTTCAAAACACCGACGCGGAGAGGTTTTTAATTTACCATTTTGAAGCCAAATGTCACATTCCAATAACGCATGTACGTATGTCAATGTTAATGTCACTGCATACATTTAAATGTAGCTAGAACTAAAAATAATGGATACGTTCCTTATTTTACTGTCGTAAAAAATTAAGTGTCGATAACTAGGTATCTGTCGACTACTGGTTCCACCACGGTACCTACCTCATCTTCCGATAAAAACATTCTACAACCTACGTTAGGTTTCGTGGCTACGACTATAATTATTGTAGTTTCGTTAGTAAGTAGCGAGATACTTATCCTTTTATTTCTCGACTCTATTTCTTTTGTTTTCTTCTATTTAGTCGGTCTTTTCGACTAACTTATAATTTTTAATCTAAGTAAGTCGCTTAAATTGGATATTGACAGAAACTGCTATCGATTTATGTTATTTCTCATTTGATTGAAAATATACACATACAATAATGTTAGTATTATGACATCAAGGGAACAAAGGGAAATTGAAACTATTCATAGGTGTACCAAATTAGTATCATAGTAAATTACCTGCCCTTTACCGTCGACAGCATATCAACCGCAAATTGTTACATTGTAGGTAAGTACACCCACCAAGATCTAATTTTAAGCTCTCTGATACAGGTTGGAACTCTTGAATACTTAATTAGATACTTTTTTTATTCTAGACTTAGCGAGTTTATACTTTGATAGTACTAGGTATCTTTATTTTTAATATACAGAGGACGACAAATGACTCAGCGCTACCTGATCTGAAGCAGTGAGAAGAGTCCATATGCAAAGACAGCTAGTGCAGCTTGAAACGAACTGCTCTAGCCGCCTGCACCTTGCCGGCCCATGAGGTGCATGTTTACGCCTCATTTGAAAGAACTCATGTTATTATTTTTTTAAACCTTCATTATTGTAACTTATGAGTTGTCATCGTCGTCGTATGTGAAAATCATGCTTACTTAGACCTTTCAACATAGGAGCTTGCCCAACCCGGGTTGGTGGGTTAAAGCAGTTTCATTAACAAACGGGACCAGCGGCAACGGCTCAACGTGCTTTCCAAGGCACAGAGATGCTCAAGATTACAAATTTTGATTGAACAATCCGGGATCAACCATGACAAAAGTGGCTTTGTTTTCGAAATCGAAACCAGAGCACTCAAAGACTTAAACCACTCCGCCATTGAGCTCTTCTACCTTTACTCAAAAGCCACAATATTAATAGAAAATTGGGTTAGTATATCAACATCATCATTTCAGCCGAAAGCCGTCTACTGCTGTAGAAAGGCAGGGTTTTTTTATACGAAGCACGGCAATTGACCTAACATTACCTGATGTGAAGCGGTAAGAAGAGTTCATTTGCGAAGACAGGTAGATCCTTCAGCACTTCAGTAAATAAAGCTTTATTCACCAAGTTTGTGGCTTACCATGGACCACTTGTCCACATTACTCATCAGCTCATTGCAGATTTAAGCAAATCCTCAATGTCTTGCTGACTGTAACTTTCGACAATAGACCAAGTTACAAAGAAGGCGTACTTATCTAAAAATAAATTAGAACAGTATTTCGATTAGTCCAAACCTTTCACAAACACCCCAACATCGTCCATACATACGCTTCTATTTCTACTCATGTTCCGCGGTTTGTCGTCGATGCCTCTATAAATCACGACCCTCGTCTCCGAATACACAACGGACATGAAGTCAAAACGTCAACCTAACCTTGCCAAGTCTGGTGGCCCCGCTATGGGATGGCAATAAATTTACTGCCCTCTAATTATCTATGTTTATCTTGTTTTTTTTTTCAATAGAAAACTCTACAAAATAAACCAACAAAAAATATGAAAAAATATTGAACTTGTATATTTTGACCGTTCTTGCGTTTTAACTAAAAATACAATTTCTCGTTAATTCTAACGACTATAGATATACTCATGTCACATCGCTGATTTTACTCATTCCTAAGTTCCAAGCAAGCTGAAATCCACTATGCTAAGATAAAGCGAAAATAACAATAAAATACAACTATACCTACTTCATTGCACACAATACAAGAAAAAACAAGTAAGATATGAGAGAGAGCAAGAAAACTTAACAACTTTAAGGCAATAATAACTTAAAAAACATAAAAGTATATAAAACCATATCTTTTAGAGTACTTATAGCACCAAATGACCGCTGGATTAATAAACCTTTTTATTGAGCCAGGAACTATTTGATGAATGGCTTCGCCCAACAGAGAGAGTCTTTCAACCCTGAGTTTTACTTAACGCTTCTAAACTGGTCCGGCCAAGTTTCTGTGCACTTAAAGTTCTCAAGTGTTAATCGATCATCTCTGGTCAACGATGTGTGAAAACTATATTACTTTGTAATTAGTTTTTGAACTGTGTAACGTATAAAGTAATTACATTAAGTCCTACAAGATTGACATCAACAATATTTGATGATGACGTATTCTCAGAAGAACATGTTTGATATTTTGATGATACGCGTATTCACCGAGATTGAAATATTTTTTTAAAAACTGAAACTTTGAATTTGTCTTATTTAATCCAACAAGAGCTTTCTTAGGGCCTTCTGTGAAAGTTCGCACTCGCATAACGAGCTATGGAACGAGCGATGTTAGGTGTTTCTTTGCGAGTCAGGCGGGTCCGCAACCTGGCGCAGAGGGAGGTTCTACGCCAATGGGGCGAGGCATTAGCCACCCCAGCAGACGGCTGGTTTGGGCGCCGGATTGGCAGCCTCACCTATCGCATGGTACAGGTAGTGACTGGACATGGTTGCTTCGGCCACTACCTGTACCGTATCGCTCGTCGGGAGGAGACGCTGCGGTGTCATCACTGCGACTCCCCCTGCGAATCGGACGATACGGCCGAGCACACCCTTGTGGAGTGTCCGGCCTGGCGACACGAGCGCCGCGAACTTCGTGCGGCGCTCGGTGGCGGTCACCTCTCGCTACCAACCATGGTAAGAGCCATGGTTGGTAGCGAGAGGGTATGGGAGGCTGTCGCCTCCTTCTGCGAGACTGTACTCATGCAGAAGGAGGTAGCGGAGAGGGAGCGGGAACAGGATCCTCTGGCCGCCCCTATCCGGCGTAGGCGGGTGGGCGCGAGGAGGCGGGCGGTGATCGCTCGTCTTCCTACACCCTAGGCGCGTCTGCGTGCGTGGGTGGCTCCCACGCATGCATTGCACAGGCCGCCACGTCTGGGATTACCCAAGTGACTCTGGGTAATCCCCATCGGCGCGAAACCTGGCCGCAAGGCCGGGTTGCCTGGGGGTGGTTTGGTGAAATTGCTTCGGCAGAGCCCAGGCTACCTCCGTGAAGGGCAGTGGAGTTACCGGGGAGTTTTAGTGGGTATTCCCAGTGCCTTAGCGGTGGCGGGGAGCCGTTGGATGTAGTCTCGCTATAACCGTTCCATTTAGAAATCGATAGGGGAAGCCTTAGTTCAGCAGTGGACATCATAGGCTGATGATGATGAATCCAACAAGAAGATAGAATCGACTTGAATACCCGTTTGGGGTGGCGCTGCTGCGACTCACTTGATGGAACTAGAGAGAGCCCAAAGGGCCATAATCAAAGTCATGTTCTTCAAACCGTGAAGATACTCCACTGAGGAACTATACAGGGAGACTAAACTCTTAACGGTCTGACAACTTTTTACTCTCCGTTCAGTTCTTCGTCATCACAAGTTTATTAACCTCGACCAGCTTTCACAAAATAAAAGACACACACGTACACCAGTTCCAACCTTTAAGACAAAATTTGCTTAAAGGCAAATCTCATTCTTGTGCCCACTCCTTTACAGGAAGTTTAACGATATCTCTCTTATTTACAGGATGAATAAAATTTAGTTAAAAATCTTTATGCAGGCCAAGTTGTGTGACCAAAAATACGCTTCCACTGAAAAATTATTGATCACTATGAAGTAAAACTCAGACTCACGAACACTAGCATGCACGAACACACCTATACATACATACATGTGTGAATACACACATCCACTCACTCACACACAAACACTCACATACTAACACACCCACACCCACATACACACACACACACTCATATATTCACGTACGCCTCAGCGCTTTAAATTTAACACTACGATGTTTAGTTTTATGTAGGTAGATACTATATATAGATATACTATATAATAATTGTTAACCTTTTATTTAGGTAAGGTTACTTAAGGTGCCTTTCTAAGAGGTGGAGGGTTGATAACCTGTGTTACAGGATACATCCTAGTATAGGTATCAACCTGCCATAATCAAGTTTCTTATTCAACCCATGTAACTTTTGTTTCTTGTCAGATTATGGTGAGGATTAAGTGATTTATTATTAAAATTAATTACGGCCATTTCTTTGTTTTCTTTTTTTTTTCACATGCGTGATATTCGTGTTTGAAAAACGTCGCTCTTGTGAAATGACCCTAAGTCGTTTTGGATGAGTAAATTTCATTATGATCAAGAATGAAACACGAAAATAAAAATACTGCCGTAATTGGCGCCGATTTTAATAACTTTAAATGAAAAAACTTTGTCCCGGACCGAAACCAAATCATTTTTATCCAACTTCTACTACAGCGGTCAGAGCAAATGCAGTGAGATATGATTGTAGAGTCATTTTTTATTCGGGAATCGCGCAATATTTCAGTGATCGAAGAGGGGTTCATATACACGGTGCATTGTGCTGGGGTTTTATAGGGGAACTCGTATTCATAGACCGTTCACGGTTCATTAGCTATCAGGGAGGCTGGGTGACGGAAGAACGATGCGTTACGAAGCAGGGTTATGGCGATGTGCCACATTACTTAACTAGTCTTTTCTATGTACAAGATGTACTTTATTAGTTTATTTTACTCAACTCGCGTACTCAACAATGTAATATCTATTGTTTGTCTTGTATGTTTGCACAATAAAATATTTCTCATTTTCATAAAAAAAATTAAAAAAGGGAACTAGGAAAGCAATATCGTATTTAAACGTTGTTGCAATTTTTCATTCAACTTCTATTCTATCAGTCTTTTTGAGTTTTACAGGGTAGACAATGTTTGGTTATAGTACCTCATCATCATCATCGTCAGGCTTCGGTAATCGCTTATCATCAGGCGGGCCGTATTCTTGCTCATCACCCTTGTTTTAACAAATGAATGCAACACATTATTCCAAACTCTCTCTTCTTACCTTTCTTACGTTAAAAATCACAAACGCTGTTCTGAACAAAAATAAGTATTGTTCGTGTGCTTTCTATAATCTGAGGCACGGTTTTGGTATAGTAACAGGCAACGTATACCAGAACCTTCACAGTTCCCGCCCTCATTAATATTGATGCCTGCCGGGTTATTGCTGCAATCTTGAGGCTACCTTTGCGCCGTCATAATTTGTGTATTAAGCTCAGATAATGGTTTCTCGTACGAAGCATATTAAGAAGATGCATAATTTTACGATTAAGGGCTAAAATCGCAGCGCAGCTTTTGATTTATAGAACCTGTTTCTCCGTTTTTATGCATCATACTGTATCTATTTAGGAGGTTTAAGATTTCTTTCGTCATTATCATATTGTTCAAACGCTTTTGCTATTATTTATTAGATTTTTTTACGATATTTAAAATAAACAAATAGATGACCTAGCAGATTATTCGGCGTGCCAATATTTTTTTTACTCTATTTTAAATTCTAGCTGTGCTAAGCCTATGCTAGCTTTGTTAAGCCTACATTTAGAACAGTAAATGAAGGCTTAACATGAATGAATCTGGCTGCTTAATTTTAAATGGATTTATACTAACTCCTAAATTCATAAAATATAAAATACCACTCAATGTTATTTTAATGTGAGTAACTAATATATATTATTATTTTAAAATAGTTTGTGTTAAGTATCTGAATAATTCTGTCTTCATATAAATATTGATGATTTTTGTTAGGGTCTAGAGCAGAGCATATTCGATATTTTTCAATTTTCAAATGCATTTTGTAATCATAATATTCCTTCTGATGATAAAGTAATCCCTTTATAGAAACGAAGCTCATTTAAATAATGTTTTAGCGGACCACGACGCAGGGGCGAAAGGGGGGTGCGTAAATCAGAACCCATTATAATATTTCGGCCATGGTATTTGGTTAGTCAGTCATCTCCAATTAAAAACTCTAACGGAAACTTTTCCGGCATAATGAACAAAATATCTTTTTTAAAAACAACTTGTAAATTTTTTGCCGATTGTATTTAATACTTACTTAAATCCTATAAGTACAGAAGACAGCACATCGAGTGTAACAGTTGCACTACGATAGTGCCTCTATTACGAGCGGAGTAAGGGCGGTGTCAAGGTCAAACTGTTACGCTTGATGTGCTGTCGACTGTACCTGAACAAAACGAAATTATTTTAAATTCATTTTTTCTCTTTATTGATAGGTACTCAGGGTGACTGTAAGTAATTATAAAATCTTATTCAAAAACTTAAAGGCGTTCATGGGCATGGGATTTGCTATAGTATCTACTTACTTACGCTTTAAAATACACCCATAATTTTAAACATAATTTTTAACATCTAAATTAAAAAGATAGAAATGAGAAGAAATATAAAAGCAAGGCCTTTCACTACTTCGCTACAATGGTGAGCTTTATAAATCACAGTTAATTGTTTAAATTAAAGTGATCGCTTAAAATGTATGTGCGAGCATATGACCGTTTCGGTACTTCGCAGCGTTTATAAGCGGCATTAAGCTGTGTTAAATCCCGGGCCTATGAAGCTTAGTGGATTTATTTTATTACGTTTGCTTATTCGTCGTTTGGATCGGGCCGTGATGACCGCCCGTTTAGAAGATACTTAGTTAATTAAATGTAGCAAGAACGGCTTTGCTGGGATAGGCGATAGTGTGCTTTTATGTGCGATGAGAAAAAGCCACATTATGACACCAACTCGGTGCTCCGAGTGTAAATTTTAAAACTAAAGCAGTTAATCGTCCCTCCCTTACCTACCCGCTGGCATTCATACACTAATAGAAAACCTAATGTTCAGAAATTTCATTATTAAAAATACTTATTATGTTAATATTCTATACATTGGTAATTTATGTGTTTGTGACTACAGTAGTTCCTACTATTATAGTCTTAATCACAAACACATAAGCACGCAGGCATATAACACAATATATACACACGCGCGCATACTTACACTCACACAAACACACACACAAACATACACCACACAAACATAGACCACACAAACATACACCACACACGCTTACACACACAAAGCAGTCCAGTACATATTTTGGTGGAGTGGTGAGAGGTAAATTAGGCTAGTCTTTTTCTTAATTTTATTTAAAAGTTCTAATTAATTTTTAAAGAGAACTATTTATAAATATAATTATCTAGATTAGATAGATGTGACGCCTTGGACCGGGTCCGCGATCTTTCAGAATCTGGGTGACTTCTCTAACCACTGAGCTACCGCGGACTTTAGATAACCCTTCTTCTAGTTATTCTGTTGTATGTTGTACTGTTTCTATTTTGTAGAAAATACTTTATAAAACACTATATATTGTTATAAAAAAAATGCTCTTAATCTTTGATTTGGTGGACTTCGGATGCTAGTATTCTGCCTCGGAAATAACCGATAAAACCGATACCGATAACGTTTTAGGTAAATAACTAATTAATTAACTTCGAATGACATGACTTTTAAAATCTTTAGTTTATCTATGATGAAATGAGTCATGACATAAGCACTACTATTTTACTATCACACATCAGGTCAGGTCATCATATCAGGTCCGATTCACATCAGGTGGAGTTAGGTCTATTGCCGTGCCTTGTATAAAAAAAAAACTATGGTACTAGCAGTTGAGACACTAAAATAACTTTATGTTTACTGTGCTCTAGTAGTTTGATGAATGAGTGAATTATGTCGTAACGTTTTAAAAGGAATACTTTATATGCACATGTTCGTAGTTAAATAAATCTCTTTGACATTCAAATTTGTGAGCCTACCTTGATCCATTGTAATAGGAGTCATTTTTCAACTGATGTTTTACGCTTGATATGAGGTGCGGCGGGCGGTCTGTACCAACTGCGTTGAAAGACTCAATAATTAAATTATTATGTAAAATTCAATGCAGTAAAGGTTGAATATGTGTATACGAGATTAGCTACAAATACAGGGTATTGTGGAAGGATCACACCCTTTATCGACCGGGTCAGGGGTTCATAAACACATACCTTTGTAAATTAACAACACAATGTAGGTTTACAAAGTTAGGGTTTGTATTAATAAATATTATTAGGTAGCTACATTAAATTTGATTACAAGCAATAAAGTTGTGCATAACTGATATGAAATTTTAATAAAAGAACACTTATCTAAATGAACCAATCAAACTAAGCAACCGAGTTGATTTAAAGCTTTTATTTCTAAGACACAAGATGTGCATAGCATAATTAAGTTAAATAGAAGCCCCGAGCACTATAATATTGTGTCGATAATAGCCCAAAGAGAATGCAGTGATTGAACTTTTGTATTAAATATAGCCATGGCTAGGTCGATCCTCAATTCCTAGGCAGGTTTTAGTTGTTCAATATGCAGCCTTGATCTACTAGGTTAAGGAAGTGATTATTCGACCGGCTGGCCGAGTGGTTTGTGCCCGTTTCTATACAGGCTACTCCGTTAGGGGTCCCGGGTTTAAATCCCGGTAGGAGCAAATGTTTGTATGATGAGTACGAACATTTGTTCATGAGTCATGGATGTTTATATGTTTATATAGTATATTTTACTATCATTATTACGAGCTCTTAATGATTCTACTTTGGGCTAGATAATGGGTGCGATTAATAAAAATAATAAATGATTATAATAATATACTAATATTATATTCAGATAATAGTATTGTTGTGAGAGCAATGAGGTAAAAAAGATTTAAACTGTTAATCCACTGATTGCATGCACTATTGGTTTATAATTGTCATAAAAGAGTAGGGCCTTGCGCGGCTTGACAAAATAAACAAGACAAAATTCTGGTCATGTTTCATGATAATTTCTTTCCAAAAATAAAAAAAAGACTTGGATGCTTTTAAAGCCAGTCCCTGTCGTATCCCGCCTCAAGTCAAAATGCTAAAAATATTGAAGACTTTACACCCCCAAAATGAATTTGGAGATAAATCTTTCGCCGCGTTATCTTTTAAGAATAGCTCTATAAACATTATCAGCTGGTATACACTGTGACTAAAATATCCTTTTTTTAAGCGCTTATTCTTTTATTCTTCCGTTACTTATATGGAAAACGATTCTATAGAGTGAGTGGAGTAAAATGCAGTGTTTAGGAGGCACCTCCGTACATGCCGTCTAAAATTGTCTATGGTTTCTTTGAAATCTATCTAAATTTAAGTGACAGCTCTAAACAGATTCTTGCTATCTTTTTCCTATTACTTATTGCGAGAAAGAGATATACTGTACTTAAATTAAAGTGTGTTCCCAGAATTAGGCCCCGTGTATCTGTGCTGTGTGTCTGTGTCTGTCTGTGGCGTTGTAGCTCCTAAACGAATACACCAATTCTGATTAGTTTTTTTTGTTTGAAAGCTGACGTGTTCGAGATGGTTCTCAGCTATAATTTATGAAGTTCAGGCGTTTGGTGACTATCAGCTCGTTTCCTAAATAAAAAAATGGTCTTATTAACCTTCTCGTAATTTAGTTTACTGTTACTTCGGTGGTATTTCCAAGACATGGTAACCTTCGGCTGGTCCTGTACCATCAAATAGTCTGCAGGATGCCCAATTTTTCAGAAACACACAACAGTTACAGCGTGTTTGGGCTCATAAGAATATTCTCAATGAGATTGTAATAGATAGATGATTAAAGAGGCCAGGGTTTACTTAAATTTTTTAACTGTAAATATAAAAAATAATAATGAGTAACTATATTTTCGTGCGTATTTACAAATGATTTCGAAAGCTATGTGTCAAATGAATGCTAATTATATTCAAATTCAAACTAGTCATTGATTCACATATATTTAAGGTACCTGTAAGCAGAAAATATGTCTAATTCTGTTATTAGAAGTTACCACAGTATCTTATCTTATCTTACTATACCTATAGGAACATGCTAAATGTAAGAACTGTAAACTTTAAATCTGAGTTGTGCAGTTTATCTAGTTCAATCAATTTGAATAATTTGACACATACATTTATAAAGATTTATTCTATTGAATATGTATGAAAACAATTTACTGGTATAGTACGACAGCACATCAAGTGTAACAGTTGAACTACGAAATCCGTCTCTATTACGAACGCAGTAAGGGCGGTCTCAAGGTCAAACTGTTACACTTGATGTGCTGTCGACTGTACATCGTCGCCGTAGAGCGAAAAATCACCAAGTCGACATTTGGCCAAAATTGAGTTAGAAATGTCATCGAAATCTACAAATTTTTCCACGGATTTCAACCTTACAGCCATGTCTACACGTATCATAGCTTTAATTTTAGATAGTGCAGAAAATCACTAATTCTACATTTGGACCACAACACACTAGTCAACAATTAATCAATTTGCTTAAGCACTTTATCATCCCCAAGAAAATTAATCTAATAACTGGAACTCAATTCAGGGCAAAATTAACTAAAATAACTTGTTTAGTTTTATAATGACTATGAATTCTATAATGACTTGTCTTTTTTATAAGTCCTAATCTAACTACAGTTATTATTTTTAAAATTGGTTTTGGAATGATTGAAAAGTCACTAACTCTATATAACTTAAAATGTTGCTACAGGATTAGGGGGGAAAAATAAATAAGATTGTTTTTCTTTAATTATCTCAGTAATTTAATTCATTAATAGTAATAATGTTACCTTATGCACTTCTCTATTTTTTAAGCTAAGAAACCATAAAATTAGTATTATCATATACCAAAACTAAGTTAGTATATTCTTTTGTTTTCTGAAACTTTAAACCTTCATAACTCAAAACAAGCTTAGACCTATTTAGTGATTTTTCGCTCTAAGGCGACGACATTAATAAAACGTACAATATAATTATACTGCGATTAGTGAAAACAGAATTGATTTTAGCCAAAAAAATACTGGAGATATTTAAATTAGAAATTGCAGTATTCCTGTCTCTTTTATAAAACAACTTTTTATATGAAATATATAGTATGATGAATGAATTACACCGGGGCCCCGGTTCTTGCTGGTGTCGTAAGGTTGGTGTTGGTGAGAGTGCTGAAGATCAACTGAATTCAAATGCTAGATTTTAAAGTAAATTTGTATAACGGCGAGCGTAGTTTTTAGCTGTGTATCCGACGGTCGCAGAAACGGTACTAGATGGCAGCACTTGCAAAGCACTGCGTTTCGTTTCAAGTAAGTTAAGCATATTGTGAACCCATACACTCATGAAGTTCGAAATGAAATTAGAAATTAGATGTGAAATATATGTCTTAGGTTTGTGCTAGTTAATTGATACAAGTAGGGTAAAACAAAGTAATGTTAAAGTACGGAACAATTTGTGTATGCACGCCGAGATTTGTCATCCGATTTACGTAATTCTTTTTTGTTCGATGCGGAATAGTTGCCAATTGGTCACATATAAATTTATTTTAAAGCGATTGGGCAGTTTGGTTTTTAAATCAAAATAACTGTAATAATTCAATCGTTTCTGTTTGCCAAATAGCGGATTTTTGCATTTCTATGACTTAAAACATTATTTTTGTAACTTTAGTGCTAATTAAGTACGCGTGTCAGAGCAAACTAAACGATTTAAAAACTAAATATATTTAATCAAGGAAGAAAAAGATCCCAAAGTCTGTAATATAATAATAGTCCCTTTTCGCAGAAATTTCAATTTCATCTTTATAGAGGTATCATAGAGAATTTCTGACTTGATAATTGGATTCCACAGATTCAACTTTGGAATTAAATAAACTGTAACTTTAATGAAGAAACGATCTAAAATCATTATTGATTTTGTTCTAATTGTCTTCGCTCTAGTATAAAGAAGCTCAAATATAAATAAAATTACACTAAGTCGTAAAGAGAGAGAGAGAGAGAGAGAGAGCATTTGGTGAAATTGCAACCAAAAAAATATGTTCTTAACCTAACTTACCCTTTTGATTATGAGAGTAATTAACTAATTTAATATATCGTCTACATGATACGTAAAAAAAATAAAAGCGACGAAAAACACAAAGAAAACAAAAACAAAAACGATAACAAGAAACATACAAAAATAAAATAAAATGAATTAAAAAACGAATGTTATAAGCGACATTTAATTTTTAATTATTTTTATATTCATATAGTAATAAAACTTTTATGTAATGTTGAGGTCTTTCTGTCTTTAAACTTGCTGTTGTCGGGACAATGCAATCGACCTGAAATATTCCGTTTACCAACAGGTGGGCAATACGGTTTCTATGTTACCCAGACACTCGTATAAAACCGGCTAATAGCATGTCAAACAGTTCTTAAGAGTTTCATAGCAATTTCTGAAACGGTATACTTCCAATAATCTTTGGGTTGTCCGTATTATGTCTCTGTGCGAGATATTATTTCAGCTCAGTAGGTTCAAAAACGGTGGAATAAATCGGTTGTGACATCACGAAATTATATTTGCTTTCTCCACTAAATCCTTAAAATGTGGCTGGCCAACGTTACTTTTATTTCCTTAATGTTTTATAATGTATCCTCTCAGACATATAATTTCATATCCATTACAAACAAGTAGTGCATGTGATCTAGTGCTGTCATTTCCAATTGCATTATAGTGCATGTACGCTATGGCTATTCTATTCTATAAATCGGCGAAGCATAACGCCTGTTATCGAGAACCAAACATTCCGGGTAACTTGATTTTGTAGCGTATTGTTGTCTGAGCCAGAACTGCATTAATTTCTTCCTATTTATTTTACTTTGAAGCTACGAAATGTGTTAGATTATGGTACAGATATTATGAGCTAAGTACCTGTTAATAAAACAACGGAGCTATCTACTAATAATATAATAAAGAATCATTAACATAATAATTTTAAGGCAAGGGTACTGAGTATGAAACTTGACAGTTTATAAGTAATAATAATAATAATAATATTCATACAGTCACACCTATTATCTAGCTAGCCCTAAGTAAGCATCATAAAGAGCTTGTGTTATGGATACTAGATAACGGATAAATATCGATAATAATATGTATATATTATAAATATTAGAAATACATATACTAAATAAACATATAAACATCCATGACTCGTAAACAAATGCTCATACTCATCATACAAACATTTGCTCCTACCGGGATTCGAACCCGGGACCTCTTGACCGAGTACCCTGCATAGCAAGGGGTACAGACCGCTCGACCAGACGGTCGTCAATAAGTACTGCGATTATAATCTATAACCTCTGATAATAAGGGAGGCTTGCGTAAAACTTTTGTGCACATTAAAATGTAAACAAAACTTCTGAAACTAGATAAACTTAAAAGAGATTATTACGGACATTGCCGGGCTTTACATAATAATAATATTTTACAGTATAATATGTGTTTTTGATATAGTTCAATATGATTCTAATTAATTAAGATTGTTTAATTTGGATAAACTTACTGTCTCACACAGAGTTTAAGTCTTAATTTTTGTGGACAACCATGTCGATCCATTTCTTCGTTGCTACGGAAATTAATCGTACTTATACAAAACATTTTTATTTCCCTAAGGAAGCCTTCAATTTTTCGGGATGGATTATATGTCACTACCCGGCCTTCGTAGGTACTATTCATATGCACAAAATCACGTTGATTCACTATTTCGTTTCGATGACGATATATTTGAGACATATTTGGTATTTTTTATAATAAGGGAGAGTGGGGTGATTCCTATCGCGGGATAACTCCAAATGATACGCGGTGAGCCCATACTCAAGGTATGACATAAAACACGGGCTTTCCAAAAACAGCAAAAAAGAAAAATATAAAAAAGATCAAAAAGATTATCAACTATCCTTTTCTTTCATGATGTGTACATCATTCAAAATTACCCCGCGTTCGGAATTACCTCACACTTTCCTTAGGACTCTAACCTAAATCTATACCAACGTCATATTCATCTTCACCAGCCTATTATACGTCCCACTGCTGGACATAGGCCTTCGTACATAGGAGAAAAACAGGAGGAGTTTGGGTCATAGCACTACCGCGATGGCCCATCATATACCGGTTTGCGAGTAAAAGCGGTTGCAGTAGTAATCGGGGTAGTCCCGGTTACCACTCGAGATTACACATTTCTTGTTGACATATCTCGGGATCATGGCGAAAGTAGCTTTGTTTCCGTACCTAATCGAAACCAGAGCGCTCTAATCACTACGCCACCAAGCTCCTCATTTATAATATCGCATCCATCTGGTTAAATTAGCCAGTTAATCGGATGCCTAGGCCGATAGTTAATCGAACTAGACTCACTAAACGTTTAACGAATTGGCGTATTGAAAGTTAGCTCAATTAGTCGCCTAGTTGAATCGTCTTGTACTAAAGAGTTCTGGAGTGATTGGTAGGTTCAAGGTTATTTTTTTAAGACCACACCACCATTCCTCATCTGTTTTATTGGATGCCGGCGACGTTTATCATCGGCCTAGGTGTCCAATTAAGTGCCTAATTTAACCAGATGGCTGCGTAATATACATAACTAAGGTAAAATGACATCATTTTTATTTAAATCTTAAAAACTCAAACTACGCAGGACCATTTTTATTCATCTACAAAATTAAGGATTAATCTAATAAAAATGTCTAAGAACCGTTACGGTGGAGTGAAACCGGCGAAATAAGGTCACGATCACAATCTGGACGTAATATTGTCCCACCCCGACCATTTGCATCGGCAATTTTTTAAATGAATCTCTTTTAACATTTAAATTGACTGGTTCTACGTCGGAGTAATTTCGCCTTAGCTCTCGGAGAATGGTCCCTGTGGCCCGTAATAGGTTTCTTAAAAGGAAATCGAGTTAAGCAGGCGTGATTGACTTAATTGTGGTATAGCTCTAACAAGGCCAGGATTAAAGAATTGCTTTGTACATCAGTTAGAATAGATTACCTACACCAAATTTAATTTGATCTTATTAATTTTCTCATTAAAATGTACCTGCATCAAACAAGAAAACTGTTCTTAATGTTTTTGTCGATGAGGTAATCCAGTCTAAAAATTGGGTTGTTGTCATCATCATCATTGAACTTTTTTAAACACAAGCGTATGATTTTGGTTTTGACGATCTAAGTCTCTTTTATAGATTTTTTTTAGGCCAATCTGCAATCAGTCGCAGAACTATAAGCAGGTATGCTGTGGGTTGTTTTTGGCAGTTGGAGGGTGCTTCCCAGTGGGAGATTTCATTTATTTTTCGAAATAGATGTCATGACGCTTGAGACCTTTGTGGTACTTATGTTATTTATTTATTTACGAGTACTGTGGCCAGTTCGTTGGTATGGGTTTTAAGTCGAGCTCTGTAGCTAGAAGCTGACATTTTATCTCCTCCTTCACTGTTGGGACATTCAATGTCTCATGTAGTTCTTTCTTTGTGACAAGCCAGGGTGCATCTGACAGTGTTCGTAGTGTGCCGCTCTGTAACCTTTGCATTATTGATAAGCTTTGGTTGCAGGCACGCCCACACCTGGATCTCATACATTAGGGAGTTTGTTATTAATGGAAAGTTTCGAGTTGCGTGCCGTCAGCCAGTAGATAATTACTCTTGAACCGCATGTTCAATTCCTTTCTTTTTGTTTTAATATGTTTTTTCCTCGTCAATCTTCTATCCAAGTGAAATCTAAGATATCGGACAGTGTGATTGTGAGAGAGGTTATGCTTCGTACAGTGACCAGTGGGCACTTGGGCAGTTTCTTTTTTTAAGAATGTTGGTAAAAAGCACTGATTTTGAAGCACTTGATTTTATACGCTATTTCTGGTGCAAGTTGTCCGCTTTGCAAAGGCTTGTTTGCAGTTTGTAGGAGGCTGTTAAAGGATCTGTACTGCGTGCTAGTAGTGTGATATTATCAGCAAATGTGACTGTTGTTACCCCTTGGATGCATTTAAAGATAATAATTATGATTTCTAGTGTTGCCAGCATCTAAAGGCAGGTATAAAAACCGCTTACCATCAAGAGTGATACTGCGTAAGGGTATTTTTCATTCTAAATTAGAGCGCCCAATAAAAATAATGTTCCTGGGTGAGTAAGATTCCCTCGGCTAAAAGAAGTGTTGTGCTGGGTACTTGTCTCCTTTGCTATCTACAAGAACGATTACGCTACGAGTACGCTAATTACACTAAGGGCACTAGGGGCCCTTAGTGTAATTAGCATACTGTAATCTGACAGTAGGGGAGCGCGGGATAGTTTTGAACGAGGCGGTGTTCGTCATGATAAAAATATTGTAATTGGTATAACCTTTTTCTGCTGGCTGAGAGGGAAACCCATGTTCAGTGCGAGGCACTGAGTATGAGGTATTTATCCTTTTCTATCATGATTATATAATAATATGGCCCTGTTCGGATTTACCCCACGTTCGTAACTACCCTGTTCTCCCCTAAGAGCGACGGCAACCTAGGTGAGGTTGCCGTTGTAATCGGCTACAACTAGGCGAGTTTGCTATCGCTCTGTTAAAATAAAAAACACGATACATTTCTTCACATTGTACCATGAAACATAGTTTTTAAGCTAACAAGCAATATTTGTTGTCAAAACAAATTGAACTGACAAACAATGACTTTGCTCCAGTCTCAATTAACCCAATCTCCCTTTGAAATCTGGCCAATATTCGCATTTGTTTTTCTCAGTCCGCATTTAATACTTTTGAAGCGGAAAATAGACACAAAAGTCTTCATTAATTTGCCACTTCGAAAATTGAATCGCTTAATCGTAGCTCGAAGTAAGAGGCAACGCATCGGCAGGCGCTGTTAATTGCTACGGAACACCTTTGATACTCTGGGATAGAGCAATTAAGACCCTTCATTGAGTAAGCCGAGTTCGAAAAACACTTGTGATGCTAAGTACATACTTCAGGTGACAAGTCACTTTTGAAAGTAGATTTGTACCTAATTAATAAAGTGGGTAGTGTACCTAAAAGTATTGAAACTTTTTTATGTTCAGTCACGTGCACTAAGATGTATACAACTTTGACAGTCAGGGAGTCTCACTGCAAAGAGAATAAAGCACAAGCTGGGAGATATAAAAAGTGTAGGTATGCATCTTTTTACGCTATTACATACTCATGGAGTAATGCGGTAATATCTTTACCTATTTGTTTTCATAATTTAGTTCCGTAAGCATAAGTAAAATATTACATAATAAACACTATGGTTACCTTGAGTTTAGTACGAATTATACAGTGTTTCAGAATTCCGAAAAAAATTTAGGATTCTGGGGTTGCGAGGGTCAATATTTAAGTATATGCGCGGGTTGAATGTGTGTGTATGTGTGTGGTATAACTGTAGTGTGTTGTACGATACGCGATGGAACGCATTTTTTAGGGTTTTCACGAGTAGGTGTGGCAATGTTTTAATAAATTAATCAGAAAATAAGAGTGGTCTGACAGGTGTCAAACTTTCAGAGGTAACACAACTACCCTCTTAAATTTTATTTCGTATTTTTGTAACACATTTTATAGGGAAGCAGAGTTCACTTCTTCTTATAATTAGGTAGGTATAGTGGTTCACTTTTTCTTATCATACAGGTTGGTGCCGTCAATGCGACAATAAATTTAAACACGGGCTATATTAGCCCATAGAAATGGTTTGCCACTTTCAAAAATTTCGTATTCAATTGATAATTTCATGACATTTGTATGAAATAATGCTGCCAACGTTACACTATTCCATACAAATGTCATGAAATTATCAAATGAATACGATATTTTTGAAAGTGGCAAACCATTTCTATGGACTAATATAGCCCATGTTTAAATTTTTTGTCGCATTGACGGCACCACCCTGTATATGGCAAGGTGGGTGGCGGATTGGGCAGTGTGTTCAAGCTGTTATAGTTGTCTTCCCGTGTAGGCCCTTCTTGTCGCTTACCATTCGCGTGTCATTACGCCATGTGAAGCAATTTTCTGTGCCTTATACCGACTTACATAAAAAATATTTTATTTTCTTCCACCATCCTTCAGTAGGACGCGTGCTGGTCTTCGGGGTCATCCATAAGCTGTATACACTTGTACTTTTCGCACAAAGAAATCTATGGACTCATGCCTTAGTTTCTCTTTTTTGTACCTACCTACTACCAAAGTATCGAAAACTCTGCCATCACGTTTTTTTCCTTCTTCCTAAGATTTGGGTTCCTAAAAATGAGGCGTGAAGAGGCCGGCAGCGCGGTGATGTCTAGGGCAGTGTAGATCTATACTAAACTATATTCCGCTAAACATCATGTGGAGATTGAGGAATTGAGTCATTTTGTCATGCCTTGGGTACATGATATAAAAAAGAAAAGAACTTAAACTAGAAAAAAAAAAGAATTAGAATATAAAATTAATAGGTAATACAAAATTAAATTAGTGAGAGTCAAACAAATAATCGTCAACAAATTAATCTTCCTAGTTTATGTAACATTACACATAAGAGTGTTTGTCCTTATGATCGAGTTACCTTAAAGGCAAGATGCCAATGAAGGCGTTATACCTAAACATGGGATTTGCCTAAAAAGCTGTTTGCCCTAAATGAGAAATGCCTATGAAGCAGCATGCCTGAAATGTAAAATTGACCCAGAAGCATATTGCCTAAAGTCGATGCCTATAAAGCAAAATGCCTAAATTGTTAAATGCCTACAAAGCAATATGCCTAAATGGTGAAATGCCTACAAAGAAAAATACCTAAGTCGTTCAATGCCTACAAAGCAAAATGCCTAAGTCGTTCAATGCCTGCAAAGCAAATAACACCAAAGCTACTCCCGTCCTCCCGCCACACTATTTGATTTCACATTTTAGGCATGCTGCTTCATAGGCATTTCTCATTTAAGGCAAACAGCTTTTTAGGCAAATCCCATGTTTAGGTATAACGCCTTCATTGGCATCTTGCGTTTAAGGTAACTCGTTCAAAAGGGAGTGTTTGTGGTATGTAACAAATTGCTGTCACGCTTATGATACCATTTCAGAAGTTAAATTTGACATTAAATTTTGCTATATTTGCTTGACAAGTTTAAAAAGTTATAAGTATGTTACCTACAGGAGCTCAATGGTGTAGTGGTTTGAGCGCACTGAAATTGCTAAAACAAAGCAACTTTTGCCATGGATGATCGCGGAATGGGTCAATCAAAAAATTATTTATCTCGAGCTCCTCCGTGCTTCGTAGGGCATGTTAAGCTGTTGATCCCGGTTGTTAATGCAACCACTTTAAACCACCAACCAGCATGAAACCAGTTAGGCAGCGCTGAAAATTCAACTGAAAATTACCATTTTCATCTTCCCCCGAAAATTTCATACGAAAATTACCATCAATCCCCGATCGCGGGCATCCATTCGGGGGAAGTTAGGAATAGTCCCACATTTGTTAACGCGGTAGACGGTGAAATGAGGTCGGTCAAACATTAGTAGGAGTAGGTACCCATTCACCTGATCGCAGTGCTGATCAGATGTAAAAAAAATATTGTTATTAGTTCTATCTATGCCATCGTAGTGATATTCATAAAAAAGTGCACTGTGAAAAAAAATAGGAACACAAAATTAAATATAATAAATGTTAAATTTTACTCGCAAATACAATGATTACAATACTAGGTGGTAGGTCCGTACGTAGGGTCGTCTGGGTAAGTACCACCGCCTTTCTCATTTCAGCCGTGAAACAGTTCGCTGTGTTTTGAATTGAATAGAAAGGTATCCAGTGAAATTACTAGACATGGAAGGCACCGCCATACCAAGTGATATTTTCCTTATTATTGCAGGTGCCTATAGGCGGCGGTTACGACTTACCACCAGGTGGGCCGTCAGTTTGTTTGTCATCTAGTTGTAACACCTATTTATAAAATAAACTATTTATAATTATTTAATTTATTTCATTCTGTTGATACAAAAATATTGAAAAAATGACGTGCGCTAAAAAAAAAGAACAGAATTGCAAGTAGGAGAAAAAGATTACGATACGTCATTCTTCGGTGAAAGCCAATTCACGCGCCCAGTGCCGCTGCTCGAGCAGTTGCCGTTCCGCCTTGGCATCAAAATAATTGCACATTTTGTAGGTATTTAGTTAGGTTAGGTTAGGTTACAGTAATTTTACTATTCGCTGTTTTGAAGAGATTTGCTTATCATTTCCCTTAGTTGGCGACGCATCAACTTTCCTCTAGTGTTTCGGGGCAATTCTTCTAAAAATTTCACTCCGCCTTTCAATTGCATGTAAGGGGGTACCTACGAAAAAAACAATATAACTGTGAAATAGGTAAAATTTAGAATTTATTGAAAACTAGTGCGCGCTCGCCGGCATGGATTTCGGTTATTGCTCGAAAAAGGTATCATATGCCTTTCCCATGGTTTTCAAATTTCAGCTTAACTGATTCAGTGGTTTAAACACGAAGAGTTAATATACAGACAGACGGAGTTACTTTCACATTATTAAGATACGACGTTTTTAAATAACTGCCGAAAAATACTAGATTATTAATAAAATGAACCAGACAGTTTATTTATCAAATCGTACCGTGGCATGTAAAAACTCCAGTAGCTTATAAAATAGGATAGAACTTATAACACAAACAAGTTACATCCAGTAATATTAGAAATGGCAACCGTGTCAGTAGTCATGATAACCTAATGCGTCACGCAAATCCGTGGTGATTTGATAAGTTTTAAATTAGATGATTAGTTATTTCTTGTTGTTTTTGTGTTCGTTTTAGGGCGTTGAGTTTTGAAACGTATGTAAAATACACAATATTACTGTTCTATTAATAAGGACTACTAAGGGCCGTCTTTTATATAAATCATAAAAGGTAATATTATCCACCTATTTTCTAAACGACCAGTCGATTTTTTTCCCTGCGTTTGCTGTGAAAAAATAATGAAAGTAAGCTTACGCAAATATTCAATAATAATATATCTACTATGGAAAATTCATAGGTATATCCCAAAACATTGTAGCTTAGATGGTTAGAGCAATCAACCGGATTGTGAATTAAGTCGAAGGTTCAGTCGCCGCCCAGGACATAAATGTTTTCAAATTTAGATATTTTTATAAATACAAATACAAAAGAAAATTTATATGATATACCTCTGCAGCTACGTAATCGATTAAGTCTGTCTCCGTGACTTTAGAGCCAGGTTGTCTCACAACAAAAGCAGATGGTTCTTCTCCATAGTCTGGTACTGGTTTGCCCACGACCCCTGCTTCTTTTACAGCTGGGTGTGACTGAAGAATGGTCTCCAATTCTAGAGGCGCTACCTGTTAATTTAAAATTATTATGTAATAATATAACTTAGTGTTTATCGTATTTTTTGAGGTAATACTAAATTTACCAACTGATATCAACATGATATCAAAAGTAAACATAAAACTAGTCTTTTATTTGTTGGCAATTCTTAATAAGTAATTTCTTTAAATTACTCTTAATTTAGGTTTATAAATAAATAAATTATAGATTGATAAAACTTCAAAAAGTATTGTCTTATGAATATCATCGTTGGCAATATAATTTAAAATAAAACCACGTTGTTAAATCAAGCTCACATTTAAATAAATGTTACGGTATAATAGATACTTCTTTAGATTATTAAACATAAGTAAATAAGTTGCCGTTCTAAACCTGATTTTCCCACTTTACCAATTCGCTGTAACGCAGCTGATCGAAAGTGCCTGTTTATTATACCGCGGTTCTCATTTAAAGGACTGTCACACTGATATCGATGATCAAAATCTCGATGCGCTGTAGCGCTAAAGTACTGAAATGCGATGCACGTCAGTGGGAAAGAATACCACATCGATCCACATATTCTCGAATGTCTTCCATCGCGATGCACGTTTGTGCGTTAGTATGCTAAATAAAAGTACATATTGCCGAATGTTTTCCATCGCGATGTACTTTAGTACGAAAGTACAGTAAAATCGTCGAAATGACAAAC
The DNA here is from genome assembly GCA_947347705.1 of Nymphula nitidulata. NCBI lineage: Eukaryota > Metazoa > Arthropoda > Insecta > Lepidoptera > Crambidae > Nymphula > Nymphula nitidulata. Next base: position 10,173,542 of record OX374626.1, on the reverse strand, counting down.
TTCATTTCGAATGTTTTACACAGCGATGTTACGCATGGTCCATTACATAGGACTCTCTTCTCAGAAAATTGTTTTTTTTATACAACTAGATGACAAAAAAGCTGACGGCCCACCTGGTGGTAAGCGGGTACCACCGCCTATAGACACCTGCAATAGCAAGGAAAAATCACTTGATATTGCAGGTTCGCTGTTATCCTGAGGCAGATGAAATGCCGTCCGTGCTCAGTAATTATTACACAGGCTAAATTTCCCGTCATTCCGAAACACAGCGAACTGTTTCACGGTGGAGTGAAAAAACATATTAAGTATGTAGGTAGGTACTTTGTATTTGTTTCTATACTACCCATAATAAAAGCTCTCAAACATGATTAATTGGGGTGAGTGTAATATTATACGTTTTCATAATTTCATCATGAGTAAGCTTTATTGTTATCTTTATAAAGTAATTTTACTTGTTTATTTAGACCCGAATGGTTGCTTTCACTGTATCCCTTTGTTTTTATTTTATTTTTAAGTTTTCTCAGAATAAAATAAGCAAGCTTGCAACAGCAAAGTTTCAAATAGAATAAATAGTAATAAAAATATTCTTACCTTATTACCGTCGTAAGAAATTATTTCTTTCATTCTATCAACGATAAAGAAATATCTATCATCATCGTAGTACCCTAAGTCACCGGTTTTAAAGAAACCATCTTCATCCAAGTAAGTAGATGGATCTATTCCAATGTAGCCTTTCATCAAAACGGGGCCTCTTAAACATATTTCTCCGCGTTCATTTGAAGTTAAAATTTTTCGGGTTTCAGGATGCACAACCTAAAGATATGACGTAGGAACAATGAAAGAGTACATTTTTTATACGGGTAGGAACAATCAGAATATAAATAAAAACATGGGCTATATTAAGTAGTTCACAGAAATTTTTTGCAACTTTCACATACATCTTATCAATTTTACAATTTCATGAAATATATTTGTATGAAATAATATAACATTGACTGCATAATTTCATAGAAATGTAATAAAATTATCAAATGATTAAGATGTATTTGAAAGTTGCAAAACATTTGTTTAATTTATTGTAAAAATTTGACTGTGGTAGAAATCAGTAACTTTAGAGGGATTATTTTAATTACCTTAAAGTTAGTTGCGATTTAAATATAACTCTGAGTCTGTGTATTTATCATACAAAAAAGCTAGTTTTAGCAATTAATTATTTCTAGTAGTTTATATATATAGTTTAGAATAATACTTATTTCAAAGCAACTCATTTGCTTTTTAATATAACTACTTAGTTTAACCTAACTGTTTTACCTTTAATGTGATCCCTGGAGATGCCATCCCAACACTTCCATATTTAGGACCTTTGAATCCCCAACTTTCTGATGTAAGTTCACCAGCTTCAGTCATACCATAGCCTTGCAGAATGTTTTTCAATTTAGGTAATCTTAAAAATGGAAATATTTTGTTTTTTGCACATAGGTATATATGTTTATTAGCTAAAATTTGGGTTATACAACACATTACTAAGTCTAAAATAATCAAGCAATAAGTATTTGTTTATTAGTACAATGGAATTGTTTCAAAGTAATTTCACAATGAGAAAATCACGAAAAACAACAACACTTCTAACGTAATCAAGGTAAGTACTTACCTCTTCTTGACATTTTCAATTGTCTTAAAGTGAAGAGGAGAGGAACGGGAGTAGATTATCTTTAACGAGTCTAAATTAAATTTATCAAGTTCATCCGATTTAGACAAGTAGCCGACCATGGATGGAACGATCATAGCTATGTCGACCTGAAAATTGAGATAAAATGCTTGAAAATATATTTAGCGTGACATTTTACTATAGACTTTGAATAGCAAACATTGTAGGGAAAAAGCCGGATAGTTGCCTCGGTGGGATATATGCCCCGGTATCGGATACACTATGTTAGAGATGTCCCTGACGTTAGTGTTCTTTTATGATTAGAAGCTCTACTCCGGCAGGCCTAAGGGCTACATAAGTTGTAGGACGGTGCGTATACTCGCTTAGCCTGTGTGAACGAAAATGTTCTGCGGCGAGCCCTCAAAGACCCGTCGAAATTATATTTGTCAGTGATTTCTAATGAATATCTTTGTTAAGTTTGTAGATTTAGTATTTTTTTGTTTCTCCGCATACATCGTAGTTCAAATTATATGATTTATTATCAAATAGTTGTTATTTATTATTTAAATAAATAAGGCATGTATCCGTATCGAAAAGGATAGTCGCCGCATATATTTTCGTGGATAGTCGCCATAAGGGTTACAACGAGGCGACGACTATTTCTTTACAGATTTCTTGTGTTAGGTCGAGCAAAAAAACTGTAAGAGATGTGGAACAGTGAAAGCTTTGGATTTGTAATCGAGTTTTTTTATATTTTTTTTTAAATAAAAAAAAAATGAAGCAGATTCCTAGAGACACTTCTATCCCTGCATGAGGCAAGTATCTCAAGAGGTCAAATAAAACGAAAATCTTGTTTTATTTGACTTCTCGAAAAAGAAAACTAGAAAATAATAATAATTGTGTTGAACAGGATTGAGTAGTAAATGGTTTTTTTCGAAAAAGTTATTCAAAGGCTCTTTGTGAATTAGTAATAAGCTTCTCTAATATATAAAGTGTAAGTAATTAATTACCTACATAAATATCAAATGAATTATACGTTCCGTAAATTCTATTCATGGTTTGTTTTTTCCTGTTAAAGAACTTTGACTTAGATTCTTGATCAAATAATATGTACTTACACACAAAAGAAGTTGCAATGTTATTAGTTTTAAAGCTACTTATGTATAAGTTATATTTTTTAATACATGTACATGACAAACAAGCTGACGGCAAACCTGGTGGTAAGCCGCCTATAGACACCTGCAATAACAAGGAAAGATCACTTGATATTGCAGGTGCGTTGTCTAAGATGAAATATCATATATATTTCTTAATCAAATTATTCGTTTATTTCTCAATCACACAAATTACATGTGTTGACACAGCCCCAGTACTTAAGTAAAACAATACTTGTGACAAATTGAGTCAAAAAGTTCAAATATCACTGTACCTTCTGGTCTTGAACGGTTTTCAAAAACGCCCGAGGTGTTGGGTCATTCACGTAAACTATTTTTTTCCCCATAACTAGAAATTTGTATGTCATGAAGGTGTCATAGTTGTGATACCACTCGCCCATAAGGAACATAGTTTGTAAAGAATTGTTGTCGAAACTAAAATAAAAAAAAAAAAACATGTTAGATCGACTTCTAAGTATGCTACTGGTAACAATTTTCACATGTTGTATAACTATTCAAATTAGTTTTAGCTATCAATAAGATTACAAAGCGAATATACTTACTCATCGGGTAGACTATTAAGTATGCAGTTCAGATGGGTTAACTGGACTCCTTTTGGCATACCAGTAGTTCCAGAAGAATATAAAACGAAAGCTACATCAGTCTGACCTTGAACCATAGCAGGTTCAAACAGATCTATATTAATATTATTGGTAATTAAAGATTTTATAGGCGTTAAAGATCCATTGCCTACTCTATCCAGAGTGATAGACATTTCTATGCAATCGAAGGTCTTCAAAATATCGCTGTAAGTATCCCAAAACAAGTTTGAGCAAATGAAAAATCGCGGTTTGGTAATGCTGAGCTTGTGTTTCAATGCCGCTGAAAATAAAAGTAATAAAAGGAACATCAACTTTTAATATCGAATTGGCGTTGTATTTTGGGACGTAATTAGTGACATTACTATAATAATTATGTAGATAACTTTAAGTTTAATAATAATTAAAATTTGTAATGACTTATCAACTTTAAATTACTGTCAACGTGGTGGATAACTTAATGATTCCCAGTTCAGACCGTTTCTGTTTATTAAAGTAAGAATATGGTACGGGGTATTGAATCTGTTGACATACAATATTAATTTAGCTTTCATATTCACATAAATCCAAGATTCACGGATGGATGTTAAATTGTCGCACAGGTTTTTCAGAATATGAAAACTTTTCAGTCTTTTTGAATATTACGATTCTTTTTGAAAAGCACGGCAAATGCATTAACGCCACCTGATTTGAACCGGTTAGAATCCATATGCGAAGATGATCCTAGATGTTTTTATATATTATTAGTCCAAATCATTTAAGATCAGAGACATCTGACCGCTTCTACCTAACGGCCTATAAGGTGCCTTTTTACGCCTCTTTTGAAGGAACGCATGTTAAATGTAGTAGGGAACACATCTTTGCTTTAGAAAAAAGTATAGTTTTTTATTGTTTTTTGATTTGGTTTCTGTTTTATTACGTACTAATTATATTGGATGAATTTCAAATATATCATGTTTTAAAGAGATTTCATCAAGGAACAAATCGTTATTCACGTCCATATTTCTTCATGAAAAAAGATTTTAACGTGTCCTCTTACTACTTAATTCTTAATACCTTTCTATATGATACAGTATATTGAAAAGTCGGACTAGTCTTTAAAAAGTTGTGCGCTGTCTTACATTAATATTATTTCTAAAAAAAAAGTAACGCTTTGAGAACATTCTCTTTTTTATTTTGTTAATTAATAAAAGATTATTGTATTTGACTATTGAAAACATATTGACTAATTTTTAATATTTAATGATTTAGTTTCCTTTTTTTTCCAAATATTTGTACGCCGGTAGGCTAACATAGCTGTTCTTTTTATACATTAAGACCTAATTATACATGTACTTATGTTAACAAATAAAGAATTTTGAATTTTGATTGTCGTTTCTATAAACATGGGTAAGACTTTAGAATTGTGCTTTTGGCTTGGGTGAATATTGTTATACCATAATTTCTAATTATTAATATGTTTCCGACGTTTCACCAACGTTGGGTAAGCGGCTTATTTTCTAAGGAATCTTATTCCTATTTGGTTGTGTCACTAGCAAACTGGCAACACAAATTTCTTAGTAAGATAAAAATAAAGGAAGCATTTGGTATTCTTACCTCTTCCACTCTTGATATCATAGGGAGTGTACGTCGCTCCAGTAAACACAATCCCGAGGACCGTTGCGACAAATTCATTTCGTCTCTCCGAACCAACCGCAACTATGTCCCCAACTTTGACGCCCAAGTTGGTAAGTGACACGGCCAAGTTAACTGCATATTGTGTCAGATCTTTGTACGTTAATTTGAGGTTAGTGTCACCGTGTTCCTGTTGAGAAGAACTCCACTTAATCCTTAAGTTATTTTTTGTTTGTTTGTAGTCCTTACTTGACGAAGGTTCGAGGAGTCAAGATCAAACCCAATAAAAGGTCCCAAATAAATAAATAAATATTAAGAAATTCGTTATAAATTCCTATCGTGGGATGTTCAAACCTGACAGTGACAAAGAGAAGCATTAGAATGCAATTTTTTGGCAAATCAAGGTTTTTATTTATTTTTTCTAGATGTAGTTTATACTTTTAAAGTTATACGACCTTTATGTGCCTTCGTAGCAATAAAATACCTATTGTAAAAAAAAAACATGAAATAGTTTCATGTTTGTTTTGAGTAATCGTAATTTAGATTAGTAGATTAAGAATAATGTTGAGACGTGTTAACTACTACTCGTCTTGAATCATATAGTTTACAAACATAAATATTTGAAAAATTACAATTCTGAAGTTAAAAATATTGGCAAAGTGTTTCAGCAATATGTCTCACACTGGAAAATATGACAACTGAACTTTCGACTATATGTAGCTAAACACCTAGCCAAACATTTGTTTTGTTAAATCAAATAAACTGTAATTGCACTTCGCCATATTTTGGTTATTATTAATGTAACTGAAGTTCTTAGTTTGGTTAAAAATATTCCAGTGCACACATTTATAGGTTGGCTGGAATAGATTCTTAAGAGATAAGCCCACCTTTTGCTAACATAAGTTACATACATTATATTTTGTAATTGGTTAGTACAATAGTGTATAGTTATAATATAAAGTTGTGTAATAAAACATGAATGATGTTTTTTGGACAAATGACAAAAGTATTGCTACATAATATGCTATATACGTAGCAATATCGTATGACATTTTACAGGAAATATATATTTAAAATATATTTTAATAATATACGATAGTAACTAATGTTGTAGACATTTGTTTTTGCATTTAAAATGTTTAGAATCTATGATTATCTAACTTATAAGTCAGAGTATAAAAACAGACTTACCAGAGCGACGTTATCCTTATTATTCCTTAGTCCATCTAGAATAAATTTTCCAAAATTCAAATGAGCTGGAACCTTTACGTTTTGGTCTCCATACACATAATGTCTATTATTGAATATCTTGGACATTTTCAATTATTTTCTATAATAAAAAAATACAACCTTCTTAATTCATTACCCGCTTAGGAATCAATAAAAGTATTGAAAACAAATTAATTATAATGAGCAATTGAGTTGAAATTATTCGATAAGTACAGTTCATTAGTCCTATAAAATACACACAACAAACTATTATTGAAGACAATTAGGTGCTGTCTTAATCAATATTTTTAATTAATCGACGATAACGCTTTATTGTTTCCATTCATAATATTTACTACGACACTTGTTGTTAAAGTAAATATTTACTGTAAAGATAATTAAATTTAACTTGAACTGTGTGAATTATAATTTTCAATTACCTAGTATTGTGACTGATTGCTTTGTTATTTTTAGTATTGACTCATAAGTTCAAGAGCAGTACAAATTTGAAATACAACTTTTTTAAATAAAATAATAATTTATCGTCGGGTATGACATTTACAGCGACCGTGGTCACGGTAACACTGAAGATGTCAGTTGTCTTTTTTATGTTTATACGTTATCTACCGTCACTTGATGTTATATTTTGAGTGGCCCAATTCACGCATAGCTTACAGTATACGTTGGTCCGCCAATGTATGTACCCAGCTTTGCTAGAACGGTAATTTTCGCTTTATTTAATGTTACCGAAGAAGATGGCAGGCCCCAGGAAACAAAGTACCTATGCTTGTCTGAATCATTCAGGTTCAAAGCTTTTCATAACCTTAGATTCTTGTATATCCACTCGTTTACGGACGGAGATTATGTACTACACATGACAGCACATCAAGTGAAGCAGTTGCACTACGAAAGCCGCCTCTATTACGAACACAGTAAGGGCGATCTCAAGGTTAAACTGTTATAGATGATGCTTGATGTGCTGTCGACTGTATATAGCTGACGGCCCACCTGGTGGTAAGTGGTAACCGCTGCCTATAGACATTTGGAATAGCACGGAAAAAATCACTTGATATTGCAGGTGCGTTGTCATGTTATGAGGTATAAGACGAAATGCCTTCCATGCTTAGTAATTTCACTGGCTACCTTTCCCTCCAATCCAAAACACAGTGAACTGTTAAAAATAAAAATCTAAATATTATTCTTTTAAAAATAAAATAAGATTTCATGATCGCCTGGCCGTGTGGTCTGTAAGTAGGTACCTCTTAATACAGGTACACGGTCAGGCGTCCCGGGTTTCGAATCCCGATAGGGGCAGATGTTTCTGTGATGAGTACGAACATTTATTCACAAGTCCTGGATATTTATTTATTTATTTAGTATATTTCTGATATTTATATGTATACATATTATTATTAATATTTATTCGTTATTTAATATTCATAGCACAACCTCTCAATGATGCTTACTTTAGGCTAGATACCTAATATTTTATGAATATTATTATCATTATTGCGACAAACACAACTTAGGTAAATTTGATATAATAATTTAGTATTTGTCCCAAGTCTGATAGTTGTATCAAAAATTAAGTAAATACTAACTAAGTATGAAGAATTTTTCATGTCAACTTATATGTTTTTGTGCCGCATCAAGTAGAAGTTTTTTTATACAACTAGATTAACAAGCTGACGGCCCACCAAGTGGTAAGCGGTTACCGCCGCCTATAAAGACACCTGCAATAACAAGGAAAAATCACTTGATATTGCCTTGGCATCCTGAGGCCTAAGATGAAATGCCGTCCATGCCCAGTAATTACACTGGCTACCTTTCCCTTCAATCCGAAACACAGCGAACTGTGTTTCAGATAAGTATATAAAGACAGTTTATAAGTAATAGATGTTTAAAAAACGTAAAAATAATTTCAATTTCTATCAACTATAATACAAAGTTGTTTCTCTGTCTGTAAGAATTTGGTCAGTTTTGTTGGTGTACAAACTAAATTATTAAGTAGCGTATCGATTTCTTTAGACAGCTAGGGGCACTGCACCGAGATTGAGTTGTTACGTATTAATGAAAATTGCGGTCGAAACTCCTGGAGTCGATACGCTTTAGCACTAGACTCTAGCTGAGTTACCCTCTTTGTCTGTGGAATTTGATACAAATGGCACAAGTTGGAGAGTTATATTAACATGCCAATTTTCGAAGGACTTAGGCACCTAATATTGAGCGTTTATTCTATCATAGAAATGATAATTCAGTGGGTGCTTATTGCTTACATCGAAAATAACAATCATGTTATTATTGTTGTATAGTTACTGTAAAAACGCTATGGAGTGTCTAGTATTTCATTGTATGTATAAATAGTAAGAAGAGTAAGAAGTTGTTTTGCCTTCGAATGGCAAGTAACCGATGTTATTTATCGAACAGTTATCACATTCTTAAAATTTAGTTCTTATACTAGGAAAAAAAAAGAATAAATAAAGTCTAAATAAATCGAATACACATAACAGATCTTCAGACATTAAATGCGGTTTCCTGAAATGGCTAATGAGGAATCATCGCCAATAACCTGAAGTATTAACTGAGTTCTTCTACCAGATGTCTGCCTCGATGCCCTGAAATGGACTAAGTTCCTAACTGCGGAAGCACCTCTACCTAACAGTACTTAACAGATGGTAAACAAAAATATGGCCTGCATGATGGCAAGCGATTACCCTAGCGTACCGCACTTTTGACAATAGTTTGCAACAACTTGACATTTTTGTAATTAAATTTTCATGTTCACCTTGTTTCTTCTTTCATTCGGAATCTCTAATGGTCTTTTATAATAAAAAAATCAGATTAATGAGATTCGTACTGGAGAGATATGTAGGTACCGTCAACAGGCGATTTATATCGGCATTCCCATAGGTTCAGTTCTGCCCGTAGCTCCTTTTATATATTAGGGACCTGCCTATCAGGAACCAATCTGTATGCATGTTCAATAAGTCAAATAGCGTGGACAAAAGAATTAAAAAAATCCACGTGCGCTCTGCCCATTTCTCAGGATTTCCATTCAGGATTAAGTATAAAGATTCTTTTACTGTACGCTATCAGGCTATAGAACAGACTCCCACTTTATTTTCAACGTGCGGAAACTTATTTTTTTTAAGCAGCTTGGTAATTATCATTTCCTCAAACTCTGATCCTATTTTTCCCCTTTAAAGTTCTCTAATGGACTTATTACACGCTTTACTTAAAACTATTAAGCCACCGTCAGAAAAATGGGTTTTAAAAGTCATAGTATGCTCCCAGGAATCTTACGCTACCCAACACATTAATTTAATGTAAGACCAAATTTTCCTGTTTATGCTGACTGCACTTAATATCATAATCAGCCTTAATATGTGGCACAGCACAGGCCTTTATACATGGTAGAAACACATGAGGAGTTTGGGCCGTAACACCACCATGGTGGCCCAATGCGGGCTGGTGGGTGGTGGCAGTTGCAGTAAAAATCGGGAACAACGGCTTGTAACAGACTAGGAATATAACTGGCCCATCTCGGGTTCTACCACGGTGAAAGTTGCTTTGTTTTCGTAATTCGGTAAGTACCTACCAGAGCGCTCAAGCCATTACATCACCGAGCTCCTCCCTTAGAATACATACTCCTTACTACTTATTTTATCATCATCTTTCTCATTTCTCCTTCCACTGCTAGATAAAGGCTTCTCCTTCCGATAAAGCTCCGCACTGATGAAAAACTCTACGCGAAACTCGTGAACTTAACATAGTTAAGCGTCGAGAATATATATTTTTTTAATTCATCTAAGTATTTCTTTTTATTAACATAGGTTCTTACAAAATTAATCTCTGCCAAACTGCTAACTAGTTTGGCAACAGCAGTTCTCGTGCACATAAACTACAAAGATATTCTTAATTTTTGATTTTAACATTATTATAAATGTTTGAAAAATTACTTAGTAATTAAAATATAATAAAACTAGATTTTTTTTTAATTTTTCTAGTTTTATTATATTTTAATTACAAAGATTTTATTAATTCTTCCATGCGTCCATACATTTCGATGGTCTTTCAGGACCTGACTGCCTGTTCCAGCTCTGCTCGTCCAGTCGCTGCCAATACTGCTTACTAGCCAGTTACTGCTAACTAGAAGAAAAAAATCATGGGCTGGAACTGAATCCGCGATCCTTCATAATCCGGTTGGCTGCTGCTCATGAATATTTTCTAACTTTATCTAAGCTACTTCTTCTGCGGCTGACTTTTTCACTTAAATCAAAAACGCAAATCTATTTTTGATTCATCCCATGATAGCCGCTGAGTGATCTACTAAGTCAGAGGTTTCAAATCCCGGGAGAAGCTCATATTGTTATGATCAGTTCAGCCAGCATCAAAATAATGAACATATTCTGTCCCTTATGTCAATGCGATAAGGATCTAAATTCTGAATCGTTTTGAAGCTGACTGTACGAGCATTTGCCCACGAGTCATGGAGATTTGTATGTTTATTAATTAGGTATGTCTGTAATACTCAGACATACCTATTAATTAAATATTAATTCACAAAAGCAATAATATCTGGACTGTGCACTCCATTATGTTTGATTTAAAATCATATTCTGTCTTATCGCAAATGTTTAAAATTGGACCCTGGTTTAAATTTGTTGCTGTATCTATCTGCTTACACAGCCTCAGTTTTAAGTCAGGATTAACTTTAAACCGTGTTTTATAATATGGCTATCTGGCGTGAATACATTTAAAGCTAAGTAATACTAGGTAGGTATACACACACAAAAAGTAAAGTGACTTTTTAAAAATAAAATAAAAATTAATACAAACAATTTTAATTTTCAAGCATTACTTTATTTCAATTTATACATTCATTTGGCAGTTTCATTTGTAGCAATGGTAGAAATCATAACAACAAGTTGTATTACAAAATATTGTAATTGCATACATCTAATTGTTTTTGCTAAATATACTAACATTTACTGCGAAAAATATCAATTTAAAGTCTTAATGAAATAATAGTTTCAATAATAGTTAACATTATTATCTAAAGTAAGCTGATAAAAAACAATAATATTTTGTCTACAGAAGCTGTGTTAGGTATGTAAAGTGTTATACATATATATGTTGCGACATTGACACTGATCCTATCATATTTATTGTACAATTTATACTGATGGGGTTATTCCACACATCTCTAACTTAAGACAGGTTTAGTTCTATCTCTATATAAATCTAATTAGGCATTTTTACAAGTCGATGTAGGTTTTAAAAAAGTTGTATAATATAAAAAGGTGAATTAAAAGACATTACAAAATAAAGACATCATTATGACACACTTAAATTATAATTTATTCCTAAAAGTATACGGCAGTTATTAAAAAAGGTAAACATTAGTAATGTTGAATAGTTACCACCGAATTGTGAAAATTTGGGAGTAAAAAGATTGAATAGCTTCCATGTCATGAATTCATGATCCAGATTATTTTTATTTACGACTATTGTAAAACTTTTTTGGCAACAGTACAATCTAGATGTTAACATTCGTCATGGATTACGAAACGCCGCTGTGTATTTGATAAAAAATAAATATGTGTCACGCAAATCCATTCTGCCTGTTTTGATGAAACATACCAATATTGCCTTGGATAAACTATAAAAATGAATTTCGTAACTATTGGCAGGTGCGCTACCGATGTGTGTAACAAAAATTCGTTAATTAAAAAAATATTGCTTTGATATTTTTGACAAATTATTATTTTAGAATTCAAATGCTTATCTCTGTGACGTTGACTGAATCAGCCCATGATTATTATTTTGAAACTTTTCTTTCAGAAGCTAAGTAAAATAAATTTCAACTTAGCTGAAAAACCACAGATAAAACAACATACAAAGTTGTTAGTAGTAAACATACAAAGTTGTAATGTAGTTCCTGTACGATAATATTTTTTTAGTTGAAATGGGCATATTCAGAAATATAGTACTCAAACCCATTTGAAGAAGATAACAGTGCAGAATATTTTACGTACTTATTGCTAACATTTCAACAATAAAAACATCGTTTAGGTCGTATAGCTGATACATTTACGTATATGTTGAGAATATTTACAATAGTGTTTGTGTAAAATTTATCATCAATCATATTGTATTGTGTCTCATTGTAGACATTTTTATATAACAAGAATGGGTTTTCTTTCTTTACAAATACAAATATTCATATTTAATAATTTAATAATCTATATTCTGAGAGTTTTCTAAACAAGGCTTGATTTAATTCAATATTTAGGTGAAAATCCCCAGAATACTTTGGTAAACGTTAAAATTAAATTTTCGTCATCGTTTTAATAATATCAAACAAGGATGGTTATATAAATTCTAAACTAAGCATCAAGACAATTATGTTTAAGTATTTCATATTATCCCAATTGAGTTCAATCTTGTATCAAATAAATGGAGTTCATAATAATAATTACTGTGAATGTTGGCCGAATACTCAATCAAACGTCATTTTCATTTATCCCTTTTTTTAAGAATTACTTAAAAAAGTTTTTGACTTTGACAATAATTACATCGCGCGACTTTTCATACAAACTCTAACTTGCAACGTATAAAACCAAGTCCGGCTAGTCTAAAAAGTTATCAGATTTTTCGAAAAGTCTAATACAAAAGTAATTACATATTGGTGATTTCTGTTTTGCAAGTACGGTCGACCACAGAAGTAGCTGAATACTTTAGTACCATGTTACAATAACTACGACGTTAATATATAATATGTAGTACAGTAGCAACTGTTAAATACGTGAGCAACAGTTGGTGTCACATGGTACTAGAATTCTAAGCTACTTCTGTGGTCGACTGTACCCATGAAAACTTAAAAACTTCTTTTACTCAACTGTGTTACCGTTTTTCAAAAAAATATTTGACAACTATTTAGACGTAGACTGACTAGCTTATGCATCTAAAGTCCTATTAGTTAGAATAGTATTTGCTTTGTTCGTTTCTAATATTTCGACTTGGAAACGCTCTTGAGAGGGTCCCAAATGTAGAAACCGTTACACCCATATAAAAAAACGGGGATTAAGTTAAACGCGGTTTAAAACTGATGCCGTCACTTTTATTAATTACTAGCTGTGCCCGCGACTTTGTTCGCGTGGATGTCGGAAAATAACATCATGTCGTACGTAGGTAGGGTAGGTTACATGATTTTACTTGAGCATTTATTTGCTTAAGTAATTAGACCATGTTTATAAAAACACCTTTGCAATTGCCCACGTAGTATATCTACAAATGTGTGCTTTGCGGAGTTATTTTGAAACAATGATATCTTTTAAGATATTTATTGGAATCAGATGATGTTTCTTATCTTACCTTATCTTACAGTGGGGCCATGACTAAGTATAACAGTGCACTTCGACACATTGGGATCTTTTGTGCCTCCCCTGCGTTTACTCTTCCTGTGGCCAGAATATAGATGCCATTAGCCTTACTATATCTTTAGGCAGAAAGAGCCTGTAGTCTTCTAGCTTTGAATATGCCACTTCTAGAAGGGTTATTCTGGTTCTAGCCAGGGCATCACAATAACACAAGAGATGCATCATTGATTCCTGGCATCCACACATACTCGACCAAGTTGTGCCGGGGAGAGTTGCATTTTATGTAGCATGTGGTTAGTAGATAAATGATGGTTAGCAATATTTTGTTTAAAATTGAATACTTGTGATGGATAAAGTATTTATTTGCATAAGGAATAATATCATGTTCACCAAAACACCTTCGCAAATAATGCATTATTTTAGAACAAAGATCACCAAAAAAAGGTTAAAGTGGACTCACTTTAACCAGTTGGAATGGGAGATTGACTAATCTCAAAAGATAGACTATGCTGTCGCGGACTTTTTTAAGCTTTTAAAGCTCTGCGTAAACTTTGCCCGTTTACGCAGCGCACGTAACAAAAGCTCTGTAAAAAAATATTTTCCCCCGTTTTTGGAAGATTTTTAATTGATGCTCAGCTCGTATTGATTGTAGCGTGATGTTATATATAATATCTCGATAAATGGACTATTCAACACAAAAAAATAATAATTTGAATCAGTAGTTCCTGAGATTACCGCGTTCAACCAAACAAACAAACTCTTCAGCTTTATAATATCAGTATGGAAAAAAAATCAGTGACAGAATCAGTTTTAAACCAGTTCTAATCCAGATGCCACGTTTTGTAATCCCTTATAACAAATCGTAGACTAACTACAACTGGAGTTTTCGTAGAAAAAAAACCTTTCTTATGTAGTTACTAAAAGAGTACAGTGTTTAGCCACGGGATATCCGTATTATTCCGTATACATACCGGCACGTAACTGTAAAACAGACTTTTTGATTCAGTAAAATAAATAATGGGATTATAACTGGTTTTATTTATTTTTGCATCTCACTTAAACCTATAGAGTGCAAGCAAAGCTACCCAAATTCATGGCATCAAAAAGCTGGAAACACTAACTTGTTATAAGTTTCTTTCATCTCCATAGAAAGAATTGAATACTTAGGTACTTCGTTAATACGACGACGACGACGTACGATAGTTTTTGAATTGTAATAAAATATTAGCTCGCGCAAATGAGTCATAAGCACTTTCCTTTATCTATTTAGAAAAGTTGTAGCGACGTAACGTGAACAATATTTTACAAACAATAAGATGAACTTGGACATTCTGACTTTATGCCCAACATACCTCTGAGCCGTCCGCGCAGGAGCAGTTTGCAAATATCGCGTAGGTATCAGCTTTTTCTCCATTTTTTAAAAGAAAGAAATAAGTTAATGTCCTGGATATTTCTACCCATTTCTTTGAATTAACTTTTTGGGATTTCTCTGGGTAATGTTTAATGAGAATCTAGTATATGCGAATCAGCCCTAATAACCCGCTGCACGCTGGTGCGATATTTCATTTTTGTGACTTTTGTAAATACGCGGTATTGGAAACTGCTCTTAGGCGGTATTGCACGCCCACCGACGATATATTATACAGGGTGGTGCCGTCAATGCGACAATAAATCTAAATTTGGACTATATTAGTCCATAGAAATGGTTTGCAACTTTTAAAAATTTCGGTTTCATTTGATAATTGATTCATTTGATAATGATTTCATGGCATTTGTATGGAATAGTGTGACGTTGGCAGCATTATTTCATACAAATGTCATAAAATTATCAAATGAATACGATATTTTTAAAAGTGGCAAACCATTTCTATGGACTAATATAGCCCTTGTTTAAATTTATTGTCGCATTGACGGCACCACACGCACGTTAATTTAGTTTTTGCAAAAGGGTATCGCGGAAATCTACATCAGTCATACCTATATATTAGTATAAGTAAGTCAATATCGAAACCAATTTAAGATATAAATATTGCGGCACTTTGCTATCGATATGTTTGTTTACTGTTTTGCCATGTAAGTAGTACTTAAAATTTTTGATAGAAAAAAAGAACAATAATTTGAAGCGATACCTGCGGCTCAATCATCAAAATATTACGTTAAGGAAAAAATACTGTCCATATTTTGGATTAATGTAATTTAAGTAACATAAGTATTGAAACAGGTAAGTAAACTTACTAAGTTTATATTACAATCATTATAAATGCCTTCTAAAGTTACATAGTATTTCCTTTCTTTAGTTCAACATAAAAAATACATAGGTATATGGCATTTGAACAAACGTGACAAAACAATTGTGTAACTATAAAAGGCATCTACAGTCAACATCAAGCGCAACAGTTTGAATTCGAGACCGTCCTTACTGCGTTCGTAATAAAGGCGGCTTTCGTAGTGCAACTGTTACACTTGTTGTGCTGTCGTGTGTAGAGTGATTATTAGTAAAACTCTTAATGAATATCAAATTATGACGAGATCCCATTTTTAATCCCATTATGTATTTCCATGTAGGTATTTCTTTTATTAATTAATCACACACGAATTATTGTCTATTATAGTCAGCTCAACAGAACGAATGAAATGTACAGCCGATAATGCTACAAACAAATAATATCAGTAACCGATCGATGGTTATCAAGAAAGTAAATTACTTCTGGCTAATGTGATTATGTGACAAAGTAATATAGAAAATAATGTGGGACTTTTTCTTGGATATGCTGAATCTCGACCGTCTCCGAAATCTGTAAGGAAATTGAGTATTTAATGTACATTTCTTATTATGACACTGTTAGACCTTACCTCTAGGAAGTAACAAATTTTCTATAAACTAAAGGTCCTATTTCAGTTGTCTATACCATTTTAATACTTAAATACCGATGGTGAGGTGCTTAGACGTATTTCATTGAAGTTTTATTGAAAAGTTTGTTATCGAACAAAGTTTCTATGCTAACGAGGCCATTCGTTTTGATTGTAGTTTTAAACTATCGACCCCTGTAAAGTTCACATTAATACGACTCTGCGGTATGACATTTCCAAATATTCACTAGGTACATATATTTCAAAGTAGGAAATATTTAGAAAATTTTGTAATTTAACATATGAAGTTTAGATTTCATACATTTTAATTTCTTTTGAACCTATCAAGAATTTGTGACACAAAACTGTTTACTATATAACAAAATCAAATTTTTCTAATACTAAAATTACTAGCCATACCTACAATGAGTTAGTAGCCCTCATTCTGTTGTGCAAGTACTAAAAGTGCACGAACTAAGTTTAGTGTTGCTATTTCACTACGATACACCTAACAGGCGGTCAAAGGTTTCAATTCGAATATCGATATTTAGTATATTTATTTAGTACATTTTATATTTATATACCTACATAATGAGTATCTATATACATAATGAGTAACCAAGTTTTTGGCTATTATGTAGCCCAAATAAACATCGGTTGTGTTTTTTTAACTTTAGACGAAGAACAGCACTGACATTGATTTTATAAATTAGGATAAATCTTCCGTCATGCAGACATTGAGACCTATTGATACAGTTATGATTACGACTCTATCTTGACAATAACAAATATCACCAAGTCTTTTAATATACAGGCTGGTGGAGACGAGTCCTTTTACTCTCAACACAACGCATCCTCGATTAGCTCTGTTGATTTTATATGTAATGAAATGGAATGAAATGAAAACATCTTTATTCTAGAAAGCTTAACCCAAGAACCTCTTTAAAAGGTATTATTTTCAAAAATTCCTCAATAAGTCTATCACAACGAATTAATATCAACTAACGTTAACAGTCCTATTACGGTGGTAGTCTAAATCAAAACGTATTACAGAGCTATTTTTATTTACCTACTAGTTTCATTCTTGTGAAAACCGATCAAAAATAAATTTATTTTCGTATTTTATTCTTGTTTGGTTGTCCAATCAAGAATAAAACACATAAATAACAATACCACCCTAATAGGCGCTGACTTTTGACTACCGCCGTAACAGGACTGTTTATGGTACCTCCTTTTTTACTTAATAATGTCATGATGTCTGTCTGTCGTGTCTGGATTTACACCGGTTCCTAAAGTTGAACTACGTACCAAGAAAATAAGTCAATGTTATGTGGGTGCGATATTTTCTGTAAGGAGGTGGCTTAACATTCTAATGGCAAATACCACCTGTCTCACTGAAATAAAAATAAAACATAGGTGTCTGAAACAACACAACACTTTTATTGGACGTGTTATTCCACAAAATTGAGTTCCGGCATTAGAAACGTAAGTTTACTGTCGACGGAATCATTATAATTCATTAGGAACCTAAGCCTATAATCAACAGCAGGAAACGTGTGTGAAGTTGTTTTATTAATTACTACAAGTAAACCAAGACTTTGTACTCGTGAAAAAAATAAACTTATAATTAGCGTGTGTTGTGGGTTACGAATTTTTATTTAATAGCAGTTATATTTCTTTTACTTTTTAGAATATAGATGTAGTTTGGGGTTACTTTAAAAGTACTCTACTAAGTGTATATAGAAGTACCTTACCAAAATCCTTCATTTGCTCGACGTACGCTCCTCCTTGGAAATTCGAGCTGATAACTTCGTTTCTAAGTATTGATGGAAGCTTGTCTGTTGAAAAATGAACTTCTTTTATATCTGATCTGTAGCTCTAACGTAGCAGAAAGACATTCTGTTTATTTTAAAAAAAGTATCAACACGTCAAATATTATTCTTACCTTTTTTCCTGATTGTTTGATTGTCTAAAATACTTTTCTGCGTGGTTGTGAAAGCTGAAGGAGGTGCTGGTATTTCTGAAATAGAAAGTGATATTTAAATGATTTCTTACTATTAAAGGGCCATGATAGATGAAGTAGAAGTAAATTGATAAAAAAAAATGTCAAAAATTTATTAAGTGTAATCATACCATCAAGTTTGATGATTCCATCTGTCTCCCCTAGAGAATTCTTGGCTATGCACTTGTAAAACCCAAAGTCTTCTTTCGTAATGTTTCGGATCTTAAGCATCATGTATTTGTTGTAGCCACTGTCCGTCGGGAACGCCTCGTACTTCCCACCTACAATTTCCATTTCTACTTAAATATAAAACCTGTTTATGTTACCGTCAGCGAAACGACAAATGTTACTTTGAGAATAAGCACAAACAAAGAAATGTTATTTGAAAATTCAACAAATAAGTTCAAATTGCTTCTTTTATTAGAGCAATTTACACATAAATTAATATTGGAAACGTAACACCTTTCAATTGTATCAGGTGTCTCCTAACTGTCACGGCTATCATTTGTCCTTTATTTATTACTACTTATATGTCTTTATCTTTCGTTTATCTTTTATTTGATCACTATTATAAGCGTTGGAAAGATATTAAGAATTTTGTTATTTAAGTTTTTAATATAATTTTATTTGCCTTAATTGCAAACTATTAACTTTTTGTTTCTGTTCAATAGCTCAAGGAACTGACTATTATGTGGAATAAGTTCATTATACTTTGGCAAAGAGCGCAGTCACTTTGAAAAAAATAATAGTTCTAAATAATATTTTGTTGCTTATTTAGTAACACAATAAGTATAGACAGATGTTAAGATTCTGGTATAGATAAAATGAACATAGAAGAAAATTCTCGCATGTGTGTTTACAAAAAAAGCTTTTTTTATTTGAACTTTTTCAAGTGAAAAAGTTCAAATTATTTATTGCTTTATTTACTTCGTTTAGTTATCTACTTGCTTTCACTTCACTAAAGGCTATATCATTTAAAAATAATGTTGTCATTAAAGTTGCATAGCCGATTGTACACTAATTGTACACTAAATTAGACCAATCCTAAAAGTTTAAGTATACTTATAAGTATCAGTGTGGTTTTTGGGTACATAAAATGTAAGGCATTACTTTGACTCAACAAATGTTGAGCAAAATTTAATTTCATTTCTAAGTATATGTATTTTTTTATTCACAGTATGACAAAATATTGATTTTTGAATCGTTTACCGTCAGTTTTGTGTAAAAATTTGCGTTCTATTGTTTACCTTTCAATATTCACGTAAAACTGATCACATCGGAAGCGGTGCTAAAAATACGAGTTAAAACCGACGATGCTACGTAGGTATACAATATCCCAGTGAGATTTAAGCTCCACTCCAATACGGGTCTAATGTATGTAAATTGTTGGAGAGAAACGGTTCTTTGTTACGAAGTTAGCGTCGTAATTCACCTTTCGATTTATTTATCAACCCTTCTAAATATACTTTACAAGACAGAAATTCAAACATATGATGGAAAATATGTATGTTTCCCACTTCAAAAACGACGAACCTCTGAATAGTATTATCCCTTATTTATTGACCTCTTTTAGAGATTTTATTCCAAAAACTCTTTATTATGCTGAGAGAAACCCCCGTAAAAAAATTTATGCTAATAGACTCACCAGTGTGCGTTGTCTGTCAGCTAGTTATAGTAAGAGTTATATTGAGAATATTTTTGTCATCTGACAACTATCTTCTGAATAAAAAAGTTTATCATCAAAAGTTAAGTAGAGATAAAGTATTTATTCGTGTATACACAAAACATATTATGAAGAATAAATTTAAAAATTCGACAAAAACAACTTGTTAATTGATAAAAAACAGCAACATCTGGCGCTGGCTGGCATAAACTGTCGCATGCACTTTTTATTAATTGTGGAACAGTCTGTTATCCAAAAGACTTCTTCTTCCATAGAGTCATTTTAAAAGAGGTTTTTTTATATGCAACTAGATGATAAGTAATAAGAAGGATAAAATCACTTGGTATTGCAGGTGCGTTGCCACCCGGTGATCTAAGATCAATAAGATAAAATATACTTAGTAATTACACCGCACACAGCCTAGTAATTACACTGGCTATCTTAACTTATCATGAGGCCGTGACTATGCCACGATGCACTTCAACCCTTCGGGATCTTTTGTGCCACCCCTGCCTTCTCTCCTCCTACGTCCTGAATATAGCTGCCATAAGCTTCACTATATCTTTGGGGTGAAAGAGCCTATAATCTTCTGGCCTTGGATATACCACTTCCAGAAGCCTCATTCTGATCCTAGCCAGGGTATCGCATTGACACATAAGTTGTTCCATCGATTCCTGGCCTTCACCACACGCCGGACAAGGTGGTGCAGGGGAAATTAGCATTTTGTGGAGCATGTAGTTGGTGGCAAAATGTCCTGTAAGTGCTCTAGTGAGGAAGCGAGCCTGTGTTCTACCATTTGTACAGATAAGTATATTTACTCTATTCGATAAAGAACTTGGAGTGTCTTAGTCTCGATACCTTTTGCTAAATTACACTGGCTAACTTTCCCTTCAATCCGAAACACAGCGAACTGCAATGGCTGAAATTACTGTTTCTGCCGTAAAGGCGCCGGTACCTACCCAAACGACCCTATATACGGGCCTACCACCTAGTAATGGTTGTTACAAATCATAACATAATAATTGTTAAGTTTGTAAGTATTTATAATATTTGTATTTCTTTTTTTTGGTTTAGGTTTATACATACAGAAATTATGTAAGTAATAGGTATTTATAATACTTATTGTTCTTGAATCGTTGAATTCCACGAGTAGTAGATAATAATATGTCCCGCATAATGATACGTTGGCATCTCATGGACATAAGTCCACCATTGCTAACTAATTGTTTCCTGTAGTATGCATTAAATGTTAAAACTGAAGTGCTCTCAAGAGTATTATAATGAAACGAGTTCGAAGTGCAATCTTGAAATTGTTAGTTGCAAGAAATTATTAAGTAAAGTCATTTAAATGCTTTTTTACTACTTATTCATAATGAAGTATAAGTTTGACAGGCTGGCAACATGCCAAGATTTCTTCGCATAATAACATTATACCATTCTAATATTCAGTAGTGCTCTGTACGACGAGTACTTACGCAATTTTATCAAGTACTTACAATTATTAAGGGAAACTATCATTAAATTGCGACATTAAGATGTTTTTCACGCTATAACTAATGTTTTAGAATGTACATACTTTCGAATTAATTTGAACTTGTAAAAAAACTCATCCCCGTTATAATGCATAAATGTTAATTGAAATAACGTCACACACATTGATTTGCATTACACAATAAGCTTATGCACGTCTTCATATGCTACCTCAAATTATACTGTAGTTACGACTGAGAAGTGAATAGTAAGTACAATACTATTTAAACCCTTAAATAATTTACTAAAAAGTCAAGTAGGATTGCCAATTTTCTAAACCAATTTAGGGTTTCTAATCCTTTAGAAAAAATTAACAAAATTTTACTCAAACTCTTGTTAGATACTCACCAAAACAGAGAAAATATTTTATTACAAAACTATGTTGTTTTCTCATTAGTGTCTGTATCGTATTTCGTACCTATGAACGGAAACTATTTTCATTGTGATACAAATCAGCGAGAAATGTGAGAATCAACCTTAATTCAATTTACATTATTTAAGCTTAGGCTTTCAAAGCTGCTTATTTAAAATATAGCTAGTCAAAAGGGTAGCGATACTATTAACAATAAATTCTAATTTATAGAGTGGCAAGTTATAAAATCAATATAAATATGGGAACTGAGATACAACTGTAATTGTGAATCTTCTAGACCTAAATTCAACTTCCAGATGGGCTTATTATTATGTAAAAATGTATATAAAGAAAGGTAAGTACCTATTTCAGGCAAAGCTTAATATTTAGTTAATGAGCTATTGCTATGATGTCGTTACTTAGATGTTAAATAAGTTTCTCACAGTTGATTAAAATTCAAATAATTTGAAAGCGAAAATAAAATTGTGTAAAATCAACTTAACAAAAAATGTATCAAGTATTAGTGGGTACTATTTTTAACATTTATTAAAAACTACTGAATTGACATTACTTTGTTTCAGCATAAAGGGTCTCACCAGAAATGATCATATCTCCTTTGTCTGTGGTCCAGTAATTAATTGACGACGGGAAGGCTTCAGTGTGACACTCCAATGTCACGTCCTGCCCTATGTATGCGCCTTCCAATTGGTTTGGTATCGACAGCATTGGAGGAACTGTTAAAATAATAATATTTTAAGTTATATTGGGTTCAAATTCGACGCCTATCCGAGCCAATATGGTGCTATTTACGACACAGTCACCTTTGCAAAAAATAGGTTATGCAATATTTATTAAAACAGTTATTAAATTTTGCATAACGTATTTTTTCTACTCGAAAAACGCTCGTTGACAGTAATAATAAGTTATAAGCAAACATAATTAATTAATTTAAGATTTGGGCGATTTTTTTTAAATATTTGAAATATTAAGTTTAAAAATTTAAATAATTTAAATACAAAATATTTAAATAAACAGGATATCAAAAGTAATTAGACGACCGGCTGATCGAGTGGTCTGTGCCCCTTGCTATACAGGCTACTCGGTCGGGGGCCCCGGTTCGAATCCCGGTGGGAGCAAATGTTTGTCTGATGAGTACGAGCATTTGTTTACGAGTCATGGATGTTTATTTATTTAGTATATTTCTAATATTTATATTATCATTATTTCTACGTTATCTAGTACCCATAACATAAGCTCTCAATGATGCTTACTTTGGGCTAGATAATAGGTGTGAGTGTATGAATATTATTATATTATATTATATTCATTCTAAAACTCAACAGGGTGTTGAACCTCGTATCTGAATGGGGATCTAACAATCTTGTTGAGTTCAATGCTAAGAAACACAGGTGTGCGCGTTTACAGCTAAAATTTCGCCGTTCCTTCCTCTTCCGTCTCTTCAGGGCACGACTCTTTCGGCACAGGGCTCCCTAAACTTGCTAGGCATGGAGATATGTTGCGATCTGAATTCCAGGAACTACATCGAAACCTTGATCAAAACAGCCTTACGAAGCTCGGTGTCCTGAACAAGGTGCGTCGATTTTTCACGCCTGACCAATTAAGTATGCCTGCTGTATAAAACTCAGGTCCGGTCTTGCGTGGTATATTGCTCGCACTTGTGGGATGGCTCCGCCAAGTACCTACTCGATGCCCTGGACAGATTGCAGCGTCGTGCTGTCGTGGGCGATGTAGAGGTCACGAACAACCTTGAGCCTCAGCAATTGCGTCGAGACATTGCGTCGCTTAGCGCCTTCTATCGGTTATATCACGGAGAGTGCTCTGAAGAGCTATTTGACCTTATCCCACCTTCCCCCTTCCTACTCAGGAGCACGCGTGCCGGTCTTCGGAGTCATTAATTCACTGTCTTCACCTCAACATCACGTACAAAGAAATTTAGTAGCTCTTTTCTTTCCGGCAAGGTGGAGGCGGCTAGAGCAGTGTCTGAACTGCACTAGCTGTCTTCGCATATGGACTCTTCTTATCGCTTCACATCAGGTGGTGTTGAGTCATTTGTCGTGCTTTGTATAGTTAAAAAAAAAACACTTGACCAGATTTTGTATGATATTAAGTTTTAAAATAAGTACTTATTGTATTTAACAGTAACATTTTTTTCCTAAGCTCAGTGATAAAATAATTGAATAATACAATTGAAAACTTGTCTACCGCAGATCCAACGAAATAAACATCTTCAGATAATTTTCTACTCAGAAGATTCGCTATTATATTTTAGAAAATCATAATCTCCATTTTTACCCAGTCACCATGAAATCCTACCACAAAAGGAAGGAAAGAAATTGGTTAATCTGGTCAAAGCGTTTACGAGTGGATCTTTATAGAAATTAGATAGATGGAGTTTGTTTATCCTTAGGAGGGTATTCATTTGGGCAACTCAAATGAATATTTATTTATTGAGATTTAGTAAAAACCCTTTTTATGTTTTTATACTGGGTGGTACATACAGGATTTCAAAATAAAATGTGGATTTCTGGAGTTGCGGAGAGTCGATATCGTAGTATCGTACTATATGTGCGCGATTTGTGTGTGTTTTACCGTTGTGTGTCATACGATACGCGATACTACGCATTTTATGGTTGTCACGAGCTAATGTACAGTTGACAGCACATCAAGCGTAACACTTGGACCCTGAGACCGCCCTTCTTATTCCAACTGTGACACTTGATGTGCTGTCGTCTGTGCAATGTTTTTATTAATTTGAACGGAAAGTGGTCTAGCTATCAAGCTTTCATAACACAATCATCCGCATACATTTTACTTCGGCCATTTGTTATACCACTAAGGTGGCAATCAAGCATACGGCCCACCTGATTGGTAAGCGGTTACCGTAGCCTATGGACGCTTGTAACACCAGGGGTATCACTTTCGGCATTTTGTAACACACTGGGCCTGATTCTGAAGCAACACTCTAATTATAAACTTAAGTAAAGTATATCACTTTCGCAATATAGGTACTTATATAATAGGAAAAAGACAGCAAGAATTTGTTTAGAGCTGTCAATTAAATTTAGATAGATTTCAAAGAAACCATAAACAATTTTAGACGGCATATGCGGAGGTGCCTCCTAAACACTGCATTTTATCACGTTCAATAAGGTCGAAAATTGAACGCAGTTTCTAAATGTCAAATTATATGACAGCCATCCTTTTCGTTTTTATTTTGAGAGAAATAAATGCACTGAACTTAAATTTAGACTTAGCATGTGTTCTCCAGAATAAGGGCCACTGTATAACCTTTATTGGCAATTAGCAAGAGCAATGAATACTTACATTGTACCATCAGCATGATCCTTTTGCTGATCGAAGGGGGCACACCGTTAGATGCTATGCAAAGATACGCTCCCATGTGCAGGCGAGACACCTTTGTTATTGTTAAAGTCTCACCGTCCACTACACTAACTGTAATAAAAAATACACATCAGCAAATTAAGTACAATTAGTTTCCAGTATAAATAATAATTTCATTTTACATATTTATTTTAGTTCCGTGTGCAATTCTGCTTTTAAGAATAATAATTTGGAATAGTTGGAGGAAAATGTTTCCGCTACTCTTCCTATTCCCTCACAGAGTACATTGTAATATCTGTTCGTATTCTGTTCTAATTCGCCAATAATATTAGATTTCTTCGAAGGTAATTGTTAACAATCAATCAAAATACATAGCTATGTATTTTGATTGATTGGAATTTCAGTACATTTATATTATTTAGTAGGTACAGCTGTACTAAATAATATAATATGTACTGAAATAGACGAAATTTTATGCCTCAAATCACTAATAAGTATAGTTTTTTCCGGAACCACTCAAAAGTAATAATTTTAGATCTAAATTTGATGGCTTTCAAAGTTTCGATATGTTTGGATAATTGTTGTTGTTGAAGAAACTCGTACGTAAAGGTAAATAAACCAATAGTTAATAACCTAGAAAACAGACATGAGAAAAAATAGCAGTTTTATGAAGTACCTACAAAGAAAACACGTTATTAAATGAGGGTGCTGTCATTGTTTTTGTAACTCGATTGTGATCATGGTGCGACATAATGTGATTTAATACATTACTAATAATATTTGGTCAGCATAAAAGCAATACGCATTACTTAAGTATATTATTTAGATGTTGGTGTGAACTCTGCATACGGTTCATGAAATTTTAAACATACATACATATTAAAGGTGGAGACATATTAAATTACGACGACTTAAAAGATCTTCGTATAAGTCTATTTCTACGGCCTTGTTCAGTCGCAGTAAGAGCTTTTTTGGCAAAGAAACTGTTACATTAGTTAAGTTGGGTAAGTAAGTAAGTATTAGTACTTTACATTGTAAGTACTAATTTTTCATTAATATCAGAAAACAAAAAAGGTTCACTTATTTTATGTTGCTGAAAACGGCGGGGGTTTCAGCGACGTAATAAAAGATACGAGTGGCTACGTATGATGAGTATAGGTAGTTATATTTTCATTACATTATCTTGCATAAATATCTCAAATTGAAAACATAATGAGCTATGTATGTTCAACATTCATATAATTTCAAAATAAAGAGTGAAATATAGAGTGTGTTGCAGAAGTGCAAAAGGGCCGCTACTCAGTGACTGGCTTTTGCTCACTCCACGGGATGAGAACAAAGCACTGTTATTCTGCTACTTCAGCCTTCAGGCTGGTAAAAATGTAACAGATAATTAACACATCGAATGAATTTCATAAGTGAAATAAATACCGAGGAGTGTGCACAACTTGCTATTTTGTTTTGTTTATGTACGTACATAGATACTTAATCCATATGATAAGCTATTTGTGAAATATTTTACTAATATGCATGAGTATAAGAAAATATACCTAAGTATGTAGTTATTTAAATAACAGAAAACACAGGCAAGTGTGATAATATCAGTAGGTAACTATTGAAAATTAAAAAATATTATACAGGCAGTGACGAGACTTTACTGGGGCCCCGTTATAACTGTTGCCAAAGAAAAACAACCGTTGACTTCTATACACATTTTAGATATTGATTTTATTTTACGTTTTAAGGAACGATTAGGTGTTACTTTTCCTTTAATAAAAAAAAACTGTTAATAATTCCTCGCTAACAATCATAATTCGCTCTTGTATCTGCACAACGCCTGTCTAGATACTAAGCAGAGTTGTTAACAAACGTCCAAATACAACAAAGATACACAGAAACTTGACACTGGCTAAATTATAGCAGAAAGCCATCAAAGAAGAAATTGAAATTATGGAAATGTCACACTAACTGTGGCGATCAAAGAATACGGTTAAAATTATTATAGAACGCGCGCAATAGCTGGTTTGATATGCTACTAAGGTAGGAGTTAATCTATTTCTGAATTCGGCTGTGCCTATTAAATATTGAGTATTAACTACTTACTATAGCAGAGATCTCAAGTAAAATATGCACGCATGGCATGTTGATAATCATCAAACATAATCTGAAGTGAGTTGTCACACCACACCGCAATTATACCTCTAGTAGGCTATAGTAGGTAGAACACTCTTCAGCAAAATAGTGTTAATTTTTTGACAGAAAGTGTTCACTTACTTGTCGAAAGATCTATCAAAAATGATAACTTACTTAGTATGTAGGTCATTATAACTCAATGCTGTTTAGAGTGGAAATAATTCATGCGTTTTGATTCGTTTTATATTTTCTTACTAAAATGCTAAATTATTTTGAACTAACTCACAAATCTTCAGCATTGACTAATAATAGGCTAATGCAGCAGCAATATCAACACAAACCGGAATTTCGCGCTCCTGATAATTTCCGGCACCCCACAGGGTAAGCTCCGATTATATTATGTTCCTGTATTTATTTGTTCGTCTTTATAGGATTAGTGGGGTTCGAATTGTGGAAATAATATAATTAAATAATTATTAAGCCCTAAGGTTGATAACTTTTACTAAAATATTTTCGAAAAAGGAATGCTTTAATGTTATTAAATGTGATTGCTTAATGCAGGTTATTGTTCTTAGGTAATTTCTTGATGTAAGTTTCTATTTTGTGTATAACATTATAAAATATGCAAATAGGAAAGCCGCAATTAATTTTAAAATCATTAAAAGTAGATTACTAATCTCAAAATTTATGAATATTCGAATAGTCAATTTGATAACTTACTAATTGCACGATACATAATTAGTTTGATTTTCATCTAGATTTGATTCCATCCGATAATCTGATTACCTACATTAGTACTTAATTGATGATTTTTCATATCTATCAGCATGCATTTATGCAAATCCTGTTCCTATTCAATATTTGTATAATTTAGAGTATTTTTAATCGATTTACGTTATTGAAAATTATTTGAAGTTTTGATAAATTTTTAGATCAAATTCCGTTAAAGAAAAACCTTGAAATAATTAGCTCTGTCACAATTTAAAGTATGAGTAGCAAATAATTAGGTTACCTGATTCTCCATTATAGTTAAAGTCTTGTCCATCCTCTCGCCTCCACATCACGTACGGTTCAGGGTATCCGGAAGCTCGACACACCAAGGTCACGTCGGACCCCTCGCGCACTACCATGTCAGTCGACGTCATGTTGTCAATGATTGATGGTGGCACTGCACGGAAACACCGACAATAGCTCAGCGGAACAGCTTACAAATAACTTGACTACTTATAGCTCGAAGATGTTAGTATGCCTGATACATATTCTTAATTTTATTTTTAACGTTTCTATATTTTTTTTTCACATTTTACATGTTTGATTTTGTGTGTTTATAACGCCTCATTTATTGTAAGAAATACAAATAAAGAAATAAAACGATGTAAAAATTGTATGCTCTTGGCGAGAATCGCGTCTCCTGGGGTCCGGCCAGACGCACTAACCGCCACGCCACCGAAGCACTAGGTATAACCTACCAATTACTTCTTTCCGTCTGGACCATACAATTTCTTCATCGTTTTCTTTCTTTATTTGTATTTATTACAATAAAATATATTTACAAAGAAAAATTACTTTACTAGAAAAATTTCACGTCTTGGGGCGAAGATCAAACCCGTGACCTTCCAAAATCCAGTCACGAGCAGTCACTCGACTACTCCAACCATCTGAGCTATCAAGGACTTGGGACAATCCAATTTTTTTTCTTAAACATTTATGCAATGCTCCAACTTAACCGAATCGTATGTATTTGTAAAAATACTCGTTCGCATGTTGAAATAGAATATTTCGACATTGAAGGGTAGATGTTAGTTTATAACGCAAATACAAGATAGACTAGAAGAATTTCACAGGGTTACCAAGTCCTTGGTAGCTCAGATGGTTAGAGCAGTCATCCGGACTGTGAAAGGTCGCGGGTTTGATCCCCACTCTAGGACGTGAATTTTTCTAGTTTAAATATTTTTCTATGTCTGTTAAAGCTATGCAGCCTTACAAAACAAGTCCCAAATTAATGCTATAAATAAGGTGACAGTAAAAACAATTACAATTCAAAATATTATGTAGATATGATTCGAGGGAACTGAGCAGGTGTTTAAATTGCGTCGCTAACTAAAAGTAGTCATTTGTTGGTCACGCCATGCCCCCTATAAAGTAACTACTTTTGACAATTCAACATGACACAAATAAAGTAAGTACATACCTACTACGTAAAGTCGTTATCGTTACTACATGAATGGTTTAGTAATTTTCTTATAAGAGCGTATTTTAATCGGACCAAAAAAATACTTAAATATTATTGTCTTTGTAAAAACAGACATACAAATTATCCTGCCACAAAAATTAGAAGTACCCACACGTTTCAGAAAACGAGTGAAGAAGTTTGTAAAAAAAATACTAGAAAATATCAAAAGATATAATTGAATATAAAGTGAAGTTATGTCTCAGATTGGTATAATACACAATTGAATAACTTAGAACTCCCTATGATTGAATATAGCTGTTTTTTTATCTTATGAGAGTGATAAATTATGATCTTTGGAGATTATGACGTAAGTTTGAAAAAAAGCGTAAAAAAAGTTTAAAACTTAATTACTAACGGGATCTTTAATACTTAACTAGCAGTACAGCAGTACTAAACTCCAAGGTTGCATAAGGCCCAAAGTGGCAATCTGTACCTATTTGCTGGAAGGCTGACTACAACATCGTAACAAATTAACTCATTCATTTATATTATTGTATAAAATTTCGGAATGTTATTTGAAACAAACGAACAAGTTCCTTGCCTAACGCTGTGAACATTGTACTCTTTGTGTTAAGACATGAAGAAACTAGAATTTTTATATACAGGGTGGAAAGAAATTATGGGCCCTGGAGGGGAACTAATTTAATTCATTTAGTTAGCTCATTTTACGAAAAAGAATTATTCGTTTATTTTTGGAAAGAAACAAAACTACATTCTAAGATCTTCTACAATTCGCTTGTCTCACCTGGGAATCGAACCAACTTAAAAATTTAAAAGTAAACAATTGCTATTTTTTACACGAATCAGTAGGATTATTGTTCAGGATAAAATTTGTTTAATAGACATACGGTATTTGAAATATAAAAATCGAAAATTAAATTAATTAAAGAACGAATACTTTCAACATGTTTATCGATTTTAAAAATGTTGAAAGTGGTCGTTCGAAATTCAAATTGTTGCCCCGCGTTGCATTAAAAAATGCGTTCCAGTTTTAACTTTTCGTCAGATTGCCTAGTGTATGAACGAATTTTATTGTGTATACATTTTTTATTACAATTTTATTTTCATATCGACGTCTTCAATAAGGTACTTAGAGATCACACATTAGCAAACCTGTACTACATATAATATCTTAGAGATAACAAAATTAACGTATGACTTTACTTACTTATTACAAATATACATTACAGTACTAGGTATTGTTAATAAAAAAATTGTAATAAATATTCAATTTCATAGGTATCTCGTACAACAGATTAGTGTAAGAGCAAATGTTTGTAACACAAATTATATCTAGCACAATAATCCTATCGATTCGTTAATTATAAAAGCGAGAGTTTACTTTTTTAATTTTTCGTTGGTTCGATTCCCGGGCGAGACAAGCAAATTTAATAAGATCTTTGAATGCAGTTTTGTTTCTTTTTAAAAATAATCGAATGTTTCTTTTCAGTAAAATGAGTTAACTAGAGGATTTAAAGTAGTTCCCCTCCAGGGCCCATAGATTTTTTCCACCCTGTATACCCACATGCTCCTATTGAACTATTATTTTTATAGTAACAAGCTATGTTTCTCTAGGGGAAGTTAATTTTTTGACATATCACAACTAATATCGTGTCATGTTCCTTGAGTCGTGATACTGAAGATTGATTGACTTTAACACAAATGCCTTTGCACTGTGTGGAATGATAAATAGCTATCGTAGTGATTAAGTCAATTAAAGCTTAGCTTATTGTGATTTTTTCACTATCATAATCGTAGTGGTTGGTGACTATTAAAATTTATCGGACTTTTAGCTGAATTATCTTGTTGTGTCTTTCAAGTAACACGAATATTATTTTGTAGCTAACCACCCGCTACGATGACGCGTCGTAGCGGCTTATACAGGTTATTAATAAACGTTCCTTAGCCTGATCTTGTACTTAAGAGTTGAGTGGTGTTTTTGTAGGAATTAAGACAGCCAAACCCTTAATAATCAGATCTCGACTTGCGCAGGTAAAGTTTCTTAATCTGGCCTTAGTATCCATAGCTCAATATCTAGAAATTGAGTTACGTAAGCAAGGTAAATATAAGGTTGGCTGGAAAAATAGTATATTATGTACTAACCGACTACTTGTAGGTAACCCTTCCTTGACCGCATGGGGTCTGTGTTCACCTGACACATGTACCACCCACGGTCCACTTCTTGCACGTCCTTGATGTGAAGGTACCAGGACCTGTGGTCGTTGTACGATAAACTGATGCGAGGGTTCTGTGTTATGATGTTGTGGTGAATGCTTAATATGGTTTGTGTGTCCATTCGCACCCATGCTACCTAAAAGCGTTATTATCTTTTAAAAACGAGCAGTTTATTAGGAGAACATTACCTACAATAGAGTATTACCAGTTTCAGCTGTGAAACATTATACTGAAAGTAATTTTTACATAATTTAAAAAAGAGAAATTCTAAAAGCAGTAATTCTTTGAGCAACCATCCTAAACTGAATCATTGCGTGCATTGTTCAACTTTCGAGAAGTTTACTAAATGGAAAGGCTTTATAGAACAAGAGAACGATTGCTTAATTGGAAACTGCAACCAGTTTATAGAGCGAGACTGCGAGTTCTGCCTATGGCGATCAAGTACTAATTAAATATCTACTTATCTCACAATTATGAAGAGTACCTAAGTTAGGTATTTTAGTGCTGTACTCACCTTAAATCCTCTTAAATTTTCTACGACGCACGCTAGCAGTGCATCCCTGCCTATTGTGACTGTAACATTAGGTATTGGCTCCGCGAACCTTGGGTACATAGATTCTGAAAAAGAAAAACATCATTACATAGGACAGTAATAAAATCTAGTATCAAACTTGTTTACAAGTTCCAAACTTTTGGATCGATTGGACCGAACCACGCCAAAAGTCACAAACATGCCGAAGTTACATATTTGGAAGACGCGGTCACTATGAAAGCGTTTTGGAATAACATGGATTTCACTATAATTTTTTTATTGAAAATTATAGTGAAATCTAAATATTAATCAAAACACTTTTCATCAAAAGTTACTACAAATTAATTGAGCCCCACGAGTCTAATTATTTAACGATTTAATATACCTAATATTTAACTTCTTTCATTCAGGCTGAGAATCGTTCTTTATATAGGTATTATAACTTAAGAAATATTCTAATTGAGGATAATTGAAATTGGCATGATTCTGTTAAGCAAGAATATTAACAATAAATTAAAACGAAACTCCTAAAATGTTTCGGCGAGATTTCACTGTCTGAAAATTTATTTACATACCTATTATATACATATTATGTCTACTTATGTATCTTTTCGTAATCTGGCTGGAGATATGCTCACAGACATGTACAATGTACATATACTTTCTTTACCTACATGTTCTATGTGACAGATTTTATTTGATTTTACAATATAATTTTAATAAGTTCCTAATTTTACTTTATTTTTTCGTTTGTGTATTATTACGGGATACCTGCGGCTAAATCGGAGCCGATTTCAATAAATCTATTTTTCAAAGAGTGAGAAATCTTACTACCGGCTTAGTTCCATTTAAATATGGTAGTGATCAGATGAAGATCTTCGGAGATTTAAAACGATGGGTACTCCTCAACAAGCAACAGTCAAGCGAAAGTAAAAAGAAAAGGTAGATGAATTTCAACTAGCGACTGTTAGATAATCAAGTCGATAAGCAGATGGTTACACATCAAGCTTACTCTGAAAATTAATAATAAAAATTGAGGTAAATTAAAAACACTTTATAAGATAAAAATAACTTAGTAATTAAAATAGAATAAAACTAGAAAAATTTCACGTCCCGAGGCAGGAATCGAACCTGCGACCTTTCGCTATCCGGGCGACTGCTCTGACCACTAAGCCACCCAGGACTTGGGATATCCCTGTGAAATTCTTCTAGTCTATCTTGTATTTGCGTTTATGAGCTAACCGTCCACCCTACAATGTCGAAATATTCTATTTCAACATCCGAAACGAGTATTTCGATTCCTGCCTCAGGACGTGAAATTTTTCTAGTTTTATTCTATTTTAATTACTAAGTAATTTTTCAAACATTTATAATAATGTTAAAATCAAAAATTAAGAATAGATAAAAATAATACAATTAGTTACTTATCAGTAACTTTATATAAGTATTTTTGATGCTAGATTGCTTTCAGAATAATAAGATAAGTAGTTGAATTTAATTTATTAGCGCAATACCTACTATGATACTATTAAAAAAATTAAACAGGTATTATTTGTTAATAAGTAGGTTTTCGACAACACGAGGTTTGAAACCTCGTGTTGTCGAGAATGGTTCCGATACAAAAAAAATAAGTCGCTGTTTTTAAGTGCTTCATTTCACTGTTTACAATATTTTTCAGCCTGTCTGTTGGAGTTTATTTGAAATGAAATAAAAACAATACCAGCATTATCAATTTTTTCTCCCTTTCAGTAACGCAATTCATTTAGAAAAGGGTTGAGATTATATCTTGATATGGGACATTTCAATTTTTTCACCTGTATTTTTATTTGATCTACAAATATACTTAAAAAATTAATATTTTTAAGATCATTTGTTGATATCTAGTAAGTTAAACGTGTCAAACGCAACAACGATATAAATAATTATAAGGATGAGTAAAATATACGAAATGTAGACATCTAACATACGACTTTACACTTTTGAAACCTCAATATAAAAAAAACCTCATAATACTGTTACGGGGCACAAGATATTTGAGAAAATTGATAGTCATTTATAATGGTCCGATAAAAAAGAGGACTATTAAGTAGGTACATTAGCGGCTTCTTTGCTTATGGTAAATATCAGTAATTTCAGTAGACAATCGGCTCTGAGGAACGTTAAGCATTTTGAGTGTTAAAGAACACCTTTTTTTGCTTATGTAAGAAGCCAGAATAACAAAATGAAATAATATTCGCCCAATGTAAGGCCGCGTATTCGGTGCCACCTCGTCTGGTTTGGTGCGACCGCTAGCGAACTAGAACGGGGGCGCGTGATTAATGCACGACCCTCCAACAATAAATAGCAGTTTGTCGCGGTATCACTCTTTCTGGAAAACGTATCAGATACGCAACGTTTAATTGCCTTTAAAACAAGGTTCCGTTTCAGTGAATTAATCCTTTAGAAATAAAGTAGGAAAGATGTTTCAGAAGCTTACAATATTTTTACGGAATGAGAGGGACACTCGAGCATTAAATGACACCATTATTTCAATACATATATAAGTATGTATTGAAATCATGGTGTCATTTAATGGAAGGAAGCGATATTGACTGATTCACTATCAATAATAATTAAAACCCTTATACCTATACTATTCAGTATAAATTTTTAGTATATAAGTATATAATTTCTGATAAGTTAAGCCATAAAATTGGAAATAACTGAACCTTCTTTATATATAGCTGGAATGCAGTTGTCATAACATAACAGGGGTATTTTTACAAAGTTATTTATTATGCTATACATATGTATCCAAAATCTGTTGAAAATTTCGTTTTACGGTTTTTTTTTATATTGATGTGAAGTTTTAAAATATTTTATTATTTCAAGAATATATTTCCTAGCTAGAATAAGAAAATTACAGTTATAGAATTATGTCCAGGTTAAGCTTATTTTATTATGCGCCTATAGATAGCACGCTAGGTTAATTTTACTTTTTAACCGACTTCAAAAACGACGGGGTTCTCAATTCGGCCGGTACCTATGTTTTTTTCTTTGTATGTACATCGAATACGCCGAGATTACTGCTCCGATTTACGTGATTCTTTTGTTCTTCGATGCGGAATAGCTGTCATTTGGGCCCATAAATTTTTTTTCAAAATCAGTTACGTAGTTTGGTTTTTATAAGTAAATAAATCTGAAATCAGTAAGTCGTCTACGTATTTTTTTTCTTTGTATGTACACCGATTACGCCGAGATTACTGATCCGATTTACGTGATTCTTTTTTTTGTTCGATGCGAAATAGTTGCCATGTGGTCCCATATTTTTTTTTCCAAAATCAGTTAGGTAGTTTGGTTTTTAAATAAAAAAAACTGATATCAGTAAGTTGTCTACGTATGCGAAATTGCTTTCCTATGACTTTTTAGTGAAACGATACGATAGTGGAAAACAATATAAGTTGACGATCACCCATCTAGCTTCGACCTTAGAAAGTTAAAACTAAATTGTGAAAAAAAAATTGAAACAAAAATTAAAACTGACTTCAAAAAACTGAAAAGGATAAGGATAGTGTCTTGAAGTCGGTTTTAATTTTGTTTAAATTTTTTTCTAACTTCTGTGGTTTGGCTTATGGATACCAAATTGTCTGGCTTTGGAATATAATACAGTGGGAATCTGGTTTATGATTATTTTACAAATTAATTACCACAATTTTAGAATGTGACTGCAGCAAGATAAATGGCTTAAGAATTGCATACAAATTTTTCAGTTGTTAATATGAAATCTGCTGAATTTTGAAACAGAAGTGATTGTAATATTGCACCACTTCCACAACATTCGATATTTCATTTTATAATCTTGCGTGGAATATTGCTCGCACTTATGGGATGGCTCCGCCAAGTACCTCCTCGATGCACTGGACAGATTGCAGCGTCGTGCTGTCCGTATCATTGGCGATGTAGAGGTCACGAACAAACTTGAGCCTCTACAATTGCGTCGGGACATTGCGTCGCTTAGCGCCTTTTATCGGCTTTATCACGGAGAGTGCTCTGAAGAGCTTTTCGACCTTATCCCACCTTCCCCCTTTCTGCTCAGGAGCACGCGTGCTGGTCTTCGGAGTCATCCATTTACTGTCTCCACCTCAACATCACGCACAAAGAAATTTAGTTCTTCGTTTCTTTGTCGTACTTCCAGAACTTGGAATTCTTTGCCAGCGCATGTGTTTCCTCCTTCCTATAACATGGGGTCCTTCAAGAGAGGCGTGAAAAAGCACCTTTTGGGCCGGCAAGGTGGAGGCAGCTAGTGCATTGTCCGTTTCTGCACTAGCTGTCTTCGCATATGGACTCTCCTTACCGCTTCACATCAGGTGGTGTTGGGTCAATTGCCGTGCTTTGTATAAAAAAAAAAAAAAAAAAAAAAATAAGATCGTGCTGCAATTTTTATAAAACCGCAGATTTTTTGATATACAAACAGATCAAGAGACACGGGGAGAAGGAGGTAAGACGGGTAAAGGTGGTTTTCCACCAGAGGGGCCTAGACGAGGCGAGGAGAGACGAGAATTGAAATCGCACTGACCCTTTTCCACTACAAATTACCCGCGCGAGCTCGCGCGAGATGATTGAGCACAACAATAAACCTATCGCGATAAGCGTGTTTCTGTTGCAGAGTTAATTTATACACTACATCGGAAGCAATACGGTTCATTTTTACACAAACAAATATTGAGTTATTCACGCCTCGCACATCCTCGTCAATCCTATTTCCACCATAGATGCGCGAGGCGAGGACTGAAATATTTGTTTGTGTAAAAATGAACCGTATTGCTTCCGGTATAGAGTATAAATTAACTCTGCAACAAATTTCAATTATCGTCTTGCGTCGTCTCGTCTCGCCCCTCTGGTGGAAAACTACCTTAAGACGGGGTATCCAGAGAAATTCACAGTTCAAATTGACCAATCATGCTTGTTCATTCATCGTCCGACGCGCCGCCATGATACTTGTCAATCGCCCTGTGATTAGTGATTCACAAGTGCACAGTGTCGAAAAAAATTCAAAAAAAGTGTTTTACTGCAAATTGTTTATCATATTTTCTTCTGGTTTGACAAGTGACTGTGGTTTGTTAAATAACGTTAGCTAGTGAGGTATTGCTGTGATCGACGCTTAAACTCACCTATAATAGGGTAGGCATTGCGTTTCCTTAAAATAGTTGGGGGTTTTTTTTTTGTTTTTTTTGTTTTAATTATTTTTATAAAATGACCCTGCAGGCGAGATAGGGTAACATGGTACCCCATCTTGCCCCCAATGAGAATAATTTTGTTCTTGTTTATTTTCCGTTAAAATGAGTTTGTTTTTTTTGAGCTTATTATAGTTTGCCTTTTTAGAATGGTTCGTGACTACAAACGCATGACTGACAGAGGGTCGTGGTCCGAAGAATCCATGCGGGAAGCAGTTCAAGCGGTTTGGGATGGAAAAATGGGTTATTATAAAGCAGCTAAATAATTTGATGTGCCTGAAAATATAAGAATAGCCGATCAGCGAAAACAGCAAAACGACGAAAAGTCTCATCATCTGGAGATGAAAGTGAAGAAGAGGAAGACACACCATGTATGTATTGTGAGGAAGTATATTCCGTTTCCATTGAAGGGTGAATATCATGCTCATTATGTGGAAGATGGGCTCATAATAGCTGCGCAGGAATAGATGATGACGAAGCCACCCTTCTGCGAGATCTGCCAGCTCAAATAATCATCTATCTCTGTGAACATTCTCATCACCCCATCTCACCTCAGGGGTGTACCCCATCTTACCAGCACCATGGGGCAAGACGGGGCAAAACACTTTTTTTTTATTTTTATTTTTTTTCTCTTAAATGTGTCACCATACGACACCAAATATTGACACCAAATATTAGAATAATAATCATCAATAATAATTAGTTGTTAATTAAAAAATAAATATGATTGTTTCACTATGTAATTTTTTATATTATTGACCTTTATAGCTCAACTACCCCATCTTGCCACCCTCTCCCTACCACACAGCTCGATAATAATACATGCAAAGACAGTTACTTAGTGCAGCATCAATATATTGCCCAAACTACCCCCACAGCCCTTTAAAGTGCCTTTTCACGTCTTTTTTGAAAGTCCTGGTCATGAAGAAACCCAATGATTGGAAGGATGAAAGGATGGCACACGTATGCCGGTAAAGAATCAGAAGTTTTGGATTTTCGGATTGTAGTAACAATGAAAAGTGCTAATGAATTTCTTTGTGTGTGATGGTGAGGTGGAGACCGTAAATTTGTGACTCGAAAGACTCGGAAAGTCGAAGACTGGTAGGCGTGTTCCTGAGTAGGAAAGGGAAAGGTGGGGCAAGGTCGAAAAGCTTTTCGGAGCACTTTTCATATTATTGCTGATAGAAGGCGCTGAGGAAAGCGATGTCTACATAACTGTAGAGGCTGAAGTCTATTCATAGCCTCTATATCGCAAAAGATACGGACAGTACAATACTGTATAATGCATAGCTATTTAGTAGAGCCATGTCACAAGTGAGAAGCAATATTCCACTCATGAAAATAGAACTCACTCGGTATTTATATATTTAACAAGGTATCTTATTTTATGTGCATCTTTTTAGATAGCACATAAAATAATATAAAAACGTAAAGATACACTCGATGGAGCAATCAACTTGTTAGTGTCAAAAAGCATTTCAAAGCACGACATTCAACCTGTAACTCCTTTCATTCTTTCATTGAAGTCGCACAGCATTCTTGAAAGAAAAGGTAGCGTCGATCACTGCAATTTTGAACCTTATTACGCACGTATTAAGCAAAAATGGTGTGCAGTCTGCAAATTGTACAGTGGAAACTGATTCGGCGGAGCGTCCAGACACTAATTTTCAATTGACCTCCAATTAAATTTACCTAATTTTGTTGAAGTTGATGCAGCAGACGATAACCATTCATGGAATCGCGATATTATTTAGTATCCTACCAGAGCTAAGAGAGAGGTTATACACACAGAAAATTTTCCTCTCCAATTTGGAGTGGCTGACTGGGGATCGAGGATGCAGTCAAATAACACTCCTTTCTCATATTGTATTTTTGCGGAGAGTGAGATTGCCAGACAGTTTCGTGTTAAGAGTCCATGCTGTTAATTTAATGCTTCACAAGAGAGAGAAATCGTTCATTCATGTGATAATGTATACCCATATACACACGAAACTGAACTACCTTTACACAAACTTATTAACTACTAGTGGCTGCCCGCGGGTACACCCGCGTGGATATCGGTTTTCGCTACAAAAAGTATCTTATGTCATTTGCAAGGTCTTAAACTACCTCTATACTAAATTTCATCTTAATCAGTTCAGCGGCTTAAGCGTGAAGAGGTAACAGACAGACAGACACATTTTCGCATTTATAATATTAATAGTACGGATATGTAAAATAAATCTTAATGAAAAAACTCGCCGTTTTTTATCTAATAAGCTAGTAAAAGATCAAATAGTTATTTAAGATTAACGTTGATAAATTAATACTACAAATTTAAATGCAAATCAAATAGCTGTGTGGAAAGTTACGAGGAATAACTTAATTTGACAGTTTGAAGCTAAATTTACCTGTCCTTGTCTATCTGGATTAGAAACCAAGAGATATAATGATACCCAAGACTAAAGTTAATGTTGATGATGGGTATTGAATTTGTTTCATCTGAAAATAACAACACGAGCGTGAAACTTTTATTCACCAATACATAAAACAAATATCTGGCTTTGTAGATTTGCGTTCTCTGAAATATCCAATCATTTGTAAAGCCAAAAGATCGACGTAGAGATTAGTTATTACGCTTAAACGCAACGCTGTGCTCAAGCGTCAAAATCAATAGCTGCTCGTCGTCTTGTCAGTCGTCAAGCTCGATGTCGAATATTTTTGTTAGTAATCTAACAACACAAGACGACTACCTACCTATTCAATTTTTGGAGGTCTTGTAGATGATTAGAAAGTGATTTTTAGAAACCAAAATTTATGCTGAGTATTTAATGCGGAGTGGAAAGCTGTTCCAACATTACAGCCGTCCTAAAGTTAACTTTTCATACACATTAACGGGCTTCCTAATATAAGTATGGAATTGAGATCAATTCTATTGATATTTTTATTGAGTTTGATGAAAAACTATACTTATACAACAACAAATAGGTAATGAAAGAAATGACCTCAATCTTGATCAGTTTAGAGTATACTGATTTATCATATAAAATTAATAATTATAAAATAAAATATTATCTGCGTGCCAAACTAATATATTGAATAAATAATGAATAAAACTCCCGTTGCGTGGCAACCACAATTCGTCATAAAACACGGTATATAACAATAATAAAATTAGTTTATGAGTCATGGAAGTTTGTATACCTATTTATTTAGTATAATTATAATATCAATATATTTTTACTTACATTTCTCCCATATCTTATTATTATCCCTATCACAAGCTCTTAGCGATACTTTTAACTTAAGCTACATATTAGGTGTGAGTGTGAATATATTAAATTATTATTGTTCCACAAATGTCGAGACTACGTGCTTCAATGCCTACTTAAACATCAAACATTTCAAGCGGCCGTCGCTAAGCTGTGGGAAGTGTGTATTTATAAACAGTGTCTGCGACACTGCCTATCAGCACTACCTGTCTGTGAATATTACTAATCATTAAAACAATAGATCTTATTGAGAAGCCGTGATATTTTCACTCAACATAGCGATCTCTGAACTTTCACACAACCTCCACAATTCCGCTCACTCTGTAGGCAGTGAGTGGCATCACTCTATGGAGAAGCCAAGCCGAAGTTCAACAGTGGAAATCCCCTTTATGAATTTATTATAACGGCCACTTTATTATATATCACTTTGCTTATTTATTATACTTACAAGTAAAAGAGGATTTAAAAAAAAATATACTCAACTAGAGTGATAGGGTGTTTATTTCAAGAATTCCGCTGTCCCATGACTAAGAGAACTTCTGGGAAAATTTGATCATTTCACATACCGAAGTCGAGTTTGATGTTGAACAAAATAAAAATGTCACATCCGCTATCATTTTTACAACGATATTTAATTTAAGTTCAATAATGGTTTCATACATTTATTTAAAACGAGATCATCTTACTTTTGATTTCTTTCGAGTTGTAGGCGCCGGGCATTACTTACGAAAGTCCTATATAATATTGGTTTGTCAAAATAATTTTGTACTTGGCGAAGTCCAGTCTTCCGTGACTTAATGCATACTTGACCTTATTTGTGTACACTCGGGGGTTTGATCTCGATCCTTCTTAGAAAAATTTCAAAGTAGATACAAATTGTAGGAGTAAATTTAACGTTATCTTTATATAAAATAAGAAAATTTACAACATTTAGTAGAATAAATAGAAGTATTTTATACTATTTTATTGCCTCCATAAAATAGATGTTAATAAATTATTTATCAGTTCTTTGACAAAAAAAAATTCTGGATACAGTAGCGGAATATCCCATAAGCAAATTAGGCAATTGCTTAGGGTTACATATCTCCAGAAACAGCACAAAAAAAACATTTGTTAGTACACGAAAGGTAAATCAGTTAACAATTCGCGCTTTATTACTAGTACCCTATTAAATACATGTAGAGTTACATATGCTAAAAACGATGGACTTAAAAACTATTTTCCACGAATTTAATGCACGAAATAGTCGCAGTTTAATAAAAAAAACTTTGGTTTTCATTGTATGTAATATCTAATCCACGTATCACTTTCAACCTCATACATAAATTAATATAAGGTACGTAAAAGGTAATGATTTATCTCGGATTTTTATACAAAGTACGACAAATGACGTGAAGTGGTAGAAGAGTCCATATGCAAAGACATCTAATGTAGCTTGAACATACTGTTCTAGCCACCACCACCTTGTCGGCCTAAAATGTGCCTTTTCACGCCTCTTTCGAAGGGCCCCATCTGATAGGAAGGGTTTTGGAAGTAATACAAAGAAACAAGTTACTAAATTTATTTGTGCGTGATGTTGAGGTGGAGACAGTCAATGGATGACTGCGAAGACCGGCTGGCACGCAAGCTCTTGAGCAGGAGGGGGGAAGTGGGATATAGTCAAAAAGTCCCTATATAGCCGATAGAAGGCGCTAAGCGACGCAATGTGCAATACAATGCAGCAGAGGCTCGAGGTTGTCCGCGACCTCTACACCGCTAATGATACGGACGGCACGACGGCGACGCTGCAATCTAACCAGTACATCGATGAGGTACTTGGCAGAGCCATTCTACAGGTTCGAGCAATATTCCACGCAAGACCGGATCTGGGTTTTATAAAGCAGGCATAATTGATCAGCCGTGAAATATCGTCGCAACTTGTTCAGGAAACCGAGCTTCCGTGAGGCTGTTTTGATCACGGTTTCGATGCAGTTCCTGGAATTAGCATAGCAATGAATGTTTAATAATGAAAGCATGCCATTAATATCAAGAAGAAAAGTGAGGGGATTGAACAGATCCTTGTGGTACACCAGCGTGAGCCGTAGCCGATCAAAGGCTTTGGCTATGTCATAAGGCTAACAGCCACTTCACTGTCTCACCACGTTTGTCAATAGCTTCAACCCAGACATGCATAAATATGCTACAAGATCACCCGCTGACCAATTCGGCCGACACCCGTATTATCGATCCTTGTATTAAACGTATGTATCATCATCATCATCATTATCATCACCAGCCTATATATGTCCCACTGCTGGGCTCAGGCCTTCCTACATGGGAGAAACACATGAGGAACAAATGTATGCATGTGTATACGTAACTGTTTGATAGTTTACTTATGTATTATAAGTATAACATTCTTGCTTATATCCATATAAGCAAGAATGTTAGGGCACACATAGAGTAGGTACATTTTTGGCCCACAGACGTGGCTTACTTGGGGCATCAAATAGTTTAGTTTTTTCAGCGGCGCATAGGTAATGCTAAAATGAGGTGTTGGAAATTTAAATTACTTTTGCTCACGAATGTGCATTAGGTGACTTCGTTGCAAGTTTTTGCGCACCTAAAGCACCCTTTTCGTGATAAAGAGGTGAAAATAATATTATGTAAATATCAGTAACATACCGTCTACTGAATATAATAAGCCTGCTAGACATCACGTGGGAATATTAAAGATCAATAAGCAGTTCGTATTTAATAAAATAGAGCAATATCAACGAATCACATGG
This sequence comes from Nymphula nitidulata, assembly GCA_947347705.1. Taxonomy (NCBI): domain Eukaryota; kingdom Metazoa; phylum Arthropoda; class Insecta; order Lepidoptera; family Crambidae; genus Nymphula; species Nymphula nitidulata. The sequence continues at coordinate 10,129,871 of OX374626.1, read as the reverse complement.
CTTCAGGATTTGATTTTTTTCAATTCCGAATTTCACCTGAATCAATTGAGTAAAAAATTAACAGACAGAAAGGCGTATTTCTCATATTAATACGGATGAAAGCTTGGCAAGCAAGCATACGGTCCGACTGATGGTAAGCAGTAACATAATATCAAGTTACCCAACCTTTCAAAATAAGAGGATGCATTTCGCTAGCAGGTGATGTAAGTAGGTACTTATATTACTTACTATGTTGGCTTTGTGGACTCGTGTTGCCATGACGTGTACGAGTAGCATTTACTAATATTTACGGAGGTCACAAAATGCAAGAATATGATGAATTTCTAGTGAGACAAGTTTCTTATTTCTGTTGTTGTTAAATTAATTTGAATTTAAAGTAAATAATTTAAATTGTGAAGGAATATAAGGAGTTTCTTTTATTAGTCAATCTCAAATATTATCGGAGTGCTTAATTAAAGCTGAATTTGACACTTTTTAAAGGGTATCTACATCTTTGATGATGAGGCTGAAGATGGAAGCAAGCTACACCCGGATTACTCAACTACTGAGGAACTGGCTATCTTACCACTTTTTTCCAAGACACAACAATACTATTATCATCATTGTTATGGCGGCAAACTTAGGTAAGATGAAAGCTAAATCCGTCTGATTTAGAAAAATCCAACTTCTGCCCCCACGGTGATTGAACCCCGCAACTCTAGATCTGGGGTAGGTGGTCTTAACCACTAGACCACAGAGGCAGATAAGACTAATCCGTGTGATACTGATATGAAAATATCAGTAGCTTAAAGCAATAAAACGATCATAATCAGTAGGTTATGATCGTTTTCCACTTCGCGTACATTATGCGGAGCTCACTAGAGCTTATAGAAGCTCTATTACCTTACAGGAACGCTCTTTAGTGGCTATAAACGTACATAGAGATTTTATTTTATTTATTTTTGTTGGAATTAAATTGAAAGGGTTACATTAAATAAAGCAAGTAACGCCATCTGTTGTGCTGATGTGTATTTATTGTGTATCTATGAATAAAAACTTACTGTGTCATCTTGCCTTGAACAAGACGGTTGTTTTATTTCTATAACACATTAGGTTATGGGCTCAGTGTATCCTATAGTTTTCTAGAAGTGAAGTACAGAGTTTTTTTTGTGACTGATTGGTACTTAGCTAGAATAGGTGTAAGCTGTGGTGTTACGGAGACAAAAATATTTTTTTTTTGTGTTTTTATACAACCAAGTTTAAAAATCAACTGAAATGGCATCCGGTTCTCTTTTGGCTAACGTTCCTAAGCTAAAAGGTCGTGAAAATTACAACGAGTGGGCTTTTGCAACAGAAAACATGTTAGTTTTGGAAGGATTATCAAAATGCATTATGGAGGTAGACGAAAAAAACGATGCAAAAGCGAAAGCCAGATTGATTTTAACTATTGACCCTTCATTGTATGTTCATATAAGAGAGGCAACAAGTGCCGTGAACTTATGGGAAAAGCTAAAATCTATGTTCGATGACTCAGGATTCTCCAGAAGAATAACTTTGCTGAGGAACTTAATTTCGATTCGCCTAGAAAGTTGCGAGTCAATGACAAACTACGTCACGCAAGTAATCGAAACGGCGCAAAGATTATCTGGTACGGGCTTTAAGGTTGGAGATGAATGGATTGGCAGCTTGTTGTTGGCAGGATTACCCGAAAAATACTTTCCCATGATCATCGCTATAGAGCATTCCGGTATCGCCATAACTGCTGATGTCATGAAAGCAAAGTTGCTTGACCTTGTAGAGAATGAAGGTGAACATACGTCATCCGGTGGTGGGGCTTTCTTGAGTAGAGGGCAGCACAGTCGCCAACAGTATTCTAAAGTTGGCAGCACTGGCAGAAATGACAGTTCTAAATATGGCCGCCGTAGTTCCTCGTCTGTGGTTGGCTCAAATGTAAACAAAACGGAGAAAATGAATATAAAGTGTTACCGTTGTCGTCAATACGGTCATTATAAATCGCAGTGTAAACAGAGTGATCAGCAACAAATAAAGAAAACTAATGCGTTTTCGGCTGTTTTCTTGAGCGGGAATTATAGTAAACGAGATTTTTACTTAGATAGTGGTGCAAGTGTTGACATGACGCCGGATATAAACCTAATAAAAAATGCATCTTATTCGCCAAAGATCAAGGAGATAATAGCCGCAAATCAAAATGCTATGCCTGTATTGTGCGTTGGTGATGTAGACATAATAACACTCACTGCAGATTGCAAATTTGAGGTTACTTTGAAAGAAGTTTTATGTGTTCCTAACCTTACCACAAATTTGATTTCAATAAGTCAACTCATTAAGAATGGCAATAGTGTAGAATTCCAAAATAATTGTTGCTGTGTTTACAACAAAAAGAAGGATTTGGTGGCAGTTGCTATACAAATAGATGGTGTTTACAAGTTGAGGTTAGATAATCAACAGTGTTTGTTTACATCTACTGCAGTGAGCGATGTGACTTGGCACAGGAGAATGGGACACTTAAATGTAAATGACTTGAATAAAATGCGAGACGGTGCAGTCACAGGTATATCATACACAGATAAGTGTAAGATTGACAAGAGTACTTGCACAATATGTTGTGAAGGAAAGCAGTCGCGACTACCTTTTGTCCATGCAGCAACAAGGAGCAGCAAGCCATTGGATCTAATCCATGCTGATGTTTGCGGACCCATGGAGATAGCCTCAATTGGTGGATCAAGGTACTTTCTTGTATTTATTGATGACTACTCCCGTATGGCTTTTATTTACTTTCTTAAGAGTAAAAGTGAAGTATTCAAATACTTTAAGGAATTTAAGTCATTAGTTGAAAATCAGCAAAATAGAAAAATTAAAATATTTAGAACTGACAATGGCTTAGAGTTCTGTAGCAATGAGTTTGAAATTTTTTTAAAGGATCTAGGCATTGTGCATCAAAAGACCAATGCTTATACTCCTGAGCAAAATGGTATGAGCGAACGTATCAACAGAACTTTAGTAGAGAGAGCTCGTTGTTTATTATTTGATGCAGATTTAGATAAGAAGTTTTGGGCAGAGGCCACAAATACAGCAGTCTATCTTAGAAATCGATCCATTGCGTCAGGTTTAAATAATAAAACACCATACGAACTCTGGACAAAGCAGAAACCAGACTTAAGGCACATTCGAATATTCGGTAGTCAGGTAATGGTTCATATCCCAAAAGAGAAACGGCTTAAGTGGGATACAAAGTCTAGGAAACACATACTTGTTGGTTTTGCAGAAAATGTAAAAGGCTACCGAGTGTATGATCCTGTGAAGCGTAAAATAACAACAAGCAGAGATGTAGTGGTCTATGAAAATACTAAAAAGAACCATCACTCTGATGATAGTGTTACAGTTTCAGTTGGGGATGTGATCCAAACTGATAAGTCAGACAGTCAAGTTAAGAGTGTTAAGGAAGAAATAAAAGAGGAATCCTCTAGTACTGAAAGTCCAAATATTTCTTCAGAATCTGATTATCTTAATGCTTTGACTGATTTGGATTCTATATTACAGCAGACCACAGAGGAGGAAGATAAACCAGAGCCAGAAATATTACCTGTCAAGCGTACCAGAAGGGCACCAATGCGCTATGGCTACACACACTTGTGTACAAAAACTAGTTCAGAAATTGCCCAGGATCCAGTAACCCTTCAAGAAGCCCTATTAAGTCCAGATAAGGACAAGTGGATTGAGGCTATGGAGGACGAGTTACAAGCATTTAAAGACAATAAAGCGTGGGATCCTGTAGACGAATTGCCTTCGGGCAAAACTCTAGTGAAGTGTAAGTGGGTTTACAAAAAGAAAGCGAATAGTGATAACAGTGTGCGGTATAGAGCGCGTCTAGTGGCTAAAGGCTTTACGCAGAAGCCTGGTGTAGACTATTGTGAAACTTTTTCTCCTGTAGTCAGACATTCTACTCTAAAAATGTTGTTTGCATTGTCAGTTAAATTAGATTTGAATGTATCACATTTGGATGTTAAAACAGCTTTCTTAAATGGCTACCTCAAAGAAGATATTTATATGATACAGCCTGACATTTATTGTGATAAGAAAAATATTGTAAAATTAAATAAAGCAATATATGGACTGAAACAGTCATCTAGATCATGGTATGAAAGAGTTGAGCAATGTCTAAGTGAGAAAGGATTTAAAAAGTGTCGTCTAGAACCTTGTGTATTCACAAAAAGTTATGAAAATGTAAAAGTAATAATTGCAGTCTACGTCGATGATTTTTTTGTTTTTTCTAATTGTGAAAATGAGACTGAAACGCTAATATCTGTCTTAAGTTCTAAATTTAAAATTAAAAACTTAGGGCAGGTACAGTAATGCTTAGGTATGCGGGTTCAGATTGATAAAAAATCTAATACTGTAACTTTAGATCAGGAACAATATATTGATCAACTATTGCAGAAATTCAATATGTTAAATTGTAAAATTGTAAACACTCCTATGGAAAGTAAATTAGATATAGAGACTACTGAATCCTGTAGTAGCGATATACCATATCAACAGTTGATAGGTAGTCTTATGTACTTATCAGTTCTTACTAGACCAGACATAGCATTTTGTATAAGTTTTCTCAGTCAGTTTAATAAGTGTTATACTAATAATCACTGGAATTATGCAAAAAGAATACTTAGATATCTCAAGAAAACAAAAAAATACTGTTTAAAATATACAAATGATGGTGGTGAAATTAAAGGTTTTGTTGATGCTGATTGGGCTAGTAGTACAATAGATCGTAGGTCTTATACTGGCTTTTGTTTTTTAATGTCTGGTTCAGCAATTTCTTGGGAAAGTCGAAAGCAAAGAACTGTAGCATTGTCCAGCATGGAGGCTGAATACATGGCTATTGCAGAGGCTAGTAAAGAAACTATATATTTAAGGTCTTTATTGTATGAACTAACTGGAAACTTATGTACTGTAAATTTATACAATGATAGCCAAAGTGCTCAAAAGTTAGTTGCCAATTATGTGTGTCATAGAAAGAGTAAGCACATAGATATTAGGTATCATTTTATTAAAGATGTTATAAATGACAAAATTATTAACTTAGAATATTTACCTACAACAGCTATGCCAGCTGATGCTTTAACAAAAGCATTGTGTCCTATAAAACATTATAAATGTATGAATAATATGGGTATGAGTCAGTTGAGTAATTAGTTGCAATGTTAGTATATAATAAAACACTGTTTAACTATTTTTTGGTTTTAGTTTATTTACTGTAGTTGGGGTGTTGGAATTAAATTGAAAGGGTTACATTAAATAAAGCAAGTAACGCCATCTGTTGTGCTGATGTGTATTTATTGTGTATCTATGAATAAAAACTTACTGTGTCATCTTGCCTTGAACAAGACGGTTGTTTTATTTCTATAACACATTAATTTTTCTTTTCTTTTATTTGGAAAGCTTACAGCATTATTCACAAAATAAATTTTACAGTGGTTAACTATAAGCTAATTACAAGCTTCCACATATAGCGTTTATCTATGTACTTAGTATGTAGAGTAACTACATTCAATAATTTTCAGTAATGTAATTCCTGATTTGCTTTACACTACACTGAAATAAATCTAAGCGATCATCTTCTCTGACCTTATTGTTAAAGAAATTACCTGACCGGAGAACAAAGCTATTATATCTGTAATTGGTGCGAGCGAAGGGAATGTATAGAACATGATTTCTTTTACGAAAAGTTTTGTTTTTTTAGGGACTATAATTTTAATGTTACTGAGGAGCTCAGGACAATTAATCTTGCCTTGTGCAATTTTTAAAAGATAGCTAATGTCAGAGATGTTCCTCCGCATACGAAGTGGCAGCAAGTGAAGAGTCTTACAACGCTGTTCATACTGATGATGGCATAACTTATTTTTTTTGTATAAAAAACGCGTTAATTTTCTTCGGATACTTTCAATAGCATTTATATATTTCTCGTAGACCGGATCCCAGACTTGAGAGGCATATTCGAGGTGACTTCGGACAAAGGCACAGTATATAATTTTTATAGTCTTCATACTTTTAAAGGATTTTGAGGATCTCATGACAAAACCCAGAGCTTTGTAGGCTTTGTCAACAATGTATTCAATATGATTATCAAATAAAAGCTTACTGTCATGAATGACACCCAGATCTCTAGTACATGATTTGTTAGTGAGGGAGATGCGAGGACTAAGGCTTCGGCATACTCGGTACTTTTGCTATTGCCAATTGTTAATAAGCACTCATTATACAAACTATTTATTATTATTAACTATTTCTTTACTCATATTTCGTTTTATTACAGGCAAAAATAATATTAATGAGATTCAATTTACTGCCAACGGATAACGGACTTAAAATTCGTGTGAATTGTTACCGATTGGTGAATCTCTCTCGTATTTATATAATAGTTTGGGGAAAAGTTTCTTCGCATTTTTTAAGAAAATTCAAAACATTTTTTTGCTATAGTTTATTTACATTTAACTAAAGTATGAAGGTACTATTTTGTTCGATAACTTTTTGCCATCTTGAAGGTAGGGACATGATCCCATTGCTATAGAAATTTTGGAGGTTCTGATCAAAATACCGCGACAAGTCGTTTTGGCAGTCCTCTTGTGATGTTAACCTGACACTGCCTAGAGAATTCTGAAGAGAGCGAAACAGGTGGAAATCTGAAGGTGCAAGGTCAGGACTATACGGCGGATGCATTAACACCTCCCAACCAAACTCTGTAAATTTTTGCTGAGTGGCTAAAGATGTGTGAGGTCTAGCGTTATCATGATGAAAAACCACACCCCTTCTGTTGATTCATTCCGGCCGCTTTCTCTCAACTTCTTGCTTTAATCTTACAGTTGTTAGCAGTAGAGTTCAGAATCGATGGTCCTGCCTGGTGGTAACAGCTCATAATGAATAATGCCCTTCCAATCCCACCACACACACAGCATCACCTTGTTGCGAGTTAACCCGGGTTTCGCCACAGTCTGTGAAGCCTGACCGGCCTTTGACCACGGCCTTTTTCCACGACCTTTTTCGCACGTTCTTGTCGTACGTGATCCACTTTTCATCACCAGTTATCAGCTTCTTCAATTATGGTTCGGTTTCATTACGTCGTAATAAGGAATCACAAATGAGTACACGGTTCATTAGGTTTCTTTTGGTGAGCTCGTGGGGTACCCAAATATCGAGCTTTTTTGTGTAAACATTTTTTTAAAATGCGCAAATACTGTTTTGTGGTCAATTCCCAGTTCTTCAGCTACGTCATAACTACTGATATGCCGATCTTGCTCCAGTTTTTCAAAAATGGCATCAAATTTATCCGTAATAGGGCGACCTAGCGACGTGCATCTTTGACATCAAAATTTCTGGATTGAAAACGCTTAAACCAAATTTGTGCTACTATCACAGACACTGCACTAGGTCCATAAACATCCAAATTTTTTTCGCGGCTTGCGTTGCATTTTTACCTTTTTTGCAGTTAAATTTTAAAATGTATCGAATTTCTTCATTAGATTCACTCATCTTGACAGTACGATAAACAAATTAAAAACAACATTTTCCTAATTTGAATTTGGAATTATCTTTTTTAAAATCTAAACTTTTAATGATACCAAAACCAGCCAGATACAAAAAGTACAGCCAAAGAGATTTTATTACAAGTTCAAACATACTATAATGCGAAAAGACTTTTTCCCCAACCTAATATTACAACTGCGCTAATGTTTTTGTAATTCAAAACAGATGTTCCAAAAACGTATGGAGACCCGGCCAAGTCTATGTACAGTATACTGAAAAATAGATAAAAATATTCAGAACAGTGTTCAATTGTCCGTTTTCTTTTTATATGTTTTGTTGCGTTGTACAAAGCAAGATTTTTACAGAAAAAACTGCAACACAGTCAAATATTCATCATGGCGTCTATGGTACTTTGGTAACGTTTAGTTGACTTCCGTGTCGCCCGCCATATTGCCATATTGAATGACGGTGAAATCGGCGAAAAATTTCAACTTTTGTACAAACAAACTCAGCATGAAAATTAATTATTATTTCCCCGGCTGCTGAAGATTTTTCCTAATTTATTGAGATAGTGTACATAGACCTGGAAACTATATAATATGAAATATGAAACATCTCCTTTATTGAGTAAAAGTGTCAAGCGCTGATCGTAGCAAACCTAAGGTTACTTAATTGCTGTCCTACTACTACCTACTTCGCAATAATACAACCACTGAGTACTTTAAAAGGCAAAGTTGTAAGACGTTGTAAGACTAGCCTATCGCTGTGTATGAGCATCAACGGTAATACACTTACCATCGGGAACTTCTATAGGTGCTACGGACACTACATTTTGACCGGTCGGCAACTCTCTTGTTGATTTTCGACCTGCAATAAAAATAAAATGTACGTTAATTGTCTTTGTCATCGCTACCGCACATGACCGGGCAGAATAGGGATGCAGCGTAAAACAAGCTGTTAAAATTTTGTCTAATACGTTTTCCAGATAATTCGAGTTCCAAAAAGCGATGCTTACTTATACTAATGATATGGATTTAACTAGTCAATGGATTATGTCACGCGAAACGCATGGGGAACTACAGAAAGGGCGTTGAAAACCATCAGGTAGTCGCGGTACTCTTGATTGCCTTACCATAGAGTTTAAAAAAAGATTGAATGTAATATATGTGATAAGTTTACATACTTAGCCGTTATTTTTTTAAATGTCATAAAACTCCATTCGCGATTGTGTTATGCGCTATTATCATTAAATTTGTTCCATTTCTCATTATTACGTCATCATTACTAATAGTAGGTGTAAATATTTTTTTAAAATATTAATATTACATTCATTCATGTGACAACCAAACATTACTTTGAAGCCCCTGTGTGTAGGAGGCAGTTCTAAAAATATGGCAGCTAATTAAATGAATTTGACGAAAACACATAATTTTAATTGGGCAACAATAGTTAATATTTTTTTATTAGTTCTCGTTAGCAAAATTATGCTAAATTAAGATCAAACGTAACCATTCCACAAAAAATAGGCTCTAGAAAATCCGTGAAGTAGAACCTAGTTATACTGACTCAATAATTTTTTGGGTGGTATCTTGTGCGAAGTAGGTGAAAGCAACGCTTGAAGGTAACTAATATTTTTAAATGTATGCACTGATATTTATAATCATAAGAAAATATGCTATCAAAGGATCAGTATACCAAGTAGCATTGGTCGATAAAATATGCTTATCGCGCACAAACACACACACACACACACACACACACACACACACACACACACACACACACACACACACACACACACGCACGCAGACACACACACACACACAAAGGCTATCAAAATCACTTAAACTCACCCAAACAAACACTAACAAACACACGCATACATTAACTTTACGCCTTATTTCATAACTAGCTTTTGCCCGCGACTTCGTCCGCGTGAAAAAAGTTTTTTTTGTCAGTTTAGCCTTTGTCCGCAACGAGCCCTTTGAATGACATCCTCATTGTATGGAGGTTAGTGCTACGGAGAGGTCAAGCTGTATATCAGGGACCTGATTGAAATGAAACATTCCAGACACAATGGGTTTTTCATAAAGTATCATATTATGCTCCTAGGAGTATTCCGCGGCTAGACCAATTAAAATTCATAAACATACTCAAATGTCACAAACTTTGGTGTTGGATTAACAAAGTTAAAGTAAAATTAAGGAAGATTGTCATTTCCGAATAGAGATGCTTGTGGTAATTGGCTTAAGAACGAGGCAGTTCAATCTGACAACTACATTTTTATCAAAGGAAATGTTTCATATTGGGTCAGGTATATATATGTAGATACACTATCTCAATAAATCAGAAAAAATATCATCAAACCAGGAAAAATACTTAAACTTAATTCGTTTTCATGCATAGTTTTTTGTAAAATTGTTGGAAGTTTTTGTTGATTTCACCGTTGTTCAGTACGGCAACATGGCGGGAGACATAGAAGTCTACAAACGTCACCAAAGTGACATAGGCGCCATGATGAATGGCCATGAGAAATGGCTATGTTGCAGTTTTTCTATATAAATTCTTGTTTTGTACCGCGCAACAAATCAAATAAAAAGAAAATGGACAATTTAAACACTGTTTCGCATATTTTTTACCTATTTTTCGGAATAGTGTAGATAGACCTGGCCCGGTCTCCATACATTTTTGGAACATCTCTTTTCCTTAGTGAGGCGTCATGACTTTATAAGCGAATTTCGCTCGCTACTCGTTAAATGTAAAAGCAAACCGTTGTCGCGAAACAAATGAAGTCTCTACTAATAATTATTTGCCGTCATTTTGATCCTAACCGAGTTTATTTCTAGGTACCATTAAGCTAGGAACGCCCGTGGGAAAAACCTGAAAGGGTTTTATTAATAGTATTAATGTAAACGTGGAATGCACATTAATTGTGTCTGTCATCTCCCCGGTACATTAACTAGGATAGGTTTTTGCTGGAGTGCGCCATTACGCGTACCGTTGACAGGCGCCCCTTCGCGGCGGGCGACAGGATTGTTCCATTATCGGCCCGGATGTATGAATAATTGACGCACTTGACTTTGCTCATGGTCCTGCCGTAAGATGCTCCAACTGGCTATCAACTGAACCGGAGATAGGAGAAAATCAGTAATCCTAAATGTATTTACGGCCTTTGTATTATAATTATGCTCTGTATTTATGTCAGCCTTATCTATGATGCTCTAAACATCGTTCTATTATAATACCTACTCCTTATGTACAATTTGATTTGGTCATACTGATAAAGTATTTTCTTCGTTGCTCTCAATTTAGTCACCGTGATGTTGTAATACCTAAACTAATATCATTTTACTAATGGCAAACTTTATCTTTGAAAACTTTAAACATTAACAATTTCATCTGTATTTCTATAATTTCGCGTTAAAGGTAATATTTGTTTTCTCAGAAAATGTCTTTGTACCGAATTATTCTAATACGACGATAAGCTAAACAAAATTAGTTTTAGTAACAAAATAACTTTTCTCTAAACCTCTCCAGCAGGAAAATAATGCTCTTGGTGTCTAAAAACTCGCAGCAAAGTTGCATTTTGCTCACATGTGACCATTTTTTTTTCAAATTTCGAACTCAATCCCGTGTTCAAAATTACGTGGGGCCCAATTTTTTCGGTATTTTACTGGCCTGAATAGCCAGCTCAGCTCAGAAAAATCTAAGCTATGTCCGAAAAATTCTAAATAATCAAACTGGGTTAAAATAGTCAAAAAGTTTTTTAATTAATGAATATAATGAAATATGTCTCAAACTTTATTTGCAGTGTTTGCAAATAAAATTTGAGACATGAAATATTAGAAATATACTAAATAAACCTATAAACATCCACGACTCGTAAACAAATATTCGTCCTCATCATACAAACATTTGCTCCTACCGGGATTCGAACCCGGGACCTTTTGATCGAGTAGCCTGCATAGCAAGGGGTACAGACTGCTCGACCAGCCGGTCGTCAAACTTCTAACTAAAATACAGATAGACCATTATAAACTTTTACAATGACATTATTACGGAGAAGTGTAGGTACCCACCTTTCAAAAAACTGAAATAACATAAAAATACTCCACCAATTTACATCAAGAAATATCATATATTTTCATGAGATCATAAGAAGCTAAAAGAAAAATAATATATTTTCGTAGTTCTTAGAAAAGGGATGCTCACAAGTTTTCAAGCTTCGTTGACATGGGGTCATTGCGAGGGTAAACACTCCACTTCCCGCCCAATTGCCAACTTCGCAGTAAGTGGATTGAATTTCGGGAAAACTCAAAAGTCGTGTTTAACATTATCACGAGTTCGTTATTAAATAAATTATGGATACTTGCGTAGGCACTCTTCTTCTAATTGAATCCAATTATTTGGGTGTGACGGATTTTTTTTGGCGCCTTAAATCGTAGACAGCAAGTAGCGACCGACGAATTTTGAACTGAACACAATAGGGTAGTTGACAACTTTTTTTTTATTTTATAAATAAGAAGTTTATAACTTATAAAGAAATATTGCAAAAGAAATAGTATGTCTAAGATCAATAGTTTCACAGATATAGTGGCATGTTTCATGTGTTGCGGCGCATCGTCCAAAAACGCTCCATAGAAAATCTACGAAACAGGTGACGTCACATGTTCCCATATTACTAAGAAATGTATGGGCATACTGACAAAATTGATAATAACTATGTATTAAGTAGGTTTTTATTGATAGTTGTCATAACAATTGTTGTTTTAATTGCTGTCAGCAATCTACTATCATTTACATTTTTGATAAATTTTGAAATAAAAAAATTCACCTTTTTTTAAATTTTCAAAACAGTACAACTTCAACAATATTCCATATCTTTGTTTGAATTGTTTTTATGGGTAACTGTAGCGTATATTTTACGAATTTGTGAAAAATAGCGCCAAATTCAAGCTTAGGCAACATCCCAATTGTATAAAAATATACTAAACAACGGTACAAGACCGAGGATAAGTAATCTAGTTCTATTGGTACTACTATCAGAAAGCGAGTGAAGAAACTACATAGGCCAATGAGAAGATGATGATTGCCACCTAGAGAACGAGAGTGACTCCGGGCGAAAGGGGGAATGTGTAGTGAAGGTAAGCGTCACTATCGGGTTTGTGTCGGCCAAGATATTACTATGATATTATTCGCTTCTCGCGTTTTACCGTGACTTGCTTCCATAATCGCACGATCGTTTGTCCCACTATAATCAGCTACGGTGGCGTCGATCTTCCGTGTTTCGCAGTAGCATAATTTGCAATTCTGTGAATTGTACTCGAGTTAAGTCGCTCACTAGTGAATTCGCATATTCGCTTAACGCACTCAGGTTAAGTACCTACTCGAAAATTTTAACTACGTACGTGACTCAGGTATTCATACTAAGCATGTCGTTTTTAACCAACTTCAAAAAGGAGAAGGTTCTCAATTCGGTTGGTATGTTTTTTTATGTACCTATGCAAACCAGTTACGCCGAAATTTTGTTCCGATTTACGTGATTCTGTTTTTGTTCAATGCGGAATTGTTGCCATTTGGTGTTATAATATTTTTATTTAATATCGATTAGGTAGTTTGTTTTTTAAATCCAATTAAGTCGTCTTTGTATGCGAATCTTCGGATATTTACTTTCCTATGAATTTTTAGTGAAACGATACGATAATAGGAAACAATATATGCTGATGGTCATCCATCTAGCTTTAACTTTCAAAATAGCTTAAAAATCGTAAAAATACTAAAAGGGGGATTAAGGATAAAGGGGATAAAGGGAAGTACCTACTTAAATTTAATTGCTTTTTTGTCTTTTGAAGTCGTTTTTTATTATTATTTTAATTTATAATCAATCATTTTTTGGGTCTACCTATCATCGCAGAACTTTTTATGTCATAATTTTATTATGCATAACAGGGGAAAGCATAAACTTCATTTGACACACACTCATTAATCATACATTCAAAACCCATAATTTTATCATATAGCATGCAAGCAAGCATGCAGCGTTCAAGGTTTCTGTCACGGCTCCGGCGCTGCGGGGCTCCGGCGGTCTCACGCGACCTTATCGTCGCAGATGGTTTTTGCCCACCACCGCAGCATCGGCTTGCTGGCCGGCTGCGCTGGCCAGCCTCCGCCGCGGCGGTGGTCTTCAAAACCACCTGCTCCTCAGCTCGCGGGCCGCCTCGCCCCTCCGCGCCTATGCGGGCTTGAATTACACTCTAGGGGTAGGGCAGACAAGACTACGTGGAGTCGGTTTTGCAGCGATTCGTTTCTGTCACTAATGTAGCACAATCTTCAGAATCTACCCTTTATCGCAAACATATTTAGGTTTTTTTTAAAATTTATTATTTTATAGAATCACAATTACAGTTTAACATGTTTACATCTGCCAAACTGCATAGCAGTTTGTCGGCAGTAGTCCTCGTGACAAGAAAATCCATACAACTCTTTACTATTCGCTCAAGTAAGTACCTGATATATCTCTCCCATTATCAATAAACATATACAATAATTACAAGCCTTGTTTTTTTTTTGTTAAACCGACTTTGGAATTCGTATTCGTATTAACTTAATGTTCTAGCATTCCTAACTTAATGTTCTAGCATTCCTACTGCCTTACTAATTACGATTCACTCTCTTTCACAAAAACCACTGTGCCGATTTTGATGAAACTTTCACAGCTTCCTTAGTCACTATATCTGGACGTATTAAATAACAAAAAATAAAAAAAAGATTTTCTTCAATCGCACTTATGGTTCTTGTGAATTTGTAGAAAAACAAAAAACCTAAAAAATTACATACATTCACAATACACTCTTTGGAATTTGGCACCCGTGATTATAAGCCGGTATACCGTGATTATAAGCCGGTATAGACAACATATATAATGTCACAATATTATTATGCATATCAGCCGATGGCATAATTCATTAAAAATACTATGCCAAGTGAAATTATACCGAGTAATCGTCGCACTAAATAAGTGTTATGCTAAACGAAATTATGCGTAATGAAATTTTGCTAATTGAAATTATGCCTAGTGAAAATCTGCCATCTAAAAAGTATGCCATTGGGAATTCCGACATATAAACATTCGACCAAATGATAATTATACTAAATGATTTTAATGCATTGAACATGTTCGTTTAAAGAAAATTATGCCAAAATTATGCCATTAAGAAAATTCGGAACAACAAAATTCTGCCAGATAGCAGGAACCCACATTTTTTTATTCTAAATTAAATCGTTTTCCTAGTTTAGATGACTTCCTATTTAAATAATTCGTTTTATTAAATATTGCATTTACTATAGCTAACCACTAAAGCTAAACAAGCCTAACTACAGAGTTCAGAATGTCTTACAAATATTATAATACGTCAAAGATGCTAAGTTTAAGGTTTAAGTAAAAGGAAAGGGCACAATAAAAATTAAACTAAGCGAAGATAAATTAAATAATTTAAAGGTACTCCTTGCTATTAGGGGGACTGATTTATGAAAAAAGTTATTCAGTCTTAAAACCAATTTAGACAAAGTTCTTTTTTTATTTCAAGTTCGCGGGATAGCGGCCAATTTATTTAGGCTCTGGACTTGGTTTAATCTGGGGCGGAATAAAGATGCGTTAGCTTAAGATTAATAGGGAATTAATTATTTGTGACCATTGTAAGAAATCTCCTGCGGTGGGATTCACTAACTGAAATATTCGACATCGAGCTTGACGTCGAGCCGCCATTTACGTTTGAGCACAGTGGTGCGTTGCGAGCCTACACTGCTATGCGATTCTCTAAAGCCAGCAGCTATGAATTCGTGGCTGTCGGCAACGCTGTCATACCTTTTTGACAACCGTTGGCGACACCAGCGTTCTGACGACGAGCACGGCGTGAACCGGAACTAAAAAGTTGTTGATTTTTATATTTATAAGTAAAAATCAATCGTAAATTGAATGAAGTCATTGCGATACAATTTTAACACAACAAAAACGAAATCAAAATATCGATTGTATTTCATGTCGTATACCCAAAACAGAGACAATCATCAACACAGCCAAGAGACCGACGTAGAGGTTAGTGAATACGCTTTCGCGCAGCGCAGTGCGCAAACGTCAAAACCACTGGCAGCATCGTCTTTGTCAGACATCAAGCTCGATGTCGCTACCTTTGTTTTGATTCACACTGCTGCAAACAACACTCCAAGTTGTTTTTTGTCTTGCTCTAATACGTGGAACGAAACAAGTGTTTTTAAACCGACTTCAAAAAAGAAGGAGGTTATATGTTCCACTGTATGTATTTTTTTTGTATGTATGTTCACCGATTTCTCTGTCAATTGTGAACCGATTTTCAAAATTCTTTTTTTATTCGATAGAGTATACTCCTGAGGTGGTCCCATTGTCACCAAGTCAGGCCTTTTTTCCTAAGCTATTAAAGTATTTGCTTCTGTTAGTTATCATCTCATATTGATGAGCTGGTGATGGAAGGTACAACTCCTTAACGGTTAGGAGTTAGAAGATAATTCTTTTACTGTGTATTTCAACCAAAGCCTGAGATGCAGACAAGTCGATAGTGATAGACCTTTTACCTTAACACCTTAGACTTTAACATCTTGCTTTGACCTTAGGAAATCACTTAAAAATGTAAAATAAAAATTTTAAACAAAAATAAAACCAGTTTTACAGATTCACATTCACATTTGATAATAATAAAATTATATAATATTTATTTCCATCTGTTAAAATTTATATGCTAACGCCACTCGTATTCACGCATACATCCGCAGCGTGTTTGACACAAGTCAAGCGCTTGTCAGTGCAAGTTGCTTCATGATATAAAAATCGATATTTTTTGATTTAGTTTTACTTGGCTAGGTCGCCAACGGTTGTCAAACAAACGCCAAACTGTATGACAGCGCTGCTATAATTACGAATTCATGGCTGCTGACTTAAGAAAATCGCATAGCTGCACATCCTTGCACGTTTATGTAATACTACTAATTGTAGCGCAATCTTACTTATGGTCACTGTATACAGATCCTGAGCTTTTGCAGGTTTTGTTGGCCACCGAAAATACTTGCTGTCACTTATATTTGTTAAAATAAAGACAGTGACAGCATCAGTTTCAGACCAGCCCCCTTATTCTCAACTGTCGGAAAATTTTCGAATTTCGGAAACTCTATACCTGCCACTTTTTATCGCGGTGAGTTAAAGCGAGACGGCATGTGACTTTTCGAATCGAATCCGTGATCCGACAATTGACATTATGGGGGCAGTACTAACTTTAGTCCGCATTTTATAATAAGGGGCAAAGTTTATTATTATTCATTGCTGTTTGTACTCTATGTCCTATAAAATAACATATACTATAATTATGATTTACATTCACATAGTAATTAAAATAGAATAAAACTAGAAAAATTTCAAGTCCTGAGGCAGGAATCGAACCTGCGACGTGAAATTTTTCTAGGTTTATTCTATTTTAATTACTAAGTAATTTTTCAAACATTTATAATAATGTTAAAATCAAAAATTAAGAATTACATTCACATGTTATTCAAATATACTGTATTGACCTAAATTGGAATATCAGTTTAGTTTTACAATTTAACATAATACACTTTAATTGACATTTTTATTTTGTTAACTTACACAGCCTGTTGCACGATAATAATACCAAGTCAAAATATTGTATTTAATATGAAAAATAAAATATAAGGTACTCAAACTATATTTTAGTGAACTACTAGAGGGTATCAGTAATGTACTGACCCATATTGCATTTATTAATATAATGTATAATTTTAATTTATTAGATTGAGTATGAAACGTATTATTATAAGTGGTTGGCATGAGATGCAATACATCCATAAGGTACTACTTACATTTCCTTGTGCCACTTAGAAAATAGGCACAATAATAAAGCTTCTGGCCAATTAAGGTGCTAATG
The DNA here is from genome assembly GCA_947347705.1 of Nymphula nitidulata. Classification (NCBI taxonomy): domain Eukaryota; kingdom Metazoa; phylum Arthropoda; class Insecta; order Lepidoptera; family Crambidae; genus Nymphula; species Nymphula nitidulata. The sequence continues at coordinate 10,112,382 of OX374626.1, read as the reverse complement.
AATGGAGATCTTCTTATATTCCTGAAGTGAAGGCTCATCAACATGCGTATCCTGCCCATCTTAACCTTCGGGTGCACACGCCTGTTCATTTATGGATTCGCTAAGGTTTCATCTTGGTGTTTGCCAAGGAACAATAGAGTACAGCATACGGGGAATTAAAAGGTCAGGGTACAACACTACGTTGCGGATAAGCTCATGTGGGATTGGAAGGTTTACGTTAGCCTTAGGTATCCCGACCGATGGGCAAAGGTCACAACACTGATGATGCCACCAACGCCGCCGAGGTAAGCTTTCAGTACTGTACCCTACAGTAGGATAGCAAGTGTTAATTTAATATATTTTTAAGATGTTTGAGCATTGTAATATTTATTTTTAAACTCCTCAAGCATTATATTCCTGACACAATTGATTTTTCAATTCTCATAGCCCTCCGGTGGGATAGCACCGCTTGACGAATCAATCTGTTTATGACAGGTGTATATAAATTATGACAATTTAAAAGCAACGTGTTTGGAATGTTTAGCGTGACAGTTTAAATAAAAGTAATTTAATAGAATACTTACTGAAACAAATCTTAACTAATATTATAAATGCGAAAGTCAGTTTGTGTGTTACAATTTCACACCTAAACCACTGAACCGATTTAGACTAAATTCAGTATGGAGATAGTTTGCAATCATGAAAATAACATAGGATGGTTTTGGAGCGATAACCGACATCCACACCGGTGGAGCGGCAAACAAAGCACATATTCAATATCGTCAAAAAATCAAACATTAAAATCAAAAAGCTCTTTAATTTAATGGAGTCAAACTTAATTAGTCTTAAGAAATGGTTTGCCACTTTCAAAAACATCTTATTCATTTGATAATGTCATGACATTCTATGACATAATGCAGCCAATTATATTATTTCATAGAAATGTACTAAAATAATCAAATGAGTAAGATGTTTTTGAAAGTGGCAAACCATTTCTATGAACTAATATAGCCCATGTTTTAATTTACTGTCGTACTGACGGCACCAACCTGTATAATAAAAAAGAAAAATCGTGTAGAAATTTTGTACATGTAGTGAATTTCATTAAAATATATTTCAATATATTTAATAAGTCATTTCAAAACATTCCTAAGAATTCTGTATATGAAGTTTTTTAAATCAATATCAATTATTAAAACGTGAATTAAAATTTACATTTTGAAAAAAAAAAATGGAATTTGTAAGTAATAATTTCTAAACAAAACTGTCCGCCACAGTAATTACTGGTTAAAATTCTCATTAAGAGCTGCGTGAAAGCTCTCCTCTAATTTTCCATTGTCCCCAAAACGAAATAAAAATATTTTCATACTGTGGTTTGTAAATATTATAATCATATTAGAAAAAATTATTTCATTTTTAAGATATATTTGTTGAGATACTTATGTAATTTTTGAGACATAACTTTTATATTTATAGATCTACAGAATTGAAGCTTCCGTTTCCTAATTATATACAATATAAATGCTCATTGCGAGAAGTATTGCCGGTCAGTGATAAAAAATCGTGTAAGTATTTTTTTCCAAACTGATAAACGCTGGGAGAGGAAGATCCTGAGTGGAGACTACGGCTCGGCAAATGCATCTTACGAAATTGTCACCCTCGGTGGAGTGAAGGCCTTCCCAGATTGACTGGCAATTGCTAGATGAGTCTAGACATGCATGATTTCAGTGCAAGTCAAGATGCTTATGTCAGTAAACTGTAGAAAATAATGTTGTTGGTCTTATACCTTTTGGAGCTTGAAATTGAGCCGCCAAATAATTGCTTGAGCGTTACGCTATTTAAAAGTAAAGCTGAATTTACCGTTACCGTTAACGCGACCCAGATGGATTATTAAATAAAAAAAAATATTTATTTACAGGCTCTTCAGTTCACCAAGCACCTAACGACCAGAGCCCTACTGCGAGTTTTAAGGTTCATAATACGTTACAATCGCGTTCGCGTTGAGCTGTCAAATCAAATAAAAATTACAGCGTGCCACTGCTTAGGTTTACTACAAGTCTACTATGTCTATTGTAATCTATTGTGTAGTGTTGGAAACGGTCTTTAAATATTGAGCTATAAAAATAAATACGTTTGAACTAAAACTCTTATTTAGGCTCTGGACGAAAAATATGTATTGAAAGATATATAAAGATTTGTGTTATTGTTTCCAAAAATAACTTATTTAAGTACATACATAAACAGCTAAGTCCACCCGTATTGAATATTGTAGTGCTCTTACGCCTTTGAATATTTTATGATATAACTAGACAAAGTATTGGATTTGTGACTAGTGTGTCCTACTTTGAAAAGCATGTTTTATTGTTATTATTTGAAATTACTCACAAATTTTCCTAGGTGACTTTTTACGTCGCAATTCTACTACCAACATAGGTATAGTCAGAAAGCAATTTCGCAAAACTCTCACAGGACTGCTGATATGATGGAATGAAAATAGCGAGTACTTGACTTTATTTATATTATTATGTAAAAATATTATATGTGTTTGTTTTATAACTATTCAGAGTCAGTAAAATATGATTTCATAGTATGACAGAACTAGGTACTTGGTGATTGCAAGAGGATAATTTTGTGTTATTTATTATAGAGCCTAGTAATTTGATTTTAAACACAAATTGAAGGTTCGGTTAGGCTTTTCCAAGTTTGGGGTGCGGGCTGACAGACCTCCTCGTGGTGCACCCTGGGAGGTGGGCGGGAGCAGCAGCCGTGGTTGCAGTTGCTGCTCCTGCACGTCTGCGAACTGTTAGCAGAGAGAGGGATGGTTGAGCCCATAGCTAGATGGGTTCCCTCCATAAAAGGGCTGGGCGTTTAGAGCCGGTGTGTGTGTCGCGGTCGAGCCTGTGTATTTCATACGGTCCCTGTGCATGGACCATAGTGCCCAGAGACTGTTTAGTGACCTTGTGTCAGTTGTGTGGGCGTTCTATCGTCTTCTGCGTTCTCTCCCAGTCTCCTCAGACGAGGAAACTTCGGGATGAGACGGCCCAACTAGGGCATAAAGCAGCGGAATGCAATGCCAGGCCACACTGTCCACTGTGCGTCGAAGCATAAGATCTGCAATGCCGGCCAATATACAGCCTGGCAATAAAGCGACGCCCCCCTCTAATGAAAAGGGGGCTAGAACGAGGAAGAGAATTGACAAGCTTCGAGCACCACGCTCCGCGGCCGTTGTTATCACCATCGACCCTACGGTCGAAAAGGACGGCGTCACCTATGCCACTGTAATAACGAAGGCTCGCCAATCACTCGAGCTAGCAGATCTGGGATTACCCCCACTCAGAGTACGTGAGGCGGAGACCGGCGCCCGCCTGTTTACCGTAGCGGGCGTCGATGACAACAACGCGGCGGCCGACAAGCTGGCCAGCCACTTAAAGGCTACCTTGGGCGAAGGTGTACATGTTACCAGACCAACAAAAACTGCTGAGTTTCGCCTTACTGGCCTAGACGATTCCGTAACGGTCACTGATGTGACATCAGCAGTGGCACGCCAGGGCAATTGTTCAGCTGAGCATGTTCGCGTGGGCACGATCCATAGGGGTGCGAGAGGTGATGGTATCGGGATGGTATGGGTTCGATGTCCTATACCAGCGGCCAAGTCAATTTCTGAGGCGAAGCGCATTCTTGTTGGGTGGAGTTCCGCCCGAGTGCAGATGCTTGAGCCTCGAAAAATGAAATGTTTTCGCTGTCTTGAGCATGGCCATACAAGGCAGCGATGCACAGCGGCGACAGATAGAACTGGAGTGTGCTTCCGTTTCGCCCAACTAGGGCATAAAGCAGCGGAATGCAATGCCAGGCCACACTGTCCACTGTGCGTCGAAGCAAAGAAGCCGGCCGATCACATAACCGGCACCAAAGAATGCTCTGCCTACAATGGGAGGCCGAAAAAGGCTACCGCCCGGACCCCGGTGGTCAAAATTGCGCCGAAGGTGACACCCTCGGAGGAAACTATGCAGACTAACTAAATGAATCTAAGTCGTCACATAAGCTTTCTTCAGGGGAACTTGAACCACTCCACTAGGGCTCAAAATATGTTCACACAGTCCCAGCGCGAGTGGTCCATCGATGCAGCAGTAATGGCTGAGCCATATTTCGTGTTTCCTAGCCCATACTGGGCTGCCGATCTACTCGGGTTAGTAACTGTCGTATGTTCAACGAACGCTCCGCCGCCAGTAGTCGTGGAGAGAGCCAACGGCTTCGTAGTTGTTCTGCGTGAAGAGCTCATAATAGTGGGGGTATATTTCTCCCCCAACAAGTCCCTCGCCGAATTTGAAGTGTTCATGACCGAGTTAGCACTTGCAGTGCAAAGGTCGCAGCCGCGTCCCGTGCTTGTGATGGGAGATCTTAACGCGAAATCCACGGCGTGGGGTTCTCCAGCTACGAACGTGCGTGGCGATCTGGTGACGGAATGGGCGGTGAGCGCAGGCTTAATCCTGTTGAACCGCGGCAGCCAGCACACATGCGTTAGGCGGCGGGGTGGGTCCATCGTAGATATCACCTACGCATCCCCTGCCGTCGCAAATTGCGTGCCAAACTAGAGAGTTGAGATAGAGGCGGAAACGTTATCGGATCACAGATACATTCGGTTTGACGTCTCCCCTCCAAGGTCTGATAGAGCCCAGAATGCTGCTAATATCACCCAGTTCTTTCCGCGATGGTCCTTGGTTAAATTAAACCGCGACCTTGCCATTGAGGCGGCGATAGTAGAGGATTGGAATCCCCAACCTCTGACTACAGGGGTTGACAACGAAGCTGAGCAGTTCAGGATTGCCATGACCCACATTTGCGACGCGGCAATGCCCAGGGCCGGCCGTCGTCCTCCAAAGAGGGAAGTATATTGGTGGAGCGCTGGTATCTCAGAATTACGTCGCGACTGCATCGCTAAGCGTAGAGCTCTCACCCGCTACCGGCGAAGACGCCGTCGTATGGAAGAGGAGGAAGAAAGGCTTTATGAGGCCCTTAGTGCATGGCGAAAAGATCTGCAGGTAGCGATTAGCCGTGCCAAGATTGCGGCTCGTGAGGAGATGCTGGAGGACCTTAATAGAGACCCTTGGGGCAGACTCTATCGCATGGTTCAAAATAAGATCGCTAGGGGCCCACCACCTACCGAGTCTCTAGACCCTGCATTTTTGCGCATTGTGGTGGCGAAGCTTTTCCCGGAGTGCGGGGAATTTATTCCTCCAACTATGGTTCCTACAGAGCCTGCGATTGAAGTCGAGTACAATCCCATTACCGACGGGGAGTTTGACAAGGCCGTACAGAGGCTCCGATCCAAGAATACGGCACCAGGGCCCGATGGAGTACCAGGCCGTGTGTTGGCACTCTCCCTTGGATCCCTGGAAGGACGTCTCCGGAACCTCTTTAATGCCTGTTTGGTGGAAGGCCGTTTTCCAAACGTTTGGAAATTGGGGCGTCTTGTCTTACTCCAGAAGCCCGGGAAACCAGCCGACAGCCCATCGGCCTATAGGCCGATAGTATTGCTGGACGAGACCGGGAAGCTTCTGGAGAGGATTGTGGCGAGCAGACTCACTAAGCACTTGAGCGAGGTCGGGCCGGACCTGGTGAGCTCACAGTTCGGCTTTCGGGAGGCTCGCTCCACAATAGATGCGATTCAATTCGTACGAGCAATCTCGGAAGAGGAAGTTGCTAGGGGCAGGGTGTTGCTGGCGATCTCGCTGGATATCGCCAACGCCTTCAACAGTCTGCCCTTCAGCTGTATAGAGGAGGCTCTTAAGTACCACCGCGTGCCCGGGTATCTGCGCCGTTTTATCGGCAACTACCTGCGCGGCCGTAAAGTCCGGTGTGTAGACAGAGATGGTCAAATGGTGGAAAGACCAATGTTGTGCGGTGTCCCACAGGGTTCGGTTTTAGGACCGACCCTGTGGAATATTGGGTACAACTGGGTATTGAGGGGAGCCCTGCTGAGAGGATTGAGCGTTGTGTGCTACGCCGACGACACTCTCCTCTTAGCCCGGGCGAACAACTTTGAAGAGGCAGCTCGTTTGGCCACAGTTGGAGGGAATTTTCTGGTTGGGCGCATCGAAAGCCTCGGGCTGAAATGTGCATTAGAGAAGACTGAAGCCCTAGTCTTTCATGGGCCTCGCCGAAGACCCCCCGTAGGTGCACAAGTTGCGCTTTGTGGTATGGATATTCCGATATCGGCGCATATGCGCTATTTGGGACTTGTACTCGATTCCCGTTGGAATTTCGGTGAGCACTTTCAACGCTTATGCCCGAAGCTCATAGCGACTGCCGGGGCCTTGGGACGGCTCCTTCCAAACGTGGGCGGACCAAGCGCTTCTTGCCGCCGCCTCTATACCGGGGTGGTAAGGTCTATGGCCTTGTACGGCTCGCCGGTGAGCAGAGACCCTGTCACCACGTATTAAGGCTTTGCTGCGTAAGTCGCAGCGGATTATGGCAATCAGGGTCGTACGTGGTTACTCTACCATGTCGTACGAGGCCGCGTGCGTTCTCGCAGGGACCCCACCCTGGGACCTCGATGCGCTTGCGCTATCCGAGGTTTTCAGGCGGTCCGCGGATGTCCGAAGAGAAGGTGCCCGTCCCCCGCTGGAGCTAATCCGGCGCTGGCGTGAAAGGGCTCAACGTGCGCTCATGCACGACTGGCGGCTAAGGCTAGAGGCTCCAACCAGTGGTCACTGGACCGTTGAGGGGATCCGGCCGAGTTTTGCTGAATGGGTGGGCCGGCAACACGGGTCTCTCTCCTATAGGCTTGTGCAGATAATGTCAGGGCACGGCTGCTTTGGCCATTATCTGCACAGGATCGGGAGAGAGCCGGACCCAAGGTGTCACGAGTGCGGTGATAACGATAATACGGCACAGCACACGCTGGCTATCTGCCCCGCGTGGGCTGACCAGCGGAATGCCGTCATCGCGATTACCGGGATAGACCTCTCGCTGCCGACCATAGTTAAAGCTATGGTTGGTAGCGCGACGTCCTGGAATGTAGTCGCCTCCTTCTGTGAGCATGTGATGCGCCAGAAAGAGGCCGCGGAGCGATCCCGGGAGCTGGACCCTCTCGCACCAGTGATCCGCAGAAGGCGCACGGGCCGAAGGGCACGGCTTTATGCCCTGCTCAACCCTCCGTAATTGGGGCAGCGGGCGATGGAATGTGGCTCTATCGTCCGCAGTACACCCCAGTGTTGGAAGGATATCCTGTATTTGCCCGGGATATCTTTCACCCCGTGCATAAGCCTAAGCGGCTAACCGTAGCGTGTCTATACGGACGACTACATAGTTCCTCGCGTAGACGCGCCGACATGCGGAGTGTAGGGCAAATGGACAGTTTTTTAGTCGGTATGCCAGAAACTTGGAGAGTCCAACATAGCCCCGTTGTGGCCACTCATCGCCTCGGGGTAGATATAAAATCTTTATCTGTCCCAAAAAAAAAAGGCTTTTCCTAGTTTTCAAAGTCTGCATTGTCACCTGGCGTGGTAGGGATTTCCAACATTCTTCCGGGATATCCCTAACCATTGTGGTGGCCTGCTAAGGCCAGCTGTAAGCGGCCAATTACGACTGCCAAGACTACCAAGTTCCCTGTGTGGTCGCGTTGCTAGGCAGCAAGGTAGGAAGAACTGATGGTTTTTAGTGACTATGCCAGTCGGAGAGTCTCATATAACAAAACTGAGGCCCCTTTTCACAGCTGCGTAGCTATAAAATTTTTTGCATCATAAAAAAAGTCTGTTTCTAAGTTATTTATGTGTTCGACAATGTAACCCAACGTAGTACTGGTACTTTCGCGAGCACTATTGACTGCGGCCTCTTTTTTTTATACTACAAGATGACAAACTAGCTGACGGCCCACCTGATGGTAAGCGGTTACCGCTGCGTATAGACACCTGCAATAACAAGGGAAAATCACTTGATATTGCAGATGCGTTGTCATCCTGAGGCCTAAGATGAAATGCCTTCCATGCTTAGGAATTGCACTGCCTACCTTTCCCTTCGATCCGAAACACAGCGAACTGTTTCACGGCTAAAATAAGAAAGGCGGTGGTACCTACCCAGACGACCCTACATACGGGCCTACCACCTAGTAAGACATAGGTCAATCAAAGAGAAGCAAAGACATAGGCACCCGGGCCACCCCGGCCAAATAATATATAGCTGACGTAAAACACAGGCGCGAAACGAAGTCGGCAGTGTGTGAAGACGCACTTGATGGACCCAATCACTACATCAGATTTCATAAGTCCCAAATCCTCGCCAAAGAATACAGCTTGATTCCTAGAATGTTACTCGAGGCTATTGAAATCAAAATACACCCTTATTTCAATAGAAAAGATGGTCGGAGTGTACCACCAGCTTAGAATCCCATCATTCGTAATTTATATATAGTCCCAAGCCCGTCCTCACACTGTCCGACAAACTGACACCGTGAGCTTCGGATGCGTGAATCGGACCGCTCAAAGTATAATACCAAGTGATGGTTAGTTAACTAACTTTATTGTAAGAAATACTAATATCGAAAGAACAAAAATAAGTAGGCGTTTATCACAATAAAGTAGGCGTTTTAAACGCACAAAATCAAACATCTAAGCGTATAAGTTAACCTAAAAACTTATCAAAGACAATTGACATTTTCAGTGTCGATCACTGTAAAGTGGTTTTAATTCAAATATATCCTGTGTGAAAACATACCAAAAAATCCTTATATCGTGTACGCTGCCGGAATTTTAGCAAAGTGATGTACTAGAGTTTTTTTAAAGGAAATACAAATAAGCGGACTGTGCTCTGCATATAAATGTACCTACAAGTTACAATTACGGTATTGTGTAATTAAAGGGTAGAGTATGGTAATTAAGATGTAAGTGCTGTATGCTCGTAATAATAATATCTTGTAATACTTAATTAACAAACAATATCTAAATGTGAATGAAATTAACTGATGCGTTCGCTGAGAAGCTGTCAACAAAATAGAGACAGGTCCGTATCTCCTCCCACAAGTGGACCAGCTCAACCTTGTTCTCTCATATCGCGCCCTTTTGGATCATTGGGTATTTATTTATTTATTTAAACTTAATTGCAAGAAAAACTGTACAAATAGCGGATGGTGGCGTATATATTAATCGTAAGTTTCTAAATATGAGAATATACCTAAACAAACTATATTATACAACTTGACGAAATGCTAATGTTCAACAAACAAACAGGCAACCGAACCGGGGACTCCAGGTTTGAAAGGAAGGTCCCTGACCACTCCGCCAGGTGGTCGTCATTTGGATATTTTGTAAGTAAATAAGCCCGCTTGATAATTATCTATCGAGTGGGCTGTATGTTTACCTGCCACCCTTATAACTTTTCCACTCCCGTCAAGCGTAGTATTGGTAATACTTTTCCGCAATTCATGGTATTATGCATATAGAGGTATAAGAAAAACTTTATTAGTATATTTGAAGTGATGGTATTATGCATATAGTATAGAGGTATAAGAAAAACTTTATTAGTATATTTGAAAATTATAAGTACCAAAACCTACCCATATAAGTTAGTCCGGTCAATTTAGACATTCGAAGCTACATAAATTCCCACCAAGCTGAAAATCAGCACAATTGTTTAAAATATGATTAATAATAAAATTTTAATGTTCTCTTTCCCCTGCATGGATTTTTTTAAATCAAGGTCAAAGGTGAAAATAAATTTTTTTCGCGATTTTCATAAAAATACTTCAGACAAAAATTATAGATCATAAAATTATCTACAAAAAATGTATCAATACTTTTTTCCTTCGAGCCACCGTTTTTTGAGATGTAACGATTCAAAAAGTTGTAAAAGTTGTAATCGTCATAATATGCACACGTTTCCACGCCACCTATGAGGTAGTATACTTAGCGCGTTTTTGTCGGCGTGGTTTCCCCAGTAGGCCTATTCCACGGGTCAGTTGTGATCCTGTTTAATTTGAAACTATTGCAAAATAATGGATATTAGCAAAGATTGAAAAGATAAAAGCAATTTAAGTTCAAAAAAAGTAGTGAAATTAAATCGTCCCAGAACTAACTTTCAAATTCTTCTTCTTGATCTTCTTGTTCTTGTTCGTCCTGTTCTTCTTCCTCTTGTTCTTGTTCTTCATCCTAAGATGTATCGCATGTCGCCTCGTTGGAATCAAACGGATCCTCCACTGTTGGTGATTCAATATTAGAGCACGACCGGCCTTGACAATGTGTACATGCCAGAGAACAAAACAGTCCGACTTTTTTGCAACCACATTTAGCACTACACCCCTTTTTGCAGTTCCAAAAAAATTGTGTTTAGCAGTTGTTCCGGGGCAGGTGAAAGTAAAGTTTGTACTGGTTCTAATGAATTGTTGACCAACTTCCAACTCTCGTGTCTAGCTGATAACCAAGCCACACTTGAACTTGGTAATATACCCGAAAAAGATGTTGACGAGCAGCAACGGAGGTTGGAGGAAGACAAGCTAATTGTACTTGTTTTTTACTTTTGGTATTTTTAACGAAACATGCATATCTAAACTTATCTAAGCAGGTAGTTTTTTAGGAGCTCCGTACATAGAAAAAAGAAATCGTATGCCGTTATAGATAATTTAACTGTTATTTTACCCCTCCTGTTAAATGCAGATGTCGTTTCACAGCCAGTTATTGCGTGTAAAAATAGTACATAGCGTACTCATGCATATTATGACGATTACAAGTTTTTGAATCGTTACATCTCAAAAACGGTGGTTCGTAGGAAAAAAGTATTGATACATTTTATGTAGATAATTTTATGATCTACAATTTTTGTATGTAGTAGTTTTATGATAAAACTTACCGTTTTGCTGAAAATCGCGAAAAACTCATTTTTTTACTTTTGACATTGAATATTTTTTTTCCATACAGGGGAAAGATGGGGAACTGTAAAATTATATTTTTAACAATCCTACTGATTTTCAGCTTGGTGGGAATTTATGTAGCTTTACTCTTATTTTTTGGTCTAATTTGTAATCAAATTCAAAATTTATCAACTACCTATACTATCTCTGATATTAAGAAATTTCGTCAATGTTTTATTGTTTACTATGCATATAATAGTAAATAAATTACACTCACAATCAATTTATTATACACACAAGCATCATACTTTTTTTAATGTTTCTGAAATTAAGTCCATGAAACAAATAGGTAGGGAAATTATGTTTCTTATAATCATCGTTTTCTTTATTTGCATGTCTAAATGTTAGAACACAATGTGAAAAGGAAGATCTACGAATACCTATAAATACTTCCTCTTTGACAAACAATGGTTGTTTAGAAAAATTGCATTTGCCCAAGAGTGATCTATATTCAGTATTATTTATGTATGTTTAGCCGTAACTCATCTCAATTATATTTATGTTGGGGTGGCATACATTGATAGCAGTCATGGTCGAGCCGGCCGGACTTCCGACGGTGCGTCATCCCCCGTTGTTTGCGATTCTTGTGATTCCCCCTTGTTAACTGAATTATGTCGTAGAAATAAGAGCTCCTCGTCTCTCGTCCCTCTGAATAAATCTTTTACTTGAAGGAGCTTACTTCTTATTTAGAGACGCGGATTTCATCACTTTTTATACTTCAGAATTCCCCGTCATGTTTATTAGTTTAATGTCGGCGGTTTCTCTGTTGGAAACAATTTAGACTTTTTAAACTTTTTCATTTTCTCAGGAAATTTGTTAACAAGTCGCTGTTACGAAATAAATGAGTACTCACCTATTAAAATATAATCAATAATAAGTAAGGGATAGGTACGAGTAATAAGTACACGGAAAAAGGACAAATTAACTTTTGACTAACTGTAGCTCAAAAAAGTGACTACATAACTTAGGGCAACACCTATAGCGAATAATAAAGTTGCATAGAGTTGCACTGTTTTGTTAAATCAAATAAACTGTATATAATTACACCTCGGTAAACTTTGGCTATGACCAATGTAACCTAAGTAGTGCGCCTAAATATTTTTCCAGTGTAAAACACTAAAAGTAGGTATTTGTATTAATTTGAGGTCATACTTTCTATGTATTCCTCAATTTATTTAAGTACATAGGTACATATTGTACAGACAACAGCACATCAAGTGTAACAGTCGCACTAAGAAAGCCGCCTCCATTACAAACAGAATAAAGGCGACTCAAAGTCAAAATGTCACGCTTCATATGCGGTCGACTGCACCTATATTGACTGCTTTAGGCGAGAGTATCAAAAAAGTAATATTTGACTGTAAAATTAGCTTACCTTGGTGTATGTGGTAGTAGCACTCCGTAATAACACCATACACAAGGTGGTGCCGTCAATACGACTATAAACTGAAACATGGGCTAAGTATATCTTATTCATTTCAAAATTTCACGACATTTAACATTTTCAAAACCATCCTATTCATTTGATAATTCCATGTGATTTCTATCAAATAATATAACATTGGCTGCAATATTTCATATAAATGTCATGAAATCATCAAATGAATAAGATGTTTTTGAAAGTGGCAAACTCTTTAAATGAACTATTAAAGCCCATGTTTAAATTTGTTGTCGTATTGACGGCACCATCCTGTAGACTGTGGTATGTACCTACTACAATCCATGCTATTATATATATTAGGTATAAATGCGAAAGTAACTCTGTCTCTTTGTTTGTTTGCTATTTCCAATCCTAAACCACTCAACCGATTTAGACAAATTTTGGCATGTGTTGTTTGTTGTGTATTGGTTTGGATTGTATTAAATCCTGAAAAAAGACTGGTGAAATAAACTACACTTACATGACCGCTAAAAATGTAGTAGATAGTTCATCATCATCACCATTACAATCATCTTTGGGTTCCTTTGAAAGAGGCGCGAAAAGGCACCTTATAGGCCGGCAAGGTGAAGGCGGCTAGAACAGTATGTTTCAGGCTGCACTACCTGTCTTCACATATTATTATGAGCTCTTCTTACCGCTTCACATTAGCTGATGTTGAGTTATTTGCAGTGTTTTGTGTAAAAGAAATACCCAAACTATCTACGTCCCACTGCTAGGCCTTCCTACGTGGGAGAAAACGTAGTGGTGATTGGTATAACACCACCACGCTGGCCCATTGCGGGTTGGTGGATTAAAGCGGTTTCAGTAACAAACGGGGCCAAACACGGAGGACTTGCGAAAGCTGCTTTGATATCGTAAACGACCAGAGCGCTCAGACCCCTACGCCACCGAGGGATATGTACATGTTCGCTAAGAATTAGTTAATCGAAACTGTTACATAATTCTTCTTGAACCTAGCCGTAGCCTAATCATTCGTTTTAAAGTGGAAGACATCATAAACTAAGGTAAATGACACTTTGTTTATTTATCAATTTTAAAAGTCTAATAATACTAAAGAAGAAAAACGGTTGCTTCGTTTTTGTCCGACCTTCTTAGAACAAGCCCTCTTGGTATCTAGTGTACTGCTGGCATCACACACAGTCTTAAGTCAGTATAATAATATTTTTACACTCACACCTAATATCTACCCCAAGAAGCAAGTGGCATGGATACTGGATTGCGGAAAACATATAGGTACCTACATGTAATATTGTATTCCAAAAATGAAAATATTAGAAATGTACAGACGTCAACACATCAAGTGTAACAGTTGCGCTACGAAAGCTATTACGGACGCAGTAAGGTGGTTAAACTGTTACGCTTTATGTGATGTCGACTGTACAAACAAAACCACTCGGCCAGCCGGTCGTCAAAAACTTTCACAAGATTATTAGTATTTAAATATTATATTATTTAAATATCTACACTGAATAAATTATTAGTAGTTTGAAGTTGAATTAGTGGTTCGATCTCAAGCTCAGTTATTGCACCATCGACGATCACAAACTCATGAACTCTTCGAATGTGCTTTGAATTCAAAGTGGAGCTTGGAATGCATATTATTTGATAAGAAATTTTCAAGCGAATTTTCATACCGAAAAATGCTTTGAAATAATTTGTTTTATTTTAAAATTCCCGTTTCTATACCGCGAAACCGAACACAAAAGGCACTCTTTACGGTCGACTTTTAAGTAGGTAGATACTTTTTTAATTGATTGCGTAAACAGTCCTATTACTAGAGATATTTTATTCCTAACAAGAATAAATCATTATAAAATAAAATAGTTATAAGGTATTTTTCAATTTTCGTGTAGCACGAAAATAAATATAACTCCCTAATAGGCGTTGATTTTGACAACCACCGTATTAGTACTATTTACGTTAATGATGGCAAAATAAACATTAGTCAAATCCCACAACTGGGCATAACCATTTTCCTCATAAAGAAATAAATGAATCGGAAAACCATAATTATGACGTACGTAATCGATATTTACTTTTAAAATTGTGTTATAAAATATTAATAAGCTATATTGTACCTATTTTTTCAATACTCAAATAACTTTGACAAATTGACTGATAATAAATAGAAAAATTGTCAAAATTCGAAATCAAATGTTTTTATTCCACTGAAATTTTTGGATGAATAGTATTGATTGACGCCCCTTAAAAAATCAAAGTCCTGCCTATTAGATATATTTATTTGAATAATATAAATCTTGTCGTCCCTTATTAGCACGCCGGCACTCACACACAATGGTCAATTTATGGTAGGTACTAGATGAAGATATTTATTATGTTGCCCTTAATTAACATTATTCTGAAAAAGATACGTAACTAAGCATAATTAACGATAGCATCACATAATATACAACTGATTAAAAAATATTGTTTTGTTAATTTTATTAACTTTTGATTGAAATTCAGTATTTATTTATTTTATATTTATAGTTCTTGTTTTATTATGTTGTTATTTGTCATTATTTACAGAACATAAAACATTAAATTATATCATAGACTACCTATATTAGAAATCTATAAGGAACCTACCTATATTAGGAATCTATATTTTATTTTTTTTATTGTGAAAAAATACTTGTTCATTTTACCTAATTTAGGTATGGATATAAGGACTTTAGTTAAATTTTTATCTGATCTAAATACTCATATTATTTACAATACTAAAGAAATATTAAATAAACATTGTTCTTGAAGATATCAGTAGTAGGTATTGTATATAATCTGAGTTCAGCAAATAAAGTACATATGTACCTACATCGGAATCTTTTATACCAAATGTTGAGATTGCTACTACAGAATACTACTATGGTCTATTATTGATTTGCCTAGTAGGACAGATTTCGATTTTCAATCATAGCTATAAGTACTTATCTTATCTCGTATGTACTTATAGCTTTAAGTACATAATTTGATTATTTGCTTCCAACGGTGATTACAATAAATCAAGCACGAATTAATACGAGTATATTATACTAGTACATTTATGTAAATATTTTTATTTAGTTAGTATTTAGCTAAATACCTAACTTATATACTACATAGCTTATATTTTGAGTCAATAGAATTGATAATATATTTTGAAAATTACACAATGTTATTGTTATTTTTATGACTTTGGTAAATTAATTACAAACCGGACACAATAGGCTTCATATTCTTGAAGAGACTTTGGCGGGCTGATAAGGGATTAAATGGCGAAAGCTTAATTTTATTACATTTCGTTTTGTTGCCTTTTTAAGACAAGGTTTTGTATAGAGTAAAACATTTTATAGCCATTCAACAAACAATATTCTATTACTTAAATTAGAAAGCGCCAAAGATAGTGAAAATTTAATATTGCTTAAGCTATAAGTAGTGCAACATAAATATTCAAAAGTTATACGGCCATCAAGTTAATACCGACTTTATTCACGATAATACAAAATGAGCGTCGATCTAACAAAAAGTTTCCAACTTGCCTGGCGACCAATAAAAATGCTAATTGCAACTCACCTGAGCGTCCGGTGCCTCGGCAAGTACAGCACACTGCTAACAACGCTATGCATATCCAATATAAATGTATAAAAAGAGTCATTTTGCCGTCACATTTGTTCACCTGCGGGACAGTCGGAAATGCGCGGTCGTAGTTCGCGTCGGGAAGGACGTGCGACCCATCTCTGGGCGGGCGGCACAGTCACTGCCGCGGGGCGCCGCGCCGCCGCTCCGGCACCCCAGATAAACAAGGGCGAGAAAACCGGCAACTGGCAGACAAGCCGTCTCGCTAGCCTTTATCGCCGAGCCACCGAGCAACGGCATAATAAAATAAGACAAAAGACGAATAACCAAAGAATAACTCGCCTCTCGAAAATATAGGGCGGATTGCACAAATTCAAGTATTCTTCAAATGCGGATTTTCTTGGACGTTTTTGAGTAATCAACACAAGCACTTGCATCGTAAAGTTCGAGAAAATATACTGACACTTTATATGAATGGGTATTTTTACTATCCGTGTAATGATAAGAGACACAAAAATATTAATAATTTCATATTTTAAGAAAAGGACTAGAGGAAATTCTCTGGGTCATCCCAAGTCTTCGGTAGGTTAGATGGTTAGAGCAGTCACAGGATTGTGAAAGGTCCCGGGTTCAGTCCCCGTCTAATGGACATTATTCTTTTCTTACATTTCTAATATTTACAAACATCTATATAATGTTTGTTTTTATTTATTATAAAAAATAACTGTTTCCATGATCATCTATAAATTGAGATGTTGCCTGCGTTTGAATATGGCGCTATTTGTCACATATTCTATAAAAACAGCTCAAACTTAAAAGTCACGGAATATTATTAAAGTTGTACAGTTTAGGAAATTTATGAAAATGGACAATTTCCAAAAACAAATGAACAATTAAAAAATGTTAATGGTATTAGATTCCTTAGGTTTTAAATATAAGAAAATATTTATTTCGTTTGAAAGCTGACGTAATCAGGATGGTTAGGTTAATTTGAAAATTGCTTTACTATTCCTAATTTTTTATTTTAACATTATTATTAATTAGTAATTAAAATAGAATAAAACTAGAAAAATTTCACGTCCTGAGGCAGGAAACGAACCTGCGACCTTTCGCTATCCGGGTGACTGCTCTGACCACTGAGCCACCTAGGACTTGGGATATCCCTGTGAAATTCTTCTAGTACTTAGTAATTAAAATAGAATAAAACTAGAAAAATTTCACGTCAACATTTATAATAATGTTAAAATCAAAAATTAAGAATATTTGAAAGCACTGCCCCAACTTAACCGTTTCGTCGGTATTTGTAAAAATACTCGTTTCGGATGTTGAAATAGAATATTTCGACATTGTAGGGTGGACGTTAGCTCATAAACGCAAATACAAGATAGACTAGAAGAATTTCACAGGGATATCCCAAGTCCTGGGTGGCTCAGTGGTCAGAGCAGTCGCCCGGATAGCGAAAGGTCGCAGGTTCGTTTCCTGCCTCAGGACGTGAAATTTTTCTAGTTTTATTCTATTTTAATTACTAAGTAATTTTTCAAACGTTTATAATAATGTTAAAATCAAAAATTAAGAATATTATTATTAATGTTTGAACTAAGTAATTACTTAGTAATTAAAATATAAAACTAGAAAAATTTCACGTTCTGAGGCGGGAAATTTCGTATTACGAAAGGTCGCGGGTTCGTTTCCCGCCTCAGGACGTAAAATTTTTCTAGTTTTATATTTTAATTACTAAATTGCTTTACTGTTATTTGGGTAGTTTTTTCAAGACATGCTAACCTTAAGCTCATCCTGTTGCTCAATTCTTCAGAAACTTACAGCATATATTATAGCGTGCTTAGACTCATTAGAATAGTCCAATGAGATGATGTTATATAGATGATTGATGACGCCGGGGGTTATTTACGCACATGTGACGTCACCTGTTCCTATATATTTTCTATGGAGTGTTCTTGGACGATGCGCCGCTACACATCAAACGTACCACTGTATTTATAAAACTATTGGTCTTAAACTTACTATTTCTTTTGCAATATTTCTTATGATTCTTTGTCAACTTCTTATTTATGCGATAAAAAAGTATAGGCTGATCTCATTCACATACAGTAAAAGTGAACTTTTTCCTGGAAGACACCGCAAAATTTGAAATGTACGACGATTTTCACGATAATAGAGTTCAGAGGACCGAGCTTAGTGTTATTGCGGTATCATGCATAGCGGAGTGTCCGATGCTCTGAGCTTTCTAAGCACTGTTTGTTCAAGACCACCGCACCGCAATAATGCTCTTCTTAAGACACCCTGCCCGCTAGGGAGTAATATGTGCATACATGCAACAAGATGTGTCAACACGGACATTTTAGCGCTAGCGATACTGGATACGGAATTTGCATTACACAGACAACATTTATGACCTAATTTCAATTAGAAATGTTAGTTGTATGTAGATTTAGTTTAAACAGTTTACAGTTCGCAGCACCATTACAATTTCGAATAATATTGTTATTTCATATTAAGTCAGGGTTTATTTGAAATTGTTTGATGATTATAAAAACTCTACTGCTAAAAATGAGTATAAAATTTGGATCGAACAAAACTTATGACAGATCGACATTAATATTATTATTTAGTGCAACTTTGGGATAATAATTATATTTTATAATGAAAATATTATGCAAGCGTTGGTCGCGCTTGATAAGTTGTACCGATTATGCATATTATTTTGACACAATATTAAGCCATACCGACTATTTCGTAATTCTAAGAAGCAACTCCCCTGATGTCATAACAACCAAACCCTTCCTTGAGGCGTTCTTAGCGAGGTATGCAACCGACTGCATTATTATTTCATAGCGAAATGTATTCTATTTGTTTCATTGAATCCAATTAACACTTAACTTAGATACTCAAAAAATCTCTTCAGCACCAAAACGTTTTAATGCACTTGGTCATAATAGCAATGTTGGAGAGAGAGCGCCAGATATTCAACGTAATATTTACCATTGAAATACTCTTTTATTGTGGAATAGACTTTGTTTGTGTCAGTTTTATTTAGTGTATTTATAATGGATGTTTTGGTTTCTATTTTTAAGTTTCGTAAGTAATTTGTATTGGTTTATTTTTATAATTGTAGCGTTTATTAGTATTCGTAAGAATTCCTATTTGCATTTCTTCCGTAAAATTAATAAAATGTAATTATATGGAAGAGGTTCATCGTTTAACATTTGTTGCTGACTCTTTTCTGTCAGACGTGAACCACTAACGAAGAAAAGTAAACCACTTGTACACAATTATTGCAAAAATATTAAAATAACGAATACTACGTAAAAAATACTAATGTATTTCACAGAATTAACTATTAAAATGACGATAGTCAGTGACTCTGCCTACCATGCCAGAAGTCGCGGGTTCAAGTTACGATAAGGGTTATTTGTGTGATGGAAATGGACGTTCAAGTCATATTACTTTGTCTATATATTTATTACACATACATTTCTAATATGTAAGTATAATTATTATGTATGTTTATCCTTTACCTATCTAGTTTTCCAAAATTTTTAGGAATATGTATGTTTTTGGCATTCTTAGTTGATTGGAGAAAAAAAAGCTAGTTTTTAGAGTTAGATTAGCAGCATTGGCTCTGACGGCAATAATATTTAAAATGAAATGAAGATTTCAAAGTAAATGTCAAAGCCAACAGAAGTAGTTTTTGACCGCTCGACTGGGGTACCTGGTAAATAACACTACTTACTTGTGTGTGCGGTGAGTGAGTTCGCCAGAACTCATTGAGAAAGCGTTATGTTATGAGCAGGCGGCTGGTCTCATATTATGCTGTTAACATAATGCTTCCTATTAATTTTATAGAATAGTAAAAACGCGTGAGTCGTCTCCAAGGTGCTACGAGCATCATATGCTGTATACGGTAGCCGCGTACTATCAGGTGGGTCGTATGCTTTGCCACACGTGTCGTATAAAAAAAATCTTACTTATCGAGTATCTATCGGACTAAGGACTACCTATACTTAGTATTTCTAAGGCCATGATAAATGAAATTTTTATAAGAATATTTCATTATACATCTGATTTATTTTCCCGTCCGCGACTTTGAATTTTAAAACAAAAAATATTTTATTCAAGAAGGCCCCTTAAGAAGCTCGTTCGAATTTAATATCATAATATCATTGAAACACTTAAATTCGTATTATTCAAGAGCATAATTTTTATCAAGAAGTGATTATAAAAGTCCTCCCCTTATCACTAACTTGACCTTTCCTGTTTGGGCATAGTGTCGAGAGATTAGATTTATTGATGTTTTTGTCAATATTTTATACCACAAGAACTTTCTAGACCGAACAATAAAAGATACCTACTTAAAATGAAATCAAATAATGGTTGTTTGCATTTTTAACGAACTTCAAGAAGTAACCTTAGTAAAGTATATTTGTGAATTCTAACATGCTTAAGAAAAGTCTTGAGTGCTTTAGTTAATTAACTTCTTATACTTAGAGTTGTGCTCGGTATTTTTTTTGCAAGCCTTTATTTATGCTCGACCTTACCGAGGAGTTTGGTGGCGTATTGGTTGAGGAGCTCGGTGGCATATTGGATAGAGCGCTCTGGTTTCGATACGAAAAACAAAGCAACTTATGCCATGGTCGATCCTGGGATAGGTCAATCAAAGTTTGTTATTTGAAGCTCCTCCGTGCTTCGAAGGCACGTTAATCCATTAGTCCCGGTTGTTCCTTCCTACAACCGCTTTAAACCACCAACCCGCATTGGGCGACTGTGGTGTTATGGCCCAAACTCCTCATGTGTTTCTCCCATGTAGGAAGGCTTGCGCCCAGCAAGGGGACGCATATAGGCTGGTGATGATGATAGTTTATTTATTTAAGCTACACTCAAAGACCGAAAACGCTCATTGGGCGAGAAAAACAGCCCACAATGCGTTGTCGTGTCTGTGAAACAACTACGTCGCAAAATTCGTGTTACGGTCCTTATAAAAACGCTCACGACGCGTTGTGATAATCACATAAAGGCCATATAGCGAAATCCTTGTATTGGCAATCATGCTATGCGACCACAACGCATTACGGCAATCATGAAATTACGACGAACAGGCAACATCAGTAGAGTAATTTATTCATTTCTTCTCTGTTTCTGAGAGTGAACGGTCATCAGCGCGGTATGAAAGTATTCAATTTCATACCGCCTGATTATCCAACTCCATTCAATTAATAAATAACATTTGAAATTATTCAATAGAAATAACGGCGTTATTAGTAGGTTGGTTATTTTATTTATGACCAAGCGGAGTCGGATATTTTGTCTGACATTTATTAATTAAAAACATTCCAGCCTCTCTGTTGCTGTCATCTGTTTTATTTTTCGATGAATGATTTTTTTGAAATCAGAAATGCCAACAGCTGCAATTTACGTAAAAGTAATAATATCTGTAAATTATAACATTCTCTTATTTAGTTTCTAGAGCACTATTAAAAATAATAATTTTAGAACATTTTCATCAGCCAATCATGACGTTATATTAAATATATGATTTAAAATTCTAGTGGCAGATGATTTAAGTGTCCATTGATTTATTTTTATCAAAAAATTCTGTACTTTATAAGTAGTAATAAAAGTTTATTTCCGCTGGTTAGAGCAGTTACCCGGATTAGAAAAGGATACGGGTTCGGTCACCACCCCCGGACTTCAATTTTTAATAGTTTAGATACTTTATTAGAAACGTTAATATTCTAAACTAAAGCACACAATTTTTTCACTTTAAGTGTGATAGCGTGCAAGTGCATTTCCTTATTGTTGTTTGAGTCGTGCAGGTTTACATAGTTACAAGGGAGTTACAAAATAGGGCAAGTAAGTATATCGGAATTGCAGATGGTCGGCTATAAACTTGTATAAACCTTTATTTTGACCCCCTAAAATTGACTCAAAACCTACATATCGTAGGGTGGCCGCGACTTATGTAAAGTCAAAGTAAAAAAAAACTTTTTTTTCACATAATTTTGTAAATATCTCGTTTCCTATGGGTTTTATGCCATTTGTATTTATATTTTTTTTTTAACTTTTTTTATATTTAGAAAAATTTTTAGATAGAGGCCCGACAGCGCAGTGTTTAACTATTAAGAGTATCATTTCGAGGTCGGCAGTCCCGATTAAAAACACGCCGTATAAAGTCTGTAAATTATTGATCAATATATAATTCTAAATAATTTGAATTTGAAAATTTCCTATCGAATCGAAATAATAAAGAAAAGTTCACTAAGCCAGAGATGATCCGGATGTTGACTATCTTTAATTCCGAAGTGAAACCCCTACTTATATGACTGGACTATACAGTTCAACCTCATAGCTTAGGGCTGTTTTTTTTTTCAAAAATGATGTTATAATTAGTATTTTGGATGAAACTGCAACACAAATTCTGGTTTGTATAATACAGACAACTTGTACAATAATAACAAATGATATAGGTATTTGTTCAGCTTTATGTCGGCTTTTATAAGAGCGCGAGCGAGCTTGCAAACTCGGAACGATGCTGGCATTACAAAAGATCCTTTGGTTAAAGTCGAGACATGTTAATCCAGCTAATAAGCTGCATAGTAAAGTTATTAGAAATTGAGACATTAATCTTTGGTGGTTGGAAGTTTTATTGCGAAGAAATAACTCCTAGCTGATTCTGATTCTGAAGTTTCGGTAATTGCAAGACTTGTTTTATTAGTATTATGTTTTTTTTTGGAAACGTATTTATTGAGAAATATCTGAACAAGCGCTAGTTTCCTAAAATGGAAGCAATTCACATAGAACAACACAATAAATAACCCTAAATGCCTCAATATAAGCTTCTCCTTATCTCGATCGAATATTCTTTTGGGCGACGAACAATGCCGTTTCGGGATTACAAGTGGCTAACAAGTTATTGTGTATGAAAATTTATTAACATAAGCCGTTTTTCTGAGTTCGTTCATCAAGTAATGGATGTTGGGTCAGCCATCGCGTAAGTAGCCGTCTCGTCGCCTCGCCGCCGCCGCCGCTTTTATCGACCAAAATGTAGGAAAACCATGTTTGTTGCGAACTACGTCTCAGCTCTAACGTTGTTTTGCTGCTATAGATGCATTTAAAACATTCGTTTTTTGGGACTGTGTTTGTCATGTACCATACATGCCAAGCACAGTACCAGAAAACGATATAACCGACGCGTAGAGAATTTTTTATTAAATCTTGGCAATGTTTGCGGACATTATATACAGAATGGTGCAGTCAATATTTCTATGAAATAATGCAGCCAATAATATATTATTTCATCTAAATGTCATGAATTTTTTAATACTCAGAGGTCTTCGTGTTGACTCAAAGGCAAAAGGAAAGTTTGTGAAACCAATAGATCTTTTGATTGCCATTCCCAGGGTTTAGGATGTCTGGGAATCTCCCAGGATTTGTTCAGATTTAAGATTATCAATCGGTCTTGACATATTTTATAGATATTAATAAATAATAGCTATGAAAAATGTCAAGATTAATTTTCGATCACTAAGTAGTTGGGGGATTAAATTCCGCACCAGTACCTATATGTCATTTTTCTTATCATTAATAATTATAATAATATATAAACTCATTCAAATATTTATTATAATGTAGAGATATTTTCTTAAATATAATAGAACAACTTGGTCCTTGGAAGTTTAAGGATTCTCCCGAGTCCTCCGTGATTTAGTGTTAGAGCAGGTTTCTGGATGGTGAAAATTCATGGGTTCACATCCCGCCTTGTCTGTTTTTTACTGATATAATAAACTACAAAGATCAATGATCAGAGACTTAATTTAAAAGACATTAAATCTTTCTAATATTTTAAAATATAATAAAAAAATAAAATAAATATTTAAGAAATAAGTACACGATGTTTCTTTTAATGCGTATAACGTACCTATTACGAGTTAAGACTATTCTATTGTTAGCCTAACATAGTCACCTTCCACTGCGCAAGGTGCACTATACATATTATATATTATATTTAACTGGTTATCATGATATTTGGAGGTCGTTCACTATTAAGGTTGATCCAAATTGAAATAATAGATGCCACTTTATTGATATAATCAATATTCGCTTTATTTCGTCAAACACCAAGGACTGTCAGTTGTCTTCAATTTTCCAAGGTCCAACGATAAAGGTAACTTAATAGGTAGGTTTGTCATAGAATCGAGAGACGAAACGACCGAGACTTTGCCTACGTTAAGGAGCTAGGATAGATCGAATAACACAGCTCATCATTTTCTGCCGCTAAACAGGCTCAATACACGTGAATTTGCGGCGACCGTCTCCTCAACGAAGAAAAAGTAGAGGACGTGGCTTACATATATAAATATAAGTTATTTTATTGGACTGCACGAGGCAGGAAATCCCATTGGATCTGGCACTGTTTGAGGGCAACTCTTATTTTTTCTTCACGTCTTATCTCAATAGGTATACAGGTTCCAATTTCTTAATGGCAAGGTGTTATCTGCAATGCTGTTGAGTAACGTTGTTTGTCAAAGCTAGAGTTTTCTGGTCCCTCTTTATCATCATCATCATATCAGCCGAGAGACGCCCACTGCGGGGCATAGGCCTCCCCCAAGGATCTCCAAGTCCCTCTTAACAGTAGTCATCCTGGTCAGTAGTTTGAGATCTACCTCATCCTTATCTTTTTTTATATAGGTACAACTAGATGACAAACAAGCTGACGGCCCACCTGATGATAAGCGGTTATCGCCGCCTATAGACACCTGCAATAACAAGGAAAAATCACTTGATATTGTAAGTGCGTTGATATCCTGGGGCGTAAGATGAAATGACGTCCATGTCCAGTAATTACACGGGCTACATTTCCCTTCAATCCGAAACACGCGCGGGCAGGGTGGGGCTCTGCTCGGGCAGTGTGGGACTCGAGGCACTAATGCCCAGTACCCACTAAAAAACCAACGTGGTCCTTCGCTATCAGGGCTTCAACATAGCGCAGGGAACTTCTTGTAAACTACTGCGCAAATGTGTCGAAGCCACTAAGACTGCCCACTACTGGACTCAACAGGACGGAGAAAGCCCGTACCGGGCATGCTCCCGTCATGGGGTGTTTTTGATGAAGATGACAGGGCCCACCCTGTCATCCACCACCCCTACTATGGCGGCCGGAGTTGGGCGGCATAGCACCGCATTCTACAGCCAAGTCGCCTCCGGCGGAGTGGGTCCGCGTGGGGATCTTCCTCCCGAGCCCGCTCCAGGGCCTCCTTGTGTGAGATAACATCATCACAGAACGAGGCCACCGCATCCCACGTCGTCTCACTGCATCAAGATGGTTTAATTACATCCCCTACCATAGGGCGGGCGACATAGAAGTCAACTAAACGTCAGCAATTTCATCTTTTGTACTAACAAACTAAGTATGCATGAAAACGAATTAATTATGAGTATTTTTCCTGGATTCAGGATTTTTTTTTTAGATTTTTTGAGACAGTGTGCATACAGAGTGATGCTGTCAATACGACAACAAAAATCAAACATGGACTATTAATTCATAGAAACGGTTTGACACTTTCAAAAACATCTTATTTCTTTGATAATTTTATGACATTTGTATGAAATAATATAACATTGGCTGCATTATAACATAGAAATGTCCTGAAATTATCCCCTTTTTGATCGATTTACCTTAAATGCAAGATGCTAATGAAGGGTTATACCTAAACATGGGATTTGCCTAAAAAGTTGTTTGCCTTAAATGAGAAATGCCTATGAAGCAGCATGCCTAAAATGTGAAATTGACTAAGAAGCAGATTGCCTGAATTTAAATTGCCTGTAAAGCAGTTTGCCAGAAAAACAAGATGACTGAGAAGGCTGTTTGCCCTAATCGAGAGATGCCGATGAAGCAGCATGCCTGAAATGTGAAATTCACTAAGAAGCAGATTGCCTAAAATACAAGATGAGTGAGACTAGGTATGTTGTTATTTACTAGTGCGTGAAATAGAGAAGGGAATGGTCAACCAAGTTATTTCTCTCAAGTCAATTGTTTTCTGTGGACAATGATGGCAACAGTTTTTCGTTCAACCCCAAATAGCGTGGCGGGAGGACGGGAGTAGCTTTGGTGTTATTTGCTTTTAGGCATTTAACCACTTTGGCATTTTGCTTTATAGGCATTTAACCATTTAGGCATATTGCTTTGTAGGCATAACATCTTAACGGGGGCGGTAAGAGTTGGTAGAAGTCGAACTGCATGGTTTTGGCTAAACGACAGTAGCTACGACTTTCCGTGAATTCTGTGGGATTTGATGCGTACGTAATCATTGCTCAACTCGTGAAATACGATGTGCAAGCACTCTGATGAAGGCCTTAGTTTGCAGGACTTGGTAGCATTGTTTACAGTGAGTCAATATCGGAATCCCGACAAGCTCAGCCTCTGATCCGAGCATGGTATGACGATTATTTTGCCTCAACATCTAAGGGACACTCGCGAATAAACCAGCGGTTACGCCTACCTTTCCTGAGGAGATCGGAGTGCGGGGTGTGTAGTATCTCATTACTAATAAGGCGACGCCCGTGACACCTCGTCGGTTATTAAGCTGCGGTCCGACGTTCCCAATGCAGCTCAGACTTCTATCCGATATACAGCCAGGCATTTTTAGCAGATGGTCCCGCGCTTACGACAATATCTGGCATCCTGGTGGGCTGCGTGACATTTGCCATGTGACTAAAATGTTCAAATAGTCGATTTGTCTTCATGCCAACGTCGTGGGATCTGTAAAAACATACGTTGACACGTCATCGTATGCCTAGGTCCACGTGAACCCCAAGTCACCCGGTCTCAAACCTGCACGACGGACCCCCCCGAGATATTGCGTCATATGGTGAAGAGCCCCACGAGCTGTTTAAGTTAGATTGGGCCACTATAGAACAATCGTTTCTTGGGGTCTTCCTGCAGGCGAGTCAATGCATTCCACCTGACACTGTCAGACGGAAGGCATCACTGACCGCATACATCGCGGCAAGGTCTCTTCAAGCTTCGGTTTTACGCCATGCGTATGGTGGTCACCAACAAGATGATGTTCAGACCCTACCACTACCAGTGGAGCAGTTGATAGCTTATTCGCCTTTTGCGAGAGCCACGGGAATAAACGGGGCTTTGAATTGAAGAGTCTATGTGTACTCATATATGTAAATAAATATTTATACCGCCAAGGAATCATATTTCACTCTAGGAATTTGCACGAAATACTATCTTACGACCTTAGCTTTATAAAGATAAAGGCGAAATTTAACGAAAAACTAAACAATGGCGGTCATTGGGTGCAGGTTTCCATGCTAGGCCCAGTAACCGTCAAAATTTTGTTAGTTTGACGAGGATTGGGTCACTGAGGGATTTTAAGGATCCAATAAATGTCACACAGGTAAATACCACAAAATAATTAAAAAATACTAATTGAAAGGTTAAAATTCATCAGATACTTCACTTGACTACATTAAGAAATAATCACGATCATCGAACTGCCGATAGATTCTGCAAGATTAAGAATCTAATGTACTATACTATAGTTCACTTTCAGTACCTAAACTAGCAAAAAAAATCAAAATTTGGGAGTGTTATATTTTGATGCATTTTTTTTCCGTCGCCATTGCATTTTTAATTAACTGTTGTGGTTCTGATTTTGTAGTATATAACAATGATTATGTTGCCATAGAAAGTTCTTACATTGCCATGCGATAGAAAGAAATATTCGTTATTTTTTATAAACTGACGGGTACCGGGACACTGTCGACATTACCAGCGTTTACCTTAGGCTCTTTATTCTGTCATGATATAAACGTTCTCATTTGGAGTAATTACCCCACTAAGTATATCCTATTATATTGACTCACAGTTTTATTGCTTTTCAGCAATCCGAGTCGCCTACAAGTCGCCGCTATCACCAAACAAAGTTTACATTAGTTTTTATTTCTAGACTTTAATTTATTTTTGGAATACCAAGGAAATTTAATTATTCTTGATATAGATAACTAGGAAGATTGTTGAATAGCAATCTCTTCCAGACCGACGTTAGATATACAGAGTAGATCTAGAAAGCGACACGGATTTCTGAACTTTAGGAAAATAATGCTCTTTGTTCGCAGAATAATACAATATAATTAATTTGTTATTGGAAATATCGTATCTATTATTTAATATTAACAGATGCTCGTAGCATCTTGTACTCACGTGTTGCCTATGCGTGTTGTTATTAGCTTAAAATGACGAGGCCCCTTACTCTCAACATAGCTGTAAGGTGTAGCGACCTTACTCACTGCAGCAACACAAATATAAAAAAGTAAGCATCTTCTGTAAAGTGGAAGTCGTTCAAAATTTAAGTAGAAAATACTCCTATGCCCTTTTTTATTCTTTACGGCAAAGCTCTTGGCATTCCTCTTACCTGATGGTAGACTATGATAAGGCAGAAGATGGAAGCGAGCTACACCCGGACTCCACAACCACTGAGGAACTGGCTATCTTAACCTCCAACTGTCTGAACACAACAATGCTGTTAAAGTTTAATAAAAATACAATAAAACAAACAACATGAAATTCCACATGTCTCTACCTATCCCGTTATATTATAGGAGACGTCAAATTAATTGTGATATATGAGAAATGGTGTCACGACACCTGCGGTATTATGGACACTAGAGTACGCTGAATTATTTATATAATCGAGGAAAATTATAGCTCGAAGTATAAGTGCCTTTTCTTTCAAAGTCACACCATTATATACCACAAAGGTTTTTTAAATTATTCGATATTATTACACCAATTATTTCGTTAATTGGATAAAATTTTGTCCACTTTTACTGAATAATAGTTAATTATTTAAGCTCCGAAAAAATTCTGTAGTTTTTTTACATATCCAAGTATTAAAATCCAATAATTAAAAGGTTTATTTTACATTCATAACAACTAATAACCTGCTGACGGAAGCCCTTTACTAACTAAGAATGGAAAAGGCAATGACACAGACCACGGCACAACAATAGTTCTGTTGTAAAACTAAATCCGCCTCTGTTACGAATGGAGTAAGAGCTTATTAAGGTCGGACTGTTACGCTTTATATACTTTCGACTGTACTTGAAAGCATGAGGACGTCACTAACGGGTGTGTTACGTCACTAATCGATGATGAGATTAAAAAAAAAGTTTCTTTTCGTAGTTTTGTTACAAGAAATTTTGTATTTACAAATATCAAAGCTCCATGTGTAGTTTTTTTATGTCAACTGTTGTCAAACGAGCAGATGTTCCACCTCGTAGTAAGTGGTAACCATGCAAAAGGATTACTTTTAATAGGCTTGCTCGGAAAGACGTAGAGAGGTCATACAGTGTCGGGCTTACCTAGAAGGTGCCTTTTTTTCATACAAAGGACGGAAAATGGCTCAACGGCATTAGATGAGAAGCGGTAAGAAACTTGCCGGCCTATTAGGTGCCTTTTCATGCCTGTTTCGAAAGAACTCCTGTTAAAGGAGATCGAAAACACGTCATGTGCTGCCAAAGAATTCCATGATAAGGATTTAAAACAATTATACGAGTTACTTAATGTGCATGATTTTAAGGATGAGATAGTTAATTGAATCCTTAATTAGTGATTGATTCAATCCTGCTTTAAAGGAAATCAGGTTTATCGTCATCACTAGCCTATAAATATCCTATTGCTGGGCACAAGCTTTCGTACATGGGAGAAACACTTGAAGTTTAGGCCATAGCACCACCAAGCTGGCCTAATGTACAACTTCTGTCTAGCGTACGGTGGGGGGACCTATTCTTAAGGTACACCGCAGCTTGAATAGCATCCTCCCAATAAGCGTTTGAGAGTTGACTGTCAGATAACATTGAACGAGCTTTCTCTACTAATGACCTATTAGTACGTTCGGCTACTCCGTTTTGTTGAGGACTATACGGCACAGTGGTCTGATGTTCGATTCCTAAAGAGACGAAATAATCGGTTAACTCTTTATTTACGAACTCAGTACCATTGTCAGTCCTAATCTTTTTTATTTGAGCACCGCTTTGTCTTTCAACTAACTTTTGGAAAGCAAAAAATTTTTCTTTTACTTCGGTTTTGATTACAAAAACATTCGTTTGGAGCAGTATAAACAGCTAGTATTTTAACACCTAATGTGGGTGTGTTGGTTAAATCTGTTGCAGTAATACCCGGGACAAACGGATTAACGTGCTTTCCGAAGCACGGAAGAGCTCAAGATTACAAATTTTGATTCATCATCATCATCATATCAATTGAGAGACGCCCACTGCTGGGCATAGGCCTCCCCCAAGGATCTCCAAACCGAACGGTCCTGCGCAAGCCCCCAAGCATGAACTTTGATTGACTAGCATGAAAATAGGTGGTTTGATTTCGTAAGCGACCCAAAGACCTCAAACCACCATGCCACCGACCTATTCCTAAGCAATTATACTCCTCAAACTCAGGTTATGTGCAGTTATACTTGACATTGCAAACAATGCGTTGATATAATCGGGAGACCTTCCTTGCCGAGTAATTACACTGGCTACCTTTTCCTTGACATCCAAACAAAGCTAAATAGGGAATGCGATGGTTATCGCATATGTAAATAAAGAAGGCAGTTCCGAATTTCATTGCTACTGACTAGCCATGCGCAAAATCACAATACAGCCGTATACAATATTCAGACTGCTTTCCTACGTTATGTCAATATGCTTAGAAATATACCATTGCATACATTTGGCATACACTCTGTGCGGCGGAATTACATACTAAATGGAATTGTTATATTCAGTTTAGAAATGCGTTCGCTCGATACTACATCGTATAACGTTATGGAACTTAAAATACAAAGTTTGATAATATAAAGTTTGTGATATAGAGATATGCTTGGGAATAATATAGATTGAGCATCGAATTCCAAGCAAAACGGGGAAAAGATACTAAATTATTAGATATTTTTACTAGGTGGCAGGCCCGTATGCAGGGTCATCTGGGGAGGTACCACCGCCTTTATTATTTTAGCCGTGAAACAGATCGCTGTGTTTCGGATTGAAGGGAAAGATAGACAGTGAAATTACTGGGCATGGACGGCATTTCATCAAGTGATTTTTCCATGTTATTGCAGGTGTCTATAGGCGGCGGTGACCGCTTACTATCAGGTGAGCCGTCAGCTTCTTTGTCATCTAGTAGTATAAAAAAGGTATCTTTAGGTGGCGGTAACCGTATACCTCCAGGTGGGCCGTCAGCTTGTTTTTCAACCAGTTGTAAAAAAAATATGCGTTATCAGCTCGCCCACACACACAATAGAAAATTTGTTGTGTCTGATGTTTGGGTAGGTACTTCAAAGAATGTGACAAAATCTAACACACAAAATATATGTGTTAACTTAGTCATTAGCACACAGCATAAAAATATAAAAATAAATAGGTATTTCAAACTTCGACGGCAATAAAACACAAAGTTAATTATTGTAAACTCATGTCGTATTGTCTGCCAGTTGTACGACAAACGATAGATTTTCTATTATATCTGGACCTGACGGCAGTTAATGTGCCAAATCGTAAATAAGTTTTGTTTCTAATTCTGGAGCTGAAAACTTAAATCAATCTAAAGAGTCATGATGCCTGTTTTAATATTTAACGTTATCAATGCACGTTTTCTGTAGACATACCTACGAAGGAACACTGAAAAGCTTCTCAAATTATGAATATTGATTTTAAACACAAGTATTGACTACTTATCTTAGATACATACTGTGTGGTATAGACAAAGTCAATATAAAAACTTTAACACATTAATTTTAAGCTATGGTACTAACGTCAAAATTGACTTGGGACTTTGATATAGTTGACGTCGCAATTCCCAATTTATTAGAAGACAGAATATGACAGAATATAAAAAGTATTCATTATTTTTAATCGGCCCATGGAGTTGTAAAATGGAGCAAATAAATTACACCAATTAAAACAATTAATCAGGACCGTCCCGTTTACGTATTAATCCCAAATTCTAAGTTGAGATTGATACCTGTTGAGCATCAACTAAAAGTAATTTGAACCCCCAAACTTAATTTTCATACTTGCTGGTTTTCCTTTTCGTGGGTATTCGAGTCACGTCCAATCCATTAGCTGATTTGCCATGGAAAGTAGAGAACATTCATTGTGCTTAAAAATTATTTCCATTCCAATTTTAATGGAGACGATTCTAGCGTTTTACGATTATAAATGACGTGATCTATTTCCGATTTCATTTGAGTTATTGAGTTTAGGGCCGAGACAGAACGTTTCTATCACATACTAGTTATTTCATATCAACTATTTAGAAAACTCATTAAACGCTCGCTGGTGAGGTAGTTTGGGCGATCTGGTTTCGATCAAAAGAAAAAAGCAAGTTTCACCATGGTTGATCCCGATGGGTCAACTAAAAATTTATAATCTATAGATCCTCCGCGCTTTAGAGAAGGCTAATAAGTTATTTGATCTGATGTTACTACTTACTACCGCTTTCACTCATCAACCAGCATTGGGCCAGCGTGGTGGTGTTATGACTTGAAACCTGTTTTTTCCATACCTATAGAAAGGTTTGTTCCTAGCAGAGGGACATTAGGGATTAATGACATCAACGGATCGTGCATTCGTGCAACACTTAACACAGCTTACATTAAGACGAAAAACAAGAAGGCTTATAAGTTGCAATTCAACTGACTGACTTGAAACTTAGCTCTGAATTCATCAACCAGGTCATTTACGAGTATATGCAGCAGAAGAGCTTTGCAGACAAGACTGAACGTTGGCATCTATCACCTTAATCGAATGAATGTCTATCCCGCACTACTCGATTGTTCCTTAGGGCAGACCAAAATTCGATTGTGAAGGATATCAAGATTTTAAATACGGAAAATTATATAGCTTCAACGAAAAATATATGCAAAGAGTTTAATAGTTTTTCTGTTCTAACTTTTGTACGTGTGTATCTTAGTATTAAGTAACTACATATTCATTCTGGCAACTCTAACGCATTTTTTTTATAAATTATATACTTATATATAAAAAAAAAACTTCGTATTTCGGCTTATTGAATTAATTATTCAGCGATCGCCGCAAAAACTTTTAAAACTTTCTATCTGTTCTCTATGTATCTATCTACTACGTATCTCTCTATTTAAAATAAAATGGGAATATTTTTATTTTATTTTACATCAACACTAAATATCAATAAAACAAAATTACAAGAAAGGTAGCAATAGAGAAAATTGCAAAGGGAAAAAAAGCCGGACGAAAGTGTAGCAATTTTATTTAAAAACAACATTTTAGTTCGACCACTTCAACACTTTCATATTTGCTAGTTGAATATTCTGCATGCGAAAAAAATACTGTATTTTCTTCATTTACTGAAAAACTGTACTGTACTGTTTACTGTTTTTTCTTCTTTCTTTTTCTGTTTTTTATTTTTTTTTTATTTACTGATTTTGGATTACACTAGTTTTGTCTACGTCTCTATACAGGATGGTGCCGTCAATACGACAGTAAATAGAAACATGGGCTACATTAGTTCATAGATATGGTTTGCCACTTTTAAAAACATCTTATCCATTTGATAATTTCATGACATTTCTATGAAATAGTACAGCCAATGTTATATTATTTCATACAAATGTCATGAAATTATGAAACGAATAAAATGTTTTTGATATAAAGTTGAGGACGAGGAATCTTTGATATACAGTCAAACGAACTAGCGAACACAGACAGACAAGTTGGAAATATTTCGAGTTCCATACTCATGTCGCAAGTATTCGAAATGAACATTTACTTTTTATATTTATATTCATCATCATCATCATCATCACCAGCCTATATACGTCCCACTGCTGGGCTCAGACCTTCCTGCATGGGAGAAACACATGAGGAGTTTGGGCCACAACACCACCACGCTGGCCCAATGCGGGTTGGCGGGTTATAGCGGTTGCAGGAACAACCGGAACCAACGTCTTAACGTGCCTTCCGGAGCACGGAGGAGCTCGAGATAACAAACTTTGATTGACCCATCCCGGGATCGACCATGGCGAAAGTTGCTTTGTATTTCGTATCAAAACCATAGCGCTCAAACCAATACGCCACCGAGCTCCTCGGTGTATTTACATTAGCGTTTATTATTCAATAAATGTTCATTCAGTACCATTTACTTTCGTAAAATCAGTTTACTCTAGAGCGTCATAGCAGAACTGAAATCCATTTTCCGCGAGATTAATGATATCAATGTGAAAAGAGCGTAGGTAGGTGTTGAACTGCCGCGTTTCATCGGTCACAGTCTCGCAAATGCCACTATTTTGTACTAGATTTTTAGCTAAAAAGTTAAAATATCTACCCATTTCTATGCCGATACTTAGTTTGCTGTCAACTCTGATAAAAGCATAATAATATTGTATATTCACAATAAAAAGTATTAGGTATATTGACAGTAGTTAGGTGGGTATTATTCCTGCTCAGGATACAGTTGATTTTGCTTCTTAAAAGCGAATATTTACGAAACATTATTGAAAAACACTCGCCGAGACAAAGTCTTATAAAATATTAAGGGGGCTCTTAGATCATAAACGCAGAGTTTATATTCTTCCCGAGGGATCGCTTAATCTTCCATTTTGGTAAATGCCTCCTTTGGGTCTTTTTAGACAAATCAGTAATTTACGTGTTTGACTGAATTCGCTCGGGCACAACAGAGGCTAGCCTGTTTGGTTTAGCGAACCGCTTGCGCATGCTTTATTTTATTTCGCTGAATACAGACAAATAGTACAATGTATACAAATACTCTATACATAGATAGGTATAAATAATATTGACATGACCGATTCCGTACCTAAATTAAATATTTTTTGAAAATTCTTATTGTGCTGAATATAAGTATTGATAATAAGCAATTTTCAACAACGAGTGCAAAAACTACTAAATTGATGAAAGTCGAACTTTTCATGGTGATTTTAATGAGTCGAGTTAACATCTTGACATCTTTAATTGGTTTTGTTTCAAATGTGTAGTGCTCGCGAAAATATGAGACAATACTATCTTAGATAAAATTAAAGATCCCGGCAAAATATAAGCTTCCTGTAAGACAATAGATATGTCGCAGCCGTCTGGTTAAATCAGCCGCTTAACTGGACGGCTAGCCCTTTGATTGAATAGCGGCATCCAATAAACGGCTGGAATACAAAGTATAAAGAATAATTTTGTGAATAATAATTAAATTTCTGGTTTCAATTTATTTAAATATGACAAATATATTTGTCTAATTTTTAAAATCAAATAAAATTGTAGTATCAAAACCTGAACCGCGTCTCTATAGGAAGTAAAACCACCAAGTCGACTCTATTAAACTCGAACGATTCGGACAAAATTCATCAAATTTAATCATGATCACGTACTCAACTAGGTGCCAATATAAAATGTCGATATACTCGTCACATCAACACCCTATATTTTGTTTCAGTACTAGCATGCTCAATATTCCTGTCACGTGGCAGGCTGTGCCGGTAGTTAACTCGCGGCGACCCACTCTTGTCCGTAATCGAACCGGCGACTTTACGAGCTACTGACCAGTACGTGCCAGTACGTATTATGTGAATATTATATTATATTCTTACTTTATTTATTTAATTTATTTGCTGTATCAGGATTATTATGATTGATTATTATTGAATGGGTCTTTATTGGCAATCAATAGTACAGACGGCAGCACAGTTCCACTATGAAAGCCGCCTCTATTACAAACGCAATAAAGTCAAAATGTTACGGTTGATGTGCTGTTGACTGTACATAATCCGTAAGTGAAAAGTGATACCTACAAATCTTAATATAAAAATAATTTCATCATCATTACCAGCCTATATACGTCCCTCTATTAGGCACAGGCAATCTTAAGGGAGAAAAACATGCTATGTAACAATTTTGTCATATAATGTACTGTACTGTAACTTTATCTTCCTTATCTATTAGAAATTAATATTACCCTGCCTGTTTTCATTTGCGTAAAGGGGTATATATGTGTTATTGTGTATGTATGAATAAAATATTTAATTCAAAGTTAACTTCGGAGCATTTAGTAAAATAACTAAAAGAAAACATTAAATTTTTCTGACTGAATATTTATAATAAAAAGTCATTGAATTGCCTATTTATTACAGCTTTGCAAAATAATTACTAGTAGAAGAACACACTAAGTAATTAACTGTCAAATTATACCCCCGAAAAGTAATATTGGTTAAAAACAAGCTTATTTTTATCTTATATTCTATTAGCAGCGGATGTCAGTGGTTTGAGCGCTTTGGTTTGATTATGAAAAACAAAGCAAATTTCACCATGGTCGATCCCGGGATGGGTCGATCAAAATATGTAAGCGCGGACTCCTCCGTGCTTCGGTGTTACTGTAACAGCTTTATCCCACCAACCCACATTGGGCCAGCATGGTAGTGCTATGGCCCAAATTCCTAATGTATTTCTCCCATGTAGGAGGTCTGTACCCACCAACCCGCATTGGGCCAGCGTGGTGGTGTTATGGCCCAATCTCCTCATGTGTTTCTCACATATAGGAAGGCCTGTACCCATCAGTGGGACGTATATAGGCTGATGATGATGATGAGGAGGTCTGTACCTACCCAGCAGTGGAACGTATAGAAGTTGGTGATAATGATCATAAAGATAATTCAAACGTAAACTAAAAAGTATTACACTACACTAAACCGCGAGTGAATAGGTCACGCGCATGGTCTCATAATCTTTACCGAAGTCTGACTTCTCTAATAAGCAATCATATAGTTAGAAATGTTCAAGTAAACTGTGACATATTACTGATTTACACGCCTATTTAGATAACCCATCCGAGAATAGCAAACAATACAATACAAAATTCCAGTCAGTGAATCTGAATGAAGTTTAATAATAATTTAATGTGTCGAGTCTGCCAAAGTTCCGTCCGCTAGGTATCCACGAAAGTTCCCGCTCTGTATGAAAGTTGGTAAATCAGCAAGAAAATGCAGATTGAAGGAAAGCTATTTCCAACAAAACGGCTCCGCATCGGCTCAGAAATTGGTTCCTCTCCGGTCCGATGCCCGAAGAAACTTGCTACGATAAAACCTATTTTTATTATTTGTTTCCTTCGCCTGTCTTATAAGTATGTACATGCTAGTTATAATCTTCGATTGCACGATCATTTCTTTTTTGCTTTTTTGTTTTTGGCTGACTTACGACAATAAGTTTGGGTGGTGCTTGCTATCTTTAATTGCTATAAGTGCTGGCTTGTATACAAAGAATATTTATTATGATCAGTGCTAATCAGTGCATCAGCACTTGCGCGTGGTTGATATTGGTCAAGCCGCAGAAAACCCGAGGGGGTCTGACTATCAAAAACAATTGTGCCTGGAATCTTTAGCTTGGCAGGTAGACAAGATTAGTTTTATTCTGTACTGAATGCCGATGGGTAAGAACTTAACTGATGAAATTGAATTCATAAGATATTCCATTAGAATATATATCAAAATAATAATTAATAATATACAGTCGACAGCAGATCAAGCGTAACAGTTTGACATTGAGACCGCCCTTTCTCCGTTCGTAATAGAGGCGGCTTTCGTAATGCAACTGTTACACTTGATGTGCTGTCTGTACAATACTGTTCATACATATTTATACTATTCTCATTTCTCACGATTTACTTCAGCCGTGTTTTAGTTGGTTAGTTATGATAAAAAATGGTCAGGAACCTACTCGTGAGGTGAATGCTTTCTCGTATGTAGGCACAAGTGAAGGGGAAATTTCTGTAAGGCGTTTACCATGATATACAGGGTGGTGCCATCAACACGACATTAAATATAAACATGGGCTATAATGCCGCGGCACCAGCCTGTATGATAATACTTCATAATCTACTTCTAACTTGATATTAAGAGGTGGTTCCACCTCAAAGAACTCATGCCAAGTACCTGGTATGGGCCTTGTTACTCCACTCGCCTGCAATATGCGGGAAAAAAATCATCTCCGAAAAGCTAAACTATTTACCTAAACATCATTCAAATAAAAAGGACATAAAAATTAACCCAAAATTAAAACCAGTAGTGATTCATCTGTCTTTGGCTTGAAATGAAAAAATAAAATTACCCCAACACAATTCCACAATTTCCCATGAAGCAGACGAAAACCTTATCTCAGTGCCTTTATTATTTTCCAAGTCCGTCCGCAATATTATGCAAGACGGCAAGGCAGATGGATCAGAAAACATAAATCTGACGTCTAAACATGTTTGCGCTCGAAACGCTTACTTTAAGCGGATATTTCTTTTTCTGTTTCTTTCAGCATTCATAATAGATATTTCTGTGGTTTAGCGCCACGGTAAGTCGGTGAATCTCATTTGATATTAAATTTATTCACCTGCATATATTTTATTAGCTACGACTACTTCACTAAATAATCATTTTATTTTCAACTTTAGTGTAAAATATTTTTTTAGTTAATTCTTTTTATTGTGAACCATGCTAATATTGTAAATGCGAAAATAACTCTGCATGTTTGTTATTTTGTCACGCTTAAACTGCTAAACCGATTTAGATAAAATTCGTTATGGCGACAGTTTGAGACCCTGAAAAGGACATAGGATACTTTTTTCAGCAATAACAGAAATGCACGCGGGTAGAGCAGTGGGCGGCCACTAATTATTCTAAAAAGCCGGCTTCCTATTTGTACAAAAATCACCATTTGCTCCCACATAATGTTACTCATTCGTCCCTAAATTATGTGCTATATCTACAAAAAAATGAGCGACAATAAAGACGCATAATAGCCTTTTTGTTTCGTCACCGTCCCGCATTCGAATTTATTAGCTTTCGCGCTTATCACGGGAAACGTCTCACTGTGCGTGAGCTTTTGAAATCGTCCACATTCCGGCCGCGAGCCTTTTACATACATAAAACTAAGCGCAGTAGATAAACTTATCGGCTTTTCTGATGGCTGACTTGCTTAGTGGAAATTATTAATTCCTATTGTAATAATAATGTTGTTAAAATTTCTGTAAATGTCTGTAATATAAATTTTTAAGAGATAAAGGTTTTCCACATATAATAGTACAGTTATTAGAGTTGATGTTTTGTGTCTATTATTGGTACTTAATAATTGATTGAAAGTTATAAATTAAGATAATATTAAAGAGAACTTACCTAGACTGGGGTGTTAAAATATTTATAAAGGGTGGTGCCGTCAATACGACAGTAAATTAAAACATGGCCAATATTTATTCTTAGGTTTGCCACTTTATTCATTTCATAATTTCATGACATTTCTTTATTATATATTCTATATTTTTAGTGAAATAATGCAGCCAATGTTATTTAATTTCATACAATGAAACTATCAAATGAGTAAGATGTTTTTGAAAGCGGCAAACCATTTCTATGAACTAATATAGCCCATGTTTCAATTTATTGTCGTATCGACGGCATCGCCCTGTATAGTTTTACATTTTGGTGGTAGGCGTGAGTTTATAAATGACGTAAAAATACATTTAGTAGACTAGAAGAAATTCATAGGATTTCCTTTCATATTTTCAAACTCAATTTCTCGGTAGTTCAGAGGTCAGAGGAGTCACCCGGATTGTGTTGTGGAAGCGTCCGCCCCGGACTGTGATTATTTTCTAGCTTAGAATTTTTTCTACTAAAGTCAACGCACGGCCGTTCGACTAAAATACCGCAGAAGCAGGAAATTATGGAAGACCTGACCTATAAATCTTATTGACTTTATTGCGGTTTTAGTTAAAGCTCCGTTTTGACATAGCTGGTATAAAAATAACCTGTTCATTTTCACTTCAAAAATTTCAAGCAGTGCGAGGAAAAAGATAAACTCTTTCATTTATGTTGCTTGTATAGTTTTTATGTACTGTGTAATTTATTTACTATAGACACATAGTTTGCGTCACTTCCGCCGGCGGCGGAGCAACCCGCCATAGACGTTTGAAACACCACGTCCTCTCAGTACCTATTTGTTTTTATTTGTAGACTACGCCTGAAGCTGCCTTACGGCAACGTCCTATAGATAAAAACGCTGAGCATGAAATGGAAATAGATTCTCTTTTTTCCTTCGACGATTTTATTTGCAAAGTTGATTATTCGTATACAAATAAACAAGTATCGATTATTTTAATTTTGTTTACTCGATCGGATAGGTTCCATTTTAGCATTGTTTTCGAATGTTGCTGACAAATAGTTATGAAAAATAAATGTACCTATTTACTTAGAGATAAGATAATCAATAGAATAAATCAGATTATACTAGTGTAGGTAGGTACATTCCTAACCTAATGTCATTGCTTTTTTGTTGTATCTCCTACTCATGTATTTTTCCCATGTAGGAAGGCCTGGCCCAGCAGTGGTACGTATATAGGCTGGTGATGATGATAATGATGACCCTACTCATAAATTAGGTAACAAAGTATTTAACAACTGCAAAATACGTTTAATTCATTGTCAATTAAACGTTTTTTGCAGTTATTTAGTGATTAACTTAATAACGATTATCGGATTAAATATTTATTTAGGATATCACACAAATTTACTAAAGGTAATAAATAACAGGCCTTGCATAGTCTTTGACATTTGGTCAATGAATTAAACGTATTTTGCAGTTATTTATTCGTTAACCTAATAACGATTATCGGATTAAATATTTATTCGGGATGTCACACAAATTTACTAAAGGTAACGAATAACAGGCCTTGCATAGTCTTTGACATTTGGTCAATGAATTAAACATATTTTGCAGTTATTTATTGGTTAACTTAATAACGATTATCGGATTATATATTTATTCAGGATATCAAACAAATTTATTAAAGGTAACGAATAACAGGCCTTGCATAGGTAAAAGCTTATCTACAATTTATTGATAAATCCTCAATGGGATTACCGATCGGCACCAAATTACAAAATCTCATGCCCCATCCACACGACCCTTAGTAGTAACATTCTCAATTCATGAATGTTTTATTGCGGAGGCGACGTGAAGCGGAGAGAAAAATGCGATGCCATCTATTCACGCTCGTCACGGACACTAACTGCGTGTTCTGCGTTGTTTGGATTTACCAAGAAAAAATGCGACTTTCTCCCTTTAATGTAATCTTTTGAGTGATTTCTCTAACCGAACAAAGAATTGTGCTAAATCCGGTTTATATAGCTTGTTCTCACCTTCGGTAATGGGTACTAAACGTTGATTCTAGTAAGCAGTAGTACAATGCAAGGAGGACTGACGGCCGTTGGGGCGGAAAGGTTCTCGAGTGGCGGCCGCCGCGCACGCAGATATTTATTTATTTATTTATTTATTTGGGGGACGCCTACGCCCAGCAGTGGGTATCTCTCGGCTGATGATTATGATGACTCAAAATAATTGTATTGGACACGTAAAATACTCTTCCTTTGGTCTTCTATAAAACTCAAAAATATTTTTTAAAAAAAATAATACTTACTGATGTGGCGCAAGCAAAAGAAAAAAAAAGTATGCTTATACCAGAAGCTTAAAAATGTTACCCCATTATTACAACATGTATCCTACTTAAAGATTTATTTCATTAGAATACTGACGGCATTTTATTCAAATATTTTTTTAAATAAATTCTTAAATATAAAAATTAGGTCAGTTTTTAAATAATCCAAATTTTTAAGTACGGTGGATGGTAAGGTCCCTGAACGGCTCAGAGCGGAATTGGTCAATGGTCTCCTCTCAAGCAAATAGGGTGCTAATTTCAAATAGGTACTTAAATGT
Organism: Nymphula nitidulata; assembly: GCA_947347705.1. Lineage (NCBI taxonomy): Eukaryota > Metazoa > Arthropoda > Insecta > Lepidoptera > Crambidae > Nymphula > Nymphula nitidulata. Next base: position 10,070,698 of record OX374626.1, on the reverse strand, counting down.
TTTAAAATCATACTATCTGCTTTAAAAGCGATGGTATCATTTAAAAATATTAAGTCTGATTTTTAAGCTGCAAATATGCTACTTAGTCTTTAATAAATTTATTTAAGTGGTCGATCTAGCAGACGATTTTATTATGCAAATGATTCTCGCAACATTGACGACGACTATATTACATTTGGCAACGTCGCCTCCAGCGGCCATAACGCTATTTATTAGGTAATTATCTATGTTATACAACTAGTTTATTGCCTTCACAGACTGATAATGCGAGACGCCCAGACATTTGGGCACCAGCTGATTCAGGACATGCCTATAACCCGGACTTTGGCATACATACAGCGTAAAGCGGCTTACAGACGATATCTGACCTAAAAACTTGAGGTAGCTAGTGTTTTTCTTGAAAATAAAATACTATGTAAAATATGTTTTGCATTACTCGCGGGCGGCGCGGCGGTTCCTTATGAAAATTATATTTCACAAGAGTTGTAGCAAAGATATTTTTTTGGGAGTAGTTAATATAATTTTGCTTACATAATTAAACTTACAATAGGTACTTAAAGGTAATAAGTAGTAACATATTTATTTTTTCAACATATACATACATATAAAAAGTGCTTACAAAATTAAATAGATATACGTATCAAAACGATAGGTGATTTGACAAAAACTGAAAATAATAACAAAAATACAAAGATTCTAACGCAGCTGATATTTTATAGGTATAATTTGTTTTTATAAATTACGTGCTCTTTTAAAAGATTTTTAATCTGCGAACATTTATTACATAATTAAATAAGTTTCATACTTTGTATGATAAGTACCTACGAACACTTATTTTCCTCCATATTGCGTGAAATATCCATAGAACAAGCTCATAATTGGGCTAGATGAAATACAAGCTCTAAAGCTTCGATTAAGCGTCAGTTTCCCACAATAACAAATTGTATTTACGTATACCGTAATAGTAGAAAAATATAGTTAGATGACTGTGAAACTGTTTATGGTAATGAGAAAATAAACGATTTATTTATCGAAAAAAAAAACGTTCCTCCCAAGTAGCAAATTCTTACTGCTTTCTTTTCTGAGCTAAGTATCTAAAGTACAATTTTCAACAAACAATTTAAGCTCCATTTTTAAGCCTCTTAGGATTTATATCTTGTGGAAGCGATGTTGAAATCAAAATATTTATGCCATATGCTGCATTTTCAAGGTATTATATGGCACCCTGCTAGACGGGGTGCGTGAAAAATAACATTTTCACCCTCAATCCTTTTACTTTTGCCAGAATAGATTAGCCGTCAAGCGTAACACCAGATGGCAATATATGTCGCATAAAATATAATCATAGAATTGTGTATAAAATGCATACTTACGATGTTGATACTTGTGAATAACCTGTGGGTATAAATACCTATTTATAGACGAAAATGAAATGCTATGCCATGAAGTAATAATTGTAGAGAGAGAAACTATAAGAAACACCAAGTGTCTTTGCGCCGTAACGTTCGTGTTCCATATTGAGTACCATTACTTAGAGTTCTTAGATTGTTTGGCTACATAAAAAATGTATGAGCTAAATATAAAACTTCTGATAGTAAGAAATAAACAAGCGACAGCTTAACTGACAGTTTTCCTAAGCGCTAAACAAAATATTTCAAAGAGCCAAAGCGTGGGTTGAAAAATGCTTTGTCCAGTTAGTATAGGTTAAGGTTTTTGAAGTCTAATAATAAATTTAAAATTTGTGTTGTCATTGTCATTCAATTATCTGGAGAGTACTTAACCCTTTCCCTGTTCAAATCCCGGTATTAACAAGATGCTTGTTATGGATGCTTATAACATCGTCGTCATTACGTCCCGCTGCTGGTTTTAGGCATTTCTACATGGGAGAAACACATGAGGAGTTTGGGCCATAACACCACCACGCTGGCGTAATGCGGGCGGTCAAAGCAACAACCGGGACCAACGGCGAAGCAAGGAGGTGCTCGAGATTATAAATATTGATTGACCCGGTTCGGGATCGACCAAAGCAAAAGTTGCTAAATATTATTGTTTTGCCAAAATAGTGGCAAAAAAATAATTTGATAAACTTGTACTACTTTCAAATTAGGAAACGCCTTTATATTTCTCTCTATAAAATAAAGTTTTCGAAAAGTTATCCCAAATTTTCTTTAAAAAAGTTAGAAAAAGAAGAAAAAGAGTTAAAAAGATTTAGAGTTGAGAAAAAGTTAGGTTCTGTATCACTCAAATTGGAAAATATAAAACATTTTGGTTTGAAACATTTTAACATTCCATATCAAATGTCTTCTTCACGTCGAAACGAGCTCATTTAACTTTAATTTCTAATACCTTAATAACATTTTAAGCATGATATCTGTTTTTTGGTATCTTTAAAAATATAATTAGGAGTTGAAGTTACAAAAGTAAATTTATTGAAGCAGTTTAAAATATGTTAATTACTTGAATCTAAAGAAAAGTTAACGAAGTCGCTTCTGCGAGCAAACGAGAAAGCTTTAGACGTCAGCAAAAGGTACAGTTAATTGTTTTGTAATTTTAATTGCAAGTTGCTTTATTTTAAAATAAAAGTGCTATATAGTATACCGCTTTATTAAAAAAGTAGTCTTGGCTTACAACTAAGACTTTCTCATTTTTATTATACAAGCTTAGTTAAGGAAATGGCATCGTTAAACCAGGTTTATCTTTAGACATCGTTTTATAAAAAAGTATCAACTATGTCTGTCTACACCATATTCTTAAAAACGTTTTAAGAAACCTTTACTTGGGTACATCTACAACCAGGTTCAGTCTTCTTCGTCTATTAGCGAGCTAACGATTTGTCGGCGGAGTAACATCAGTGTTTTCTACTCGTAGCCAAAATTTATATCTATGATACGACAAAACTTTTCCTTCAAAATTTTTTCCCCTGTCTGGCCTATCCTCGCTTTATATCTTACTTTTTTTATACAAACCACGGCAAATGACTCAACACCACAAGATGTGAAGCTGTAAGAATAGTTCATATGCAAATGCTGCAAGTGCTGCTTGAAACAAACTATTCTAGACGCCTCCATCTTGCCGGCCCATAAGGTGCCAAGTCTCTTTTAAAGTAACATAGGGAACACATGTGCTGGCAAAGAATGTTAAGTTCCGAATGAAACGAGGCACTAAAATTCTTTGTGCGTGAAGTTGAGGTGGAGACAGTGAATTGATGACTCCGTAGATCGGCACGCGTGCTCCTAAGTAGGATGGGTGAAGGTGGGATGAGGTCAAAAAGTTCTTCAGAGCACTCTCCGTGATATAGCCGATAGAAGGCGCTAAGCGATGCAATGTCACGAGAGAATCGTAGAGGATATAGGCTGTTCGTGACCCTCTACGTCGTCAAAACAAATGGCATGACGCTGCAATCTGTCTAGGGCATCGAGGAGGTACTTGGCGGAGCCATCCCATAGGTACGAGCAATATTCCACACAAGACCGGGCTTGAGTTTATTCATCCGGGCTCCATTATATTTGTAAAAAATAAGTAATGTTGAATCTGTAGCCTCTATAGCCGCAGAAATAAATGATCGGACAAATAGAGCGAAATAAAAAAACATTAAATATAATAGTCTGAATAATTTTCGAGTGTAGAAATCTAATTTATACAGAAGCTATACTTAATGTACTATAATGTCATGTGTAATGTAGGGCCTTAATGTCAGGAATTCTCTAAAAGAATTGTTTTAAAAAGTTGGCATCCCAATCACATAACGAGGTTGTTTGTTCGTGAAAGCGAGTAAAATGGACAAGTGCAGCAAACATAACGAAGGAGTCCGTAGCTGTACTCTTTTATACAGAATAGTTACAATATAGAAGCTTGTAGAGTAAGATATTAAATTTAAAATGTTTAAGCAAGCATCTGCTTGATAAAAAAGGCAGATTGTCTGTCTAGGGTCTAGATAAACGATCTGTCTTTTTTATAAAACTAGATGGCAAACAAGCTGATGGTCCATCTGCTGGTAAGTTACCGTCGCACTGTCATCCCGAGGCCTAAGATAAAATGCCTTCCATACCCAGTATTTACACTGCCTACCTCTAAAACACAGCGAACTGATAAACGCCCGAAATAGCAAATTGGTAATGACCTGCAATATTAAAGAAATTACTTGATATTGCAGGTAGGGCTTAGTGATAATTAATTAACACTCGAATTTTAAACGCCCGACTGTGGTAGTACCACCTCCTAACAGAAGATCGCACCTAAATAACACTGCTTTAATAATAATAAGAATAAAAATAATGTGAGGATTCACGGGCATTTGGCCCTCGTGTCATTCGGTCGTACCAAATGGCTCGCCAACTCTCAAAAATCCGTCCGTCGAGATCTACACGGAATCCAACACGTTCGTGCCGCGCCATTGGCGCGCCGAACGAATGACGAAATGACGTGAATGCCAAAGCGTTATGTTGGAATCAGGGGGACTTGTTTCCTAGGCATTACGCTGTCTCTTGATTTTTAAGGAGGCGACAATGCGTGAGTATTTCCAAAAGTACCTACTTCGAATGAAGTACAATGAAAACAATATTTAGCCAAATTACTGCGGTTAATTTACGGAGATGTAATTACATTTTATTTGATTTAACAAATCAGTGTATCTCTATGCATCTTTATTTTTGGCTAGGTCTTACCCAAAAACTTAGGTTTATGTAGTCTACAGGTAGTCCAAAGTTCAGTTGTAATTTTTTTCAGTGTTTGATAATAAATTGACTGTTTTTTGAATAGTCACCCCGATCAGATTTTTCAGACGCTCGCTTAGTTTTTTTGTTGATTACGTTCGTTCGTATAACGTTCAGTTTTAAGCAACCAAAAAAATACTTTCAAGAATTATCCTAAAGTGATAATATTTATGCCAGTTTACACTAAATATGGCTCTTTTCAAATCGTGGTATGTTCTCAGCAAATAATATTTTTCTTACAACACCGTGTTATTTGGTAATCATACAGTCGATTGATTCCTTTTTCGCCGTATTCCTGTTTGAACATATTTATCTTATGTCAGCTTGTGAAAGATAATACATATTAAAAAAGTATAAAAATAAAGTATAAGCATTTATATGAATTCTAATTTAGAACTAAATAATGTTTTATTCTCATATGTCCCTAAAATAATATTACCTCTGTATGACGTCTTGTACTCTGTGCTTTTGTAGCCACTGCTTACTTGGCCACACTCCAGTGCCTTGATTTGAATGTACTATTTATTGAGGTCACTTAAATGTTTATTTTGACCTCTTTAGCAAATTAAAACGAGTATGAATAATAATTTCATGATTATTTCTACAAAGTGAATCAAGTTCTGTAGGTTAGCGACAAAACTTTAATATATCAAATAATAATATTATGTGCACTTCCTTAAAGACAGGCAAATGTCTTTTTAAAGGAGGAACTAAAGTCAACATACTGTTTTTAATAAAAAATAGAAGAATTTTGCATGAGTCATATGTGTGTATGTGTCGCAGCCATCTGGTTAAATTAACCACTTAACTGGGCGCCTAGCCCGTTTATTGAACGCGGGCATCCAATTAAACGGCTGAAAGAGAACTAGCTAAGTTATGGAGCGCAGCGTTTAACCAGATGGCTGGACGTCATGTCAGCCAACTGGTCTAAATTAGCTTTTCAATTGGACGCTTAGGCAGGTCGTTGAAATCGAAGAGCTTTTCTGTGACCTGGAATACATCTCCTTTGTAATATTTATATTTATATTACTATCTATATTTCTTCACGGTGTAACAAGTTATTAATAATACGCAATCTGGACTAGTCAACAAATCTGACATTCAATTACGCAATAAACGCTATTGTTCCGTGTAAGTTCTAATAAATTTATTTCACAATGTAAAATTAAAATCTTGATGCAAAAGACATAAAAAGTAAAATGATGAACTGTAATTATGATTTTTATCCATCAAATATTTCATATTAAAAAGATTTCCCAATTATTTTTTAAACCTTCATCTAAAGCGGCCATTATCATAGATATTGTTGATTAGATTGTAACAAAGCCGGAGATCGCCCTCGATGCTAACAACTTCGCCAAGCATTAATAGGGTTTGGTTGTTAAACTTTATAGCCTCCTTCAACTGTTTTAGCCACGACATTACGATAAAAATACTAGCTAATCCCAACATTAACGCCTTCGCGGGTTTATTTGAAAGAAAATCGAAGTTTATTTAGAACTTTTTAGTAAGTAAGTAGTATTTTTTTGCGTCTTACGTAGGAATGAAAAAGCGTGCTGTTGCCGTGCGAGAGCACTGCGTATCTTTTTTTTATATACCACTAAGGTGGCAATGAAGCATACGGCCCACCTGATGGTAAGCGGTTACCGAAACCTCTGGACGCTTGCTTGTAAGTAGGTATCACTTGCGCGTTGCCGACCCTGAAAATCCTTTTCACGCCTTGTTTGAAGAACCCCATGCTGTACTCATTTGAGAAAGCCTCTGCATGGAGCTGCGTCATCGTGCGTCGTATGTCGTGCTGCGTTTGTTGCTTTTAATTTAACTTTTACAACCTATGAATATCCAAATTACCTCCTGGTAGCGGAGTGGCTCATGCATGCATCGTTACCGTCCGTGAAAATTGTATGAAAAATAATTACTACCTGTGCATGGCACGACAACCGCACTGCTTTCGCGCGACAGCAGTACGACCACATCCGCCTTATTTGAAAGAGCTCCACGATACGATATTTACCGTGGCTTATAAACGCTTGTTGCACCGGTACATTGCAAGGGTACATTAAAGTTGAAAATAAATAGCAACGGCAAGACAGCATAAGAAATAAGTCACTTAGCTCCTAACGCAACGCTTTAGCAATGGGGTCTGGTAACTTAATATGAGTACCCGAAAAATACGACATTGCAAAAGTACCTATTGTTTGAAGGTTTAATTAAAGACTTAATTCAAATGAAAATATCGAAATAGCTTACTGTTCAATATTGCAAAGATTTAAATATTTACACCTATGAAACTTTTTAGGTCAAAGTCAAATCAATTATAGGTTAGATATCGATTGTATAAATTTTAGATTGTAATTTTAACCTCACAGTTTCACTTTCAAATGTCCTATAAGAGTGTTTGACTTATTTAAGTTAAAGCGCATTAACCTTTTTAATCCTTTGACTGACTTTAAACGACTTTTTCATTAATTAAACGAGTAATAAAGTTAAAATTAGTTTTGAAAAATTAAACTACTTAATTGAGAAGCGAGTCTTTCAGCCGACAACACTAATAGCTTCTAGCATCTTTGCTAATAATTAGACATAGTAATTATTATTATTATTATGCGTTCTTTGATTAACTACGTTGATGTCGTGATCCTAATATTTTTTGTGTAACATGGATCCATATCGGTAAAGACTAAACAGAAGACCACGATACTACATATTAGTTACTTTTTGATAAATAAGTCAGTGACTAACCCAAAACTTGATAAGTTATACAAGTTGAAGTGGATTAACGGGACACATAGAGAAACTTATACTTATGGGTAAAGAGTAATCAATCAGTGATAGTGTTTTTACTGCTTCGTATTCTTATTTATCTTGATATTTCTATATTTATAATGTGCAATAGATGCGCCACAACTAGAAATGTAGGGTAGACTGGAATAATTATTACTGTACAAACTATCAGGCTATAGAACAGTCACTGTTTTCATCTCAAACGTGCTCAAATTAGGTATAATATTATCTTTTTTTTAGCATCGAGTGAATGAACATTTCCTTAAACTCTGCTTTTTCTTCTACTACTTCTTCTTTCTTTCTTATTTTCTACTAGCATTATTTTCATAATATAAGTTTAACTATTATTTAATAAAATAAATATATAAAATATCGACTTATGTACCATAAAGTTCAATTTATTGTTAATTTCAGAAAACTTCTATCTTATGGTTGTCTGGTAGAGATCGCTTTTAGAGATACAACTACTTACTTATTTTCTTAATTATTATTATGTTGGTTTTATTTTTGTGTTGTTTATGTATAGACAACAGTACATCAAGTGTAACAGTTGCAATACGAAAGCCACCTCTATTACGAACGGAGTAAGGGCGACCTTAAGGTCAAATAGTTAGCGCTTGATGTGTTGTCGGCTGTACATGTAAAAATAAAGAATTTCTATCTATCTATATAAAGTGATGAGACAGTAAAAGATTGGAAACTACGCTCATAAAGACGCAATAATTTCCTTTGACAGTCAAATTAGTTCTATCCATTATTATTTTTTGTTTCATATATTTTGTAGCGCCACGTGCCAGTGTATTCAGTCCTATCAATTAAATTAATTTATATTGAAGCGTCTCGATGAATTAGTTCGATTATATTTATCCTTTTTAAAGAACGACAAAGCGAACCCAGTGGTTTTCTGTGCTGCGAACACTTCACTTAATGAAATAATAAATCCGTTTGTTAGTACGAGAATTGACTTCGACTTTGGCATTTCTGATAAATTAAATTGTACAACGAAGTATTTTAATTAGTCTTATTCTGGGTAGTTTCGTAAACTTTTACAGATTAATAAATTATTCATGTTATTGCTAATAAAAACTTATGAAAAATCTTAAGGGGGTTTACGCCGCACGGCTTTTTATTTCTAAAATATTGTGAACGAACAAACCGAATTAAAAAAGAGGTATTCCTCGAAGCGCACCAAATTTGAAACGCACCAAAACTATTCCTCGAAACGCACCAGTTTGGTGCGTTAACAAAATCAATAAAAAAAATATTATTTGATTCCTCGCAGCACACCAATGCCCAAAAGTTCGATAGCGATGGGTATTAATTAATTAAAAATATCGATAGTACCTGAATTAAGCCAGCCCTTAATCTAGCTTAAGGGGTGTGCTTGACTTGATGTCTATTGCCCGAAAAAATGATACATTTAAAACCTGATATAAAGATAGCGCTGAACTATATTAATCGAATATTGATTAAGTCAGTTTTGAAATAGACAAGTCGATAGAAATCGAGTTCTATGAACACTCCTGGTATTGGTTAAAATAACCGACATGGTCTCAAAATTTTTTTGTAGTATAGAACTGCGTAGCGAGACAGGCAACTTTTTCATGTAATGTTTTTAATGGGATCTCTTTCTCTGTGAATTCTGAACCCGTTTTGTGTGCTAAATCAAAAGTAAGGTGGTTTGCAAGGGCACCTATCTTCTGCTCATTTCTGCTGTGTTGGTAGTTTAAGAGAAGTGATTAGGATATTGTCACTTAATGGTCATAAGATATCTTGGTACCGGGCATTTTGATAGATTCTAACATGCAATAATGTCACTAAATAAGCATTTGGAAATTGCAGGCCTGATTAATTTTGTTAGAAAATTTTAGTAAAGTCTTTTTCATTAAGTAAGTATAATAAATTATTACCATTTGGACGTTATTACTGATTAGTTAAAGGATTTATGTTTTAGTTTAATGCTCCTGCTACAGGGCTCAACCTGTATACCAGTGGCAGGGTATAATAAAATTCCATAAGTGTACACTAAGACTTCAGCTCCGATTCTTTCTAAGTACGGTATCCACCGCCGTAATAATTATTTTCTATAAAACGCCAAATTGTATACGCCAAATTATCTACAAGATATAACGTATCTTAAGGTAAGAGTATATGTATTAAGTGGGCAATAAAAAGTAAAATTTAATAAACATAGGTACACAGTCACATCATAAAATTTATCTTATTATCTTATCTTATTTTACGTGCAAAGAGCCACTTAATTTGAAGCCTAGACCATTGATTAAACGCCGACATCCAATAAAACGGCTGAAGGACAACTAGAAAGGTCATTGAGCGCAAAGAGTTTAATCAGATGGCTGAACGTTGTGACAGCTATCTGGTTAAATTAGCCATTAAATTGGCCTAGCCGAGTCATTTGATTTACAAAGGGTTTTAGTATTACAGTTTATGTGATTGGTAGGTACAAGGTTATTTTTTTATGTCCACTTGTCACCGAAATCGTTTAGGTTATGATGAAAGAAAAAATAACCTTGATCCTACTAATCACACGAAAACTCTTTAGTACAGATGACAGCACATCAAGTGTAACAGTTGCACTACGAATAAGGGTCTCCTCTATCACAAACGGAATAAGGGTGGTCTAAGGGTCAAACTGTAACGCTTGATGTGCTGTCGACCGTACAAGATGTAACGCCTAGGCGTCCAATTGAGCTGTCTATTAATACATCAAGTTGTGGACATTTTTGTTTAGCGGACATTATGGTTTAAGAACTAAATGTCTATAAGGACGTCTCCAAATTGTATTAAGTGGCTTATTTAACCAGATAGCTGCGACAATACACTTCTAACGTCTAAAGTTATTTACTTAAATTGTATTTCAACATTTATTAAATGTTTGAAGGTATTTAGAGAAACTGAAAAAAAAGTATTATGAATGACTAAGAAAAATATACGTCCCAGGGAGGGATGCAAACTACTGAATTAGGGAGGATTTGGGAGAACCTTATTAATTCCCAACAGGCTTTCCGTTTTCATAATCTAACGTCTACTTTCTTAATGCCAGAATGATTAGTGTCATTCAACATCGAAACGAGTATTCTTAAAATATCTGCCAACGATAACGTCAATAGGTCCTATAACCTTGCCTATAGGTCAGGCAAGGTGGTCGCGGGTAGAATGTGTGCATGCTGCACTGGTTGTCTTCGCGTATGTCATATGCGAAGACAGCCAGTGCACCGCTTCGCATCAAGTTAAGCAACGTTTATACCTTCATCGTCATCATCATAATAGCCTATGATGTCCACTGATGAAGAAAGGCCTCCCCCATCGACTAATCAATGGCTCGGTTCTGCGCAGCTCCCTGCGACCCTGACCAGGTCGTCTGTCCATCTCGTGGGAGGCTACCTTAGTAGTAAAAAAAATTTACTACTAAGGTATAAATCACTGCCTTGATCATCATGCATCATTGATTGAAATGTAGTCATTTAGTTAATCAGGCGTTTAGAAGATTATGAGTAGATTTTTATAACAAAGAGCGTTATTGCTTATGATGTCGAATCTTGAAAAATGACAGCTAAAGAGGATTTATCAGAACTGTTTGTTAATCATTGTTGAAAATCCTATTTGAGTTGTATTTGTTTTTACTAATAATACGTTTAAAGCTTTTTAATATTTAGAATAACCCTCATTTAATGTAGTTACAATTAAAGAAAAGATAGTTTAATGTTTTATTGAGTAAGAGTTGTAAGCAAGTGGTCAGTCAGCATGTAGACGGTTGTAGGACATTAAGATTTCAGGCCACAACCCCACCACGCGTGACCAAAGCTGGTTGAAGGTCGCAGGAACAGCTAGGACCAACGCGGGAACTGCTTAACCTTTCATAACTTACAACACGATGGGGATCACACTCATAACAAAACCTATTGCGTCTGATATTTCAGTGCATCACAGATCAACTTTGAGCAGCACCGATAGCGAGCTTAAGCTATACTATACTACATATTATATGTCTACGGGCAGAGTAAACCATACAGTGAACTAGCGTTTACTCTACCAGTGAACAGCACCTTTAATAGTATCCGTAGAGTAAACACAAACCACCAACACCAACCTATATACCACCAGCACCGTAGCCAACAGTACAGTAGTATCAACTGAGAGTGAACTAGCGTGTACTCTACTGTTTAATCTACCCAAGAGCAGCACCTTTGATAATATCGCTTAACCGCGCTAGTGGCGCTGCTTAAAGTTAATACTACTCTACCAGTGTACTGTACCAGTTTTAGTTGGTACTCAATGTACTCTAACAATTCCGTCTACATTAGTAAGTACTTAAAGGTAAGAGTATAGTATTTATACGTTTACCTCGGACAAATGCTGTAGTTTGGTAAGTCCAACTTCGAGATAGAGGTAAATCAAAGAAACCAATTTAGATGGAGAGTGACCGAGAAATTGCGTAAGATCTTCTCGTTCAAAATTCCTCAGGGCGTCAAGTCAAAAGTCTTCGACCAGTGTGTGTTGCCAGTGATGATATCCGCCTGTTAAACGTGGTTGCTTATTATGAGTCTTCTGTATAAATCTTTTCCAACGAGCTATAGAGCAAGCTATGTTAGGAAGGGAAGTGATAGTTTAAGGCATAGCGACCACTTACCGGAAAGCGCAAAGTAGGACGGCCTCCCACTAGATGGACAAACGACCTGATTAGGGCACGGGGCGCCGTTGGATGCAGACAGGGCAAAACAAATCCGTTTGGAAATCGATGGGGGAGGCCTTTATTCAGCAGTGGACTTCATAGGCTGATATGATGATGATGATGATGATTTAATAAACTACTCGGTAAGAAATGAAATCTCGATCAAGTAGGACTGATATCAACGTAAACGTTTTAAATTTACCTCTAGAAGTCACTTATTGGAAAATAAGAAAATATCTTTAAGCTTAAAATAAAAAGTGGAAGGTTACCGAAGGAATAATCCAACAAACTGCCACAGTTTCAATAACGTTGGCCAGCACTGAAAGACTGAATAACGAAAGGGTTCTTTTATATTAAGGTATGAAAAGAAAACCATTTTTTTCTAAATGATGGGACAGTATCTTGAATATGCAGGCTAGCGCGTGATTCAACATCATTAGACCGGGAATAAGAGAGTACCTTTGAATACAACCTTTTAGCCTAGGCTTATAAAGAGACGCGACTCTGTAGTTTAATTGGATGTGTCATAAAGGTATTATTATTCCAATAGTCTTATGAAAAGGATTTATTAAATTATTTTTGTGATTCATAACTTTAAAATACATGAACAAAAACGTTATTTTTGCCACATTGTAAAGCGCTGATAATCCAGGCCTTAATAAAGCTAGATGGAAATAAATACCAAGGTTACTAGATCCTTTAGAAAATATTTCAATAATAATGGGCCTTTTCACAGTGAATATTGTAACAACTTTCAATATATTCTTTTCTCTAATTAATAATGGGTCCTTACAAATGATAATGTCAGTAATAAATGTTAAGCAAAATGCAAGAAGGTTAATGACAAACGTACCGTGCGACGTTAGAAGTGTTCCGCATCATTTATTTAACACATTCCCATCCAAACTAATGAACACACATAGAAGAAACGTTTCAAATAAAGTAGCGAGCAATAAAATCAAGTGGCCCGCTAGTCGGATATCTGACACGGAACTAATTCCCACTATATTTTAATCCAGCGAAATACAAAGGAGCCCAATTTGCATAAACCTCCACTGTTTGTTTCATGCGAGAACTATATCCGCTTTGCCGTGGACTATTTTGTTCCCGATTTATCTGTTTGCGCGACGCGGACCGATTGTAAACATTACATGGTTGAAAATTTTCGTTGTAATCATGGATTTTCGACACGTAAACGCTTTGGGAAGCTCAAATATTCGTTTACGCATGGTTTAATGAAGGAATATATTTTCACGAGAATCTGAAATACTAACTTACTATTCTTTTTTTGAGAGGAGCTCAGTGGCGTAGTGGCTTGAGTGCTCTGGTTTTGATTACGAAAACAAAGCAACTTTCGCCATTGTCGGTCCCGGGATGGGTCAATCAAATTTATAATCTCGAGCTCCTCCGTTGGTCCCGGTTATTACTGCAACCGCTTTAACCCACCAATCTGCATTGAGCCAGCGTGGTGGTGTTATGGCCCAAGCTCTGTTGTGTTTCTCCCATAAAGGAAGGCCTGTGCCTAGCAGTGGGACGTATATAGGCTGATGATGATGATGATTCTTTTTTTATTAGTCTTATCTGTGTAAAACTGAGACGAACTTTTACGTTAAAAGTTGCAGTTGTTGTTGTTGTCGTGTGGACGGAAAAAATGATTATTTGAAATACGATCCAGACTATCTCAATTGACTCATTCACTCGTTGGTGAATACGCTTATTTAAATTTGTTTGAGAAACTTTTAAATACTTTAGTATGACTATTGACGAAAAATATCCTATCTATAAATTTTGAATATCTATTCCAACTTTATAAATATTTATGCTCTATTGTCCAGAAGTCGTTTTTTACATTCTACTGAAATTGGAACTACTTTAAAATGCATAAAGTTCCTCCCGGGAAGTTACGTTTCTTTCAATCAAATGGATGTTCTTCATACATAAATTATAGAAGCGAAAAGTTTTCTCATTTTGTGAATTTTTCGTGTTTCAAATAACTTGAGATTAGAGACGGCGTGCATGTGTGGTACCAGTGACTACATGCGAAGCTTCGAAATATTCCTCGACATAAAGTTGCAATACCGTCGGAGCAGGCAGCGTGCATCGATAATTGGAAATCGCATACACCGTCATGTCTCCGATATTATTTCCATTTCGTCTTGAAATTGTTCCGGGGACTCCTTCTAAAATATGTCTCCAGGCTGGCGAGCAACGTCAGGTGTCTATTTTTATTGAAAATTGTTTCAGGTAAAACATGAATAGCTTTAATAGATAATTACTCACTCTGCTTTTACGTTCAAGTCGAATCGTGGAGTGTTTTTCATTTTGTTTAGTTTTGAGGATTTCTAAACCACTTAATTCTGATGGTTGTCCAATTTTTATCCTGGATTATAATTGTTAAATTTAACTCTAATCAGTTTTAGAATCAATAGTTAACACATAACATATAAACACTGTTTATTAAACCAAAGGTCCCGGAAAAACCTGAGCCAGGGTCCAGGGTTCCCGGGTCCGGGGAATCCTGGAAGAGAAAATTTTTGTATGACGAATACTAAAATTTGTTCACTAGTCATGAATGTATATGTGTTTTATAGTACGTATATATTTTTTTATACAACTAAATAGCAAACAAGCTGACGGCCTACTTAGTGCTTCCCGCGGTTCCCGCCGCTTTTAGACACCTGCATTAACAAGGAAAAATCACTTGATATTGCAGGTGCGTTGTCATCCTGAGGCGTAAGATGAAATGCCGTCCTTGTCCAATAATTACTATATTTATAATATTTATACACATCAGATATTATTATTATGTTTATTTTTTTATATTTCCCTTAATACATAACATAAACTCTTCCTTATGCTTAATTTGGATTAACTATTATTGATAGTAAACAGTTTTTAATCCCGTGTCAATCGTCATATAAAATAACCACATCTAGCGTCCACGGCACTACTGTACACACAGATTATGTACTGTACAGATTATGTTTGATTAGAATATCAGATTCACTATTTTATTACTAACTGACATGAAAAATATAGATTTTCTTGTCAGTAATTTAAGAATATTTACTTTAAACACATCTTAAACATTTCTGACTAACTTCAGTCATAACACGAGAAAACTTGCAATTATATTCTAAAATATCATTAACTCTCTTTCTTATTGCGGTGAAATGAAAGGGAGGCACATAAATATCAAACTGTTATCTGAAATGGAATAAGTACGCAAGTTTTAGTTTATAAATTTTATACTTGTTTGAGATTGGCAACACAGAATTTCTTGGCATTTGTGTTTAATAACATTTCTTTAGTTATTATAGTATTTCGTGTGCTGTAATTTTAATTAGCTAATTGATAATAAGCAGTTTTATATTATTCAAGTTATTTAATTAATTTAAAACAGAACGCTTTGTTCAAGACAACTCGTAAATCGTAATATATCGTCCAGATGTGGTAACAAGTTCTACGGTGCAGTCTCTCCGGATACGTATTTATTAGATTTACTGAAACGTTTCTGTGGACCAAACGATTATTTATGACCGTTTGTGGGTCCACAGCACAGAAAAGCTTACAAGGACGTCTCTCCTTTTGTTATTGTAAACCTGTTAAAGCAAAATTATATCGGTAAAAAATTAAATAAAATAAATAAAGTAAAAATTTCGTAATTTACAAGTTTACTTGATATTTTGAGAAGTCGATGATTGTACAGCCATTGTCAGAATTATCTTCGCTTTCAAAAAATGAAAATAAAAACCGACTTCAAAACTCTGAATATACTAATGCACCAACTTCAAAAAATACCTTTTTAGGAAATTAATAGATACATTTTAATACAGTTTTTTTTTACACCTGTGAAGTTGGTTTCTATTTTTTTTTGTCACACACTTTTCAGTGATGTATTTCGAAGGTTAAAACCAGAAAGGTGATTTTTAGCTGGTAGTATTCCAACGTAAACAGAATATCATAAGAACCTCTATATAAAATGGTTCTCACAAGAAAACGGAAATCCGCAATTTCCCTTACATTTATTGCAGTTATTTTGATTTAAATACCAAAACACTGATTTTGATAATACTTTCATGCGATCAATCTGAAATAATATAGTTGCTTTTTCAATAAAAAAATACTTCGTGGTAACAAACATAAAAAAACCATAAAGCCGAATTGACAACCTCCTGCTTTAAAAAATAACTATGATGGTTAAAAATAACTATGATGTTTTAAAAAAGTAACCTTATTACTGCAGCATTAGAATTGCCTTTCACTTGTAAAGATTTAAGTGTTGCTACAAATAGCATACGATTCTATCATTGCAGTGTTATGCTCGTTTTCAGTAACCTTTGCGCAGCGTTAAGAGTCTCTTCGCGATTTTTATCTCAGTCTATCTAAACGAGATAGAAAGAGACCAACGTCACTAGGAGTCACCTAAGCCTAGGGAATAGTTAGCGAAAATGGGCGTTAGACTTGCTGTTCTGAAACAGTGTAGATACTTTTGATAAATGACAGCTCGAATTATTCTGATGCTGCCTGTACAGTTGATAGCATAGAATGGGAATACGATGATACTGTCGAGTCGTATCTAGGAACTTAATAGGTAGGTACTAATTTCAGACCAAAACCTGTGTAATAGTGGTGAAACAAGTAAACGTCTGTCATAAACAGTTTATTTTAAAATTACATACCTTATTTGGAAGCTAATTAGTACTTTTGGTTTGATACTCTTTCAAATACTCAGACAAACCGAGAGACAGAAAAAAAATCTATAAATAACAGAAATAAGTTTTGTTACTAATTTTCAGTCACCCAAATTATTTTTTAAAACTATAATTGTATAATTATGCAATGAACAGACACGCGGACTTTTCATTCTTATTTTATGTATAAATTTGTCTTATAATTTTATTTTCTTTATCTAATATAATTTCAAACAAGCTTTATAATCAAAAGACTGAGCTACGTTCCAATGTACCATTATCAAAATACAAATAAATATAACTAAATAATACCGTGGACTGATGATCTGCTGCTGAGGGTCGTGGGAAGCCGATGGATGCGGGCAGCGTAGGACCGATCGGTTTGGAGATTCCTAGGAGAGGCCTATGGCCAGCCGTGGGCGTCTCTCGGCTGAAATGATGAATTTAAAATCATTTAAAATCAAAAATGACATTTAAAATCGTTTATTATTTTGTTGATCAGAAATTTCTTTACATATTTTATTTGCTTTCTTTGAAAAAACATCTTTAGTGTTGTAAAAATCTATGGATTTTAAATAACTTTAATATTAATTTTACTTAATTTAATCACTCGTCCTTAAATGCTTATGAAAACAATCTTAGATAAAACACTACTAAAAGGGTTTGTCTGTTTCATTTGACGTTATTATGAGCTAGAGAAACAAAACATGTTTTAATTGTAAGTAATAGGTTTAATGAGTGTTTATGAGTAAATTATGCGTGGTCGCAAACGAGGATGCAAAAAAAAAATCAATTTTTATTTAAAATAAACTTTTATGACAATTAAAAATTATAAATAATTACAATAAAATGAATGATTAACTTGTCCGATGTTAGGCGCAAGAATGAATCAATAATTTGTCACGTTGAGGTGATCGACGCAAGCAGCGGTGGCACGTTGCGCAGCGTCAGCTCCTCGTGTCCACGCGATGTTGTTCGTAGTAAATTAGGGCAATGCTTAATATGCATTATCCATATGTTACGACTGCGTAACACCTCCCCCCGTAGAACAGCGAGTATTGAAGACGCTCGTCGTAAATTGAGCTGGAAGATTATGGGTGCGCTCGGGTTTGCTTGGCGTTGTGTAGACTGGCTCCGTCTTTATGTTGATTTCATCTCGTGTGGCTGCTGTGATAATTTTCGTTTTCTTGTGGCACATGTGGTATCTGCGCCATGCTAATCCTCCAATGATTATAATTGTAGTTGATATGATAACGTAAATTGGTATCGTCGTATGATAGAGGCTGTAGTCATCTTCTGGGATTTGCTGAATAGGTGACTGTAAAGATACTTTGGTATTGGTGGCATGTAGATGGTCCAGATTGATTGAGTTTAATCTGAAGGTCATTCCAGGTTGAGTAGCGATGTTGTTGTCCTTGGGTATGTCCATTATTTTCACAGCTTGTCCCTTCAGGCGATTCTTCATGTTAGATAAGAGGAATTGTGGCGTCTCCACATAACAGTGTTGTGGGATGACGATGAGATAACTTCCTTGAAGTACTTTGTGTAGATCTTGTCCGCATGAGAGATGAACCTTCGTCGGATGTGGGAAGCTGGCAGTGTAGTGCTTATCGTCAAGTGCTTCGAAGGCGGGATCATCGAGTGAGATGTGTATTGGCTTGCATGTGGGTGTTTCTTGCTGGGTGGTGATGAGTTGGTGAATACAATCATCGGATGTTTGGCTTCGAAGATGCTGTATTTCTTCACAGATATATCCTTGGCTTGTCTTAGGGCATTCTGTATCTATGTACTTGAAATCTTTCAGGTGGACGGCAAGGAACGGAAATGGTGGTGTGAGGATCTGGTGATTTTTGTTGGGAATAATAGATAATTTATAATAGTCGTAAGTCTGGGGTATAAAAATAGGAAATTTATAGACTATTATTATTTCGTTACCTACATAGTAGAAACCTAACTTTACTATATCGTAATATTCTCTTGTATCTAATTCAATTGTTTTTTCCCTACCATATAAGTCCTGTAATTTGTTATGCGTATCCCTAATTAATTCTGTATTTAACATTGAATGGTGGACACTACCTGTCTTAATGAATGCTAGAGTATTTTGTAGCTTTGTGATCTCGGCTGTTACGGAATCTATATTATCCCCGAGAATTAAAAATACTTGCGCGAGATGAGCATATTTAATTAAATCGTTGTCATTAGTAGCTATACTTTGTCTAATTTTTGTTAATAATTTTTCAATATTTCTTTGATTGTTTACTATGCTGTCAATAATTTTAGAATACTGGGATGTCCAATCTTTAGTTAAGCTGACGTGATTGTTAAGCTCAGTTACCAATTGATTCTCCTTATTTTGTAAAGTCTTAATAGCACTATCATAATGTAATGCATCTGTGTAATCTAAATTGCCTGTTATGCTTTTAACTACGGAACCAAGGCCATCGATAAGTCCCCTTTTAGCCCTATGCATAGTAAAGGTAAGTAACTGCTCAGATAAAGATTTCAGTTTACTTTTAAGATAATTAACGTGCGGTTCAAACAGAAAGGAAGTTTTATTATTAAGCTCTGGACCAATGCTATCTAACTGAAGGCTAATTGAGTGTAATTTACTTTCTAAATCTTGGAGATTAATGGGTTGTAATAATGAATGATAGTAAGAAACGATTCTGGATGGGCCTATTTTAAAAGGTAATAAGCCGGGTCCGTCGTCAAGACTCTCAAGTCTTATCTCCTGCATTATGATGGGATGCAAGAGTAGATGAAGTACCAACAGGATTCTGTAACAATTGTGCTGTTTTAGGTACTCGTTTTAAACGGGACTTAGCAATGGGACCACGCTTTTTCTTTGTATAAATGTGTATAGGTAGGTCTGCCATAACTACGTCCTGTGTATAACGAGGGGCAAGTTTCTGACGAGATGTTAAAGGGTTCCTCACGAAAATTCGTTGCTCAGGCGAATATTCTATTTCAGGATCTCTAGATTGATTTCTTCTATCTATTATATCTTTACGCAATGAAGAGCATGATTCATGAATTAAATTGTAAGCCAAGCTCATCTTGTTCCTATGATCTGTTATATATTGTTGTAATAAATTAGCAGATAGATCTATATCGAAGGGGTCTCTGGGGTCAAAATGGCCTGTTACGACTTCGATAGGTTTGCACTTAGTAAAACTATGTATGGTGCTATTATAAGCCAGAAGGGCATATGGCATAAGATTAATGGTAGATTCGTTTTTCTTTCCAATCTTTAAGATACGGAGATGCTCCAAAATCGTCGAATGGAATCTCTCTACAATTCCATTCTCGTTAGGAGTATGCGGCGCTATTTTATGGTGTTGAATTTTATGTATTCGTATGAATTCAGAGAAAAGTTGGTTATTAAACTCTGGTCCGTTGTCCGTAACTAACGTTATAGGTATACCATGATGAGTGCAATATTTTAATACTGCTTGAACGACACTTACTGCAGTCCCATCTCTTAAGTAATATGCCTGCGCATATTTGGAGAAAGCATCAACTATTGTTATAAATTTCTCACCTTGGATGCTAAGAAGATCTACATGTACTAATTCAAATGGTTTGCTGGCGGGTGGAACTAATCGAAATTGTTGTTTGATTGGGTTGCGATCGTATTTGGCCTGCCCGCACACCGTGCACTCGTTAATAAATTTGGTGATATGTTCACGCATCTTAGGCCAGTAATACTTATGAGATAGGGCTAGGTAGCATTCGTTTATGCCGCGATGGTTGGTTTTACCATCATGATAATTACTAATTATCTCCTGCTGTCTTAAGTATTCTCTTACATTATCTAATTCTACTTTAGCTATATTAAGATTCATGGCCGAATTTTTAAACGTTTTCTGTATAATTGGTACAATGGCATACATAGCCGTTGTAGGGTTAATAAGGAGACCTGTCTTTATTTTAGGATGAACGTATTCCTTAATGGCCATGATTACGTCTTCCTCTAGATTAGATTCTGATAACTGAAGAGAGATTTTTGTATGTGTATCGAATGGTTTGGTTATTACTGGTTTTCGTTTAATATCTCCTACTATATTTAGGATTATCTGTTTGGTAAATTTATTTAAAGGTTCATCCGTAATTGGAACCTCCAGTATGGGATTTTCCTCGTTTGTATGTACTGTGATGGTTCTGGAATCATCCAGCCCTGGAGCTGTCATGGTTCTAGAATCATCTAGAGAAGGTACTTTCTCTGATGGATTTACTACGATGGAACTTAACTCTTCGTTGTTAATTTCTATTCGCGACAAGGCGTCTGCATTTGTGTTATTTTTGCCTTGTTTGTAAATTACAGTGTAGTCGTATTCACTCAGTTTCAGGCGCCAACGTGTTAACCGAGAGTTAGGTTCCTTCAAGTTCATCACCCATTGTAAGGGCTTATGATCCGTTATAATTTTGAATCGCCGACCAAACAAATAAGGCCTAAAGTATTTGGTGGCCCACACGATTGCCAAAAGCTCCTTCTCTATCGTACTATAATTCAATTCGCTCGAGTTCAGAGTTCTAGATGCGTACGCGATCGGTTTGTCAGATCCTATCATTCCCTGGGATAAGACTGCCCCAATGGCTACGTTGGACGCGTCAGTTGTCAGCAAAAATTCTTTTGAGAAATCCGGGTACTGGAGTATGGGATCGTTCGTTAACAGCGTTTTACAGTGTTCAAAACAGTCAATGTATATTTTATCTAGAGAAATCTTGGAACCTTTTTTTAAGCATTGCGTTAGTGGTTTAGTAAGACGCGCAAAATCTGGGATAAATTTCCGGTAGTACCCTAGTAACCCGAGAAAACGTTTGATTTCGGTAGGTGTTTTAGGTATGGGGTATTCTTGTATGGCTCTAATTTTGTTAGGATTCGGTTTAACGCCGTCCTTACTGATAACATGTCCGAGGAAGTCAGTTTCCAGCTTCAAGAACTCAGACTTATCCATCTGAATTTTGAAGTTGGATTCTCGTAATCTATTAAAGACCTTTTCTAAGTTTACTATATGTTCCTGCAATGAGGTACTATAGACAATAATGTCGTCCAAATATACTAGACATATTTCATTCTGGAGGCCTTTGAGTACATTATCCATCACCCGTTGAAAGGTTGATGGTGAATTTTTTAAGCCCATAGGCATCCTGAGAAATTCATAATGCCCGTTCTCTACATTAAACCCAGTCTTATGGACATCCTCTGGATCCATCTCGACTTGGTAGAACCAGCTCGCGAGATCTAGGGTGGTGAAATATTGACATTTTCCCAATTTGTCTAGTACGTCGGTAATATTGGGAATCGGGTATTTGTCGTCAACTGTTTTCTCGTTTACTTTCCGGAAATCTACTACAAGTCGCCACTTTACTTTGCCCGAGGCGTCTGCCTTTTTGGGAACAACCCAAATAGGAGAGCTCCAAGCAGAATCCGAGGGTCTTATAATATTTTGTTCCAACATTTTTCCTATCTGATTTTGAACCTCTTGCCTATGAATATAAGGATATCTATAATTTTTAGCATGTACTGGTATTTCATCAGATGTTCTAATCTTATGTTTTATCTTGTTTGTGAACGTAAGTGGTTCTCCCTCGAGATAAAACACATCGGCATAGCGGCCGCACAGATTTTCTAAGTTAGCAAGTTCTTCGGCGTTCAGATGTTCAGTACGGAGACGCGATATCACCTCTTTAGCGCGATCAGATGAAATGCCACTACTCTCAAGTTCAAAGTTAAATATCTCTGCTGTTACTGAACGATCCATAGAAAAAATTATATCATTCGAGGTGGTGTTAGTTACTTCTACCCAGCCTCGATTGTTTTTTACTTTAGTTAAACACTCGGATATGTGACAATTGCAGATAGTTTGATTGGTAACGTATACGTCACCGTCTTGGCTATTTATTGGCAATCTTACTATCTTAGATGACTGAGCGGGGATAATTTCTTCGTAGATGTTAGCGATTCGGGAGTCATACATACTAATAGGAATTTTAGCACTACGA
Organism: Nymphula nitidulata; assembly: GCA_947347705.1. Lineage (NCBI taxonomy): Eukaryota > Metazoa > Arthropoda > Insecta > Lepidoptera > Crambidae > Nymphula > Nymphula nitidulata. Next base: position 10,047,806 of record OX374626.1, on the reverse strand, counting down.
GTTATTAGTAATCTATTTTTTAAGTCTATGTTAGTATCCCATACATCTAGCAAATCAAACCCTAGAAGTCCATCAAAGTAGTTATGGAAATTATAAACGAATAACGTCATATCCCCTTGTTCCTTAAACTCCGGAAAACAGGGCAAGGTTATGGAGTGATTACTTGTGCTCGTGGTATGTACGTTAGTAACCTGGAATGGCTCGTAATTTAATGGCACATGGTTAAAATATTTTTGCACCGCTTGTGGACTTATGAACGATTGATTAGCGCCAGTGTCAATAAGAAATTTTAAAGGTGGATCACTAATCTGAATATAACCTAAATGCCTCTGAATGTGGAAATTAACTTCTATTTTGGTTTGTCGGATTTGGGTGCCTTCTGAAAATTTCCTTCATTAGATAAGGAGGGGGTCGAATCGGCCTCTTCGTGTAACTGTATGTCCTGATACTGATGCTGGTCATTATAATAGTAGTCGGGATACTGTTCATAGGGAACGAAATCTTGAACGAATAGTCTTCCTGATTATAATCGTATTCATAATGGGGGTCATAATCATGACTATGAGATAAATCATTGAAATTTACTTCCCTAGTCTTAAAATAATTGCCCGGGGGTGGATTGCCGAATTTTGACCAATCGTGCCCGGATGGTGGTAGTTGTTTCGTGACGTATGGAGTAACGCCACTCATAGGACGCGGTCCATTAAAATTAATGGGAGGTTGCATCGGAGGTTTATTAAACATTCTAAAATTACTGTTCTGAGGGTTAAAGTACGGGGTACGGAACATTGGTTGGCTTCGAATGGGACCTCGGTTGAATGTAAGAGGCTGCATTGGTTGCATAGGCGGCTTCCGACCCTGAAGGGGTTGCGGCTGCATCAGCTGCCCAGGTGCTCTCCAACCCTGAAGGGGTTGCGGTTGCGTTGTAAACTGTCTAGGCGGACCAGGGAAAATTGGGTTATGTTGCCTTGACGGCCCAGGCATGTTAAAAGCAGAAAGTTTTTGAGAGAAGTTATTTAAGGGTAAGTTAAAATTTAAACTGGGGGGTGGTTGTTGCCAATCTTTTTTACTGGGGCCCCCATCATTACGCTGTTGCATATAGAGGGTATTAAGTTCCTCTTGAACAAATTCTAGGGCTTTTTCCATGCTTTCAGGGCGCATGCAACGAATCCTAGATCCTAGTGGGTCCTTAAGGCCACGTAAGTATGATTGCAAGGTAAGTTTCTGATATAAAGCACGCTTTGCTGCGATCGTGGTAGCTACATTTTCATGGAGTGCTACATAAGTCATTATTGTGCTAAATAAATTCTGGCAACGTTCGTAAAATTCCTGGGGCGAGTTGGACCCCTGAGTCTGTAAGGACAGATCGTTATAAAGAGCCGTTTCGTCGCGGTGGTCCGCGAAGTTATTGGTAAGAGCATTACGTATTCCTGTCCAATTATCACCGACACCACTAGAGTTAATTAATCTAGCCGCAGGGCCTGTTACCTTATTCAAGATGCCATTTATAAGAGCTAAGTTAGATAATTCATGTCCTGGATTGACATTGAAATGCGTGATTACTAACTGATCGCAAAGTTTTATAAAACGAGTCAGGACGTGTGGGTTACCATCAAATTCTGGGAGCAATCTCAGAGATTTATAAATTACATCTATCTCGTCGTTGGCCATGGTTCTTTCTAATTTTCTAAAATCGTCTATCGCACTAAGCCTACTACTGGACCTACTACTACTGCTACTTAAATGACTAGACCGCGATTCTCTGGGATGAAAAATCTTGGCTAATTTTATTCAAAAGGTGTATATAATAAATATGCAATTATTTATATTTAATAAGAAGATTAAAATAGGATATATAAGGAAATAAGAGAGGAATTACTTGAAAGATTCAAGGTACTCACTGCATTGCCTTTCTTCTGCAGAATCGAAGTCTGGATTCACCTCGGCTGGATCACGACGTAAGTTCAGGATACTCGGGACGCGACTTAATAGCCACTCGGGTGGCCTCGTGAATACGGAAATCTTCCTTTTTCTTCCCGAACCGACCCGTGAGTATCCTACCGACTGCGCCAATTATGCGTGGTCGCAAACGAGGATGCAAAAAAAAAATCAATTTTTATTTAAAATAAACTTTTATGACAATTAAAAATTATAACTAATTACAATAAAATGAATGATTAACTTGTCCGATGTTAGGCGCAAGAATGAATCAATAATTTGTCACGTTTGAGGTGATCGACGCAAGCAGCGGTGGCACGTTGCGCAGCGTCAGCTCCTCGTGTCCACGCGATGTTGTTCGTAGTAAATTAGGGCAATGCTTAATATGCATTATCCATATGTTACGACTGCGTAACAAGTAAGGTAAGGCTGTAAATGTTTATGTTCATGTAGAGGTTGGCGTTGTCAAAACTTCTGGGAAATGTGACGCTGACTGTTAAGGCGGATATTAAAGGTCACAGCTTGAAAACAAACAGTTTTAAACCGAAATCCGTGGTCTTAAACTGGTTTTAAACGTGGTCGTCCACGTGGTAAGAACACTAATGAAATTGATGAAATAATTCATTCGTAAAAATTAAGATAAAGAGATCAATTCTACCATTTTTGTTGATTCGACTGAGTTACATTTCATACTTTTTAGCCGACTTCAAAAAAGGAAGAGGTTATCAATCAGACATTTTTTTGTAGCTCATATCTTCGTCAAAAGCAGACTTCAAAAAAAGGAGGAGGTTATCAATTCGACTGTATTTTTTTTAATATTTGTTACCTCAGAACTTTCGACTGGGTGAACGGATATTGATGATTCTTTTTTTGTTCGATGCAGAAAAGTTACCATTTGGTCCCATAAAATGTTTTTGATATAGGTACCCATTAGGTAGTTTGGTTTTTAAATCAAAAAAACTGGAATGAGAAATTGCGGATTTTTGATTTCCTATGAATTTTTAGCGAAATGAGTCGATAGTAGAAAATAATATAAGCTCACGGTCACCCATCTAGCTTTGACCTTAATAAGTTATCACTAAAAATTGAGAAAAAAAATTTTTAAACAATAATTAAAACCGACTCCAAAAAACTGAAAAGAATAAAATAATGAAATTTTGGTAGGTACTCATACCTTAGAAACATATTTTTGGAGTTGGTGCTAAGTTGTTTCCAGAAACATTAAATAGTGAGGCACCGATTTTTTAAATGTTTTTACTTGTTTTTGGAATGGGTCTGTGGCTATGGTAATATATTAGGTTGGGGAAAAAGTCTTTTCGCTTTATAGTATGTATGAACTTGTAATAAAATCTCTTTGGCTGTACTATTTGTATCTGGCTGGTTTTGGTATCATTAAAAGTTTAGATTTTAAAAAAGAAAAGTCCAAATTCAAATTAGGAAAATGTGTGTTTTTCATTTGTTTTTCGTACTGTCAAGATGAGTGAATCTAATGAAGAAATTCGATACATTTTTAAATTTTCCTACAAAAAAGGGAAAAATGCAACGCAAGCCGCGAAAAAAAATTGCGATGTTTATGGACCTAGTGCAGTGTCTGTGAGAGTAGCACAAATTTGGTTTAAGCGTTTTCAATCCGGAAATTTTGATGTCAAAGATGCACGTCGCTCTGGTCGCCCTATTACGGATAAAATTGATGCCATTTTTGAAAAACTGGAGCAAGATCGGCATATCAGTAGTTACGACGTAGCTGAAGAACTGGAAATTGACCACAAAACAGTTTTGGCGCATTTTAAAAAAAATGGGTACACAAAAAGCTCGATATTTGGGTACCCCACGAGCTCACTGAAAGAAACCTAATGAACCGTGTCATCATCATCATCATCACCAGCCTATATACGTCCCACTGCTGGGCTACATGGAAGAAACACATGAGGAGTTTGGGCCATAACACTACCACGCTGGCCCAAAGCGGGTTGGTGGGTTAAAGCGGTTGTAGTAACAACCGGGACTAACGGCTTAACGTGCCTTCCGAAGCACGGAGGAGCTCGAGATTATAAATTTTGGTTGACCCATCCCAGGGTCGACCATGGCGAAAGTAGCTTTGTTTTCGTATTTGAAACCAGAGCGCTCAAACCAATACGCCACCGAGCTCCTATGAACCGTGTACTCACGTACTCAGCTCGGTGGCGTATTGGTGTGATTCTTTATTACGACGTAATGAAACCGAACCATCTTTGAAGAAGCTGATAACTGGTGATGAAAAGTGGATCACGTACGACAAGAACGTGGGAAAAAGGTCGTGGTCAAAGGCCGGTCAGGCTTCACAGACTGTGGCGAAACCCGGGTTAACTCGCAACAAAGTGATGCTGTGTGTGTGGTGGGACGGAAGGGCATTATTCATTATGAGCTGTTACCACCAGGCAGGACCATCGATTCTGAACTGTACTGCGAACAACTGATGAGATTAAAGCAAGAAGTTGAGAGAAAGCGGCCGGAATTAATCAACAGAAGGGGTGTGGTTTTTCATCATGATAACGCTAGACCACACATATATTTAGCCACTCAGCAATAATTAAGAGAGTTTGGCTGGGAGGTGTTAATGCATCAGCCGTATAGTCCTGACCTTGCACATTCAGATTTCCACCTGTTTCGCTCTCTTCAGAATTCTCTAGGCAGTTTCAGGTTAACATCACGAGAGGACTGCCAAAACCACTTGTCGCGGTATTTTGATCAGAAGCTCCAAAATTTCTATAGCAATGGGATCATGTCCCTACCTACAAAATGGAAAAAAGTTATCGAACAAAATGGTACCTACATACTTTAGTTAAATGTAAATAAACTATATTAAAAAATGTTTTGTATTTTCTTAAAACATGCGAAGAAACTTTTTCCCCAACCTATTATAAAACGTCCAATCGTCGCGTTCTTCATTAATTTTGCTATAATTTTATCTTATAAATCAAAATTTATTTGTTTAAAATTATGATAAGCTTAAATATATAACCTCCTAACCCATTTGTTAGTATTAGTTTTCTATTGGAGCTTTGTTTCACACTCCATTAAATTTAGTATCTCGCCAGCATCGCGTCTAGATCGTAAGTCAATCCCCGTCAAGTGATTGCACCAATTATTCACGACTACAATAATACTATCGTCCGCAAGCTTTGTTTCTTCACTGAAAACTTATTGCCGGATAACCCAGTCCTCCTGGATAATCCCTATATTTAACATCTGCAGGAATATACCAGTCTCGACTTGGCAGCGCTAGTTTAGTTTGAAAATCTGTTTATTTTTCCTGTGTTTTGCTTTCCTGTTTACCAGATTAAAAATAATATTAATAAGCGATGCTATTAAAGATCTTAGTAACGCTATAAAATAAGATTGTATCCATAATCTCAATAATAGTTTTTTTTAACACCAACAGTAGGTGTACATAGATAACTATCTAACGCATTTTTTTCATAAATAAATGCTACATTCCGTATTAGTAATAATAATATTCAGACTCTCGCACCTATTTTCTAACCTAAAGTTGGCATCATTAAGAGATTGTTTGTGTTTAAGGATACCAGATAACGGAGCAATAATGATAATAATATGTATATTAATCTTGGCAATATACTAAATAAACATATACACATCCATGACTCGTGAACAAATCGCTCGTACTCATCATACAAATATTTGCTTCTACCGGGATTTGAACCCGGGACCTATGACCGAGTAGCCTGTATAGCAAGGGGCACAGACCACTCGGCCAGCCGGCCGTCAAATTCATACACCTTTTTAATACAAAGCACGACAAATGACTCAACACCACCTGATTTGAAGCGGTAAGAAGAGTCCAAATGCGAAGAAGCCCGAAAGGTGCTTTTTCACGCCTCTTTTGAAGGAACCCATGTTATAAGAAGGTGGGAACACATGTATTGGCAAAGAATTCCAAATTCTGGAAGTACGACAAAGAAAAGAGCTACTAAATTTCTTTGTACGTGATGTTGAGGTGGAGACAGTGAATTGATGACTCCGAAGACCGGCACGCGTGCTCCTGAGTAGAAAGGGGGAAGGTGGGATAAGGTCAAATAGCTCTCTCTGTGATATAGCCGATAGAAGGCGCTAAGCGACGCAATGTCTCCACGCAATTGGAGAGGCTCAAGGTTATTCGTGACCTCAACATCGCCAACGATACGGACAGTACGACGCTGCAATCTATCCAGGGCATCGAGGAGGTACTTGGCGGAGCCATCCCACAAGTGCGAGCAATATTTCACGCAAGACCGAACCGTGAAAAATCGACGCACCTTGTTCAGGACACCGAGCTTCCGTGAGGCTGTTTTGATCATGGTTTCGATGTAGTTCCTGGAATTCAGATCGCAACATATCTCTATTCCTAGCAAGTTTAGGGAGCCCTGTGCCAAAATAGTAGTGCCCTGAAGAGACGGAAGGGGAAGGAACGGCGACATTCTAGCTGTAAACGCGCACACCTGTGTTTTCTTAGCATTGAACTCAACAAGATTGTTAGATCCCCATTCAGATATGAGGTTCAACACCCTGTCGAGCTCAATGGTAAGATTCTCTCTCACCCTCTCGGTTTCAGCGCGCCCAGCCCCTGGGCGACCGTAATATTCCCCATACACTGTACTGTCATCTGCGTAGCAATGAATGTTTCCTAACGGAATCATGTCATTGATATGAAGAAGAAAGAGTGTGGGGGATAGAACAGAGCCTTGTGGTACACCAGCATTCACTGACATGAACCGCGAAGCTCATCCATCTGCGAGGACACGGATTCTTCGCTTATGCAGGAAGCCGGCAATCCAGTTACGGAGCTGAGCGGGCAGACCGTATGCCGGGAGCTTGGAGAGAAGAGCCCTGTGTCAGACCCGATCAAACGCTTTGGCAGTATAAAGGCTAACTGCCACTGACTTATCACCTTTGTCAACAGCTTCACCCCCGACATGCATTAAGTACGCTAGAAGATCACCCGTTGACCGCTTCGGCCGAAACCCCCACTGTAGATCATTAATTAATGAGCGATCTTCTAGGTATCGGATCAGCTGGTGGTTTAAGAGCCGTTCCATGACCTTGCAAAGAACTGAGGTGACAGCTATTGGGCGGTAGTTAGCTGGGTCGGATCGGTCTCCCTTTTTAGGGACCGGTTGCACATTGGCCTCTCTCCAAGATTCCGGCACACACCCAGAAGAGAGCGAAAGACGGTTTAGCCACGTTAAGACGGGAGACAACTCCGCTGCGCAGTTTTTCAGTACTATCGCTGGAATGCCATCAGGTCCACTAGCTTTCCGGACGTCGATTGACTGAAGCTCCTCACGTACATCACATTGCCTAATACGAATATCCGGCATTGTGTGGCCACAGTGGGGGAGTGTTGGTAGCTGTAAGTTGCAGTCATCGATTCGGGAGTGAACAGCAAAGAGTTTTACTAAGAGGTCGGCTTTCTCTTGCGGCTTGTGAGCTAGCGAGCCGTCAGAACATCTCAACGGGGGCAGCGAGGGTTGACAGAAGTTGGACTGCACGGCTCTGGCCAGACGCCAGTAGCTACGGCTTCCCGTAAGATGCGTAAGAAGTTCTTGGCCTACTCGTGCAACGCGCTGTGCCTTCGCTTTGATGAAGGCCCTTTTGCAGAACTTGGTGGCGTTGTTATAGACTGCTTTCAGTGAGTCAATGTTAGGATCCTCGCAAGCTCGGCCCCTGATCCAAGCGCGGTATGCCAACTGTCTGTTTTCAACAGCTAAGGCACACTTGTGGTTGAACCAGAGGCTACGCCTACCCCTACTGATGAGATGAGATTGAGGGATATAGTCTTCCATCCCTAACATGATCTCATCAGCAACAGCAGTAGCGCTAGCATTCGGGTCCAGCTCACTAAAACAGCGCTGCCTCCAAGGGACAGACACGAAGTAATCCCACATACCGTCCCAATTTGCCAACGCATAGTGCCAGATGCGGCGTTTGGCAACCATAGGTACCAGTGGCGACGCTAGTGGCACTCCAGCGGATACCAGGCAGTGATCCGATATTCCCAAAGAAGCACCAACCTCTAGCCGATATCCATCCGGGCGAGACGTCAGCAGAAGGTCCAACAATGAGGGCGCGTGACCGACAATGTCTGGAATCCTGGTAGGCTGATTTACCAGTTTAGTCAGGTCGTGCGTGAAAGCGAAAGCGTGGGCAGTTCTACCAGCATGGTCAGTTTTAGAGGAACTTAACCACGACTCGTGGTGAGCATTGAAGTCCCCTAAAACCACCTATTCCGCGGTTGGAAACTGCTCCTGCGCAACATCTGCCACCTGACTAAGATGTTCGAAAAGTCGAGTTGTCTCCATGTCACGCTGTGGGATCTATAGAAGCACACGTAGACACGGCAATGTGTGCCCAGGTCCACATGTACCCCAAAAATAGAGTAGGAAGGGTCCTCCAAACAGCGCAGACGGCCACAGCAAACATCCGCGCAGACAAACAAGCATACCCCGGCCTTCGCTTTGAAGGACTTTTAAAGAGCGTAGACGGGGTAATCCAAGTAGCTGGTGTCTGCCGGGCGGAGTATTGGCGTCTCCGTCAATAACAGCATTGTGGGTCAAGCCGTCTTGAGATGTTGGTGGACGGCATTGAGGTTAGCATGGAGCCCACGGATGTTAGTGAGCCCGACCTCAAACAGCGTAGTTGTGGTGGGGGTGTGCATCGCTGAACGACTGGAAATGTTATTGAGCGCTGCCATAGTTGAAGATAGAAGGAGGAGATGCGTGAATTGGGGGTACGTTGCCGCGATATATACGGTCAAAGCGTGAGGCCTATATCCCCAGGTAATAGCCGACAGCAGAAAAGCGCTTACCCACTGAACGGAAGGGCCCCCGAACCCCCCCAGGAATGGCCGCCGGGACCCCACCACCCGGTCACCAACCGGCACGACGTAACCACCCCAAGATTATGCGTGGCATGATAGGGCAGCCTCACGAACTGGTTAGGTTCGCTTGGGCCCCTGTACTGTACCACGGGCGGTCAATGCAGTCCACCTGGCTCTGGTTAGACGGAAGCCGTCACTGACCGCATCCTTCGCCGCAACGTCTCCCCAAGCTCTGGTTGTACGCTGACTGATCCCGGAATGCGCAAGGAACCCGCAAGTTGTCATTTGGCGGGTTTTACGCCATGCGTACGGTGGTCACTAACCAGACGAGTGATCAGACCCTACTACCAGTCGAGCAATTGGTAGCTCGGTAATCCCTTAGTCGCCTCTTACGACACCCACGGGAAGAAATGGGGCGGTGAATTGTATTCTTAATCCGTCACCGCACGGACGAACGACCTACTACAGATTATACAGATACTTTTAAACTATATTGTTGGGTGGGTACTTAATGTTATAGACAAGTTTAAAAATGTTTAATTGCCAGAAATTTGGAATAATTTTAATAGTTGTAAACACAAAATATGAAAAGAAACTAAAAATTAAAGCTCTCCCCGATTCTCGCTCGTTCAGCTAGCTATTAATAATTTTGTACTTGAGGGTTGTCAGTGAATCGGCATGAATGTCGGGGTTGAATATGGTTTGAATTTATAATAATTACCTACTATGCGATATTCTCAATACTTTTGCGTTGACTCCTATGTTAGTTTTATGCACTGGCCGAGTAAAATTGTTGTTTTGTTTAAAAGTAAGAAATATTTCTAAAGATGTTTAAAATTATTCGTGTGCCTTGCTACGGCGGAGCCAAGATCGCGGATTGCAAAGGACACCCCCGGTTTCCATACAACTTTGGGCCTGATGGCACGGGACTGGAAATTGGCCTAAAATTACATCGCCCATAAAGGTTTATTCAGCCAAATTTTCACGTCTAACAGCAATGTCCATATTATGTAAATGACACACAAAACATTTTTATAGGTTATGTATGTTTCACTTGGTTCAAAAGACGCGTTATTTAATAAATAACATTATTCTATGCAGATCTTTACATAGTTAATGACCTATTTAATTTTAAATACTGTTAAAATAGTTTTCATCAGGCTAACGATCAGAAAAAAATATTTTACTAAAATCTATTTTTTTTTTGTTGAGTCCTCCCTATAGAAACGAAGCCGAAGGGTCTTGCTCATGCAGCCGTGTCCTAAGTATAGTTTCTATATTTCTGCATTTTATTGTAATGAAATACGGGTGTGAGAGAGTTCGGCGCCAAATATATATTACTGCTACTTCAATGAGGTGGAAAAACAAGATGACATTGTCAACTTCTTTCACACTTTTTATTTACAAATATGGTTAAGTACCTAATGTATAAAATAAATTCTAGGCGATAGATCGTCATTCAGTCTCTTTGTGGTATTAAAAAGGATAAAATAATTAAATTTTAGTAGGTACTCATCCCCTAGGAACATATTTTTGGAGTCGGTTATTCACTATCTATGGTTTCTGGAAACAATTTAGCACCAACTCCAAAAATATGTTCCTAGGGGATGAGTACCTACTAATATTTAATTATTATATCCTTTTCAGTTTTATGGAGTCGGTTAAGTTTAACTTAGGATATCTACGTGGTTAACTTTTTATCATTCAATAATTAAATATTTACCTAAAACATACTGTTTTACCGAAGAGTAAAACAGTATGTTTTAGGTAAATAAAAACTTAAAAAAAAAAAAAAAAATCATTTTCCGTTTTTTGGAGTCGGTTTTAATTTTTGTTTAATTATTTTTTTTACAATTTTTAGTAATAACTTTTGAAGGTCAAAGCTAGATGGGTGACTGTGAGCTTAAATTGATTTCTACTATCGTATCATTTCACTAAAAATTCATAGGAAAGCAAAAATCCTCAATTTTGCTTATGTAGACGACTTAATTTTTCAAGTTTTTTTTATTTAAAAACCAAACTACCCAATGGATTTTCAAAAAATTTTTATGGGACCAAATGGGAACTATTCCGCATCGAGCAAAAAAAGAATCATCAATATCGGTTCACCCAGTCAAAAGTTCTGAGGTAACAAACATAAAAATAAACATACAGACGAATTGATAACTTCCTCCTTTTTTGAAGTCGGTTAAACAGACGAATTGATAACCATCTCCTTTTTTTGAAGTCGGTTAAAAAATAAAAGAAAAATATGGAAACAAGTAGTTGAATGTGGAAACATACTTATTGCTTAAATACATATTGCATGTAATTTTGGGCCCTAAATCGGGGAACTTCTTTGAATATGAGACAAATGACGTTAAATCTTAAGATCTTTTAAAATTCAAAATCAAAAATTCAAGTTTTGTTTATTTTCCTTACAATAAAGTATTTTACATGTTATGAGATCTATTTAAGTTTTTGAAACCTGTAGTAGAAGAGTCCCCTCTTCACTGTGGAACATAAACTATTAACTAATTACTAATATCTAAAGACAATGTGCACTAGCACACGTTGGCTATGTATATTCAACTTATTTTTTTTTATTGATGAGTTGGACTAAATAAATATGATATTATCATATTAATATGTACACAGATACAATACATATATTATAATATCATGAAATCTTTGGGATGCTATCGTTTAAAAATATAAGTATTCCATTTTTTGGCTCCTTTATATATCGTCCATATTGACTCTAAGTATACAAAGGAGATGTCCTAAGCATGTATCGAGACTCAGCCAGGTTTATGTACATTTTACTTCAATATAGGAAATTTTAGCAAAACAGTTTTTAACGGATCATTTTCTTTTTATTTGCTATGTTTCGTGGTACAAAAGAATAGTTTAACAAAATGCAACTCAGCCTAATATTCATCATGGCGCTTTTGTCACTTGGTGACTTTTAGTTGACTTCTTTGTCACTCGCCTTAATGGAATATCGAATACTTAATAGTGAAATGGACGAATTATTTTGACCTACTTACTGTACACGGAAACGAATTATTAGTATTTTTCCTTATTTTTTGAGATAGTGTATACACATGGCTGGATATGAAACATCTCCTTGAAATCAATGAATGTCGGCTTCACCGAAGCGAGGCACATAAAATTTAAAGTCTATAATCATCAACAGTAATAATTTTATTTTAATCTTGCTGACTAAACTTGATAACTTAGAGAATAACCACATCGCTGAACATTGCCCACGCTAGGAATCGACCTTACGACTTCTGAATTAGAGGACTGATATCTTAACATTATGTAAGAGTAAAGTAATTGCTAAATAATAAGGCTTTCGATATTCTTTTTTCTATGACTTGTGCAAAGCGATTTAGTACCGTCGTAGGAATCGAAAATGCCATTGTGTGTCTCGTCTACATACGAGATGAGAGCTCAATCGATTCGAATAGGTAAGAAGATACGATTTCTTTCTCGTATAATATTGCTATTTTTCACGAATAAAAGCATGGAAATGCAGAATAATAAAATTTCCGAATTGTCTGAGATTGTGTTATTTGTCTCCTTTTTGGATAATTCCAGGATACAACATAATAAAATTGACGAATATTCTAGAAATATTTGAATTGGTAGCTTCCATTACTTGTGTTTCGCAGCAAATACATTTATCAGAATTGCACCTCCAACCGCTAACAAGATTTACAGAGAGAGCGGACGGTGTAACGCGTCTACCTATAGGATAATTAGTATCGCTACCTCGCGGCGTCTCATTTATCGTGCTCCGCAGGGAGGTGGGTCAGCCAGCAGTAAATCTACCAACCTGAGCGCTCTTGTCTTTGTAAACTTGAAAATCTAATTACATTTACAGCTCCGCTTAAGTTCACCTTTCTCTCGGATTTGCATTTCCTGATTTTTGTCCTTTTCCCTAATGAGTAGGTACTGGATTTTACCGGTTACGCAACCGTTCAGTTTATTATTTTGTGTTGGTTCTGGGTCACAAAGTGGTATCCTGCGGATTCATTGATACCTATCGTGATATTGCGTGTTATCAAAGTAGGTGCGTCGCGTGTCGGCTTCTTGAGGTATGTTTGCCGAAGCGCCGGTTTATTTGCTCGAACAGGCTCAATAAAGAGCGTCTCAATGTTGTAAAGGCGTTTCGAATGCTTATTTGCATTCAAGAAGGCTCCCCGAACGGGCAAGCAAGTGTACGGGAACGGTTCGAGCTAGACGGAGGGCTCCCCTGATAGTGATTAGAAGATGCTAATACCATTTACTTTCTAACTTTCCTGACTCACCGACCGTTACGTGAACATTCGCTATTTATTTTAAAGTACTTTGAAATTATCTTATGCGGTCGATTAAGTTATATCCCATGGTTATATAGAGAGCTCATTTTGCGTTTCTCAGTGCAAAGTAATTGCTCTAATACATTTTTAAAATATAAAGTATTGCGCCCAGCTACGATATTCTGCAGAGTAAGACTTATTCGCGTCAAATGAATGAAATCAACTGGTAGCGGTTGTGATTCCTTTAGAGATTCAGTCTACAAATATTGAAAATTAAGACTAAGATTAAGATTTCATTTTATATTTAAGCTGTAGAAGTAATACTGATGAATAATAAGTGATCCCACCAGATCCAAAACAAAGGTGAACTTTAATTTGAAGATCATAATGCAGTCTCTGGAATTACAGTAGGCAGCGAAGTCACCTAGTCTGGGTCCACATTAAAACTGCAACCATTAGCTCTGGTGGGTAAAGTTGCACGCTGCGGCCGACCGCGCGCTGAAACTTGCACTGCATTACGACAAGCAAACCTGCAGTTAAGTGTTTACTTCGCACATTCCAAGACATTGTGCAAGCAACTTTATCCCATAAAAACGGCCTGACTCCAACATCTGCGTAACACTACAGCAAGATGGATGATAACTATTATTACGTTATTCTAGCTAGTTACACACTCGTTGAATTTAATTAACTCGTGAGCTGTGAACATCTAAAAGACACAGATTTTCTGAGAGTCTGTTAAAATAGCAAAGTTTGTGTTTTAGTATCTGTTAGCTAACAAAATAAGCTAAGCGGAGCTTAAACATGTTTATTTTTCTTGCGTTCGGTTGCTTACTTCAAAAATTCTAGATAGAAACACAAGTGAAAAAATATCACTTGGAGGAATCACAGTACTTAAAATAATTTATAACATTGGGATGTATTGCAAAGCTGAGCGTGTAATCGAAATTGCAAATTTCTGCGTGGTGGTCCATTGTAAAGGACACGTCTGCCTGTGACAATTAAAGAGGTTTTGGTGATTCATGATGATATACGTCACGTGGTTTTGGTGATAGTAAAATATTATACAGTGTGTTAGAGATCGGACTACCGATACTTTACCAACGTGTTGTATGTTAATTTTTATCGACAAAAAACTATAGGTACAAAAGGGGGGTCGCAACCCTCACCCCTACAAATTGGAGCCATTTTAAAATTTAATTTCTCGTACTTTTACGAGTTTATTGAAACTGGTTGTTTTATGATTTCATGTTGTCTACGTACACAAAAGTGACCTTATTCAAAAGATATTGAAATGTACTAGCATTTAAAACGATATTTGTTAAGAAGTTACTAAAAATAATAAACAAAACCCTTTGATTAAGACGAAAAACTAGGTAAAATTTTGTGTTCTTTTTAGTTATTGTGCTCAATTTTTAGCATAACCTTTGAGGTTCAATTGTTAGCATAACCTTTTACGAACAAATTAGAAGAAAAAAAACAATATGTTAACGACCTGGTATTCTAGGTAGAGCAGTTTTTCATCTAAATCAAAGGGTTTTGTTTATTATTTTCAATAACTTCTTAACAAATACCATTTAAAATGCTAGTACATTTCAATATCTTTTAAATAAGGTCACGTTTGTGTACGTAGACAACATAAAATCATCAAACAACCAGTTTCAATAAACTCGTAAAAGTACGAGAAATTAAATTTTAAAAAAGCTCCAATTCATAGGGGTGAAGGTTGCGACCTCCCTTTGCATAGTTTTTTGTCGATAAACTTTAACATATAACACGTTGGTAAAGTATCGGTAGTCCGATCCCTTGCACACAGTATATCCACGATTTACTAATAAAATAACCGTAGAAGTTCAATGGTGAAATATACTACGACGCTTTTCCACTTAAAGCAATATCAATTGCTCTACTTATTGTATTCAGAATATTAATCACCTTTAACATGATTGTGATTACTTTATGAAAATTAATGTATTTTGCACTCATATTTAGAACTATCGCTAGCGGAGGGAAGGACGATCGATAGGAGGGGAGAAGATCATAGCCGAATAAAAGTACTTGTGTGGTGTCATGTTAATTGTATTGAGTCTTGTGTTCAGTTATTTTATTTTTGATAGGTTGCAAACGCGCCAACTAGGCTATGGTTAACGCTCACAATTAGACAGAGGAAATCTTATTTACATGTAAACGTACAATGTAAATGTTATGTAACTATTATGAAAAAATTGTTTTCACATAATTACGCATAATTTTAAATCAGAAGAACTAAATATAATAGAAGGAGGAAAGAATAAATATATAAAACTATATCGCTTATTTAGGGTTGAGGTGCTCAGTCGGCTCGTTGCTGATTGAGGTGATTACTCACTCCCGCACCCTGCTACCGTTGCGGTCATGGCCTTTGTCGTATCACAAACGGCCCCACTTAATCCTGACACCAAACTCTATATACAATAACACTTAATAGTAAAAGTGTAACTAACATATTATTATATATTTAAAAACATTACCTAGCTAAAGTAATTTTGAAGGGAATAAATTGTTTAAGAGTTGGAATATATTTTTAGAAGCCACATCCGATAGCGTGTAAGTATTTATAAAAATAGGTAAATTATCTTAATGAGAATTTTGAAAGAGAAGATGGTTGGAGTGTACTACCAGCGTGGGTTCCCATCATGCGAATAAAAAAGTCCCAAGCCCGTCCTCACACTGTCCGACAAACTGACGCCGTGAGCTCCGTATGCGTGAGTCGGACCACTCAATATATATTATAAAACAAAGTGACGGTAGTTAACTTAGATTAGAGGTACTCTCTTGAAACTAATAACTAACTTGATACAAACACCTTTAGCAATGATATCCTGACTACTAACTATGGCGTGCCACAGGGCAGCGTCCTCGGACCTACCTTTTTCCTTATGTTTATAAACGACCAAACAAATCTAAAAATAAAAAAATTGAAAAATCATGTCATATGCAGATGATACTGCACTGCTTTTTGAAGGTAATCTTTGGCCGAAAGTATTTTACCTATATAGCGGAAACAGGATTAGAAAATGTCGTCAATTGGCTAAATTCTAATCTGCTCACCTTAAACACGAAAAAAAAATTACATCCCTTCCTCAATCAAAAACTCAATGCAACCAGCAAATGACTTAACAATAACCGCCCACACATTCGCTACTGAAATTAGGGCTAATAATTGCGAATGTCAAAAAATCCAAAGAGTCACAACCACCAAATATCTAAGCGTTACACTTGATAGAAACCTATCTTGGTACCCTCAACTAACCGTAGTTGCAAATCGGACAAGGAAGTTGATCTGGTTATTTAAACACCCACGAAATATCTGGGACCAAAAACTTATAACCTATATATACTCGGCCCTAGTTCAATTCATCTTATTGTATTGCATAATCATTTGGGGAGGTGCATGTAAGACTCGGTTTATCGAATGAGCACAGAGTGGAATATTAAAAAGTATGTAAAAAAAGAAAAAAAATAACTGTACTATCGAATTATAAAGCGACGCAAATGTCTTAACGATTAGACAACTGTATATATTACAATTAATACTTAAAGTCCAAAGCAACCCATCGTTAGAACATTATTTGCAAGACAACAATTCTCTACACAATGTATCCTAATTTATAACAAAATAAATAGACTAAAACATATTTAATAAATGTCATACCATCAGTGTAAAAAAATGAACACAATTTGGTTAGAATAATTAAATTTTAATCAAACTGGGCGCCTCCTAATTCAAGGAACTGCCTACGTTTATTTCATGCCGAAGGTGTGTAGTTGCTCAGTTCATAAAATACCTATAAATATAATAATACATTTGAAAACAACACCTGATAAAAAATTGAGTATTCATATTACTTTTATTTTTTATTTTAATTTATTTGGAAAGCTTACAGCATTATTCACAAAATACAATGGTTAACTATAAGCTAAATACAAGCTTCCACATATAGCGTTGCACATCAGAGACCCTTTTTAACACACGCAGAAGCATACATACGCAAATTCATACGAATGGAAAATGAACTTGCACACGCACAAACACTCACACACTCACACAGACACACACTCGCCATCAAGCACAGCTTAAACTATTAACCATTACATATCTAGAATTAGTATCTATTATTTACTCACATGCTGATCTACAATATAGAATACGCATGCACACTAGAAATCAAAACTAGAAAAAATTCACGTCCTGAGGCGGGAATCGATCCCGCGACCTTTCGCAATCCGGGCGACTGCTCTAACCAACTGAGCTACCCAGGACTTGGGATCTCCCTGTGAAATTCTTCTAGTCTATCTGTATTTGCGTTTATGAGCCAACGTCCACCCTACAATATCGAAATGTTCTATTTCAACATTCGAAACGAGTAATTTTACAAATACCTACGATTCGGTTAAGTTGGGGCAGTGCCTTCAAATATTCTTAATTTTTGTTTTTCACATTATTACAAATGTTTGAAAAATTACTTAGTAATTAAAATAAAAAACTAGAAAAATTTTACGTCCTAAGGCGGGAATCGAACCCGCGACCAGAGCAGTCGCCCGGATTGCGAAAGGTCGCGAGTTCGATTCCTTTATTTTTCGAAAATTAGAATTTCACAAATTTTACTTATATCTTTATTATTATTTGTTTAAGTTTTGGTCGAACGAATGAGCGGGCATCTCCTAATACAAGTTTTTAACTTAGAAGAAGATTCCCAACCCTTGTAATTTAACTAATTTTAATCAAATAAAGAAATTTTGAATTTAAAATAATAACTAATAAACATATCAACGACAATTGACATCTATAGTCTTCCTGTGTCCACGATCGCGGTACAGAATTGAAACGTCGGGTGTATGATTATTAATCTAATATCTAATTAAACGCGAGTTAATAACGGTAAAGTAATTTTGTTTGCAAGTGAGAATTTCGATATTTTTGAACATAGATCTTGTCGATTTTTACACCAACTCTACAAACCTTAAAATTGCTATAGGTACTTTACAAACACAATATTAACAATTACAATGTTACTAAATAAGAAGGTTTTACAGAAATGTTTTTCTCATATCCAAAATTACGAAAATTATGAAGAACTTGTTGTACCTGCTTAGTAACTTATTATTAAGTTGATTTTATGTTTAACAATTACCTATCTATTTATAATTACATAACGAACGTCGTATAAACACTTTTGATATTTTTTTATTTATTTTAAACCATTAATTTCAGCTTTAACGTTTTAACAAATGTGTTATCTTCTCGGCTCTGCTACTGAATTTCGAAGTATGAAATGTCGATGTATGTTAGTTCTAATTACTCGTTATACGTAAAAGGTAGCGATGTACATTTTTTCGAAAGTAATTCTGGCTCTTTATTTCAAGCTACCGTGTTCTTTCGAACTTACGTACCTGTACTCGTTTACTTTTTAACTGATATACTTCGAAGTTCAGTGTGAAACAACTCTAATAATTATAAACAAAAAGCAGTAGAATCAAATCCATTAGTAGGTTTGTTATATAGAATTTAACCTTGTTTTAATTTGACTAAATGTACAATTCTCTTAACAGTCCCAAACAAAGGCCAACAGATAAAATAAATGTATGTGAAAATCAAAGGAAACAGGATGCCAAAGCTGATGATGACGTAAAACTCGATTCAATTTATAAATCGCTAAAAGAACATAAACAACATTGTGCTCTCAATTTCATTTGTCACCGTGCTAATTCGATCGATTACTATTCGGAGTGTACACGAAAAATTCTTGCGAAGTTTCTATCTCATCAACGAAATGCTTTCACGGCGAATACAAAAGAAGAATGAGCGGCAATCCATAGAATGTAATAGCGATTTCCGACAAAGCGAACAACGGTATCTAACAAGGCTACAAAGTTTCGAAGTAGAAACAAAGCAGGCCACTTCCATGGCAACGAATGTGCCCGTGGATATAATAATTTTTCGTTACACTGTCAGAGTGATACACGATCCATTAGGTACATTAAAATTAAGTTTTCCACGCTTTAAAACTGTTTTCCCTTGTTGTAACAAAATTGAATATGAAAATGTCGTAAAGTCTTTGAGCTACGAAATTTATTTACGTGTGTAACAGTGAGATTTATATATTTATGTTCTATTCTTGAAATTCCATGGAACTTTCAGTATTTATAAAACAGGGAATTTTAATGAAATGCTCACAAAGTGGAACTTGAACACACACTTTCTGTTGATAATAAACTTATTTTATAGTAAAAATAAGTAAGTTAATTGTTATTTAATTCAGTCATAATTTTGATACTTGATATAGGGACTTGCTCATTACAATTTTATGGTTTGTTCTCGAAAGTAGAAACTAAAGGAAATAAGTAGGAAGTAGACCCGCTTAAAGTTGAGCAATGTCTGTAACTGAAACACTATAGGTACTTATATAATTTAAGCTTAACCACAGAATAACTAATAGTCACTAACTCAACAGGGCTGGTTTTTCAATGGGTGATGAATCGCAAACGATATATTGACATATCTGATGGCGCGCTGAGTGGCTCGGTGTGGGTATATGACTCGAATGGACGATTTGAGGGTGGGTGAGTGTACTTTTTACTACGCGCTTCAAGTGAGCAAGCGTAAGCAGGGCGGACAGCTGCTGCGATACAAGGTTGTGTTGAAGAGAACACGAAGAGAACTAGAATGTGTCCTTCAACATGCTGCCGTCCTATGACTAAAATACCGTTAAGTGACATTTTGTCGAATTTGAGTTAAATGTAATTCTTTCTCTATCGGCCAGTCTTGGTCATATATTTTTGTCATTTATAGTTTTTGAGATCCGGAGACTAACTCCACTGTTGATGGACTCATTTCAGAATCGATAAACATGTCTAAAACACAAAAACTTACATTTAAATAAAAATATTAAAGCTTTAACTAAAGCTTATGCCTTTATGTCACACAAAAAGTAAGATTAAAAGTTAATAAGTACTTTGAACTCACAAAAATAGCTGAAAGCTTATACAAGATCTTGGGACATCATTTCTCATATTTTTGCTTGTAACTCAAAATTAGGTTTATTCACTTAATGGTCTTTTAGTCATCGGACGGCAGCATTTGAAAGAGTAGGTTAGGTAGAGATGCATTTGTAAAGCAGAAGATCTACGATTTTGACAAGCGAAAATAGCTGTACTCGATCCGTGATGAGCTTAAAGCCAAACCACCAGCTGCCATTGATTAACATAATTAAATCGGCTGCGTTCTGACCTGCCACAAGTGTCCCGCACTTTCCGCGCCAAGATTGGCAGGACAGAGCAGAACCACCGTGACGGCAGTCCTTGCTAGCAGTCACCATAGCCGATATCAGAGCACTATACCTCACTAATAGGGCGCGTCTCATACTCATCAATATTTTTTTTCTTCGTCAGTTATTTAAAATTTTGCATAACGGTCTAGAAGTTATAAAAAAAATATCCACATTCCCTAGTATTTTGTTACAATTTTATTATAACAAGCATTTCCTGGTTAATTTATAGCCACCTATGTGTAGGATTTTCAGCTAATTAAGATTTATTATGTTCTCGCCATAATTATATGAAAATACACGTTGTTTCCTGCGCAATTTACTCAATAAACAATTTAATGATACCGGGCGTCACAGTACGCTTCTTAAAAGTGAATTTACGTTAATAATGTGTCTCCGCAAAATAACGATGATGTTCGTATTGTCTTTCAAATTCTTTTAAGAGCTAGAATATTTTTGAAAATATTTTCTAGATATGTTTTAATTTTGTCAAAACAATGTATGTTGTCTGAATTTTAATTACTATTTTTTTATACAACTTAGTGACATGCAAGCTGACGGCTCACCTGGTGGTAAGTGGTTACCGTCGCCTATAAACACCAATACCAAGTAAAAAAGCACTTGGTTTTATAGGTACGTTATCATCCTAAGGCCTAAAATGAAATGCCTTTGGTGCTCAGTAACTACTTTAAAGATAAAATGGAATAATACGAACCTACTTGGTTATTTAACGTTGCCTTTGGCTTCGCTGCTGGCAAGGAACGAAATTATTTGGGTACTAATGTCCTTATGACATGAAGATATATAAAAAGCATCTACCTACAAGTATTTCAATGACCACGTTCTACTACATAATAAAATTCACTGACCGAAAAAAGCACGGCGTTATTTCATAGATTCAATCTAGAAAGCTATGCAATGCGCCGTATTGATTGAGCTTCAGCTGGCCGCAATATGGAAGATTTGTTGAGAATAACGCTTGAGCAGATAGCTCGAGTGGCCATTACAGATATCCCGGGCTGGTTGCAATCGTGTACACCCTGCCTTACCTTAGGTCTCTCGAGTTTCACCCTAGTGTGTATACCGCCTCTGCTACCGTACTGTAATACCGGGATCAATGCATTTCGTTCCAACATTAATACTGGGATTTTGTAAAAAGCTTTCCTGTATTTATTCTATTAATGAAAAAGGAATCCTACTATATTATATTCAGCGGTTCACGAATCTAAAACAGTTTTATTACAGCTTGTTTTATTCAGCTCGTTGTTACATAGTCTTGCATAAGCAATGCGAATGTTACTTCAGAATTAAATTTGCATACTTAAATGTAAACGGTGTGATAGGCGGATCGAGAAGATGTATTGTCTCGCATTTATATGATGGGAAATGAATGTAAAACGGCATCCGATATGCAGAATAGTGTAGATATCCCATTTTCTTGGGGTTTCCGAGGAAATACAAGATTTCTAAGCGACAAACGTTTTGGTTAAAATGTTTTTGGGTGATTTGTTAATTTGTTGCGTGTTATGAAATCTTACCGTGTTTCCGGGCCGGCGAAACAGTGAAAACCGAAAAATTAACTTGGAAATATAGTGTAGCTACTTTGTTACTATGGCTTAAAATATGGGTGGCAGAAGAGCATAAGGGGCTGCCAGATTGTATTGATTGTAGAAGAAAAAGAATTTCTTGGGTAGCACAGAAGTTAAGTCCTATTTCTTCTATGAGCTCTAGCGACCTTACTTACAGCAGAAACCCAACACAACACTTCAAAGTAATTTTTATGACTGCGATCTATTGTAAGTTGGTGGTGCTTTCCCAGTAGAGCACTTAAAGTTCTCAAAATCTTCAAACTATAATACCTGTTTAATTAAAAATACATTAAGGATAACAATAAGGATATTGATAAAAATGCAAAATTAAAGCAGACAATAGAGCAAAAACAATAAGGACTATAAGTAATTTACGAAGGCTTTCCTGGAGATTACACGTTTAAATAATCCTTCCTATTGGAGATTCATACTTAGTTCTTGAGTCACTAAAACTTACGCTTGATTATTAAATCAAATTCAATTGCGTAGCACAACAGTTCACAGGAAGCTTATACCTTTTATGGGATAAAATGACGCGTTATTGATAGTAAACTTGTATGTTCGGGCATGGGAAGCTAAAAGCTGTTGCAGACATATGTCGAACATATTGTGAATGCTGGAAGTGGCTGATCAAATACCTATTTAATGGCAGCATACGATACCTACGCCTAATTCAAGAAAGAACGTATTAAAGTAGGAAGGACGACTTTGCATAGATAATGCCATGTAACTATAATTATATCTAAAAAAAGGCGAAGTGCGAAACGGACTCGCGCACGAAGGGTTCCGTACCATCATCTATAAACAAGCGTCTACCTGTTGCCGTTATCAGAGCAAAAAATCACGTCTGTTGTATGGGAGCTCCCTTAAATATGTATTTTATCATTTATTCATTAGTATTTGTCGTTATAGCACATCATCTGTGAAAATTTCAACTGTCTAAGTATCACCAGATACAGCCTGGTGACAGACGGAAGGATGGACAGCGAAGTCTTAATAATAGGGTCCCGTTTTACCCTTTGGGTACGGAATCCTAAAAAAGACTGCAAGAAATTGTCAACAGACCACCGAGCTTATAAACTTCCAGTTACCTTTCAGTTATCGAACCTGCTACTTTTCCGGCTGAGTAACTGAGACCAGTTTCTCAGCCGATAAAGAAGCGGGTTCGATTCCCGCCCGAGGACGTGATTTTTTCTCATTAACATTTACAAAAATTTCGTTATAAACTTTTTGAATTAAAACATTAACTATTTGTCCTAATTTCAATCCCCTTAAATTTATTAGTTTCTTTTCAGTTTAGTGCCATAGTCTAGCTCATCTTCAGATGCCCAGAAAATAGCCTTTATTCGCCTATCTTTAATATGGCATTGAAATATCATATTTCCGCTGGTTTAGCTAAATTTTATTAGACTCAAAGTAGGAGAAATAAAGCCAGAAGTTCCACAGTCATATTCATAGCTCTCTTAGACGTGTCATGAACACACAGTCACAGATTATCTGGTTTGAGCTAGATAATTGGTGAGAGTCAAGCTTAAATATTAGTATTTATTAATAAAGTATGTAATATTTAAATTAGACTCCCCTATGTTTAGCTCCTCTGTTGTAAGCGTTTAATAGCAGCGAAGCAAAATTTAACAATAAATTAAGTACTTATTTCGGGTTATAAGATTAAAAAAAAACACTAGTATGACCTAGATAGTTTATCCAACCGCTTAATTTATAAATGCCACCCTATAATAAATAAAAAGCTGTTCAAATTAGTTTTGTATCCGTCACTTTTATTAAATGAAATGGAAAATATAAAACATATTTAATTGCGTTATATAAAATAAGTACGATGAGCATTTATAAATAAGGAAGTGTGCTAGGTATTATTTATTTATTTTACAAAAATCCACAGCGTAAAGTGCTAGTTTCATTTTATCTTATTTAGTTCAATTCAATACCAGAGAGTATTAAAACATAGCAAAAATGTGAGACAGTAAAAAAATTACATTGAGATTTTTTATTGTATTTGGATTGTTGAACTATTAATAATTAAATAAAACTATGAAAATAACGGCAAGGAAGAAAGTGATGCATGCCAACGATTAGTGTGTGTGTGCGAGTGTGTGCGAGTGTGTGCGAGTGTGTGCGTAAGTGTGATACTCATAGCTGTATACTTGTAGCATATTATTGTTTTGTGGTTGTAATAGCCGGGAATCGTGAGGTGATTATCTATGACAGTCCATTCAATTAGGTATTGTATATATTATAAGTATTATTACTACCATCCTATTTGTTCTGTTTCGTCTGTTATGTGCATTTAGGCTCACGCCCTTATTATTCTTTGTTTGTGTAGAATTATGTTTTGTATATGTGTGTGAACGTAGATAAAGTGAGATCAACATGACGTTGCGTACATATCATTTTAAGCGTTGGGATTGCTTGAAGTGCTCTCATGTTCAACTGTAGTACCACTTCTAGTAGAAATTATTAGTCCTGTCCAGGTAAACTCGCGGGAATCGCTATTTCGCTCACGTTCGACATCCGATAAAAGTTTCCGCCACAATCACCTAAGAGCTCAGCTGTCAGGGAATAACCGTATATCGGTTTTGTTTCCTCTGCGTCTCTGAGCGCCCGGCTCTATGCATTACGATCGAATCATACTTAGAGAAAAATTGAATCCACACTTTATTGCCAGAAAGAGTAACGACTTGGTATTACCAACGCGAGAATTCATTTTATTGAAGAACTGAGTAATTGAGTGCTGGAGTAAAGAAATCATAGAATAATTCCATCTGTTCTTTTCACACATTTCTATATCCCTTCCCCCAAGAAATAAAGAATTCGTTCACTATTTCATACTTTTTGAATACTCAATACTACCAGGAGCACAAATTAAACAATAAATAACTAGCATTTTGTACTTAAAACTATGTACAAGTAACAAGGGAAAACTATATGGGATTACTTACTCGTTATTGCATTTGAACATAAAACACATATTAATATTTTTTATAGTGCAAAGTACAAATTTAATGTAAGTAGGTTCATTTTATAATTTATCACTTTACATAAACCTGTTTAAATGTACTAATCTTTTAAAAAAAAAAATCTAGAATCTTGCGGTATTTTCTATTGTCATACAGGTAATATTATTTTGTATAATGGTAAAAGCTTCACGCTTTACGCACCAGGACAAATATCTGGAGGAAATAACAGTTTCAGGTTGAGATATTCCGCTACCTTCTTTGTTAAAGGTTTCCATAACATTAACCCTTATATTCCTCCAAATCACGAGACAGTACGGATACAATATCACAATAATGGCGTACTAATATTCAAGCTTAATTCAAATTTCGTTTATGGAAAGTGGCATTGGCATTTCTATCAAAAGTTACACAATTACACAATTCTTCTAAGTAATAAGTAAAGATTTAAGACGATGTCTTCTAAACTTAATTTCACTTTTGATGACTCATTCAATAAGTACAGTCAATTAGCTAATGAGCGCTCGAAAGTAAATAACTCTCCGACAAAGTCGGTATCAGTAAGACTGCGTCCCGACCTTTAATACTTAGCAAGTTGTTAGTGAATAAAAATATCACCCCACCTCAGTGCTTTAAAATCCACGTTAATTATCTTTTACAAGACAAAATAATATGAAACATTATTCAAGTAGCAACATATCTCTTTTAATAATCTCTTTTAATACTACTTAAATAATAATTGAATATTATTTTGTCTTTCAGGCAGACTTAATTTGACAACTATATATGTACACATGATTCATTGAATAAGGGTCTGATGTGAATATTATACCTATTCACTCTTAACCAATGAAAATTGTAGGAAAGTATAAATAAATGAAGCAATACCTTTAAAGCTATCTTATTATATATCTAAATAAATAGTATTTCTAGTGTCAGTTCTACGACAAACGCGCGCATTTACAGAATGGACTCCTATATTTTTATATTAAATATTTTATATACTTACTGAAACGGGAAACGCTTTCTAAAACGGAGACCCTAAACACGACTTTTTGAAAAAAGTTCGAAATCACGGAATAAATCAGCTGTTTCACACTAAATTGTTATACCTACACCGTATGGAAAAACTGGCTGTTTTAGGTATTTCAAATTTTTGTTTTACCCGTCAAGCATTAGATTCCGTACACGATTATATTTGCAATTGTCATAGACCTCCAAAGGCTTAACGCCGCTTGACAAATTAATATCGGATTACCACCACAGTCATGTGCCTTCGTTTTCGAGAGCGTTCCCCGTACACCCTGTATAGATTTGATAGCTGAACGCAGACGCGTTAGTAATGTTTTACACATGTCAAAACTCCCGCTAAAATCTCAATACCTACACATAATTGATCAAACGTGTGTATTGTATTTACTTTTAGACTGAATACTATAGGGCAGATTAGACTAACACGTCAGAAATGATCCATCATTTCTTCCATGAGAAGATAACGAGGTATCAATGTTTGCTATGTTATTTGCTAACAAAGACTTATATTTATTCTTAGTTATTGAAACGTCGAAGACAGGGTTTATAATTTGCACAGAACTAACAGTCTACTTGGTATTCTGCTCACGTTCTCCCCCTGAGATAAGTTTCAGCCACAATTACCTGACCGCTCAAGCGTCAGGAAATATATTGGCACCTCCTGCAAGCCGATCAGATGCGACCTCGCGGCGAACCGTGCCAATCTTGTATCTACAATCTGGTTTCAGTAGATACAAAAAAGGTGCGGGCGAGAATGAATCAATGATTTTAAAGTCGCTCTAAATAAAATTGTACGATTTTGTTAGTCTCTGGACCAATATTTTCAAGCACTTCACGTGTTTTAAAATTTCAACTTCATTTGTCGATCGCCTTACCTTTGATAAAGCCACTGTCATATAAAATTCAAATAAAAACTGCGCATAAGTACCTATATTTGGAAACTTTCCTTTCAAAACAAAGTTCAGAATTCCAATATTAATGTTTTTCATTTTTCTTTGTGTAACTTCTTTATTTCAAACTTTTTGATTATTCATCAAAATACAGAATGAAATCAAAGGACAACTTTTAAAGGCCCGTAATGGACAAGAGGCCATCGATCAAACGACCAAAGAAAGTTTTTCTCAATACGAAACAATCGATGGGCTCGAAAATTTTTCCGGTCATATTTTTCATTCGGTTTAACGTGTCATCTTTGTGACACTCGAATGGATTGATGGTCGGGTATTCATCTGAAAAAAATAAAAACGCAAAGAAACGAAGTTAAGATATTGTTTTTATTGGAGTAAAATTTATAGCAGTTTGAAATTCTAAACGGAAATCTAGGGGCGTTTTAGTACAGCGGTATGTTAGGCGAATCGAAAGGGCTGGTTCGAGCCGCAATACACGGAACCCCTCGATTCCAAGATGGAATCTTGGGCCAACTTTCATTCGGTCGCAATCTCTATGCTAACAGCTTGCGATTCTGATCTTCGCTTAGCGAAATGACCGCAGGCACCCCAGTTTCTGTGACGCTTATTCCTTACACGTTCGTTCTCCAGAACTTTTTATGGACACTACCAACACCGGTCGCTGTATTAAGATTCCCTATTTTCGTCGAACATAAAACTATTGGCTGCGGCATCTGATCGAAAGTTTAGAGCATTGTGACGTAGCTTAGAATATATATATATTGAATACACTTCAAATTTCGAACTTTGATGTTAATAAACTTAAAACTTTCTAACTACTTTTATTCATGAAAAAATCAGATGAGTAAAAATGAATTCTCTTTATTGTTTGTATATATTTTTTTTATCCTACCAACTTTAGTGGATTAGTTGTTGCTGTTAGTAGTGTACCTACCTATCTAGAATAAAATCAGTAAAATAAAATAAGCAATACTGAATCTGGAATATTGGGAGGTAAGCGGATTAATTGCACAAAATATGCAAAAAGCAAAAATAGTACACCAAGAAACTAAGACACGTTTTCGAGCTCGGCAAATGGGAACGACGAAGAAAATTATCTACCAAATTAACGTGTGTCATTATCGAGTTGAAATTTGTGGAGGGAAGTGAAACATTTTTGTATAAAGACTAATTTCTAGCAGTTCATTTAATGGCGCCAGTTAAGTCTTAGATTGCTTTCTCAGCTGAATTCCTAACTTTCAATATACGGGTATATACAGAGAACTAAAATTTTCCTTTCCAATAAGAATTGCTTTCGAACGTGCGCAGGAAACTTACTGATATCTAATATTTTACTTATACAGAAATAATTCGTGAAACAAAAAGAATGAGGGGTCAAAAGCAGATGGTTCGCTTTTATAAAAATGTTGGAGGGTTGTGAAATATGACACAGTGTTATTTCCTCGCACACCCGGTCAAGAGTTATTGCATTCCATTATACGTTTTCTCTATCTAAAGGAAGCTATTTTCACCAAAGAGGAACTACACTGTCTAATTTTTATTTCACTTACATTTTTATTGCGTGTGAGAAATAATGTCCTAGATTATTTGTTTTTACTCCATTTTTGTGTACACAGCCTCTGTTCTTGATAATAATTTCTTCTTTATCTTAAATTAATTTTATCATTTAGTATTATTAAAAATACATACTTACTTATCTTTAAAATACAAATACCTTGACGTTAAAAATATTGCCTGCGGCAATTAATTTTTATTAAAATATTCAAACGAAATGTGAATTTCTAGATATGTACTTATTTAATCACCAGGGATTTTTATACAAAAACACATAATAATTCTATCAATCACAGGAACTGTCTATTTACTTCAGGAATGGGATCACGAGTGACTCTAAGTTTACTGAAAGAAGTATAAAAGTCATTGTTTTATTTATCTGGAACATGAGCTTCAAAAAAGGACAATAGAAAAATAAAAACTGAAAATAATTAAAATACACATAAAACTAGAAAAATTTTACGTCCTGAGGCGGGAATCGAACCCGCGATCTTTCGCAATCCGGGCGACTGCTCTAACCAACTGAGCTGAGCTGAAATTAAGGATAAAAAATGAATTTAAAAAATTAACGATTTTTATAGTTTTGAGGAAACTTCAAGATTTTTCTAAAAGTACCTTGGGTATTTTCACTTCTTTGAGGGATATATTTCTGTGTTGACTTCAATAGTTTCGAGTCAATTATATTTTACAAAACTTATTAGGGTTTTTAGTGAAAAAAATAAATAATAATAAATATTTCGTTAAAATTTTTTGATTTGCGATCAAGATACTTATTAAGGAATCTGTCCACAAAATGAGATTCATGAAAAATTTATTAGTTTAATCTTATAAAATTCTCGACTCACAGTTTTAGTTACCATAGGTACTCCTCCGAAACAGCTTGACCGATTTTCATGAAATTTTATATGTAGGTATATTCAGTAGGTCTGAGAATCGGCTACTATCTATTTTATTTTTGGATATTTTTTTTATGGCAAAACGACGTTTGCGGGGTCAGCTAGTATTATATAAACTTCTTTAAAATATACTTTTAAAATGTATCAAACATCTTAAAAGTGTACTTAAATGAGTTTATATTCGAATAAATAATAATATCAATTGCTAAACTTAAAATAAATAAAAAAAGGCTATGGAAGCTTCTATAAAAATTCAGATATTTCTCTCAACACTTGACGTAAGACCAAATGCATTGTTGCTGAACCTGCTGCAGTATGACGTCACCTCGGTCAAAGTGGTTTTATGGAAGATAAAACCAACGGACATATTTCGCAGCGATAATATTTTGTGAATACGTACTAGATTTTAAACATCTTTTTATATTTTAACAAAAACTGCTCCAAAAATGTATTCCATCAAAAAGGTTTCATACTATAAATTGTGATTAACTTTTGTTTGGTTTGTTAATATAGGTAATAGTTTTTACCTAAAAAAGTATTTTCAGTAAAAACTTGTCACTAAAATATTTCTATCTGGGCTCAGTTCATTTAAAAAATAATTTAGCCCATAACTCTGATTTCCTTAGCATTTGAACCTGTTTATATCAAAGGTAGGTATCGACGGCCTTAATCGAATAAACTCAGTAGAATAAAGTTTTTGGTACTTTTGAGACTAATGGCGCTATTCCAGTTTTTGTATAATTTGACAGTTGAACTCGATAGGCGCCGCGTTTTGAAATTAGACAGTTGAGGCGCGCCTCCGCACGCGACTTGTACCCCTAGTTCTGTGGTATAACTTGAAACTTTCACTGTGGTTTAGGAAAACGATTATCTTCGGGTTCACCTATCAAATACATACAGGGTGGCCGAAACATTCACATCCAAAAAAAATTAGGTCCCTAGTATCGTGGGGTACCCGAATCACCCCCATGTATGTTCCGCGACTTTTTATAGTTTTCGAGTTATTCGTGAATTTTCGACCCGACCAACTTAAAAAATTTATATTTTTTATTTTTATTTTAGTTATTAGGAAACTCAACAGCGTTTTTTTTTAACAATCATGCTTAATACAACTTATACATAACTCTTAGCCAATTACAGAGTTTCACAACATACATAAATAACACTTACGAAGCAAAGTAGTAATCTAAGCAAGTCTGCGTTGTACGCGTAAAGAACAAAAAAATCCTACATAAGCTTGGTATGGTTTGGCAGCCTAAAATTACAGAATAAATATTAGATTTATTCCATGCTCGTTAATATGCGTTCACATGCGCTAAAGATGGATTAATAACCATTATTGGACGAGTGGTGGAAATATTATTTTATTTGTTGTAAAAACTAAAAACATACAAAATATGCATTCACGTAGAATAAAAAAACAACAAATTTTGTTCTTTCTTAAAGATTATCCCTCCTATCCAACACTCACCCATCCCACCTTAGAAAAATAAAAGAGATGTTTATATATATATACATACATACATACATACATATACACACACATACACACACACATACATATGTACATCCCATAAGCCCACATTTCATTAAATCATTCTAGTCGAATGATATTTTTATACTCTATTTTGTATTATAGTGTATTTTTACACCTATATATATCATAAATGTTTTTTGTATTTATTATATAAAATAAATGAAATGTATAAATATTTCATTTATTTTGATGTTAATGTTAATTTTTAATTTTTATTATTAATTCTATTAAATATATATATTAAATATCTGTTAAATATACTACTATATTTCTGTCTTTTCAGTATCTTCATACTTCCTTTATCCTTATCCCTACCCTATTTCATAGTTTTTATAATTATTAAAATTATAAAACAAGCAATAATAAAAATAAAATAAAATAAAAATAAAAATAAATTCTAAAAGTTTTTTTTGCAACTGAATCCTCATACGTTGTACTTTTATGCATAAAATAATTAGCTTTTTAACTTTGATGACTTCTTCACCAAGCTAATTATTTTATGCGTAAAAGTAGAACTCATGATGATTCAGTTGCAGTCTTCTACTTTTTTTTTATAAAATTCCCGAAAATTCAGATAAAAATATGAAACTCGAAAACTATCAAAAGTCACGGAACATACATGGGGGTGATTCGGATACCCCACAATACGAGGGACCTTAATTTTTTTTTGGACGTCAATGTTCCGGCCACTCTATATAAAAATTGTGTCCAGTAATTCACTACAGAGGCGCTGCGGTGCTGCCGTTTTCATACCCTTTGACAATTATCGACGATTATTTTCGTTTCAATTCGATTGAATAGCGTGTATATTTTAATCAATTCAGCGAAAGGCTTTGTTTGTTTTTCTTCACTAGCTCCAACAACACTATGGTTATTAACCATTAGTATTAGTATTTAATACTAATTAGACTAGCCTTTTGCTTATAAATGGCAAGTTTTGTTAGAATCGGTATGTTCGTTTCCAATAATTTCGACTTGAAACTTTGTATGGAATGCCGTGACGCGGGTACAATGAGTAAATAAATATAAAATAAACTTATAATCAAAGATATCAACGCATGTTCCGAATAAAAAAGCAAATTGGTGGTCGTGAAATGTTGCGCAACACGAATTGTGCTCAACGTAACGTTTTTGGTTTGGCTTTGGTAGGTGCGTTGAAAATTAGCACGATCGGGGCCCAGGTAGCGTGCTGCGTGCGAGAGCGTATCCGCGAGTGACCGCCAAACTGAAACTATTCAAAGTCATATCATTAATCACGCCACTTTGAACGCCATATTGCTTATGCATTATCCATTGCTTATGCGTCATAAGCAATACTAATTAAGTCACATTTAATATAAATAGCATCTAACTTTACAGTTTTGACAGAGAAACTCTCAGTAAACTACACGAGATGTCAAAGTGATTACTATTATTACAAATTTTATTAACAGTACCGAGTTGTCATTGGTGACTTTGCTGTACTGCCAGGGTCGGTTCCACTCGGCTTAGGTATGAGTTTAACGACTAAAGTCATTACGGGATTTGTGGACTACATAAAGAGGAAATATATTTTTCATAAAGAGCCGCTCCTCACATTTTCGATCTGAAAGGATTTCACAGGAAAACAACTACACGCTTTTCGGAAAAGTTAAAAAAATAATCTGAGCTAGTCTCGTGTGTTAGCAATGTGACGTCAACTGATTCATTTGAAAGCGTCCAAAATCCAAACACAATAGTAGCGGCGTTATTAGCCTTTTGTTTCGGAAATGCCATGTTTTTGCGCAAAATAAATTCAACGCGCATATCTTTGCAAAAATAAATGCATGGTTATGCATTACTAAATAAAATAAAAAGAATTCATATTAAATAATAATTATGATCTATTTTTATGAAAAGCTACAATCGGTCACGTCTAAGAAAAGTTATGAATCACTAGCGAATATTAATGAACATTACGAGGTATAGCTGAGTGCTACTTTTGTAATAAATTTTAAATATTAATGCTTAGGTCTTTATCGGACGTGTGCGAAGGCTTCTTTTAACATATCGCTCTGTGTGAGATTGACAATAGAGTCACTGGCTCGGAAGGGGCACCTTATCTTTGCAACATTGTATACCGCGTCATGGTAATACCCTAAGCTAGTGAATTTCATATTTTAACGAAGATTTATAAGACGGTAAATCATTAATTTATTACTAAACCTCTTAAATAGTTAGGAAAAAATTAAGTAAAGGAAGACCAATTTCGTTATCACAATAGCTGATGAAGATTAAGGTATTTTGAATTGTATATAGTAAAATAGAATTATAAATGAGGTTAAATCTCTCCTTTGTGCCCTAAGTGTGAGTTTTACGATACACATAGCAACAACGGAGACGCTTCTGTCACATTCATAAAAAATATATGTTATAGGATAGTAACTCTTTACGAATGTCAAAATTTGTACAAGGACCTCTTACTTTACGTACAAATTATTTGAAATAAAACCAATTTATCGGATTGAACATTATAATTATACACCCGACGTTTCGATTACTTTACAGCAATCGTGGTCGCGGGAAGACGAAGATGTCAATTGTCTTTGATATGTTTTAAGTTTACTACCGTCACTTTGTGTTGTATTTTGAGCGGTCCGATTTACGTATACGGAGCTCATGGTTTCAGCAATATAAGACAATACTAAGGACAAATTATTCTAAAGATCGTTTAATATTTTTTATTTATCCTTATTTATAGAATAAGTCGGCCGAAACCATCAATAGGTTTAATGGTACAGATTTTTTTATTAGCTTGAGTTTAGGTACTGATCAGAATACTTACCTTACTCAGCTGGGCTGGTTGAAATAACAAACTTAATGAGCTCAAAAATCACTAATTAGTCTGATGGATGGTAATCAGTTGAACTATTTGCACACCAAGTGAACATTCTGCTGACCAAGCTTATATTTTTGATTAAGCAATTAATTTATTCCTTTTTTAATTTAGATTCGTATTAATAGTATTAATTCTTTACCAAATGCAAAGGTACATTTAGAATAAGATGGTATCCCAATACAAAATAATATGAAATACATAATCGATAAATTTAAGAAATGCTTAGATGATAGAGGTTCTGTAATAATAAAATTATAGACACACCCGTGGCCCTACCATCTAAATGTATCGATTTCAAAATTGCAATGGTTATGACGTCATATTGTTACTTCGTATCGCCTACAAAAGCAATATCACTTTCGTACGCAGTAAGTACATGGACGAAGACAATTTCGAATGCAATGAACTATAGCGATCTTGCTTTCGTAGACTGTACGAAATGGCAATATGACGTCATGACTTTTATATAGAATTTGTGTGTGTTTTTACAATAGTGAAAAAGATTAATTTTGGAAGAATGAATCAGTGTCAATCAATGGAGAGGTAAATCTAAACCCATAGACAGCACCGGAAATTAGGTAAGTAATAGACTACAAACACTTTCAACTTAGCCTAGTTGAGCTAAGTTGAGTGTTTGTAGTTTATTTGATTCTGTCTACGGCATAACGAGACATTCCACTGCCAGAAAAGCGCAGTTCGCCAGTCGTTTTGTTGTCAAATCAGCCCAACTCGTCCGCGCTGTCATTAAGAAGAAAAAGTGCAATTTTCTTTTATAGCGTAACCTGGAAGTTTTGATGTTATTGGTGATATTAAGCCTGTCGTTTCCCCTTCCTAAACATAATGATGACGCTCTGAATTTTTGAAGTTATAACGGCTATTCAGTTTTTTCGTTTGAATATTACATCTGTTTTCAAATAAAAGTTTCAGTTGTTTGAAATATCGCAGGATGACAGCAAGAATAGTGTTCTTGAGAATTTCAATGTGAATTTAAATAAAATCTTACAGGTAATAGTAAAAAAATATATAAATAATAATATAAATTAAAACATTGCATCTCGTCATCTTCATATACACTTCATAAAAGAGCATTTAAATCATTTCAATTATTTTTTGTACAGACGACAGCACATTAAGGGTAACAGTTGAACTACAAAGGCCGCCTCTATTACGAACGCAGTAAGGGCGGTCTCAAGGTCAAACTGTTACGCTTGATGGGTTGTCGACTGTACATACCTGCTTGCGAAGACAAACTTTGGGGATGGATCATGATAATATTATTTAGCCAAGCACTTTTTATAATATTGAAACATTTTGTCTGTTCGCAGCAAGTCAATTAGCTTCCTTTCACGACTTCCCCTAGCGTTCCTAAAGAATATGCTCATACTGTACCTACTAGTTAATATGTTATTTGGTTTATTTTTAATTTATTTTTTTATTACAGGAGGTAAAAAAAACATAAATAAATCAAAAAGCAAATAAAAAACATAAATATTTACACATTTTGTGACTTACAATATTTACAAAGTTTACAAACAAAAAGACTATTGAAGCGTATTATATGGAGAAATTATGAAAACTTATATTTTAAACAATACAAGATTTAACTTGCCTGCTTAACCTACCTTTCTTTTCATTACTAAAATATCTTCAACGTGCTATTATCAATACCTAAGTCTACAATTCATATTTTAAGATAGTAAGCTATTTGGATAACTAGTGGTCGCCCGTGGCTCCGCCCGCACGTATTGTCGCGAAGTTCGCGAGTTCAGTTTACTAAGTGCCAATCGTAAGTATTAAAATACTGTCATTCGTAATGTAAATATCTTGCTATCGTTATCGCTACGAGTTTAGCAATTGATAAGTAAGTTTGTGTCCATGCCTTGTATTGTATCTATGGTTGCGTCTATGGTTGACTGTTGGTGGCATGGCGTGACTGGCATTTTTGGTTGTGTACCGCGGGAGAGAAAAGGCGGGCTTTCAGATGCCAACATGCCGAGGTGCGAAGCGGTGCTATTAGTTCTACTGAGGAACGATGGCGAGAAACGAGAGGACGACGTTTAGTGGTAATATAGCTAACGCAAACCTGGTGAGTTGTGTTCTATTATCACGCATGCATAAAGTCAGTGTAGTGTTCTGTGGACATAGCATCTTATGAGATAGCTACAGAGTTATTAGTTGGGGTCGCTCCCTTAGGGATGGACATTGTAGTAGTAACGGAAGGCCAGGGTAGGACTGTAGGGGAGGTGGAGGTCCAACAAAGCGACTGCGGTCCCAAGCCAATGTCCATTAGAATGTATCACATGCGCGTGTGGCTTTCTAGAGGACTACGAAGGCAAGTTCGTAGTCTTCACCTGGGAGCGACGGAGAGTAACTGGGAGCAATGTTCCTCAGTGTTGTCCACATACGTGCAGCCCTCCAAGAGTAGTTTATCATAGTTGTTCTGTCCAGGGAACATTATATACATCTATGTCTCACGTGCTGTCTTAGAATAAGTTACACTCTCATTATTAATGTTACACGGCGTGTGACGACACGTATATCGGTTATCACTCCAAATAGTATCATATTCATATCCTCTTACCAAATCTCATCTAAATCGGCTTAAGCGAGAAAAGATAACAGTCAAGTCGACTTTGGCCGTCAATTTCAAGTCGACCTGCCTATACTATAAAGTTCATGGTTTAGATTTGAAGCTCCAGAATATTGAGCCTGTATTTCATAAAAGATTTTAAAAATGGAACACCTACAATATTTCAGCGTTCAAATCTCAATAAATCGTCTAGGCGTGGTAACGAGCCCGCTGCGGCGGTAGTCTCTGCGGATACGTATTTTATTGGATTCACTGAAATGTTTTTCAGGTCCATAGGATTATTTACGATCGTCTGCGCCGCCGTGTCGATGCAGATTTCTGCATTTTCCATTGTAGGACACCGCTTTCTTGGCATATACAGCCAAGGACAGTTTGGTGAGGGGTTTTTATGAAATGCCGTAAGTTCCCAATAAAATATCGGAATCGATTCTATTTATGGACAACGTCGTTTTATAGCCGTACTGAGTCATACAAAAACAGCTCTCACCACGCTAAGCTGCCAACCCCTCTCGTTCTACACATTCATGTTGTTATGTGTAAACAACTGTTGTCTTTTATGTCACTAAATTGTAATTTTTTTTTTTGCAATTAATTGAAAGCAAATTGCGAACGATATTTAAATTTCATATCATTTGCGCTCGTTGTAAGCATTTTCAAGCCTGATTAGGTTCACACACATTTTTACTTGTCATAGAGATTAGCAACAGAGTATTTTTGCAGTATTTTACATAATTACACACTTCATTCATTTATTTATAAAATTTATATAGCCAAATGTTAAAGCTGCGGTGGTCGCGCAGATTAAATCGAACATTCTCGAGAATCTGATAAATCAAATCTTTTGATGCTTCTTGTACCTATTTTAAGGTAGATAGGTATCGGACGCGCTTAGTCTTGTACACACGACAGCACATCAAGTGTAACAGTTGCACTACGAGCCGCCTCTATTACGAGCGTAGTGAGGACCTCGGTGGCGTAGTGGTTTGAGCGCTCTGGTTTCGATCACGAAAACAAAGCAACTTTCGCCATGGTTGGTCCCTGGATGGGTCAATCAAATTTATAATCTTGAGCTCCTCCGTGCTTCGGAAGGCACGTCAAGCCGTTGGTCCCGGTTGTTACTGCAACCGCTTTAACCCACCAACCCGCATTGGGCCAGCGTGGTGGTGTTATGGCCCAAACTCCTCATGTGTTTCTGCCATGTAGGAAGGCCTGTGCCCAGCAGTGGGACGTATATAGGCTGGTGATGATGATGAAGGGCGGTCAAGGTCAACGCTTGATGTCAACTGTCGACTGTACGAGCGCTCATCACTCCGGGTTGTGTCACAGGAGCACCCCTAAGTTTGTCAAGTCAAAAGGAAGTTTTTATTTTAAAAGATTATTATATAAAAATCCTTTTTTCTTCATTTTTTATGTAAATTAATATACTTTTATAATTATTGATA
This sequence comes from Nymphula nitidulata, assembly GCA_947347705.1. Taxonomy (NCBI): domain Eukaryota; kingdom Metazoa; phylum Arthropoda; class Insecta; order Lepidoptera; family Crambidae; genus Nymphula; species Nymphula nitidulata. The sequence goes on along the minus strand of OX374626.1, from coordinate 10,010,039 downwards.
TGTAGCTGTTATTCTTAATGACAATTAGGGAGTGCTTTATATTCTTTGGTATATTTTCTCAACTTAGAATATATATCTAATTCTTGTTGTTAATATTTGTAGAGTATGCATATGGTTTTAACATTATCTATAGAAAGTAACGCGATTCGATAACCTTAAGATTTGTTTATTTTTCGAAATGGCATTTATGTATACAGAGTGGTGCCGACAATAAATTAAAAACATGAGCTATATTAGTGCATAGAAATGGTTTGCAACTTTCAAAAACATCTTATTCATTTTATCATTTCACGACATTTCTAAGAAATAATGGTTGCAAGCCATTTCTGTGAACTAATATATTTTTATTTCATGAAATTTCTATGAAATAATGCAGCCAATGTTATATTATTTCATACAAATGTCATGAAATTATCAAACGAATAAGACGTTTTTGAATGTGGCAAACCATTTCTATGAACTATAGCCCATGTTTTAATTTATTGTCGAATTTAACTGTGTAATTAAACATTGTAACTTAATAATTGAAAAGAGTGACTACACGAGTTTGTTGCCGGAATCTTCTCGGTAGTTCAACTTTTGGAACCGGTGTAAATTCAGGCAGACTGACAGACAGACGGACAGAGAGACTGACTGACGGACAGACAGACAGACTGACTGACGGACAGACAGACCGACAGACAGACCGATAGACAGACTGACATTATAACATTCTTAGCTTACGTAGATCCAGATAAGACAGAGAGACAAACATTATGAAATTGTTAGTTAGTTAATATTATTTTTATGTGATAGACATAAGGGTTTTTTTGTTGACGATTCGAAAGTGCTTCTTGGGGGGCCTATATAATTCAATAAAGATATTTTCATTTTCATTTTCATTTTCGAATCGCGGCGCGGCCACTGCAAGGCTAAATAACAAGGTGCAGTCGACAGTACATCAAGAGAAACAGTCTGACATTAAGACCACCTTTAATCCGTATGTACTAGGTGGTAGTCCAGTAGGTACTAGTTGGTAGGCCCGTATGTAGGGTCTTAAGGGTAGGTACCGCCGCCTTTCTTATTTCAGCCGTGAAACAGTTCGCTGTGTTTCGGATTGAATGGAAAGGTACGGCATTTCATCTCAGGCCTCAGGATGACAATGCACCTGCAATATCAAGTGATTTTTCCTTGTTATCGCAGGTGTATATAGAAAGAAAGAAAGAAAGAAAGAAAAAATATTTTATTTAAATAGGCCACAAAGAAGCACTTTTAAATCGTCAAAAAAACACATTTTTACAACTATCACAAAAAAAATATTAACTAACAACGTCATAGTCTCTGTCTGTCTGTCATGTCTGAATTTACACCGGTTCCAAAAGTTGAACTACCGAGAAGATTCCGGCAACAAACTCGTGTAGTCACTCTTTTTAAAATAAATATTCAAATACAATGTTTGTAGTTAAAAAAAATATAACTTTTAGCAGTGCAGTGCCGCCCAGCGATAAAAATAATTAAAATTAGAAGAGAATCTATATCATCGTACCGACAAAGTAGGTACCCAATGTCAAAAGTATTATCGTTATTTTCAAGCTATCTGACAATGCACAATCACAAAATAGGTATACAGAGGTTAATAGTCATAATACTTACACGTAAATAAACTTAAAAACATTTTGGAATTTTAATGTTTCCACGCATTCTTATCATCTAAATATTCTTGGACCTTATAGTAGCCTTTTTTCATTAAAGTTTGTTTGACATATAACTTAAGTTTGTGAAAAGGCAGTTCAGTTACATTTGGCGGGACTTTGTTATAAATGTGTATACATTTCCCCATGAATGAGCGACTTGTCTTGTGAAGTCTAAAACTTGGAACAGCAAGTTTATTTTTATATCTAGTGTTTAAGTTATGAATATCACTATGTTTTGAAAAGGTATGTTTATATTTGTGAACATAAATTATGTTCTCATATATATATTGAGAAGCAATGGTCAAAATATTAATTTCTTTAAATAAATCTTTTAGTGAATCACGTGGCTTGAGTCCGTAAATAGCACGCACAGCCCTTTTTTGTAAAATAAAAATGTCTTCAATGTCGGCTGCTGTGCCCCACAATAACAAGCCATATGACATGACACTGTGGAAGTAACCAAAGTAAACAAGTCTTGCTGTTTCAACATCACACAAAGACCTAATTTTTTTAACAGCATAAGCAGCTGAACTAAGTCTTTTAGATAGGGACGAGATATGAGGATACCATTGTAAATGAGAATCTAACTTAATTCCCAAAAATACTGTAGAGTCAACACATTCAATAGTTTCTTCATTGATTTCAACATGAGTACTAACCTGCCTTACATTTGGTAAAGTAAATTTAATACACTTTGTTTTCTTTGAATTTAACAATAAATTATTATTTTCAAACCAGGATAGCACTTTTGAAATGGCATTATTTACATCCTCAAAGTCAGTTTTAGTTCGGTCTATTTTAAAAATTAGTGAGGTGTCATCTGCAAACAATACCGTCTCACACAATTTTTTTGAAAAGTATGAAAAGTATAGGCGGCGGTAACCGCTTACCACCAGGTGGGCCGTCAGCTTGTATGTCATTTAGTTGTATAAAAAAAATCCGTTCGTAATAGACGCCTCTATGGTGGCTTTCGTAGTGTAACTGTTACACTTGATGTACTGTCGTCTGTACATTCATTGATTGGTGATCAGATTCAATCAGTATGCACAGATACATGGCTCCCTAGTGCAAAGTGCCAACAAACTAATTGATAAAACTGCTTCATCTATGTAATTTTATTCAATTTACCTATACAAATATGGTTCATATGAGAGTACATAAAGCAATGGATTACTAAAGCTAATTTCTTAAAAAAGCTTAGTACTCAAGTATTGCTTTTACACTTAGTAACAATCATTCATTCTGCTCATTTCTTCAACATAACTGTAGGTTAGATTAGCAATATCTATATTTCTTTCATTATTATTTGGGACAAAAACGCTTACTGCTCTTCTCTAATCTTTCGGTATGTCCGTTAGATATTAAAGACATTAGAGGGTAGTCACAGGTGGCTCGCTTGATTAATTGCCCCCACAGAAAACGGTAATTCCCCTAAAACTGTTCATCTATAGTTACCTAATCGAATCACACACCAATCTGTAGTAGAAACTGATGAGAAAGACAGTTCTTCAAACGATGCCCTATTATCATTAGGTAAGCTATAATCATTACAATCACATATTTCTCATAAGAGTACATAAATAATAATATTTCTACTTAAAATTACGACAAGATGATTATATGGTTATATTATTACATATAAAAAGACACTTATTATATGTAATAATATAACCATCATCATTATCATCACCAGCCTATACACGTCCTACTGCTGGGCACAGGCCTTCCTGCATGGGGGAAACACATAAGGAGTTTGGGCCATAGCACCACCACACTGTCCCAATCCGGGTTTGTGGGTTAAAGGTGCCTTCCGAAGCACGGAACATTATCATAAAATATTTTAATGTATTCTATAGGTTTGTATTTTGTATTAAGACATTCAATATTTATGTTTAAAAGTAAGAGTAATTTCTTTTATTTAACTTTGTTTGGTACATACAGGGTATAAGGAGTTTATTTTTAATAGTATGCAATATGTATACACGACAGCACATCAAGTGTAACAGCGACACTACGAAAGCCGCCTCTATTACGAACGCGGTAAGGGCGGTCTGAAGGTCAAACTGTTACGATTGATGTGCTGTCGACTGTACTTACATAAAAAATATAATACACGAAGACAGCACGTTTTACGTTTGCGTTAGTATGGACCTACCAATGAATTTAATGTGAGGAATTATGTTTGAATAAATAATGTTTTTAAACCTGTCAAGCCACAGATTCCAGACACAATTGGTTTTTAATTGTCTTAAGCCCCCCTAGGGTATTCTGCGGGGCTAAACTACGGAATACTTTTACTGGCTTGACAGGCCACCGTAAAATATTTCAAACAACATTCAACCACATATTAAAATATTATACTCGTGAAATGAAATTTATAAAACTATACATTCCACCACCGCTTTTCTTGTTTCAGCAGTGTAACAGTTCGCTGTGTTTCGGATTGAATGAAAAGGTAGCCAGTGTAATTACTGGGCATAGACAGCATTAATTCATCTTAGGCCTGAGAATGACAAAGACTCCGCAATATCAAATGATTTCTCCTTGTTATTGCAGGTGTCTATAAGCGTCGGTAACCGCTTACCATCGGGTGGGTCGTCAGCTTGTTGTCATGTAATTGTTAAAAACAATCAGATTATTACTTACATAATATCACCTCAATATTATTTGTAATGTACTTTGTTCTGGCTATGAAAATTATTTTAGTGGGCATAAATCTGACTTGTTTTGATATTGGCTCACTAAGAGGCGGCGAGAGCAGGTGGTGGGCGACTCCTCGTGATTAATCTGAAATACGCCTGTTTGTAAGTTGTGGATGCGTAGTGTAGCAAACTCTATTTGAAATAATTACGTTGGTGGCTCGTGGGTGGAGATTTGAATGCTGTAATGTTTACTAACGAGACATTTCCTTTGCTAGCATAATTGCACTGCAGTTCAATAAAATCTTTTATTAGCTATCAATATTGTTGGGTGCATTTAAAAATGTCCTATCCTAACGCAAGGCACAGATCAGAAACTTTAATTAGGTTTATATGTTCAGCTATTCTATTTAAATAGTCTAGAGGTCCGCGGATTGATCCTCACCGCCATCCTAGAATATAATACTTACATCAATTTGTAATAAGTACTTACTTGTTTAAAACTATTAAAAAAATTTATTTTTTTTATTAATCTCATTGTTTTTTGATACATTACTGATTGATATGATTTATCTAAATGAATTATTGAGGAAACGCGAAAAATTTTAATTTAGGAACAATGGCTATATTATTATGGGACTAAGAAATGCATTCCCATAGCTTCTCACACAAATTATCAAATCTTTGTAAAGGTGATCTTCGATATTAGTACTTGAAAACCCCCACGATAAATTGTATATTATACAAAAGCTTATGCTCAAAGGATTTTGAATATACCCATTTTTATTTTGATACCCAGGCATTTTTGAGTAATTTTGAAAAGTGTTTGCAAGAAATCTTCGCTTCGCATATGATTTTCTGATGAAATATAGTAAAAAAGAAATTAAAATCCTTATTATTAGTCAGAAACAAGAGCAGCAAACAATTTGCCGTGTTCTCTTAGTATTTATTATAAACAATTATTGCAAAACAAGCATAGGCTGAACCAAACCAAACCCATGCCTAGTTATGATAAAATATTTTGACAAGACAGTGGACGACATTGTACTTTATCTAATGTGTCACTTTTTAAAAATCAAATTACACAACATCTCTGGATAACAATTTTTAACCAGAATGAAATGTTATTTTTTATTTATATGCTGACATTTTCAATATAGTATTTTTTGTCCTATAATATTCTTAAAAAATACTCTTTTTTCTCTCTTAGCTTTTGTCTTCGTGTAGCTGAGGACCAGGCCCTATTATACATTTTCGGAACATCTCCTTTTCGTAGTAGCCGAAAATCGCCAATAATTACTTTTTTAATAGACTTATCGAAAAGTCCTCCGACATCTTTTTAGACTAGCCTAAATCGCTTATGCATAGCAAGTCTTGTTATTATTATTATCACTTTGTTCGTTTCCCATATTTTCGACTTGAGAATTTGTAGGAAAAACCGTGCGACGCTAACGCTCTCCACCACAAAGACTTTCACTTTTTTGCTTCAACAGATAAACGTGAGCTCGCCAAGTTTTATCCGCCTCAATCTCTTCTAATGTTTAGCTGGTCATTTGTGTGGAAGCCATTCGTGGCCAGGTGGTGACCGTGATTAAGCGAAAGAGATTTAAAAGTAAGTACACAGAGATTTTAAAATTTTACAAAGACTGGATCTCTACGAAGTTTTTTATTTTAATACGGCTAGGGTGGCAAGCAAGCGTACGGCCCGCCTGATGATAAATGGTTACCGTAGCCTCTAAATATAATAACGCTCGTAGCACTTTGGGCAGTAATGATGCTTTATAAAAATGAAGAGAAAGAAGACGTTATGTTGATAGTCCCATAATAACGCTATCTCAATGAGTTTTGGCCACCGCAAGAACACAACACTTCTATATAGTGTTATTAAGCTAAGGTCTACTACAAGGTGAAGGTGCTGCCCCAGTACGGCAAATGAAGATTCGAGTGGTAAATAACACTAAGCCCTTTTATTTTTTACCAGGAGAAATCCATTGACAGACCTACCCGCCTCTGGTGAAGCAGCGGGCGTGTGCAGGCTAACCCAACCCAACAATTATTTTTGTGATATTTGTTTTGTAATTATTGTTTGTGACGTACTTAATGCTGGAGCATCTTAGGTAGCATTCTAATTGCGTCTTGTTTTTACTGGGAGCCTGCAAAATTTACCGTATCCAAATAATTATTATCATCTTAGCAAAAAATAATTTTAAGAACCAAAAACTCCACTGACTTTAGAAAATATATTTCTAAAGTCAGTGGAGTTTTTGGTTCTTAAAATTATTTTTTTAATGGTTAAAGAACTCTCAGCTTTGCTAGTTTATACTTTAGTGTCTAGATAATTTAATATAGATACCTAATTATGTTGGTATGAGAAGATGGAAACTTAAAATGAAAATAATTTTATTAATTATTAATTAAATGAAGTCAGTTAATTCGTTATGTAAGTGTTACTATCGTAGCTTCTATCATAAATTAGGTAATAACTTAATAACTCTTTACTTAACAAAATTTATTTTAAAGCTAATAACTATTTGTTCTTTGTTTACGCAAGGATCTTACAAAAGGAAAATGTTAAAGTACCGATCGGAATGCACTATTAAAATATCTTGCCCAAAATTAGTTTATTAATTAATAGAAGGCTTAATTTAATTTAAATAGAATTGGAATTGATTTAAAGCTACTTGATTGGCAGTTACATTGCTAAATTATATCGTAGATATTTAGATGAATTTCTATTTTGAGTATTGTAAGCTTCAATAGGAGCTTCTGTAACTTGTGATTATGAGAAAATAAATATTTTAGGATTCTTGCTGTTTTCTATATAAATAAAAGACAATAAACCTAATGGCTCACCTGGTGGTACCTAATAAGTGGTAGCGTCGCCTTTAGACGCCTTCAATAACAATGAAAATCACTAGGTAAGTATTGCAGGTGCGTTGTCATTCTGACTCTGAGCCCTAAGACAAAATGCTTTAAATGCCAGTAATTACACTTTGGTAATTAATTGGCCGGTAATTGGCTTTAGGAGCTTTACTCTTTTTGTAATATCAATGCATCACACACAATATTGGGCAAATAAAAAGATTAGATTAAACTACAGGGGTGGCAAACGAGCAGAAGGCCCATCTGATGGAAGTAGCATAAAGTGCTCTAGATTTGTTGGGCTTTGAAAGCTCTTTCAATGTTGACACTATTTTCTTAGATTATCAAACCATTAAAATATTGCTAAATTAATTATAACTTAATAAATATGACTACATATAATAACTACATACAAATATAAATCCTGCACCGGCTTTAGAAACAATAAATCCAAGGAAATGTAAAACTCTTTCTTATTGCATCGACCAACCAAAATCACCATTATGTAGGAGTATCAAACCAAAAGAAACAAAAAGAGGGTTCGAAGATTTAAATCACTTCTAACTTTTCATTCGTAAACAAACTTAGTGAACGCAGATGCCAAGATCCAATAATAGTAGGGAGCGAGCGGGGTCCGTTGCTGGGATGAATTTCCCCAAAGTATTAGAAGCCGACACTAAAGTCACAAAATACAAAATTCATCGATACTGTCGTTTTGGTGAACAACGTTAGGGGAGTTTCTATGGTGATGCCATCTTTCCTAATGCACCAGGAATACGAATCTTTATTTTATACGCGATACAATACAAAGATAAAAGCCTTATATAAGGTCAGCAATTTTTGGGAACCGCAATTTATTTTTCTGTTTCCAGAAACTTAATGCCTCCTACATAATGCAACGTAATATTTCTTTACAGAAAATACAATAATATTATAGGCAACCAAACGAGTGTCAGAAAAGCATTAACAATATTCTTAAAATATGGCAAATTCAAAACAAATTAGTATTAGAAACAGCGAGAGAGCTCTGTTAATTTCTTGTTCATATACTCTATTAGGTCCTTGGCAGCCGTATAGACATAAAGAGGCTCTTAACATGTAATAAATGTTTCCTTTACTCCAATAAAGTGGGGCAACTACAAGCTCCGTCGCGGCTCTGCCTCCATTGCCTTAATTTGAAACGGTTTTAACCGCAAAATTGTATTTTGTTGAAAACTGCATTATGAACTTCTCGACGTAAGCTGAGTGAAATCTAAATTATTATTTTACACTATAACAATTGAATCCGCATTGCTGCTTACAGTAGTATACTTAATAAGTATGTTGACTTTTTCATGTTCAATTGCAAAAATGCTATTGCGATAGACTATAAAAAGTCAACAATATACTTAATCAAATTATATAAATAAAAGAAACTCATTTTGTAAGCCGACCTTAACACCAATTTGTGTAGTGTAATATGAAACGTTCATTTCTATAAGATACCATAAAAATTGCACTGGTTTCTCGTAATATAGGCCTTCGTAGTATTTGTCGTTTAAATGGGAATATTTGTGATTTCATTGTTAGCTGATAATAACACAGAAAATCAATCTTTTTTTTGCTGAACATAGATATTTACTGTGTTCTTATAATTGAATTAATGTCTAGTTTCGAAATTCGCGATTGTAAATTTCTCGACTTTACAACAAAACGAGAACTGTGGAATAAATTGATACCCAAACAAAACAGATTAGCTTCCAGCTGCCGTTGAAGTGCCAAATTTAAATAATCACGGGCCCTAAGCACTGAATACTGATGACAGTATTCAAATTGTGTGGAGTTGTCTAAACAAGAAAATTGGTCGTACAACGGAACCGTTCTAGATGGTTCTCTGGGACAGCTCCCGTGGTGTCGATTAAGGCAATACTAATGTCATTTGTTTGCGAACTTCCCAGACGCGAGACACGTTCGAAAATGTATACATAGTTACGTTTGTGAAGCTCCAGTACAAATATTACGATTTCAAAACGGAAGAGTAGCGTTATCTTTGGCCACTGTTCAGGTCTGTTAGAAATTTTCCCTCGGTTACGAGCAGAACTTGCAATTTCTCTAATTGAATCAATCTCATTGTTTTAGCATAACTAAATAAAACTCCGTTGTTCGCAAACTACTTTGCATGCATTATGCTTTAAATTTAAGATTTTAAAATAAAATCATTTTTATAAAAGATGGAATGCCGTCCATGCCCAGTACTTAGAGAATATTAGTGAAAACAGAAACGTTGACTTATCAGTTTATGCTACTTTCGTCCATTACGAGTGCGTGTCTGCCTTAACTCGTGTTGTAACTTTTAAATCAAAATCGAAATCTTGAAAAAAGTTACTCAAAGCTTCACATCGGATTCGAACTTTTTTCATGTCAGCTCACGAAAGCACCTATAATAAATATTATTTTTTATTTCGTTACATTTGGAAGGCGGTGGGATTATAGCAGCTGACGGCGTGAATCGCCGCCAGTTACCTAAGTCACTTTATTCAAACTTTTGTCAATTTTAAAGGTTCCCCCTAGTTTGTGTAATCGATTTTAAAACCTCTTGTCTGAGAAAATGCAATGTAATCCTGGTCGATGTAAAGTTGTTTCCTTTCCGTGAAGACTTCGGAGTTCCGTAACCAAGTAATACGATAAAGTTAAGGTCAATGAGAAATTGAGTAATAAGATTGAAAATACTTATAATAGAACTTTCGTGGAATAATATTACGCTTAAAGTAATAAATTGAATTATGAAATTAAAAATTAAAGGAAAATCTTTGATGTGACTTTTTCCAATTTATGCTATACCTAAAATACCGCTATGAATTTCATTTTGTTCCCTTATTTCAAACATATTACATTTATGTCAACTGAAAATTAATTGCTCCATACCACAACAGAAAAGCGAAGTAAAAGCAATTAATGGAATTGAAAAACAAGTTTTGACATTATCGCATCATTTAACTTAATTGCTCGTTTGTATTTGTTTGATACTGGGCACTCATTATGGGTGTTTAAAGTGATTGTTAAGTTGACTACAAGTACGACAAAATTAAATATTTTTCATTGTAGAGTTCTCTCTGCTTAGAATAATAATTTATTATTGTTGTTTTCATTGAAGCACGATGATTATATAGATTTCAATAAAGTTTGACAAATTCTTCATTTATTTTTATGGTCTTGAGAAATAAAAATCTACAATTATTAATCATTTTACTAGTATTTTTAGGTATTTAGTGCATCTATTGTATGAGTGCGTGAAAGCATAATAGAGAGCAACAACAGGATTATATCAGTAAATTGCATCCATTGTGTATTTATCTCAGTTAATCCATAAAATTCGATAGAAAAAATTGTACTGAAATCTCTTCAGAGCGGAGATTAATCGAGCAATTCGGACATTAATATCAGAAAGAAGAGCAGTCTCTAGCCGGGTTAAATAAATGAAGTGAGTAATAATTAATTGGACTTTCGCCCTATTTTCTGTTCGGTGACAATTAATTTCCGGCAGTGGAGAGAAAAGAAACCCTTATCAGAACGGTTGCGCACTTTCCCTTTGGTCTGGAACTGTGAACTGACAATGTTGTTGTATCCACAGTCGGAAGGGTGTTACATTTTGCGTTGATTCTGAATCACATTGTCAAAAACCAAGATTGAGTTCATTGCATACTTTCTATTTTTTTCATTTGACGAGAGCTGCTGTAGTAGATATACAAACTCGTTGTATATTTTCTACTTTGATTGACAATTCTGGTGGAGTGTTTGATTTCAATTTCTAGAAATACTGACACCGAGATTCATTCACCATATTTGATTTAAAAAGTCACTTACTGTCTCGTTTTGACGTACCGCGATAAAAAGTGACAGGTATAGGAATTCATATTTTCTAATCAGTGACGAAGAGGGCTGCGGGGGCTTTTTGACAGTAAAAGTCACAGTGAATTGCCTATCCATTGCTGCGTTTACAATGCAAGATAATATTACAATGATGTCAAAACTAAAGCAAAGCGGATATCTGCAAATAACTCGATGGTCAGTACTTCAGCTGTCAAAATTAATCAAACAATAAGCTCTAATTACTTATCTGCAGCACTGGGTGAGAGCACTGGTTTTATTCAAAATTTGTAATCATAATTAACTTCATTTGACAATTGTTGCATTTTCATAGTGGGGACGATACTAATATTCTTTTTATTTCACTAGGTGAAACGGTAAATTTTGTAGTTAGTGAGGGAATTCCGCCGTACTGGCGGGATTCATGATATTTTTTCACTTGTTATACGAAACTTATCATTTATATACTGACAGATGGACAGGAATCCGCCTAGTTTGAATAATGATAGTACCACATACCCACACTGGAAACTTTTCTGATTTACGTATTTTTGTGTTGTGAGTTTCATTAGAATTTATGTATCGTTTGTTTGCAAAATAAACAAATAACTATTAGAAATACTTATTCAGCTTTAGCTTTTTTCATACACAAAGCACGGCAAATGACTCAACACCAACTGATGTAAGCGTTATGAAGAATCCATATGCGAAGACAGCTAGCCCATCTTAAGCAATCTGTTCTAGGCACCGTTTATTTTGACATTTCACATTTATTTTGAAGGAACTCATGTTATGACAGATTAAATGTAACACAGATGTGGAGCGGTGCGGCGAAGTAGCACTTTCCACTTGGCTTTCGGGCGTCCGAATGGACAAGAAATTCCACCATATGGAAGATTTAAATAATACCATAGGTACCTTCCTCTTCTTGGTTCTTTAAAAAGGACGTGAAAAATTTTACAGTGTCGGTCACGTGCTAGCATACCTCTGATGTTGCAGCGTCCATAGGCTACGGTAACCGAAATACCGAAGTTCCTTGAGGAAGTATTGAGTTGGGAACAGGGGACTTTTTTTTAACTTTAACAGGGCAACTCTTCGCCTTCATCTCACCTGATGTTAAGAGAAGATAAGGCCGAAGATGGAAGCGAGCAACACCCGGATTCCTCAACCACAGAGGAACTGGCTATCTTACCTCCAAAACTGCCGAAACAGAACAATGCAAAATATTGTTGTTATGGCGGCAGACTTAGGTAAGATGGTGTTAGCTAGCCAGGCGGACTTAGAAAAGCCCTACCACGAACCAAACCGAGCAGAAAATTTCTGCCCCCATGGGAGTCGAACCCCGGACCTCTAGATCTGAGATAGATGGTCTAAACCACTAGACCACAGATGCGGTTAAAATTACTTATTTTACATTACGCTTCCTCTTCGTTTTACTAGAGTGGGCGACGAGTATCGGGAGGTCGTATATCTTTTTGTCATCCTGTGTCCTAAAAATGTATAAGATTGTTTAATTATATGCATATAAAAATACCTTTTTACCATGATAGTATATTATAAAGGTTAGAAAATTCAGTTTAGGACACCTGCTTATCGACCCCTTTCTTGTTATAATTTCAGGGAGGGAGGGCACCAAACTTAATTAAAGTTTCAGATAATCTAATCCAGAATAAACATATAAGCTTTCACATTAAAATAATAATAAGTAAGGGTTGGAAACACATAACAAATAAAACTCCTATTGGAATTCTAATGTTAACTGTAATAAATTTAATATAAACAAATAAATATGAATTCGAACCTGTAATGTTGTAGATGGAGTAACTTACAGAGCAAATAAACAACAAAACAATTTCCTTTTGTTATTGTTACCATATTATTATGCTCTCAAGTATAGAATATTGTAATCGTATAAAGCTCGGTGGCGTTACATAGTAGTTTTAGCGCTATGATTTCGATTACAGAAACAAAGCGACTTTTGCCATGGATGATCCCAGGGGTCAATCAAAAGTTAGTAATCTCGAGCTTCTCCGCGCTTCGTTAAGTCGTTGGTCCCGGTTGTTACTGTAACCGCCTTAACCCACCAACCCGCATTGGGTCAGCAGCGTGGTGGTGTTATGGCAAAGTATATTATTATGTACACTAACGCGGTTATGACCCAACCTCCTCATGTTGTTACTGTAACCGCCTTAACCCACCAACCCGCATTGGACCAGCAGCATGGTGGTGCTATGGCAAAGTATATTATTATGTACACTAACGCGGTTATGACCCAATCTCCTCATGTTGTTACTGTAACCGCCTTAACCCACAAACCCACATCGGCTCAGCAGCGTAGTGGTGGTGATTATGGCAAAGAATATTATGATGTACACTTACGCGGTTATGACCCAACCTCCTCATGTTGTTACTATAACCGCCTTAACCCACATACCCACATCGGCTCAGCAGCGTATTCGTGGTGATTATGCCAAAGAATATTATTATGTACACTAACGCGGTTATGACCCAACCTCCTCATGTTGTTACTGTAACCGCCATAACCCACCAACCCGCATTGGACCAGCACCGTGGTGGTGTTATGGCAAAGTATATTATTATGTACACTAACGCGGTTATGACCCAATCTCCTCATGTTGTTACTGTAACCGCCTTAGCCCACCAACCCGCATTGGGTGAGCAGCGTAGTGGTGGTGTTATGGAAAAGAATATTATTATGTATACTAACGCGGTTATGACCCAACTTCTTCATGTCTTTCTCCCTTGTGGGATGTTCTGTGCCCAGCAAGCGGGCGTATGTTAGTAATGATTGTCATAATAATTTATAGATACAAACAGAAAATGTAAGGGTCCGTCCTTTTAACTTCTATTTTTGTTTGTTTGTAATGATATCTTTATTTATTGTTGGGATAATAGTAATGTACCTGATATACATATGATATACATGAGTATGACATACTTAGGAAGACGACGGCAGACACGGTCGCTAGGCGTGAAGTGAGGCCTAACTCACCTCGTGCCTTTTATGTAGTACTTTCCATGAATTCACGAGGATAACGTTTTATATTATATATTAGAGACATCAAAGTTTGCTAATTCATCGAAAAGGATGATTAATGAAATAGAAAAAAAAAATAAAAAAATTAAAATATTTTATACGATGTTGTACCATCATAACAACAGAATATAGTTTGCTAAACTGCCACTTACTGGAAAGATTTTTTTCAAAATGCTGGTAAAATTTGTAAATCGCTGACGGTTTATCATTCTGGTTAAAAACTAGCGAACAATACTACATTTTTTATAAGTTAAATTTTCATAATAATATACCTACTTGGGCACAAATTATAATATTCAAGATATTATTACTAGATAAGTAAAATTACTGGGCATTGAAGGTATTTCATCTTAGGCCTTATGATGCACCCACCTGCAATACGAAGTGATGTTTTTCTTATTGTTGCAGGTGTATAATAGGCGGTGGTTACCACTTACCATCAGGTGGGCCGACAGCTTGTTTTTTCAAACAAAAAGTTTGTAAAACATATTTTTTTTTATGATATGCATCTTCAAAATTTTATTTGTAAAGTCTCTGAGGGAGACGCCAAGTACGAAGCGTTCACATTGAAAATATTTCTAGACGCACTCAATAAAATTCCCCAACTGTAGGGGAACTCAAATTTTATGAGGCGCATCCACTTAGTCGCTTGCTTCTTTCTGTTACATTAAAGTTGGAAAAAGTTGCTGAGTCACAACTTAGGGCAAATAAAGGTAATTTAGCTTCTTAATTACAAAATATAAGTTTTGTCAGTGAGTTTTCTATATGATATTACCTACTAGGAATATTAAAACCGTTATAAACTTACATGTATTATTCTATTTGGGGTAAAAATATCACACATTTAAAATCATTGTGCCTTTTTAGAAATCACATTACACATTATTTGAACTGCAACTAGATTTATTATTTACATTGACTAGCTTTTGACTGTAATAGTCAAACTGGTAGCTAACATTCATGTGTAAGAATCATTTTGATTGAAATATTCTTGCTTCGCCTTTGCAATGTTGCTAGTGTAAGATAAAAAATAGCTTAATCAATCATTTTAATGTGTTTTTTCATATACGTAAACGGCAGTTGTTGAAACCCGTCATAAAGGATATCAGTACGTTCCATAATGGTAGACATTAGTTAACCAGCGGTAACAGTACCCAAGATTTTATAGCATGCACGGATAAAACCAACCGGACTAAATAATAACGTCGTGATGCTGGCAACAATGATTTATTACATCGCTTTCCTCGGCCGCCCGAATGAACCACATGAAAAATGATCTCGGTTATTGCCACAGCAACTCTGCAGTTGACGCTTTGTTTAAGCACAAATGACTCGCACTATGAAGTTATTTCGTGCGACTTATGTTTTTACCGGATTACGAACGAACGCGCCCGGCTAGACGTCGCGATATGACAAATCGTTTGTTTTAGGCCTGACCTCTTTGTCATACGCATGAGGGTCGTGCCCCTGAGCTTATCGGCTGCATCTCTGTGTGGGTGGAGCTATTCGGTTTTTGAGATCGGAAAGATATTGTCGGCCTCTCTTTTTGCTTTATTTCTGCTACAAATTGTGGATAGCGCTCGTCTTTGATGTCATCACCACGCTTCCCCTTTAGCCTTTTGTTTTGGCTTAAAATTGATTTTTTTTTTAATTTCAGATTTATTTATTGATGCAAAAAAATATCATGTCATTTACAATTTCTGTATTTTTTTTCTTATTACTTATTTTTAACCGACATCAAAAAACGAGGAGGTTATCAAGTCGTATGTTTGTTTTTTTTTTGTTTGTTACCTCAGAACTTTTGACTGGGTGAACCGATATTGATGATTTTTTTTTTGTTCGATGCGGAATAGTTCCCATTTGGTCCCATAAAAATTTATTGAAAATCCATTGGGTAGTTTGGTTTTTAAATCAAAAAAACTGTAAAAATTAAGGCGTCTACGTATGCGAAATTGCGGATTTTTGCTTTTCTATGAATTTTTAGTGAAATGATACGATAGTAGAAAACAATATAAGCTCACGGTCACCCATCTAGCTTTGACCTTCAAAAGTTATCACTAAAAATTGAAAAAAAATTAAACAAAAATTAAAACCGACTCCAAAAAACTGAAAAGGATAAAATAATTAAATTTTAGTAGGTACTTACTCATCCCCTAGGAACAAATTTTTGGAGTTGGTTCTAAGTTTCCAGAAACCATAGATAGTGATGCACCGACTCCAAAAATATGTTCCTAGGGGATGAGTACCTACTAAAATTTAATTATTTTATCCTTTTCAGTTTTTTGGGGTCGGTTAAGTTTAACTTAGGATATCTACGTGGTTAACTTTTTATCATTCAATAATTAAATATTTACCTAAAACATACTGTTTTACCGAAGAGTTTAAAGTTATTTCTAAAGATCCTTTAACTAACTAAAATAACAATCTGATTCGGCGAATAATATCACAAAGGCTATAGCAGTCTTCGTTAAAACTATAAAATATCATGTTACAATTAGGCTGCGGGCTCTCGGCCGCACGTAACTTGAACGGACTAATTGCGAATACCCGGTAGCTTTTGTCATGCAGTTGTTATTGGGTGGCTAATTAAAAACTGTTCAATTTCCGCAGCTAACAAGGAGGTAAACAAGTTAAGTAATCAAGGGAACTCGCTGACAAAGCGACAAAACCGGATTAAATTCGCTTGTAAGCGTTACGAGCATCCGGGAGGGCTATGAATGAACGCAGTAGTGTACGATTCTTGGAATTAGTGGCGGACACTTAAGGGTTTCTGATGATAAAATAAAAAAGTAGCGCAAGATAATTCATTTAAATTAGAATTAAATCAACGTATTAATATTTATAATCGAAATTAATGAACGTAAAGGTAAATTTATCGTATTCTTTATAAAAAGTATGACCAAACTTTGGTAGGTATATAAATTCTGATTAACACCAAGTGGCAACTAGTACCGGACGCCCTGAAACTAAGGTTTTAAAAATATTTTTTTTTTAAGTGATCGGTAGTGTAACATTTTAACTGCCATATACAGGGTGTACCAAAAATACAAATAAAGTGAAAAGGGTGTAAATGGGTCCCTTGTGTAGAGTTTATTACCAATGTATGACAACTGTAGTATGACATTATTACATGCTGAAAAATTAATTATTTTTGATAAAATAATAAAATAATCGACATTGAAGCGCAGCTCTATTCTAAGTTCATTCCCCCTAACAGGCGTAATTACCTCCTACTCTTAGAAACTTTTCTACTCCTGGTAGCTAATATTTATTTGATCAAATGTTAACCTAAAATAAATAACCTATAATTCCTTAAATAACCTATAATTCCTCAATTCTAGTATTTATTTTACTAGGCTAAGTACAAAAAAGATATTAGATAACTTTATTGAATACTTTACAAGAATATTAAGTGAGTGAGAATCAACATAAAAACCACAAATAAATTTTAAAGTTGTATTGAAGTAACAATCTGAGTAGGTAGGTTCTATCTACCTAATAGCTCAGATGAATAAACTAAGGTTTTAAGCCGTAAACCAAAAATAAAAATAATTTTAATTGAGTAGGTATGTATTTATCACACACAAGAACCCGTAAGATCGATAAATGTGGTTAAAAATTTATCACGGATCAATCAATTAGGTACTATGTAATTGTACTAGCACTATCCTACCATTTAGAAATAAAAAAACAACTTACCTCGAACTAGAAACACTTTTTTCATACAACAACGCAAGATGACAAGCAAGCTGACGGCTCACCTAACAAGCGGGGCCACTTAGCTCAATCAACACAGCTTTACAGTTCACATGAATATCTTACACAACAACATAACACTTACAACATAGCCCTAAAATTAGAGAAGCAGTTCAAAGTGTACCTACTACTCCTTGTTGCCTCAACAATGACGGCCGTCGTCGGGACGGACACGGCCTGTGTCGCATTTCGCACCATATTATCGTCATCGTCCTTGTAATCGATGCCAACATACCTACTCATGGCATACACATAGCATTATCTCGCAATATTTAAAAAGAATAACGACGATCAGAGATAAAATTATACGCGACTACACTTTATGAACTTATGATCAACTGAGCTCTGAAACAGATGAGGTGACACTGCACTGGCGAGCCGACAAAGCGGGAAGCGGCTTTGAAATAGGTAGTCTGCGCGCGCCGCTCTGCGCCGCTGTTTTTTCCTTCTGCGCATGCGTACGGGGAATGACAGGGATTGTCAACATTTAACCATTGATATAAACAAAAAAGGGAAGATACGGCATCGACGCTCGGCGCGCGTTCCGGCTCAACTATGTCCATGGGCTCACTTGGCAAAAAGTGCGTCCTAGTTGCGCTTGGAATTTCAAACGAACACTTTCTCCCGGTAATTTGTTTAAATTGTGGTTGAACATTGGCTAAAATGCCGTCTTGTTCTTTTAATAAGTGTACAAACCACTCACGGAGAGAAAAAAAGTCACTTAGTTTCACTTTTCACCCGTAAAGTATATAAATTTTGAGTTTTAAATACAAATCTACTTAAAATAAACAAACCAGCCAAAATCGCCATATTGCTGCATAAGTGGGATAGAATTATACGTATAGGCATGCAAGTGACGGAGATAGCGCGTACTCCCGAGCGACCGAGTAGTTCCGAGTCCTACCGAAAGGTAGCATTACCTGGTAGCGTTAGCATAGAAAACACATTAAGAAAATAATAAGTAAAAATATATACACATTTTATGTCATGGTTTTGTTTACGATACTGCTAGACTCTGGCCAGTGA
This sequence comes from Nymphula nitidulata, assembly GCA_947347705.1. Lineage (NCBI taxonomy): Eukaryota > Metazoa > Arthropoda > Insecta > Lepidoptera > Crambidae > Nymphula > Nymphula nitidulata. The sequence goes on along the minus strand of OX374626.1, from coordinate 9,991,179 downwards.
ATCGTGTCACTGAGAAAGAAAGAGCGGCAATTTTAAAAAATCTTTAGCTGTAAACACTTATTTCGCAAGGAATAAATAGTCTTGATACTTCGTTTTTTAAGTATGTAAATTATATATTTATAAATGGATGCCTACCTTATTAAATACATAATATTCTAATTACTATTCTAAAACAAAACTGTTTTGATTGACCCATCCTGGGATAGGCCATGGCGACAGTTGCATTGTTTCCGTAATCGAAACCAGAGTGCTCAAACCACTAGGCCACCGAGCTCCCTCACGAGTATAATTTATAGTTATTAGGGTTTTAAAAACCGTCGGGTATCAGATACTCTGCCACAATGACGCCGAGTAAAACCTATTTTAGCTTTAAACATTTTATACATGGTGAAACGCGCGTGCATTAGGAATGTTCTATTTTTTTAGAAAATAATTCAATAATAAAAACAAAAAAACATTTATAATTTTAATACTCTTTTAGATGTTCTAATGGTTCTTAAAACACAAGGTGATATATGCTTACGCAATAATCTGTTTCATAAACTTTAGTAGACTTAATATATCATGAGTATAATTCATGGATATATCATCCTTGGTATAGATAAAATAGATTTGATGAGCATTAATGAGTTAGACCATATGATAGACCAAGTATGGCTGTAGGTAGGCAAGCCATCACTACATTAAACAGTTTTTATACCAGCTTATTAATTAGCTTGCCTTAAAATATTCGAATTGTTGTATGATTTAGTGCTAAATAGAACTTCAAATACTATTCCACTTGCCTATTCTCTATGTAAAAAGAAAAAGAAAAGTGTGATATTGAACTTCACGTAAATTTTATTATCATCTTAGCAGCTGACAGATGCCCACTACTGGGCATAGGTCGATGATACTTTAAAAATAAATAAATTATAAAAATAGTATCTTTCACTTAATTTGTTAACATCAATAATAGACTGGAAAAATTTAAATAAAATCTATACTACATAACATAAATCTTAATTTTAAATCTCAATTTTTTAAATCATAATGTTTACTTACTTCACATAGACGCTTACAGGCTGACTATCAAAACAGGGAAAAAAGACGATAAAAAGTAATGGGCGGGTATAAAATAAAATTTGAAAAAAGGCATATTTAATAAGTTGTTCAGGATGATTCATAATCAAAGTCAGATTCTAAATGCATCTGCTATCATGAACAAAGCACAATAACATTTGTATGGGTACTCTTGAAATGTTACATTATTTTCTATTAACCATTTCCGAATATCACCTTTGCTATTAGACATTGTGGGAGGTTTGTGGTAGTTTCACGTCATGGTAACTTGCATTGCATTATACATAAAAATTACACATGGCTTTGTAGAATAATAGAATATGTAGAATAGGTAGATATTCCCTTATCCATTTCAATAAGTTTTATGCATTCATGTCACCATGGTAATCAGCTGATTTGGATTTTGCACTGAAAACTATTAAAGCACCAGGCAGAAAACTTTCTTCAGATCTTGCATGCAACATTTCGGGCTTCTCTAAGTTTTAAGTGAATTAATATTTTGAGTTTTAATTCTTCACATGCACTTTCTGAAAATAACCGATAAAAATGAATATTATCAAATATTGGATTTTATTAGTTAGGTGATGTGGGCAGAAAACAAAAAAGTATCAAGCCATGACGCCCTGAAAACAATAAACTAACTGTAGCGGACGTATTTCCTCCAAAAGTATATTTTTTTCTACAGATTTCCGATTAAATTGACTATATACATCTTTGTATTTATGTATCATAGTGTATACAAGCTTTCGAGTAGTACTTTTTATTGATTTCGACATTATTTTAGAGTAAAACTACAAAATAAACGGAATACAAGAATGAGAAATGAAACGTCAATATGACATTTTGAGTGCTGCCCTAAAAAAACTTCATTGAAAATACGAGTGACACGATTCATTGGCCAGACTCTAGTAATGGTTTACCACTTTCAAAAACATCTTATTTATTTACATTGGCTGCATTATTTCATAAAATGTCATGAATTTATCAAATTAATAAGATGTTTTTGAAAGTAGGAAACCATTTCTATGAATTAATATAGTCCATGTTTTAATTTATTGTCGTATTGACGGCACCACCCTGTATATTTCAGTATAATTAATAAATTATATCTTCAACAATTTTATTAATGCTAAGATTAGTCACTGATGCTCGTAAAATATTATTAAAATTCCTAAATAAAATTATAGTATGCTTTCACAGTTTAAACGATTTTAAATAATTTGGGAATGTTTACAGTCTAGAAGCTTTTTGTTCTTACTATAGTAAAATTAATATTTTAAGTAAAAAAAATAAGTTTCTTATTTCGTAAGATTGTTTGTTGACGGTACCGCAGTACGAAGAAGGGGAGGTGGGAGACGAAGTCGGGAATTCCCTTTTGTAATACTATACACTAACAGTCGTCTCGCTTGCACTAGGCAGTCAAGGGCGTTTATCTATCTCTGTTACCTGATTACCGAGCTTCATGCGTATTTAGAAAAAAATGTTGCTGTGTGCGGACTCGTGTGTATGTAGTGCACGCAGCCCGTTTTTCGACGATGAAATGCTTAGGGGTACCGTATCTTCCCTTTTTTGTTTATATCAATGCATTTAACTAGTTTTTTAGTTTAGTAAAATTATTTTAGGTATGGATCGCAATAAGTAATTTAAGTATTATTGTATTATTGTGCCCAAGAAACTTTTTTCTATTCTATTCTATTCTATTTAATAAACAACTTTGACTTTAGTAGTCTTATAACTATTGGGTCCAAGCTAAGGCTGGTACCAAAAAATAACAGTTATGACGAGAACAATACAAGGTTTACGTTTTCGTTAAGAGGGTTATAAGAGCGCTGTTCGACTTTAATTGCATTTAATTATCGTGGCAAGCAAGAGCTATTTAATTAAATGTTTCGATGATTTTCCGGAGTGAATCTTCTGTATTTGTACTATTATGTATCTGTGGTATAAGAAGTAGTGTAACATAATCACACCGACGCAAACAAACCGTTAAATGCATGTCTTGCATTCGAAGCCCAGTAAGATCCATTTTTTCAACGTTAAAAAAGTAGGTTACAAAATAAGTAAAAACATATCCAAGCGAGCACGGTCGCAAACACTACCTAATCAACAGTTTATAGGCACTTAGTCATAATCCGGCAGTAGTACTCTGCTCTGTTTTTTTATATCGAGTATTAAAAAAAATCTTTTGAATAAAATGTTGTGAACCAATGACACATTTGGGGGCGTTTAGGGTTTCATCGGAAAAAATGTAAACCAAATTTTTGAATCTCCTCTGAACTCCTGGTACTTACATAATCTTACAATTTAATTTTGACCGACAAATAACCTTGCTAGTTCATGCTCATTTAAAGAAAAAGCTTGTAAAATAAAGGGAAGGCCGGTACATTTTAAATCCAAGTGAAGACTTCGGCCCGCTTTAATTCGTAGGTAATTCCGTCGACAGCACGTTAATATTTAGTACATGCGCATTCATTGTGACCACTTACTACTACCATATCATCATTAACATCATCATACCAACCTCTGATGTCCACTACTGAACAAAGGCCTCCCCCACCGATTTCGAAATGAAATGGTTCTTGGCAGCTGCATCCAACGGCTCCCCGCGACTCTGATCAGGTCTTCTGTCCATCTAGCTAGTGGGAGGCCGTCCTTCTTTGCACTTTCCGGTATGTGGTCGCCATTTTACAACTTGAACGCCCAACCAGCCGTCTGTTCAGCGTGCTATGTGCCCTGCCCACGCCACTTCAACTTGCTAATCCTATGAGCTATGTCAGTGACTTACCATACCATACAATTTTTTATAACGGCAGTCATCAGGTAGGCCATTTTACACGTAATGGTATAAAAAACAGTTTTATTGACCCAGAGCGATGCGTCACGTAGTTTATTTCCATTTAATAGTAATTTTGAACCCTGTTCTCGTTTGACCCGTCGCTTCGATTGTGCAATATCGCGCTGTGACATAAACAAAACAGCTTGAAAATAACATCACACCTTTTCACATCGCGCATTTTTTGATAAAGATATGTACCTTCCACCCTGTCACTGTATTTGAATACTCCGGTATGTACGAAAACTTACGTATTATTTAAGTTTAAAAAATAAATGCGGAACCCGAGGTGTATTTTTTAAAATGGCGGTGAATTCTGCTGCAAGTCTAGTATTTTCAAAGACTAAGCGGTAGCAGATGAGTGCTTAGTTAGATTAGTGCAATTTGGTTTTACATACTCTATTTATTTAAAGGTGTTTACGTAATATGCGAAATCGTAACTAATAGCAATTTATTGCTTAAAAAAAAAAACATACCGGCCGAATTGAGAACCTCCTCGTTTTTGAAGTCGGTTAAAAATAATAAACAACACCTAAACAAAAAGATAAATAATTGTTATAAAAATTAAAAAATAAATGATTATTTCAATAAAATTATTATTACTTGTCATCGTTTTAGAAATTAAGGCATCGTACTATAAGTTTTATCGGCAAAGAAAGTTTTTTGCATCTCAGAAGGAATCGACGGTACTAATAGTTTGCATATTCTAGTCTTTGGAAATATAGTCTATTAATTTGATGTAAATTTTCGGTTGAATGACATTCACAGCCGATCACTAGAGTAGTGACATTTTCATTTTGAGTTTTCGATGAAGAATTTCTTTTTTTTGGGTACTTCTGATACACCGTGTAGTGAGTGCTGGTGTTCAACACTTTGATTCTAGATTGTGGCAGGTGAAGCCTATTTCCATGTCTAACACAAGAGTGTTTAGGCTGTGAGTGTCTTTTGGTTTTGTAAATTTTCCAATTATTTTATAAGTGAATATACATATCGACATGGCCCCATGATAAGATAAGGTATCTGATCCGATTATTCCGATCTTTTGGGCCATAACCATGTTACCGAGCACTTCGCCCCGTTGGGGTTTTTGTGTGTTTCTCCTGCTTTTTCTCTTCCTGTGTCGAGAATGTAGATCCTATTACCTTTACTTTATCATTGGGCAGAAATAGCCTGCGTTTTCTGGTTTCGCATTTTTCATTGCCATTAAGAATAATATTGAAAAAAAATGATTATCATTTTTATTAATTTCCTCATTCCGCTAATTTTGGTATAAAACATTATTACGTTACCCAACACAAACACATAAGTCTTAAAAAAATATGTGCAAAGTTTTCCGAAATTATGTTTCTATCTAAAGTTCAGAGAAAACAAAAGGAGAAAGATGGTTCGCATATTTTTCCTTATTTAGAGTTATATTGCTTTTGCTCAGTTTTGCGACATTTAAGGCACGTGAGGACATAAGGGCATGGCTTCACAAGGGCCAACCTCAATCTTCATGTGTTATTTTATTTCACCATTTTCAGAGTCAGAGTCGACCCCATTTGTCTTTGTTCTCGGTTTCCTATATTTTTGCACGCAAACTCCATTATCTAATTTAGCTTTGGCTGAATGCCAGGTCGGCATTGTTACTTTTCTTTCAGAAAAAGAGTTTTTATTTCTTTACACTGTTCTCTTACGCACATTTATTTCAATTACTTTTACACCTCATAGTAATTGAGCTTAGATAGTGGCGTGCCTACTTACTTAGCCTCAACCTTTTTAGGCTTTCAGAATTAAATAAACCATTTTATTGTTATCTTAGCTCAAACAAAGGTACATTATCTGTTTAGTTTTTGAGACTGAACAGGTAATACACTTAGGGTCCTATAAACGTACCCTATAAGATTTGAAAAATGTCGTTAGCTAAATTAAACCTACCTGAACAGAAATCAAGTCCTGCTGGAAATATCAATTCACAAATAGAATTATGTAACACAGAAATTTCAGACTTGAACCTATTGATGAAAAAGAATTATCGATTTGAAGACAAATTGTTTCAAAGAAATACGAAGTCGCAATACTTTTTTTGTCATGCCAGCAATACTCTTTGAGTCCTTACAACGAATAGGCAATATCAGCTACAAAGGGATGGGATTCATCATAAATTACACAGAGCAAAGTAGGCACTTTCATTTTGAGTGTATTGCAGTCACGTACGCGCTACGGTATGTTTCTGCCACAATTACCAAATACACGTTACCCACGCAGTTGAGTTAGACGGTTTATAGGGTGCCCACTTTACTGTCAGTTATTACACCATTAGCCGACTGAGGTTTACTGAATTATTACCGTATGGACACAACGAATAGTGAAAAACGGGCGAAGTGTGTGTCGAGTCACGCGCAGTGTGGTGGTGTAGGGTTCCGTTGTCGCCCGTCACAATGTGCGGACTCAGGAGAGTGTATGTGTATATCTACTTATAAACGAATTAATTTAAGCCACGGTTTAACGGCTAATAATAAATAAGCACTTTAAAGTTCAATATTACTCCGCATCTTCGGAGTCGGATACACTTTGTATTTGTATATCTACTTAAAAACGCATTATTTTAAGCCACGGTTTAACGGCTAATAATAAATAAGCACTTTAAAGTTTAATATTATTCCGCATTTTTTTTCTACAACTTTGTTGTGTCGTGTTCTTAAAGCGAGCAATGTCGCTGGAGCTCATTGAGAAAGCGTTACGTTGGGTGCAGGAAGCTCGTCTCCTATGCTGTCAACCTAACGTTTTCTCTTGATTTTTACTGGAAACGACGAGTAACTTTTAATGTCCAAGATGCTACCAGGGTAAGTAGCTCAATAGTAGCTTATAATATATATAAGAATGACCAAACATCGTATACGTTTTTTGTAACTTAGTTTTAAAAAAAGTTTATTCGACATCTTAACTTCAAATGTAGGAAAATAAACGTGGGTGCTGGATATGAGGAGATTTGCCGAGCACACAACTTTCTCGCACTAGCGGAGCGTCGACAAGTGTTGGATATGGGCCTATTATACAACTTCATTCGCGGTCGCCTAGATTGTCCTGAACTGGTCGAGTTTATCTCACTAAACACCCCTCCACGCCGCACCAGGTGTACTCCCTTGCTGCATGTCCCCCAGCACCACACTAACTATGGGCAGAATTCCGTTTTCACGAGGCTACCAAAAACCTACAATATTTTTTTTAATGACATTGACCTTTTTGTTGGCTCCAAAGCACTGTTTCAAAGTAAAGTCAAACATCACTTCTTAGATCCAGCTAAAGTTTAAAAATTTTCTAATACCGTGTTATTGCGACTGTATGTATATGTAGGTATATGTATATGTATATGTAAGTAAGTATATATGTTTGATGTATATATGTATATGTGTATGAGAGTAAATATATTTTATAGTATATAAATTTGTCTGTATATAACCTATTTCTATCTGTTTATCGAGTACATAATAAGTATATTAATAGCGTATTAGTAGTTGTAATTATAATTATACTTACAATAGCATATAATATAATTAAACTATATAACAGCTTACTGTAATTATATTTTATATATTATAGCGGTTCCCTAGAGCGCTTAGTAGTGTAGTATAAGTAGAGCTTAATAATTATTGTAATATGTTGGATAGTCTTAATTGGCCTACAAAATGTACCTACATCAAATTATAAACATGATTTATTTGAGCTGTGTACTGTCCCTAACTATAAATAAAGAAATAAATGAATAAATTAAGTTTTACTGTTAGTCGCATTATAAATTAAGCCATTAGTTTCAACTGAAGATATGGGTAGGTAATATTCATAAAATTCACTCAAAGTCACACTATTTTGTAAAATGTACGCCAATTATCTTGACTTCCGATTTAAATGATCGGGATTTAAATATTTATCCGGATTAATATCTCAAACTCCGACATTTCACGGTAGAAAACATTTTGAAAACAGATAAAGGTGTGACAAATTTCAATGGAATTCTTAATAAAATCGTTGTAAAGCAGCGAAGTAAAGGACTCCAAAGTGCTAAAAGTCTTATTAACAATCCTTCGAACTTAAAAAGTAATAATTCAAATCGTGAGCGTCGAAACGAAATCCTTCAGACATAATAACTATTCCGTCAGGCGAGAAATTAGTTTAATTAATTCGGGAGATGACTCATTGAAAGTTGTTCTAATCCCTGGGGCGGTGTTTGAATTCTTTGGAGTTTTAATTTCGAATCTGCATTCGGGCAACTTCCACTGCACTTTGAAAGACCACGGAGGCCGGCGTTCCCTTGATAGTGATTAAAGTAATGCTAATGCCTGTTGCTTTTGACTTTTAATTTCTATTCAGAACAGAGCTGTGCTCGCTCATTGGGTTTTCCGTTTTCAGAATCCTTTTTGAATTTCAGTACATGCGCTCATAATAAGCCGTGGCCTTTTTCGTTTAACATTTAGATAGTGTAAAGGCAGAACTCCTAATTAGGTACATATTTCCATCTCTACATTGTGGGTTTCGGCGGAGCCAGATAACTATAATGTATTTTAAACTAAAAAAAAAAGATTTTGTTTATAGCACGCTTATTTAAATTTTTTATGCTTTTAAGATTTTAGTAATATTTGTTATTTGCTTTATATGAAAGAAGATGTTTCATTTTCGGCTATGAACATGTACATATTGATGATTAAAACCACTACAAATTATTTTGGATGACATTTTCGGTCTTTAAACCACGTACAAAAATATTGTATATCATCCATAAAAAAAAAATATGGCAATAGATAAAGGAAGCCATATTATGACATAATCTGTGGGCATGTTTTTAAAACGTTAATAGGAAAAGTTTTTTACTCTAAGAATATGATATTATTGGCTCAGTAGTCTGATGGACAGACCAATAAGGTTTTTTTGCTTTCTTCTGTATATTTTGAATGGGATAATTATAGAAGTTTGACTTTATAGTGTTGCTATTATATTCATAATTATAAAACTGTCACATAACATCAGAAAGTATTTTCTACGGAAGAACAAAACAAAATGAATTGAAAAATAATGTTTTATTTCCATTTCTCTAAATTAAAAACCACTGTACATTCATAGCTGGGACTCCATATAGACCTGAAACATCTCATTTGTCATTGAGATTCGACACCCACGCGGTCAGAGCCGCTAGCGCCTACTAGTCATAAATACGTTGAAAGGTGGGGCCTTAGATAAAAACATTTGTCAAACATATTTTTGTTAAAACACTACTAGGTAAACCATGTTTTATGTCTTCCACTCTATTATCTGAATTGAAACAATCTACATACATATTTCTAAAAAGGCGAAAACGCATAATCACCATCTCCGAAGATCTTTTTCATATCACCGCCGAATTAAAATGGGACCATTTCCGAGGTACTTATATCCACTCTTCGCACAAAATTATTTTTCAAACTGGTACACAATTGACGATAATATCGGATAACTTCTATAAACATAAAAGAATTTCCTCCGTTTTGGAAGTCTTCTTAATAAGACAAACTATGTTTAACAGTATTTTGCCTAAAATAGGTTTAATAAACGTTTACAACTAAGGCCGCTAGTGTTTATGCTTGCGAAGGTAAGAACTTATATTATCAAAAGCATACAAATTAATTACCGCTATCCGCCCCAGACAAGTCACTAATGCAAGGGTGACCCAATTAAATTCACCTGAGAGGATAAACAGGTACATATAATTTCGCACAGCTCAAAGTAAGATGTTTTAATTAAGTCTAAGACCTCGCGATAAATAACTAGCCTGCCGGGCAAGCCGGGACGGCACTAATTGCTACTATATTTAATCCGGTAAAATGCTACCCTGATTTCCATAAGCTTCAATTGTTTGTGCCTCTGCAGGTATACCTGGATCCGATTTAGTTGGTCCATTTCCATTTATGTTTATCTTGGGCGACGAACATTGAATCGCTAAGTTGACGTTTGGCCTTTGATTATATTTACACTGGCCTGAAATATTTGCGTAGAATTCTATAGGCGACGAATAATTTTGACTTAAGATCTACCACGTTTTTCCTTTTGGCAGTTTCAATCCATACTTAACTTTTAAATGTAATAAAATAACAACTTTCAGCTGCGATGAGTATACTATAGCATTAAATTTCCTCAATTATTTAATTTAATATTTAAGGTATTACAAAACTATATACCTCCCCATGTGTTTCTTCTATGTAGAAAGACATGTGCCCAGCAGTGGAACGTATAAAGGCAAAATTGATGTCTAATGACTTTTAAATTCCTTTAGTACCTACACATGTTAGTATTATAATAGGCTACCTATCTCTTTAATAAATGTTACTATTAAATGACAATTAAGTCGTAAAAGAGAATTTTTATCTCACTTTTTCAACAATGGTCCTACATTTTGATCCAGTGGAAATTTGAGTGCATCATTCCTTAAAATCAAGACAAATGACTTTAAAAATTAGAAACGATTTGGAACACATTTGATAGTAGTGAATGCACGTTATGAGAAAGAAGCATCATCTTCTACATTGTAAATTCAATTTGATACCAGGATGACAGTGAAAACATTGTCAAAATATGAACTACTTTATTGGTCCTTAAAAACTCAAAGTCACTTTAATTGATAAATATTTTAGTAAAAGGTCGATAATTCAGGGAGGGCACTTAATATTCATGGTAAATGTAACCTTAGCTAATCAGTAAAACTTCGGTCGCTTATCTTTCGGTTATATGTACATCATTTCCCTCGTATTAGAAGAATGTTATAATAACAAAATAAAATATTTACTCAAATTTTTATTGTTCATAAATCCTTTGGTAAATTTGATTTATTTTTGCAGTCTAGTTTCTGAACGATGAAGGAATGAGTAATGTGAGTTAAAGCAAACATAAACTGTTGCTTAGTATGAAAATTACTATAAAAGGTCCTATAGCGGCCAGTACATCACTATTTTGCGATCGTGTCACTGTTTTATCATTCGTGACACTGCTATTAATTCATATTGATACTGAGCAGAGATAGCAATGCGCCACTTCTGAATAAAGGAAACGTTCTTAGGTATTTAATAGGATCCAAAACAGTTTTTACAAAACGTTCTATTGTCTTTACAAATTTTTTCGCTACTTCTGCGATTAGAAAAATAACTTCACTTCACAGGCGGTACGTAATATATAAGAAGAGTGGCCAGCAAGGTACACTCGAAGCACCGGAGGCTACCTTTTGACTCCCACACTCGATATTGTTACCTCCACAAACGAGCCACGCCGTGAGCAGCGTACACAACCCGTTACTTTCAAGAAAGAATCTCTATTTTTGCTGTATTTAAGTATCCACTTACGTAAATTTCGGTTAATGCTAAAGAGGTCTTCTAGAGATAACTTTGTTTCGTCCCTTCTAAATCTAAGTGCGGAATGCCTTTGAGATTGGAGAATGTATTTCTTTATTTAATTTATACTGTGGTAAAAAGCCGAGAGAATATATTGTTATGTTTGTTGCTAGCCTCAATCAATTTGCCTTTGATATTTTGTAAATATCCGAACATGCTATTATGTCAAAGGACGATAGTTGACCCCGGCAGATAGCTATCTATTATACCTACTGTATACCGAAGAGTTTTTGTATGATTGGTAAATTCTAGATTTTTATGACCACTTAGTAATAACAAAAAAGGTTTTGGTTTTTATTATAATCTGCCTTTTACCAAAAAATGAAATCAACTGCAGCGAATGAACTTCAGCAAGGTGTGAGATATGACAGGGCAATGTATTTCGCCGAAACTGTTTACAGCCGCGTTGGAGGATGTGTTGAAGGTTTTGGACTGGAGAGTACTTGGCATCAACATAAACGGCGAGTGCACGAGTCACCTTCATTTTGCTGATAATATAGTAGTCATGATGAGATCCTGGAGGACTTGGGCAAAACGCTCGTTGACCTCTGTAAAGTCTCCCAACAAGTGGGTCTTAAAATGAATATGGAGAAAACGAAAATAATGTCGAATTTTCATATCGCACCCAATACTGTGAAGGTTGGGAGCCGGTTGTAGGTAGTTAATGTCATATTGATCCCTATTTTTAACGTTTTTGAAACATTAATGGGTTGTTATTTGTGTGGTTGAATTAAAACTTAGCTCACAGTTGAGTTGAGTTTTTAAAAGCGAATGAAATATATTTGAAAGTTGCAAAACATATATATCTATTAACTAAGACAGCCTATGTTTTACTATACTGTCGTACACCATCCTGATAATAGTTATAAGATTGACAGTTCTTACTTTAAAAAGTTTAAACGAAACGTTAGGCCGCAAAATTCTAAATCTAAATTCCATAAGTGATCCCGGGCTAAACTCCGTCAAGTTAGAATTATGTTAGAGCCGAGCGAGCTCTAAACATCCCGTAAATCTAGGTGAACATGAAGTATACCTCCGAATTAACTCCAGCTAAATCTCACTTCATCTTGGTTTGTACTCAACTGTGAGCTAAGTTTTAATTCAACCACATAATTAACAACACATTAATGTTTGACCACAGTTAAAAATACTTAGGGATCATCATGACAATAAGTACCTACTTCAATATTATGATGATATGGTTTGAATGAATTGCATAATATTTCTGTGTTACTTCTATTTTCTATATTCTGCTTCTATATCAGAAACACATCTAGATCTTCCATATCTGTTCTGTGAAACAGTTCGTGTTTTGGATTGAAGGGAAGGGTAGCCAGTGTAATTACTGATGGGCATGAGGAGCTCAGTGGCGTATTGGTTCGAGCGTTTTGGTTTCGATACGAAAACCAAAGCAACAAACAAAGGCGATGGCCCGTCTGAGGGAAACGGTCACCGTAGCCTATAAGTAGTAGTGGTAGGTTCTAGCACGTTACCCACAACTCGTTGCAGGAAGGGAAGAAACAGATTTCTGCTTCCAATACAAAGCTTCCTCGATCAGTCCTGGCGACTTTAATCAAGGCATAATTTTGTAGTAATTTACAGTTTGGGCCATTATTTTTGGCTTGGGGGAAACTCTACCAGCCTATCCGCCCTCTCTCTGGGGAGATCGGACCTCTCACTCACTAAGGTTTAGTGAGTAACTTAACGATGCACCCCTTTCCCGCTTACTGCCTACCGTGCGGGTATAGACCGCAACAGGCAGACCAGTGTGACCTCATAAGCTCTCGTCTTGTAGGCATGCAGGGCTCTGAAAATGGGCCCCTTAATCCGACTACGACAGTTTACCCTATCTCTTTTAACCTTTTGTCTCTTACGAGTCCGCTTGCGCCTTCTCAACAATAGAATATCTATTGAGCCTGGTATGTGGGTACTTCACTAATCACAATAAAAGTTAATTATAATACCTATTGACAGGTACTAAATCTTTTAAAGTGGTTGTTAAAACTAAATTAAAGTCATTCTTAAAAAAACCATTAACCATATTCCACCCGTAAACAACAGGTATCATTTAAACGAGTACAGTTTATTACTGGAATACACTCAGTTACACATAATTAAACGCGTTCATTAATTAAATGTAGATTTAATACAAATAATTTGCGGTTACTCGAACAAAATTAAACGTGTCTGTGTACAGCGCCGCAGTCATAATACTGAAGATGAGAACAATTTAATTTACTTAAGCTTTCACTGAACAATATAATCGGTATGTAAGCAAGCATTATTATAATTAGAATAACAGTGTGTCTTTTCGTCTGTAGCGTCACTAACTTCGGCCAAGGTAATCTTTTATTAAATAAAGTGTCCTCATAGGTATTTAATTAGAGCGATATGAGACTGCCATGTTCAAGACAGCTGAGACATCTCTTCAAATCATACGTTTTGATTACTTTAAAACATTATACAAAAACACACCATCAAAAATCATAATTTATTCAGAATGACTAAGAACGAATTCGTAAAATTATTTTATTATTCCTTCTCCTGCTCAATATCGATCAATCAATAATATTGCACTAGAAAAATAAAACGATTTAGAAAAGTTTATTTCGAACGAAAGAACATCGGAAACTAAAATCGAACAGGATAAATAGGACGGCAACGTCTCAACAATATGATGGATAGTAAACAAGAAATGCTCTGAACTAAAATAAACTTAGGTACCATCGGTTTATACGAGAAACGCTGAGAAATATATGACATGAAGCCTGGTGCCTGAGCTCACTCAAAAATAGCTCAGACTGGAGACGGGCAGCTCGCTTTTCAGAATACAAAATACCTATATTAAGCTGGAAGTGTAATATTGTCAACGCGTCTCACAAAATTTTACGCTGTAAATAATTTTTAAGGAATTTCTTACTGCATAGATTATGGTGATTTCTTCTTAAGTTATAAAACTAGAATAGGTACTTACTGTACGCAGGTATTTTATATTTTTATATGATGATGACTGGGCATGGACTAAGTGAGGGAGGGCATAGTGGTACTGACCGTAAATACCTATTTACCACCCGGGTCTTTTATCTTCTCCACCTTACAGAAGGATCACAGCTAAATAGCAGTACTTGGTTCACTCTGTGGTAGGCCCATATGTAGGGTCGTCTAGAAAGTCCCACCGCCTTTCTTATTTCAGCCGTGAAACGGGTCGCTGTGTCTTGGATTGAAGGAAAGGTAGCCAGTATAGTTACTGGGCATGGCCCCCATTTCATCTTCGACCTCAAGATGATAAATGATAACGCACCTGCAATATCAAGTGATTTTTCTTCTGTTATTGCATCTGTCTAGAGGCGGCGGTAAACCTTTACCACCAGGAAGGCTTGACCGTCAGCTTGTTTGTCATCTAGTTGCATATAAAAAAACTAAGTGTTGTAACTGCTCTTACTCAGCGTAAGGTCATTAAGAAAATATTATGTTGAGAGCAGGGGATTTCGTCTCAAAACCTGTCAATATAAGACTTTCTTTTCATTTTTATGGGGTAGAAAGCGCATAAGTAGAGACGAAGGTGCTACACCAACCCCCTTTTATTCTCAACTTTGAGATCACGAATTCAAATAGAAAAATCATCCTGTCTCGCTTTGACGCACCACGATAAAAAGTGACAGGTATAGAGTTTCCGATGTTGGAATCCTTTCCGACAGTTGAGAATAAGGGGGCAGGTGTTATAGAATACTGAAATAAAATTTGAAATTCTCGGGTTGCGGAAGATCGATATAATAGTATGTGCGCGGGTTGTGTAGTATAACTGTGTGTCGTACGATACGCAAAAGTACGCATTTTTAGGGTCATCACGAGTGGGACCATGTTTTTATTAATTTAATTGGATAATAAAAGGAACAGCAGGAACACACTGCTTACGAGCGACTATAGGCTACGGTATCATCTCACCATCAGACGGATCATGTGCTTGCTTGCCACCCTTGCCGTAAAAAGAATAAACAATAAATATTTACACCTTGACAACCTTTGTATACAACCTTAACTTTCAGGATTTTTTTAAAAAGTTTGCAGTTAATTTATTTTTGATATTTTTCATGTAGATGGCCAGCTTTTACTGGAATATTACCCGATTGTAATTTCATTTCAACAAATTTGCATTTTTTTTTATCTCATATTCATTTCCGAATATGCATACGGATCATTTTCAGTATGAAGATACTGTAGGCTAATTCGCATACAAAACCTTCCGTTGTACGAAATACTTTACCTTAGTCTCTCAAAGATATTTGACATGAATACTCCAATTCGATCTATAGTATTTCAGTATCAGCAGTATATCAAACCTGTGCTACACATAATACAGGTTGTTGCACTCAATGGCCCTAATTCTAGAGAACTCATGCTAAGTTTAAATTTTAGTTCAGTCTATTTCTTTCTTTCAAAACGAACACGAAAAGGACGGCTGTCATATAAATTGACATTTAGAAAGGTGCGTTCAATTTTCGACCTTACTGAACGTGCTAAAATGCAGTGTTTAGGAGGCACCACCGTACATGCCGTCTAAAATTGTCTATGGTTTCTATGAAATCTATCTAAATTTAATTGACAGCTCTAAACAGATTCTTGCTATCTTTTTCCTATGACTCATTGCGAGAAAGAGATATACTGTACTTAAATTTAGAATTAAAGTGTATTCCCAGAATTAGGCCCACTATGACAATAAATTGAAACCTGATTGGATTACTTCACAGGAATGGTTTGCCACTTTCAAATACATCTTATTCATTTGATAATTTCTTGATATTTGTATGAAATAACATAACATTGGCTGCATTATATCATAGAAATGTTATGAAATCATTAAATGAATAAGATGTTTTTGAAAGTGGCAAACCATTTCTATGAACAAATACAACCCAGGTTCTAATTTATTGTCATATTGACGGCACCACCCTGTATATACCGGGACTATAGCACAACGGTAGGCACACGTGAGCCTGTAATGGAATGCTGTAAATCTTTCAGTGGACAGCGCGTCGCGTACCAGCGTTCGCAACAAAACTTTTTTCCATTCATCCCACGGGGAAACATCGATTCGATTTTGTACATTCAATACGATGTCATTGACTGTATCCCATTTTCGGTGTACTAACCGAGCCTGTCAATGGAAATGATAATGGTGCGTGTGACTCAGTAATTTACGCGAATGAAAAAACTTTTTCGGGATCACTAAGCCGTGTGACGTAAATTGTAACGAATTATCCGCTCTTACGATTATAACGTCATTGGTCTTAACTACAGGCTATAATGTCAGGGCCTAAAATTATTTAATTGCTTTCAATAGCCAGCATTGCAAGAACAGTGAACGATAGCCACGTAAAATATCAACAAACATCAACGTAAGTGAGAAAACTAAATTTATTCATTATACAGGGTGGTGCTGTCAATGCGACAATAAATTTAAACAAGGGCTATATATTCCATAGAAATGGTTTGCCACTTTCAAAAATATCGTATTCATTTGATAATTTCATGACATTTGTATGGAATAATGCTGCCAGAGTTACACTATTCCATACAAATGTCATGAAATTATCAAAAGAATACGATATTTTTGAAAGTGGCAAACCATTTCTATAGACTAATATAGCCCAAGTTTAAATTTATTGTCGCATTGACGGCACCACCATGTATAGGTACGTCCAAGTAAAAAGTTAGGCTAGCTCAGAAAGTGGGTACTTACCGTATCATTAACTGAAAGACGAGGAAGCTCTAATGAGGAAATTCTAAATCGGATAGTAATTGTAATGAAAAGTGGATCCTAAACGATAATCGAGAAATTTGGACGACGCAATATTTTTACCCTGGGAAAGAGTTAAAAGAAATTGCTTTTTTAGTCCGTTCGTGCGTTCGTCCGTCCTTCCGTCTGTCACCAGGCTGTATCTTATGAACCATGATAGTTAGACAGTTAAAATTTTCACAGATGATGTATTTCTGTTGCTGCTATAACAAAAAATACTAATAAACAGAATAAAATAAATATTTAAGGGGGCTCCTATACATCAAACGTGATTTTTTTGCTTGTTTTTGCTCAATTTTAATAACGGCAATAAATGGTAAGTTAACCTTCGTGTTTCGATCCGTTCTTCAATCAAGTCAATTCGATCAAGTGCGAGTCGAACTCAAGATCTGAAGTGTTCTTGAGTCCGACTCGCACTTGGCCGGTTTTTTATTCTTAACGTAATAGCTCTTGGCATTTATCTCACCGGATGGAAAACGATGTTAAAGCAGAAGATGGAAGCAAGCTTCATCCGGATTCCTCAACCACAGAGGAACTGGCTATCTTACCTCCAACTGCCAGAACACAATAATCCTGTTAACATTATTGTTATAGCTGTGAACTTAGGTAAAACGGTAGTAGCTAGCCAGGCGGACAATCCAAACCAAGCTGAAAAGATCTGCTCCCACGGGAATTGAACCTTGTACCTCTAGTGGTAGTTGGTCACAACCTAGAGACCAAAGAGGCGGTTAGACAGTATGGTAACAGCTTGGGACAGTATGGTGGACCTTCGCCAGTGTTGTTCAAAGCTTAGGTCTTTTTTTAATCGATGATTATACTTTTACGCATGAAATTGAGATTAGAGTCTCCACAACTGTCACCCAAAGCGAACTCACTGGGCCACCGCACCGGACAGCGGCTTCTCGAGGGATGCTAAAATAATTATTCCTGGAAAAGTGTTGGTGGGTACCAACACAGTTACCTTACTAAAAAGTAAAAAGTTTCTACTGTCAGTGACTCTTATTCCAAAGCGAATAAGGCACACGCGATGTCAAAAGCGTACAAATATTTTTGCATGTGACTGTATATTGTTTTGTCTTAAATTTGCGCATGTCCCTATATATTTGAAATAATACCACTTTACCAGATTTTACTTGCGTTTACTTTGATGATACATCATTATTTTATAGGTGTACAGAAAGAACTGTAATTGAAAAGATTGTTATTAATCAAACGAGACTTAACAATTTCACACACACACACACACATCACACTTATTTACTCTTTTGCATTTTTTTTTTTTTGCTCCAACGAAGTTCCATTTTATCCGAAATTAGGACAAATCAAATGTTAATTTTTTTATCATGATGTTTTCGATATACTTAGTTATATCTAATTTGACATCTGAAAGGTTAACAGCAAAAAATTTTGTAAAATTGTAGAAATCATATTGTTTTATTTTCTCCAACATGATTTATTGAGATAAAGTCATAACAATATGATAGACGGAGACAGCTCAATATGGTGCGAGTTTGTTGGTATATACGCTTTCAGTGCGGAACCCTGAAATTATGCTAAATATTTCAAAAAGCTGTCACATTAAACACGCGGAGAAACGCCTCCTTATCTCTCATGTTATCCACTTACGTTTACAGGACATAATGTAAAATAAAAGGGAAGTAAGGAAATTTGAGTGTAATGTGCGTGTAACGAGCTGAAAATAATATTAAAATTCATCACAACATTTTCATTAAACCATCCGCATTTGTGAAGTAACGAATGTGACTCGAGGAGCTTTATATATAAATTTTTGTTCGTCAAGCAACAACGCGACATTGAGCCAAATAACCTGACGCCGTTCTCTGAAATAAGGTACCTTCTAATTTACATTCTGTATACAAATGTGAGAATGAAAATAAAATTCTCGCTGTTTGTGTTTTCTTACGGGTGGTCTTTCCTCACATTATGTAAATTTATATTACGAATTCTGTCAAATTAGTTTACACACGCACGTTTTTATCAGGCGCTATACGAGTCATTATTGTTTTACTTATTCTCTGCTTCACATTCATTGCGAATTTACTTATCTATTTATTATTGTCAAAGAAGTAAACACAAAAAAAAACAATTGCTAAAATGATTAAACGATAGTTAGTAAAGTAAAGTGTTATGTATAAAAGCTTTACATTCAAGAATACTTTTATTTGAATTGTTTTGTGATTAGTTCCTATGCAATGCTCTTTTGTTTTCAATAATAATTCCAAAATTAGATTTAATGTTGCTACAAGTCGATCATACTTTTTCTCTGATGTTCAATCTTCTATTCAACTTGTTATAAACAAATTCACTAAAATTCAAAAGTAATCACCTAAATATATCCATTTAAAGTGAGATATTTGGTGTAAGGCTAAAATGATTGTGGTCTGCGGTCCACGTTCCCAGCAAAGTACTGTTTAACTTCCCTCGCCAACTTCACTTTCCAGTTTCTAACTCGACTCCATTTTCTATTATTTCGAACTCTGTGTCGATATCCATTCGAGAAAATGTTGATGCAACATTTTAAAGTTGAGCAAAGTTTGTACTATACCTTTAAAACTTTTCAAAATATTCACGCATCCACCGCACGAAGCTTTTAAATCATCGGTAGAATTCAAATAAGTAACTAATATGAAAGTATGCTTTATTAACATTCTTTGATAATTAAGTGTGAGATTGAAGCAATTTACATGCAAATTGATCAAAGGCGTTTAAGTTGGTGACGTGCTAGAACACAATTTAAAGGTTATTTATAAACAATTTGATACTCGTAAAACTGTATTTTTATCCATGTTTAATTTATTTAGTAAATGATACATGTTAGGTACATGTATCATTATCATGAGAAAATATTGAAAATATGGCAAAAATACATTTCATGGAAAAATCTACGAAGTATTTGTTTTATAAGGCAATAGTTATAATTATAGTATTAAACGAACTTAGCTTATGTGAAGTTCTATCTTAATTATACGAAGCTCCTTTTCAGAGAGGATTTGACGTGTGGTAACTATAAAAACAAAATTGTTTCTCTCATAAAGTAACACTAAATGTATGTCATTTCGAAGATTATTTTTAGAACAAGCACTGAATTGGGATGATATACACTAAAGTAATATAGATATGTATCTAAATTTTTTTTTAATACTCCATCATCAAACATCCACACGTTAAGCCCTCTCGGACTAGGAGAGTGTTTAATTATAAGATTGAATAGTTTCACAGATATTGTAGTGGTATGTTTGATATACCACTATATTTGTGAATAATTATCATGTACCTATTTACTTATTAACAACTTGTTTCAACGTCAAATATAAATGAAGTAAAACATAAATTTTCATAATTAATCAGCCTATTTCAGTATCTATATCAGCTAGTTCTGTTAAACGAAAATATTTTTGGCTAGAAAAAAGATTAACAAAATATTATTTATGTGCTGACAGTGGCAGCTTTATTTATAAAGCAACATGTTAACGCACGGAAATTATTTCAGGGAAACATTTTCTTTGTATGGCACCTATATAGAAATTCAAGTAGATAGTAAATTTTTATTGAAGTTTAACTTGTTGCTTAGATTGTAGGTACGACACTAGAAAAATTTGAAGATTTCTAATAAAAATTGTAAGCAATAGATTTGATAATCATCTCTTGATGTCAACCTTAAGTTCTGAAGAGAACGAAGCTCCCAACCCAGCCAATCTCACCCGTCTTTCATACTCTAAAATGTATGTAATCTGACATTTTAGCCTCATTACCAGTATCACTGAGGAGCTCGGTGGCGTAGTGGTTTGAGCGCTCTGGTTTCGATTACGAAAACAAAGCAACTTTTGCCATGGTCGGTCCCGGGATGGGTCGGTCAAATTTATAATCTCGAGCTCCTGCTTCGGAAGTCACGTTAAGCCGTTGGTCCAGGTTGTTACTGCAACCGCTTTAACCCACCAACTCGCATTGAGCCAGCGTGGTGGTGTTATGGCCCAAACTCCTCATGTGTTTCTCCCATGTAGGAAGGCCTGTGCCCAGCAGTGGGACGTATATAGGCTGATGATGGCCAGTATCATAATGAACGATGCTCTTCCGATCCTACCATGCAGACACTAATCATTACCATTTTGCGTGTTAATCCTGGTTTAGCTTTAGTATGTAGAGCTTGTCCGTACTTTGACGATATTACCGCACGCTCTTGTCTTTAGTGATGCGGTTCTCATCACTCGTAACAATCTTTTTAAAAAAGAGTTAGATTATGTACTTTTATGAGGCCATAATAATAATAATTTATTTTTTAAATAGTAGCAATATAATAAAGCTAGGTTAGAGTGGACAGTCGGGGAATTTCACTGAATTTTACTTTCAACAAGTTAAAAACTTTTTGATTTTGTCATCTTTTAACAGAAATTGAAACAACAGCTATTTATCAATCATCGACTTTCTTCATGATAGTTTGTGTATCCCTATTATAAGACTAAATGCGAATATTCGTCAACGTACTAAACATTTAAATTCTCCTACTGTATATATTATCGAATTAAAATGACCACAAATAAAAAGTAAAATTAAATAAAACGTAAAATCAAATTCAAAATAATATTCAAAAGTTTTTTCACTAATATTTATGAGACGATGCCAAAAAAACAAATGAAATTAAAAAAAAAATGAAAATGAAATGATGCAATAAATAACAAATTTACATCTCTATGAATTATTTCTACTCTGATTTCACAGTTATGCTGGGCCCGCTACCTAGGCGGACAATCGCCGGTGGGGGACTGGAAGTAGAGGCTCTGCCGGTTTCCCAGTCCCCCCACCTGATAAGACGATGAGGGAGTGCCACTGGGTTATTTTAGTGGGTAGACCCGGGAACCGCTCCCGGGGAGTCCCACATACCCCTCCCGTCCCCCGGCGGGAGGGCATGCGTAAAGCATTTTTTCCCAGTGGAAAAAATAGGAGCAAGAGGACTTAATTTGACCCCTATTCCAACAACATAACGCATCTTCTTTTACAGGGTCGGTGGTGTAAAAGTATTAAATCCTTGGGGATCACAAAAAAATATAGGCGACAAAGATAGTTTTAAGTAAAAGAGAGGTATATATATATATATATATATATATATATATATATATATATATATATATATATATATATACCTCTCTTTTACTTAAAAACTTAAGGAAATAAGGAATTATACAGTGTGTTAGGGATCGGGCTACCGATACTTTACAAACGTGTTGTATGTTAAATTTTATCGACAAAAAACTATACAAAGGGGGGTGTCGCGAACGCGATTTGGAACGACTTGAAATGACGTGTAGTCAGTGCCATTATGTTGGCAGGATGTAATTATCATCGCTTAGAGAGATGGTAATATAACAAAATAGTAAAATGTATGGTGAATTGGGTAGTACGAAAGTAAATTGTCGTAAGCTACTCAGATCCATAAGCAAGGCTATTTTCAACTAGGTAAGTGTTTACACAGATTAATGATATATGTATCTACGATAGTGTTTGATTCAAGAAATTTATAAAGGCGAAGCAGATTAAGTTCCCGGCAATTCTTAATTCGCAAAGTCTAGATACCCCATTTGCGACAGGGGGTTGCACCCCTCACCCCTATGAATTGGAGCCATTTTAAAATTTAATTTCTCGTACTTTTACGAGTTTATTGAAACTCGTTGTTTTATGATATTATGTTGTCTACGTACACAAAAGTACACTTATTTTAAAGATATTGAAATGTACTAGCATTTAAAACGGTATTTGTTAAGAAGTTACTAAAAGTAATAAACAATATCCTTTGATTTAGACGAAAAACTTGGTAAAATTTTGTGATTTTTTTAGTTATTGTGCTCTACCTAGAATACCGGGTCGTCATAAAACAACGAGTTTCAATAAACTCGTAAAAGTACGAGAAATTAAATTATAAAATGGCTCCAATTCATAGGGATGAGGGTTGCGACCCCCCTTTGTATAGTTTTTTGTCGATAAAATTTAACATACAACACGTTGGAAAAGTATCGGTAGTCTGATCCCTAACACACTGTATTGTTACTGATTGCTGCCAAACTAAAGATTTCTTTTTCCTTACTATAATGCAATTAGATTACTGAAGCATCTCCAAGCCTTATCTTAAAGACAGCCCGCATGGTGAAATACATTGGAGCTTGCTTAAATTGAACGCACAGATTTCACTGAGTAGAAATCATGGCAAAGATATTTTAAGACGCATAATAGTCCTTGTGAAAATACATTAAATTTGGGTTGAGCTAAATTTAGTATGCAAATAAAATACTAAAATATGTTTTAGTATATTTTTTTATACGACAATTGGTGGCAAGCAAGTATACGGCCAAACTGATGATAAGCGGTTAGGAGGTGTCATTCGGACCGCGAGCCAAAATGACACTACACAATTTTGTTTCAATTATTTGGAATTTTGCGCGGACTTCGACATCCGTGAAGAATCCGTGTCCTTCACGTATGATGGATGGATACGCTTTGCGGTTCATGTCGGTGAATGCTGGTGTACCACAAGGCTCTGTCCTATCCCCTACACTCTTTCTTCTTGATATCAGTTACCAGGCCACGGTAATGGCTTACCATCAGGTGGCAGTCTTCAGGCTTGTCAATTGGCTTTGCATAACAGACACTTCTCTTGCAAATACTTTGGAACCTTTATTTCATTCTATCGCCTCTTTAATACAGTTAGTATTAAAGCGGCAAATGTTGTGTCGCATGGATTTCGATTTCTGTATATTGAACTGCCGATAAAGTGTACTTTTACTTCGAACTGTTAATTGTTTTTATAATACTAGTAGGTAGTAAAGTTGGTATATGTTTGATGAAATAAAAAAATGTATTAAGCCCATAACTTTCAAATTTCAAATAATTTATCCAACATAGACTTATCTAAGTAGTTGTTGACGTCTAGAATAATATTAGTATACTAACTTAACAATTAGATATAAAATAAGTGGCATAAATTTAATAAAAGTAGCTCTACTCGGGTTCGGAAATCCGGGATAGCCTTTACTGAGAAGAACCGGCAAGAAACTCAGAATAAACTAATCTCTGTTAAAAATTCAATAAAATTTTCATTCACATGAAGAAAAACGAACAAAGATTTATTTTTATTTTTAATATTTATTTTGACTGTAAAACCAATTATAATTAACGTCTCCTGATGTCCGACCAGACGCGATCACCACTACGCGACTGGAGCACTAGGTATAACCTGCTAATTTCTTCGCCGTTTTCTATTCTTCTTCTAAACTTTTTTTCCATCGTTTTCTTCCTTTCTTTGTAATTTTTACAATGGTAATCGCGTCTGGCCGGACATCAGGAGACGCGAGTTCGATTCCTGCCTGGAGCATATATTTTTTCATCGTTTTCTTTCTTTATTTGTAATTGTTACATCGGAGTAACGAAAAAAAAAACCAATTGATAATAATAGGTCAATTGATACAGTGGCAAACTTGATTTCGACGATGTAAAAAAGTAGGAACAAAAATAGTCGAAAAGTTTTCGGTCAAATAGTTTTCGAACTTATGATAGGCAACCACCATTAAGTAGTACCCTTGTCCCTTGCCCTTTGTAATAAGAATCAATTTTGAAGTGATATGTTACGCTTAATGTGCTGTCGATAGTAGCGATTACCAGATATGAGCTTATCAAATATGTACCAGATGAAATAATAATAGCACATTCAAATCAGTCTAATTAAGTCTGTGATTTATTCATTTTCAAATTAAGGCTAGATTACTTTGTATTATAAATGAACTGTTATTTTGATCGTAAGTAATTGTAGCGGCAGCTTTCAGAACAAATGCTTCTAATAAGGGCCTCCTGAATAAATTCTTGATCACGAGAAGCTATTATCATTTAGCGGCTAATAAATGCGAGGGCGAAAGTCAAAGGTAGCCGCCGACAGGGATCAAAAATCATAGTAATAATCGTAAAAAGTTTGTGCGTAAAACGCGCCTTGAATTCGGAAGGTGGTGAAACGATCCTGCCGTTACTTAAACGGTTACTCTGTAGTTGGAACGTGATTTATCTCGTACTGCAATATTAAGGTAGTTCTGTACGGCAATTTTTCGGCAGCATGGTTAGACTCATTTTGCATGCATCAACCGAGTATCCGATATTTTTCCATGAAATTCTCGTCCCGGTACGCGTGTTAAGCGATCGCTACCTACGTTCTAGTAACTCAGCTCATGTCTTGTAAATGTCTAATATTTTCATATTTATATTTGTTAAGTGCTTGGGTAAAGATTGAAGCTAAGAACATTACTAGATTACTGAAATACAGGGAAGTTTATTCTCTCAAAGTTAGTTAAAACGAAAACAAAAGACTACTTTAATTAATATAAAGCTTTCACACACTACTCATAACTCCAACAAAAACTAGGTAGATATATCTACAAACTCGTATTACTTTGGAAATTAAATAATTAAAGTTTCATATTATTTTGCTGAACGACATTACAAAATAAATGTTGACGCTACTCTTACCTAATATTGCAAAGCGTGCCACTAAAGTAAATAAAATATTTAGTATTTTTACCTGCAAATGGTTTTCAGTTTGTCTAGCGGTCATAAAATATTTTGTATACGAACGGAAATGGTGGTCATAAAAATTCAAATTGCAATGCTGTTTAATTGGTGCTGTATGGTTAGAAAGAAACGATACCAAATCTTATCGATATAATAAAGTTGTTGTCATTCACTTAATTAGTAAAATATCAGTTACTATCAGCCCGCGGAATAAAACCCAATATGAAGTATACACAAAGGCTATAAAATAGGAAAATATGAAAAAGGTGCGGGAAATGTTTCAGCTTTGCTTTAAGTTTTGACGCCATAAAATTAAAAACAGTCCGCATACATAACACGTGTTGTCTGAATCTAAACTTTATGCACACATAAAAAGTTGGTGACATCGCAAGTTTCACGACTCATTCCGATGGTGGCGACATTCTTCGTATTTCTGTGAAGAAGACTTTACGTTTGTGAAAATACACTTCGTGTTTTGCGATTCGTGTAAAAGATGTCCAAGAGGTTTCGTTTAAGTTCAACGTTGTGATTTATAGTTGTAATTCGATTTTCGTTTCCTTTAAGAAACAGATAAAACAGAAATAAAAACTAGTTTTTTATAATTTTTTTGATTGGCTAGTGACTTAAAATCGCGAAATTTTGACTGCTGCAAATTGATTATTAAAATTGATAAATTTATTCTTTACATTGGGTGTACTTAGTTTTAGCACATTATTGTGGACTTAACTTCTGTAATACCTTCCCAGTCCAATATTGTAATATAAACTTTTAAACGTTTCATATGCTCCTAGCAAATATAACTATTTATCGACGAAAAGTCATTAAAATACAAAAAATATATAATAGCAACGTGTAGTGCAATTTATATGTATTTTTGTTAAAAAAAAATAGGTAAAAAATCTTATAGAAGGATACAGCATCAATATCTAATATATTTATAAAAATCCCACTACACATTCGTGAAAACTAAGCAAAAACTATGTGCTTCGTGTAAACATGATTGGAGCACTCCGCCGTAATATGTTTTTGTGTGCAACTTTTCTTCCTTGAGTCATTTCCATCGACATCAAAACATTCTCATAATAATAAAAACAACATGAAAAGTTTTTTATTTTCATGTCTAGGTTTGAATATAATATCTAATAAAAGGAAATAGTAATGCGGATTTCGTTTTGTGAAGCCGCAGATATAAAATAAACGAACGGTCAGATCATTTGCCATTTTCTCAGATTTTTTACTTTGATCTTCTCTGTATAGTTACGGAATGTAACTAATTTGTTAATGTTATTATACCTTTGAATTGTAGTATGTTAGCTCTTATAAAGTTTCTTTTTT
Organism: Nymphula nitidulata; assembly: GCA_947347705.1. Lineage (NCBI taxonomy): Eukaryota > Metazoa > Arthropoda > Insecta > Lepidoptera > Crambidae > Nymphula > Nymphula nitidulata. The sequence goes on along the minus strand of OX374626.1, from coordinate 9,964,199 downwards.
TCTTCTTTCTTTATTAGGTATTTCATAAAGGTCCAACTAGGTGACAAACAAGTTGACGGCTCACCTGGTGGTCAGTGGTTACCGGCGCCTATAAGAACCTGGAATAACGAGGAAAAGATTACTACATATTGCAGGTGCGTTGTTATTCTGAGATCTTAGATAAAATGCCTTCCTTGCCCAGTAATTAAAGTAATTATTTAAGTTTTGTTCTAGTACACAGAAACATTCTTTATTTTTATATAAATGCTTGCAGCAATAGCCGTTTAACTCACTTTACTGTGTACCCTTTCCCTAAGTTTTGATCGTTTGATGATTGCGATAGATATAAATAAGTAACTGTTAAATATTTTCTAAATTTGATATTTATTCTTAATGAAAACCAATTGCGATCATTTTTCGTGATCTGAATTTACCATGCTTCAAGCAGAATAAAGATTATAATTATGAGGTACCTTACTTTTAAACAGTGGTGTAAAACACCTTCATATCATCATGTAGTCGTTAAAAACTGGACACCCTCATTTTTCCACACATGACAAAAATGTAAATATATTTTTTATTCTCAATTTCAACTGCATACCTTTTGTAGAGTCTAAGAGTAGATATATAAGCAAATTGACAGTGGCCTACGTCAATTAAAAATACGAGCTAGATAAGTGAAGCACTTACCTCAAAACTACTAAGCGTTTTACAAGTACTTATAGTAAATACTTGTTAATACGTAATTTTAACCAAGTGAGCCACAAAAGTAGGCCATCCACGACGGTTGAAAGTAAGTTTAGTGAGGGTAAGCAGTTAACCCTAATCTCTAAAAGACCGAGTCACGAGAGACCAGAGAGCTAGATTAATATCTAAGTACGGTTCCTCCGTTCCAAACTAGAAATTCTAGCGAAATCACAAAACTGGACCAACTGGATGAAACTGGCATTTTATATGGAAAATCATAGATATGTTTTTAATTTTACCTTTAGGGTTCTGTGAAAAAAATAAATTAAAATAACTTTTAATTTAATAAATTCTGTCACTATCAGCGGCATTAAATGCGTAACTGCCACAAAACAGTGAATTATCCATACAGAAAACAACTTTTGTTAACTATCTGATGATTTTGTGATTCTGTGCACTACTTTTTAGCAAAATCTTTGGCCGTGTCAATGTGGACGCAGCGTAATTTTCACTAAAAAAATCGGATTAAATATGGCGGATTTTTGAGGGCTAACTAACGGTGGACTAAGCAATCTCACAAAATATTATAGGTAAGCCCAAATAAAAAACAGAGCGGCTTTATTATGAGCGTTTATTGCTCTTACAAAACAACAAGACTGTTTTCCGGAAAACCCTCTAATAACTATTTACACTCGTCTGACTTGCTAAGCATGTAAATTCTTATTAGAATTGATTTGTTCATTTCCAATATTTTCGACTAGGAATGTTTGTGTGTAAAACCGTGCGGCGTAAAGCTCTTAAGTATATTTAGGTTCAAACAAAAAAAAAATTAAATGTAAAATTTTAATGTATCAAATAAAAAAGGTAACGAGTGTTTTGACAAAAATAGGTCAAAACACTCGTTACGTTTATGGATTTTTGAGCAATAAAATGTTTTTGAATAAGACCCTTGGAGCTTTGAGCTTGGAGAATAATGCATCCAATGTTATATTATTTCAAAGAAATGTAATGAAATTATCAAATGTCATATAAACTAATATACCCCATGTTTTAATTTATTGTCGTTGTCATCACCACGCTATATATTTATGTTTATGTATTGGAGGAAATTCCCGTCCCTGACAACGCCTCCTTGCTCTGGTGACCTAATAGACCACAGGAGGTCCATTAAGCAGTGTTGTTTGATTGCGATCTTCTGTAAGTTGAAGGTACTTTCCCACGTAGGTCGGGCTCTGTAAAATACCACTATTTATACCTCTGTTATTAGCGCTTGGGAAACATTTAATGCATTTATACCTAAAAAGGGCAATAATCTATTCTTGTTTTTTTCATAAAACTAGAAGACAAAGAAGCTGACGGACCTCCTGGTGGTAAGTGGCTAGCGACGTGTAGACACGTGCAATAACCAGGAGAAAGTCGTTTGATATTGCAGGTGTGTTGTCATCCTGAGGCCTAAGATGGAATGTGCTCTACTTCGAGAAATTACACTGGCTGATGTAAGAAATTCAGATTGAAGGGTAAGGTAGCCAGTTCGCATTTGCCTGCTACGATATGTTTTTTTTTCAAAAAATTTAAAAGGTACTAGTGCGTTTTGTGCAGTCTATATTTACGAAAACAGAGCATGTCAATGTAACGAAATTGTATTTTTCCCTTCACAATTCAACCTATTGACGCACTTGTTGCGTTAAATCATAATTATAATCTTTATTTACTAGAATATGGTTCAAATATGTGTTACAAAAGTAATATCACTACGACATATTCAATTGACGTAAACAATGTGTAAATAAATAACGAATCAACAGATCAATTATTTCTAATCAATTACAATATAATTTAATTTATTTTCAATTAATCTATATTTTTTTATTTCATCAGAAGTCTGAATCTGGATGAAACTCAGGGTATTGGTATTCAGATCCTGTTTTAATGATACAACTCGTGATACCACTGGTACTAAAAGTTTCGTGGAGTTTGAATCACAAAATAGGAAATTTAAGGTTAGACATTTAAGAAATTAAATATGTCACATTAGTTTAATGAAGATAACAAGGAATTTCGTAATATCCCAGAAATTGTCAATTTCCTTTTTCTTGTAGTTTTAAATTTTAACTGTTGAACTTGTATATACTGGTACCAGATTACAAGTCAGTAGGTTCAGGTTTTTTTTATGATCTCTTACAATTATCAAAAGTTACAAAAACATAGCTTATATTTGATGTTTTGTTATTTTCTAGAATTTGACAAAATTCTTGGTATTTTCATCTCTCTAAGACATATACAACCTCGTTCGTGCCCTGAAACCTATTGAATGATAGCTAGTAAGTATATTAGCTAGTATCTACTGTGAATGTTTATCCTGTCAAACCACATATTCTAGACACAAATGGGTTTTTAATTGTCATATGCCCCCGGCAGTCTTACGCGGTTAGGTCAAATATTCATATACACAACTATACACTTATATAATCCAGGCCTACATAACACCTGTTTCAAATAACAAGCTTAGTTCTTGTAGTTATTATCTTATTTGTAAATCACTGGGCTCTTTAGAAGTACACTCATAAATATGCGAGTCTGAAAGTTGGTGCGGGAACTCGTATTTCCCCACTTCCAGCTGGATACACCGTCACAATGGGCGGGCGGTATCCACTGCAGCGCCGCTGAACTTACAACTTACAATATCCGAACCTTCATAAATATTCACAACTGCACAAAGTCTACTACGGCACTTTTAACAAACTCCGAACCAGTAAAAGTGCTGCATTATTGTATCCATTAAAATATTACAAAACATTAACAAAATCATCAAAGATTCTCCTTATTAGACTTATTGACGTCAAAATCATAACATGAAATTTAATAATACTTACCTACTTCGTAGAAATATAAATTATTACCAGTTTGTGACATCAAGAAGCTACATACCTACCCTCGTTAGTATAATTAGTAACTCAACATAACTTTTTATTCCCATGATTGGCTCTCTTCGATGAAGTCTTTGACCCTATAGTATGCTTTAGCAATCAATCTAGCATTCTTTCCTTGAATTGTGTATTCGTCGAAGTTGAGAGTTTGTCAGGTATTCTATTACATAACCTTATGATACTACAAATAGCAAAAGGTTTATAACTACTAATTTATTAAGTATACATAATGTAGAGAGAGTGAAGAGAGAAAAATGTAGAGATGACATCGGATGGATACCGATGTCTTTGAACTCACTAGAGCGAGATTACGAGAGAGATTGGGTTGGGATGGCAATAAAAGTGTTTAACAAGCTGCCTTTTAAGCTAATAAGCGAGATAAACGATAGAAAATTTATAAAAAAATTAAAAAGTTTATTAATTGACAAAGCATATTACGAATTAAAAGAGTATTTTAATACTTGGGTAATAGATTGGGTCAAGAATTTTTTAGAGAGCTCATTATTTGTTAGGACTAGTTGGGAGTAGCGGGATCTCGGATTTTGCAGGTTGCTTGCTACAAGCGTCTCCTCCTCCACGTCCGCACCATCAATTTGCCTCTGAAAATAGGCTATGGTAACCGCTTACCATCAGGCGGGCTGTATGCTAGCTTACCCATGTTATATAAAATCGAACAAAACTCACATTTGAATAGATGAGCGTATACCATAGTAGGTACTAAAATATCTGTACTGTGAGTTTTCGGAATTCTTAAGAAATATATAGAGCTACGTAGCCACGCAGGCGGACTGTTTATAACACTTACTATCAGAAGGGCTGTCTTCTTGTTTGACATCCTTGTCGTTGAATAACGGCGTAGATTGTATTTAACGTTCTTTTAAAATCGTTGTACTATATGTGACTTATGTTACCACTGAGCTACCGATAAAACTTGGAAGAACTAAGATTTTTTTTAACATTCTTCTTTCTTTACCTAGTGTTTATATAATAAGCTAACTTCTTGTCACGTTTTTTTTGACTAAATATCTACATTCACATATTTTTGTAAATAATGTTCACTATTTTGTATTCATAGGAATTATTGTAGTTAAGCCCAGTATATCATCATACAGCTAGAAAAATTTTAGTACCTAATTGAATTATCTTTTTAAATAAAAGTACATATCTATCTCTGGAGATTTAGGTACAGTGGATATTTAAGACATTGTAGACTTTATAAATCATGAATATTATTGTAATATTTTTAATTTTATTTTACATTACTATAAATGTTTGAAAAATATATTTACTTATAAAAAATATCTAAACTAGGAAAAATCACTTCCTCGAGCGGGGATCGAGCCCGCGACCTCTCACAATCCAGGCGACTGTTGTAACCATCTGATCTATCCAGGAATCATTGTAATTTTATTTAACCTTTGGAACAACAGATTCCAGGCACAATTGGTTTTAAATTGTCATACCATTGGAATCTAACACGGCTTTAAAAAATAGAATTTTCATTGTATGGATAAATTTGAAACTAGACTTTACCTGACCGAGGATTTAATTTATTGAAGTAGGTGATTTAATTTATTTAAATATAAAAAAAAAACATGTTTACTAGGTGGTAGGCCCGTGTGTAGGGTCATCTGGGTAGGTACCACCGCCTTTCTTATTTCAGCCGTGAAACAGTTCGCTGTGTTTTGGATTAAAGGGAATGGTAGCCAGTGTAATTACTGGGCATGGACGGCATTTCATCTTAGGCCCCAGGATGACAACGCACCTGCAATATCAAGTGATTTTTCCCTTGTTATTGCAGGTGTCTATAGGCGGCAGTTACCGCTTACCATCAGCTTGTTTGTCATCTAGTTGTATGAAAAAAAAATGTGCATGGGTGGGGACCGAGGTCGTGACCTTTCACAATCCGGGTGACTGCTCCAACGTTCCTTTCATCTAACTACCAATTAACACAAAGATTTTAAAGTTATTATCATAGCTTGTTTTTGTAAACCTCACTAATCTTAATAAGTAAACACTGTGAATTAATTAAGGCTGGGCTCATTACGTTATTAATACATAAATATTTGATGTGCAAACGCTACGTTTAAATAATATTATTTTGATTCTCTCGCTACGCAACGAAACGACGGAGCTCGGGATAGACGTGTTAATCTAACGGTGTCGGGAACATGCGACGATATTATTTTTCTCGACATCATATCGGATGATTAATAACGTTATTCCTTCTCCCATAATGACGTCTTTCGATATCGCTCTCAGCTGAAATATTTGCTCTGTCCAAATGGGTTAATAGAAAGTTGGTTAGTTGTTAGCGTCATTAATTAATATAACCGTTCTGGCAATTGATCGCTGTCATTATTCAATGCGACAATTAGTTCATAGTTCAATTTACCCCTTAAACTTATGGGTTGAGTTATTTAGCTTTCGTAAAAAAACTCGAATCATATTTTTTTATTCAGAAACCGTATTTTTTACAATTTAACGAATAAATTAACATAAGGTAATATATAGAATGGGCCCCCGTAGTTAAAATACATATTATTATTGATTTTTATTCACGTTTACCTATTGTTTGTTGAAAAGTTCGGTTCTCTATCTCCCAAGATCTATATTAAATTCTATGAAACATTGAATGTGTGAGCGTTCAGCCATTTTTCGTTAGTAATCATTTTCTTTGGTTGGTTAGTTAGTTAGGTTAGTTTTGTTTTGTAAATGTTTAAATACAAGTCATATTTATTTTATGATAAACATTTGGGTGATCGAATGATCAGCATTTGATGTGAAAATACGGGCAATTACGTCTCGAAGATTAATATTACAATAGCCCAACATCTGTAAATAGGCTATTTTTATAAAACGAAAACCCTAGTCCAATGGCTACCGACTTATCGGAATCATATTTCAGGGACGTGAGCGAGGCGATGTAGCTTATACCCTTTCTTAACGTCATGTCTATAAAGCTGCCTTCACACAGTAAGAAAACATGAAACCGATATTATTTATTTTCTGTAATACGAAATGACAACATTGTCAGACACAATAGATTTTATCCTGTGTGTGAAACCGACGGCGGGCGCCGGTGGGCTGGTATCGGCGGAAAGGTTAAATATTTACAAAGTGAACTGGCAATTACTGTCTAAAATTAGGCACAACTGAAATCCGCTTCAATAGAACTTATTTGTTTTGAAATAAACGTGAGATATAATCATATTTTTTTATACAACTAGATGACAAACAAGCTGACGGCCCACCTGGTGGTAAGCGGTTACCGCCGCCTATAGACACCTGCAATAACAAGGAAAAGCACTTGATATTGCAGGTGCGTTGTCATCCTGAGGCCTAAGATAAAATGCCGTCCATGCCCAGTAATTACACTGGCTACCTTTTCCTTCAATCCGAAACACAGCGAACTGTTTCACGGCTGAAATAAGAAAAGCGGTGGTACCTACCCAGGCGACCCTACATATGGGTCTACCACCTAGTATATAATATCAAGTTTATTAGAACATGTGCTCCCTTCTTCTTTTAACATGGATTCTCTCCTTCCTAAACATAGGTTCCTTCAAAAGAGGCGTGAAAAGGTACCATAAGGGCCGGCAAGTTAGGGGCAGCTAAAACAGGGTGTTTCAACCCGCACTTAAGTACTAGCTGTCTTCGCATATCGACTTTTCTTAACGCTTCACCTTAGGTGTTGAGTCACTTGTCGTGGTTTGTACGAAAAATAAAAAATAAATAAAAACAATTAATACTGGCGTTATATTGTAAAAGTGTGTTTTCTCTATTTTGTTTAAATTCAAAATGTCATTTCAACGAAAGTAATAAAAAACTGTGTATTTATTAAGGCTTAGGTATTTATTTATTTTACAATACACAAAAACAATAACGGTTATTAGGAAGGACTCTTATATATAAGCATGATACTAATCAAACTTCGCTACATACACAATGATACAAAAGATCATAACTTCACAATATATCCCTCCCTTGCATACTATTGTATACATTTATTTTGATTTGTATTTGGTGCAATAAAAAGTTTATATAAATATATTAACTAAAAATACTTGTTAAAGTAGATCTACTTTTAAATTGCGAGAGCAAAATTTTTTACCAAATAAATTTATTAATTTATGGTATTTTTACAAAGCATCTGCTAAAATTTAGTACCCATAATTAAAACTTGTGTATCTATCAAGCTTATAACTGTGAAAGTTAACTTTAAACACAGATGCGACCGCGCGGGTGAGCCGGCCACCCCGTGGCTTTGACCGCGGTATTTGTGGCGGTCCTTCTGTTAAAACAATTTAACCACTACATTAATTGTATGTAAAATAATTGTTACATACAGTGTTTATTTTACTGTAATTTTTCATGCAAATATTTATTTAGAATAATAAAATATGTAGGTACTACCTCAAAATCACTTAGGGCGTTTGGGTGAGACTTAAAACGGCTCTGGCTGTGGCGTGAGTTCTAAAATACGACTGCGAACGTTTATTTATTCCGTAAAAAATAGGTATTTTGTTGACAACACTGAGTGGGGCACGCCAGTGGTACCGATGTGAACACTATGTTGTGATAACACTCAACCAAGTCATGATGAACAAAATCCGATTCCCATTATTGAAGATATTTTTGCTAAGATGAACGGAGGTACAGTTGTTTGCACGTAGGCTGATACGGACGCATCTCAAAGCTGTACTGAAACCCGCCCCACGCCTTTCATCATGAGCGACGCCAACGAGATCTGTCCAAAGAGAATTCTCTTCTCGAGACCGTTTACAAATTCGTGGTTACGGGGCTAGGGCTAAGTGGGAATTTGGCACGGTAAGGAGAAGACTAGCTGCTTTTTATTACGAGGTGCTTACCGACTGATGCGAGTTGTGGAAGCGACATCTCAACCAAATGCTCGAGACCACCTTCCAACCATAAGAAATTGAGAAGGAAGTCTGTTGTATAACAAGATTTGCATCTGACCCGTTTGCTATGTTGAATTTTTTTTTTTCATTGTGAATTAATATTTTGAGGAATGCATGGTGTAAACGCAGCACTATTCTTTGTCCAAAGTATTGTCTATATCACATTGTCAGTAGCACGCGGCGACACGAGATATTCGTCGAGATATAACTTTATTCTTGTAATATTTCGCTATGACTCATGTTGTTCTAACGGTCAAGTATATCGAGGAAACAAAATATTTACTAAGCGCTCCTAAACGTTTCACTTACTGATAGTAATAGTTCTACGCGTGGTAGTTTTTCTTTTATCTCTGTCTTGTTTATTGTTTACTTTATTTTTCTTTTTAATAATAAGAATAGGAATATCGAAAGATAGCATGACAGGACTCAGGAATGTAAAGGAATCGTGGCAGTCAATAGATTACTAAAATGAGACTAATGCGAGCTCTTGTGTTCCCTTATATTCACCTATGTGGCTAAGGTTTGCCCTCAATTATTTGAGCTTGATCTGATGATTATTTGGTATTATCCCTTTCTTTATTGCCTAACTCCATGTGGTATATTCCATGAATGTTTTTTTTTGCAAAATAGGTAAATATGCTTTCATATTAGAATCAATAATAATACTGCTAAGATATTTAAAGATAATTACAATTTTAAAAGTGTTCTGCTTGATCAGGTGTAATATTGCGCATGCCTGATAATTAACTTTATAAGAGTTTAAATTATTCTTACACCGAACATTGAATAGGTTCAATGTGGAGTCGACAAAAATTCTAACCTCTATATTTCGCGATTCGCTGACTACTTGATAAAGTGACATGATCCTTTCTTATTCAGCAGTTCATTCAATACTGATTCCTTAACTGATTTATGCGCCCAAGTAAATGTTAAACAGAGGTTTGGATCCTAATGGATATCAATTTTGTCTTTGAATATTAACATTCATAAAATATCGCTAATGGTGATTGCGATTTGATTGGCTTTATAACTTTTCATCTCAAGATATGAATACAATTTTTGACAGAATATTTACAATAGTAATCGTAAATAATACTGTTGTACAGTTGACAGCACATCAATCGTAACAGTTTGACCTTGAAGTCGCCCTTACTGCATTTGTAATAAAGGCGTATTTCGTAGTGCAACTGTTACCTCAAAGTAACATCTAAAAAACACAATCTAGTTTATTTTTCAGTTACACGAGTAAGAGTATAATTTCCTGTCGCAGTTTTATTGGAGTCTATCCTAATAATAATTTAATGCCCGCCGCTGAGAAAGTCGAGAATAATTATCATATTTAGTTTAATTATCGTGTCGAAATAACGTTCTTATTTAATTAATTTAATACAATCTTAATTTTATTTTCAACAACACAATTCGAAAATTTTTATAAATATCTAAACATCTTTCACACATTATAATTATCATCATCATCACCAGCCTATATACGTCCCAATGCTGGGCACAGGCCTTCCTACATGGGAGAAACACATGAGGAGTTTGGCCCTTACGCACCACCACGCTGGCCCAATGCGGATTGGTGGGTTAAAGCGGTTGTAGTAACAACCGGGACCAACGGCTTAACGTGCCTTCCGAAGCACGGAGGAGCACATTATAATATTAAAAATAAAATTAAGTATATTAAACGCCTCAATTGATCAAATCGTAGATATTTTAATAAAATTTCTAGTTGGGGTGTTAATATATTATCGTTTTGACATTGTGTGGGTAGATGTTTTATTTTGTGATAGTTCTTACTCGCTGCCAATAATAATCGTGGAATGATCAGGTAGGTATTATGAAAATACCTTTTTCACTTTTATGAATTCTGTGTCACATAAAATGGTCAATTTAAATTTTAAATATAATATGTATATTGAATATATTATTCTATTTGATTTGACGTTTATTGTAATTTTCAGGACGATGTCAGTGGTCGTTATAATAGCTTATTTAATTTTGTTAGTTAAGTAACTGACACGCAAATATATAAAAAATAAGATACCAGCTTTATCTTTGCAGACGTTTCATGCCTGCTACAGCTACGAGTGAATACTACGATAATACGCTACAATTGCTACGACGCAGAATGTAGCAATAAAGCTCAAACTATCTTGGTAAGAATGTAAAATCTTCATAAAAAATGCCAGTTATTGAATATTATCTTGTGCATTATTTCAAACTACTTTCTTTCTTCTTGTCGTGATTGTAATTTAAATAGTAAATATTTAACTATTCCTGATAGATTTGTCCTAAAAATAATAAAAATCAGGATAAATTTATTTCTGATTATTAAACTCTAAGCATAAGTGCATAAGTCTTACGCAACTTTTAGGTACCTACCTAAATTTTTAAAGATAAATATTTACTACTTATCTTTAAAAAAAACGTTCCAATATTTATCATAAAAAAGTTCTATTTTTTTTTCTATAACAACAACGGGTTCGCGTTTTATTGGATAGACATTATAGGAGCAAGTTTCAGTGACAATGCCTTAGGAACAATGATCAACTTAGTTATCCACATGTTCATGGTCCAGGTACGACACAGAGAAGTCTTTCGCCGTACCACTCGACTGCTAACGAACAAGACTCGGAGGTAACATGCCCCGGGTCCACTACGGCCCTAATGAGACTCCATCGTTAAATAAATTGGATAAAGACGCTCGTGATCTCTCAAGAACAACTTGAACCTCTTAACTGTGACTAGCAATTAACTAAATTAAAAGATTGTTCGTGCTCTCACCGAATCGTTTCAGTCTCTTCTCTATCTGCCTTTTATCGTTAATTCGCTCGTAAGTATCAAAACGTTGTGTTTTTTATCCTATTTTAAGGAGCGTACGGTCATTATTTCAGCAGTTTCCATTCGAGAGCGTAGCAGTTACTTTTATCTTGACACTAGCTTACGTTTGCGAGTTTTTGACTTACTGAGTTAAAACGGCGACATTCTTTTCTGACATAGTCTTACTTTTTCTATTACAGACACAAAGTAAGAAACGCTAAAAGATTGCTTTGAGCTAAAAATATTACATAACAAATTAAGGCGTTGTCTTAATTTTCTGCCATGAAAATAGCTTGTGAAATTGATCAAGTAAACACAATAATAGCCGAATTAAACATTACAAGATAAACCAAGGGATACAGTGACATTATCGCCGACGGCAGATTTAACTCATTATGCGGATTCCTGAGCTGTGACAATATCGAGCAATAAATTAACGATTGTTTGCTCTCCGACAATAAATCAGTGGTCACAAGCAGAACGCAGACTAGGCTGTCTCAACTACTTCGAGTTTTGGTACATATTTTTTATATCACATCTATTTGAACGATGATATATGGCGTAATAATAGGAAGATTCGATACACATTTCGTTATTTCATACATACCTATAAGTTATTATATTCGATATTTTCTGTAAAATAAATGATTACACATCTAGTCGCAATGTAATAATATGATATATATTATTAAACATAAACAGGATGGTGCCGTCCATACGACGATAAATGAAAATATGGGCTTTATTAGTTCATAGAAATGATTTGTCACTTTCAAAAACATCTTACTTATTTGATAATTTCATAATATTTCTATGAAATAATGCAGCCAATGTTAAATATAGTTAATTTCATACAAGTGTCAGAGTGGAAATAATATTAACATTATCTAATATTGCAAAAGATATCTAATGTCACAGATTTAATATAGCCAGACAAGAAAGAACAACTGAAAACCAAATCTTTATCTTGTACAATAATATGACACGAGGATTTAAAGCGTGGATAGGAGAAAGGAGAGGGTATTCCCCGACGTCAGCCGGCGGACCCGCGACCCGAATCAGAGGATTAACTGCCTGTAACAGCGTGTCAACCAGTCGAGCAACCAAGATTTACGCCTCTGTTTTAGTTCTATATTAAAAGGATTTGCTAGTGTTCGTTTTGAAGACCCGACGATAGGACCCACTGAGCTCAATAACGCAACACCTTTTTTCAGAGCAATTCAAATATTTTTGACAGAAACATAATGATACATAATGATAAATTAACTTATAGGCGCTGATATACAATAAAATACTAGACAAGTCTTGTAATTTAATATATAAAATTAAGTGCTTATTTTTCATCAACAACATCATTTATAGGTTTCATATTATATTTCAATTGTGTTCATTGAATTCTAATTTACTTATTTCGCTCAGTAAAATAATATAAGGGTATTATCAGAAAACCACCAACAACATTTTCTGTAGTTGTATTATTGCTTCGATTCATTTATTTTTATTTTGAGATAAGTAGTTTATTTTAGAAATTACACTAAAAATATTTATGTTCATTTAATATTATCGCTAAGAATAACAAGTACTTAATAAGTATACAAGAAGATATTTTATAATAATAATGTTCATACATCACATCTATTATCTAGCCCAAAGTAAGCATCATTAAGAGCTTGTGTTATGGATACTACATAATCAGAGAAATAATGATAATATGTAAGTATATAAATATTAGAAATATACTAAATATACAGATAAACATTCATGACTTGTGAAGTTAATACGCACGCAATAAAACATTCCTTTTCTTTTCTTATGGCAAAGTATAGGGACTTATCAGCAATATCGTAGGTAGAGAAAGATATAGATTATTGACAGTCCAGACAGTGGATCAAAATATTGTCGTATGGGAGTGAGAATCCAGGCTCATATAGGATTCAGCCGTTTCCAAGCTGGCTACCAGCGTAAGCTTTTAATCTCTGCATTGCGTCACGCCACGCGGAATGAGGGTTATCGGCCCCTCTCCTGATAAACACAAACGAATGAGCTCAACGCCACAATCCAGCGGACGTATACGTGAACTCATAGAATCAATGCCTACTTTATCTCATTTGCTTTCGATGACTTACGGCCGATAATTAAACCTGTGATTAAAAACGTAAATTTGGGACCCCTTATAATGTATTCCAAGTAGGTATTATCAATGTCAAAAATATTATGTTTGCCAAGGATGTTCCGGAAATTATGCCTGAATGGGATCATAATGTTTCATTTATTTAAACACATGTCTGTAATATTTTACGACAACTGCACGACTGTTAAAGTTCGTAAAATATCTTTTAATTGTTATAATAAACCTAATGTATTATTCTATGGGAACCAACTTTCATATCGTGTGCACTTTATAGTACTAACACTGTTTTGTATTATATAATATTTTCTTAATGGTAAATCTGAAATAGTAAATAAAAACAATAAGAATCTAGTGATTTGTTGAATAATCGTTGGCGATGTACAAATCTGCAAATACCGCTCATCGGGTTGATTTTATATTATTAAAAAATGAAATAATTCGCATGTTTGCCTTCTCTACTGTTTCCTGCATAAGTTCCGGGCTCAATAAACATCTCGATAATAAAAATTGATTGTAACAACCAATCGAATAGGCATTTTTTCCGGTCACATTGTTTTATATATCAGGCGTGAGTAATCGTTTTGAATTTCCGTTATTTATCGTTGCGGCGACAAAATTTATACGTTATAAATGGAATATTAATTTGTCAGCCAGATGTCGAATTAATATTGCTTATTCTGGTGGTTATAAGACTGGATGTTATTTTTATTGATATCTATATAAAATGATATAATTTAACAATATTTGTTATAATTGATACTTGAACACTATCGAACCTAATTTGGAAGAACGCAACTAACAGACTCAATAAACTTTCTGTTACGTACAAGCGCCGTCGAACAGAGAGGATGAAAGCCTAACGCACATTTAAAAGCCACCTAAATATGTTATTATTTGCCGTGCCCAAAACTAGCATACTAGAATTAACACCAATTTATAAGTAAATAAAAAGAGTCTTGAAAATAATTACTCATGTGTACTTATGTGTTGCCTTTCAAACCTTTCAACAATAATAACGCCTTGCAGATAGATGGTTTAGCAACCAAATACAAACTATCTCCATTATATTGCTCATACAACAAATTAATCGTAACAAGCGAAAATCACGACAACGAAGTCAAAAAGCGGGAGTTGCGCAGTTATAAATATTGAGGTAATTGGGCGGCTTACTGGGTTTAACCTTGCCTGCCTCATGACAAATAAGTGGCGGTGCTACGGAGATGGGATTACTGAAAAAACAGCGAGCTCACCTAACGCGGTCATGACTAACGATGTATAAAATTTCCATTGTCATCAATCTCTGACACGACGCGGAGGATTCGCAAACTCTTCACTAATTGCAATTTGAACAAAAAACTAAAAGGCACAGTCATCGTGTGCTGCAATTTTTTACGGTCGTTCTTTAAATAATGGTTGCTTTAGGGATTTTTTAAAAAGTCACGTCACAAATCGTACGTTTACACACACCCCTTTTGTTTACACGGTATATAAAGGAGAGTTCATACGGTTGAGCTAATAAAATCTTCAAAGCAGCGCTATTATCACCGACGAGAAAGATCTAAATGTTTTCAAATATTCTGAAAAAGATACGTGATATTTAAAAGCAGAATTATTTTTCCATTTCATTCTTGGTCACGTATTGGTATTTTGATAAAACTTTTATTGATCAGCTTATCTCCAATATCCACAATATTGAAAATAAAATACAGAAACATTGTGTTTTCTTTATTCATCGTCCATAAGCTAGATCCGTTTACCATCAGAAGGTCCGTATGCTTACATAGCACCTTGCTGATAAAAAAATGTACCTGTAGATTATTCCCGTTGGAATGGGCCGGGCTATTGGTCCCGGTTGTTACTGTAGCCTCTTTTACCGACTAACCTGCATTGGGCCAGCGTGGTGGTGCTATGGCCCAAGCTCCTCATGTCCTATATGAGAGAAGCACTGTGAGTAACTTTTTATGAAGGTATGTGATCTGTGTTCGTGTAATGCCTATTACACACGCCTATACATTCTCATTTCTCTCCATATATAATAATTACTTTGCACACTGTTCGACATAAATGGCGGTGTCCCACAAAATCATTCCCGGTCTATAAAAGGTTAACGTATGAGCAAAACGAAGAGGCGTGAACAAAACCCCCCTGACAATGACAGTTGGTTTGTTTGCTTCTGAGGTATGCGACCCTGCCGGGGTAATTGTTTGGTGTGCCAAAACAATATTCACGTGTGTGCTTTGAATCATGTGGCCAGATTTTAAGGTGTAATGAATGATTAAAATCAAATGCACACAGAACCTCATAGTAATTTAATAATAATTGAATTTAAGTTGTTTCGAATATTCGTTTACATTTTAATTGCGTATTTTTTTATTTATCTGCACGTTATCGTTGTTTTCTCAGGAAACTGTCGAGTAAGGCAAAGTCTTTAATTTCATCGTAAAAACTTAAAGATGGACGCTCTTTATGCGTACGATAACACTGTTCTAACAACATTGCGATCTACGTGCAGGTGACGTTTTATTCTTTACAATTTAGCGTAGATAACTTGAAAGAAGAAAAATAAATATAAAATTAATAACTCAATTGGTAAGAACAATGAAATATTTTATCAGTATACAATAGTAAGTTAAGATATGAATAACACATTTAGGTACTCAATACTAAAGTGCGTGTGTATGTGTGTGTGCGTGTATGTGTGCGTGTGTGTGTGTGACAATGAAGCAACCTAAACTATAATTATATGCTATCACTGAGAATAAACATTTGTTGACTTACTTAGATACTGTGCACTAAAGCTTATGTGATGGAACTTTGGTACATATTATATACATGGGTATATTGAAAGTATTCTGAAAAACTATGTACACTAGAGAGGCACCTGCTACAATTAACAATTTAGACGAGCTCTAATTAGAGATTTAATACAAAAAATCTTCACAGATGCAATTTTTTTTACACAAAATTAAGGCAAGATTCCTGTTTTTCTATTCAGCTTAGAATCTCGTTGACATAATGGTCCTATAAGTGTAGGTATGATACGACGGCACCGGTGGCTCGTTATTCCTTGGGCGCGACTGTATCTTTATTTATAAGTTACTTCTCTGTTCAGCATATTAGAGCTATTGTAAAAATAATTCCTTACATTTTCACTGAAGCGAAGGACTTCTATAGGACAAATTCCAGGAATCCCCATAGGCTGGTTTTAGAGGAAACACCCAAAACGGTCTGTTTCTTAAAAAATTGCTATGCCATGTGTATAAAAATTTACAATAAGCTGCCTAATTTCATCAAAGAGTTGCCATTGACTAGATTTAAGCAAGTACTGCGGAGGTGGTTGCTGCATGAGACATTCTACAAAATTGATCAATATTTAAAATATAATGACAATAACGCTATAGCATCCTTTCTTTGATTATTTAATTATTTTATTTGACCCATTGTAAAGAATCTATTAATAATGACATTGTAAATTTTACTTGAATTAATATTTGTATGCTAATATTAGCTAAATGTGAGAACTTTTGTAAAATAAGTAATCTTGTAAACATCTATGTAATACCACATTTAATGACAAATAAATTATTATTATTATATTATTATTATTATGGCTAGTTTAGACTTGATCGTTTCACAATGTTGAGTAGTAAACTTATAATAGCGCAACTATGCAGAGTTCATGAATACTCTTTAATTACAGTCGTCAATAACCCCTCGAAATGGAGGAAAAGTTTGCACCTGATCCAGCAAACAGTGTTTCATCATGTAACACGAAGTCCCGTAAATTAGGTAGGATATATATTAATCCCAAGATAAAACGCTTAAGCTGTCGGCGTTACATCTCGTGTGTAAGCAGCTTTATTTGGTGTAAACATTTGTGTTCTCGTTTATTTTAAATGATAGAGGAAAATAAGGGTGAGTACACACTAGGAGATTTACGCCAGACAAGTAATGGTTGCTAGCACGTAGCATATGAATTCAAAAGTTAAAAGCTACTGACAATTACTAGAGATGTGGGATAAACAAGATAAACTACGTGGTGATTGCAGAAATGTGAATGGGTGTTCGAATTGAGTTTTTGAGTAACTACGTAATATTACTACTACGGATGGTGCAGCAATAATAATAACAATAATCTTATACCACACTTATTCTATCCCCAATTAGGCATCAATAAGAGTTTGTGCTATTTTTATGCAACTAAATGACAAACTGACGGCCCACCTGGTGGTAAGACACCTGCAATAACAAGGAAAAGCACTTGATATTGCAGGTGCGTTGTCATCCTGAGGCCTAAGATGAAATGTCTTCCATGCCCGGTAATTACACTGGCTTGAAAACATCAATGATAAAAATACAGCAATGAACATACTAAAACAAAAACTACCAAAGAATAGGTATACGTTATATTGTAATGAAAACCTTACTTGTTAAAACTAAATCACTAGTCTTTCCTATCACAATTTAACTATCGCTTTAATTTTATTCTTCCCTTGTCGCCTTATAAGTGGATGCACAGTTTCCATGCGCGCTCGACACTTATGCTAACTAACTAGAACACGGAAGGAAAAAAAACACCTGGAGTTTCTTTCCAGTGTTTCGAAACTTCAACACTTTTTTTAACATATTATAGGAACGCAACTTAAAAGGCTTAAAATGAGTAGCAAAGTAAAAGTTCTTTGCTATTTGGAGAACTTCTCAACAAAATGTCTCATACTTTTTTATATACTTTCGACTAAAGAATTGTTCCGCCGTCTTATATATTTGCTGTGCTTATGTACCGAATTGAATACAACAATAATTATGTGACACTTTTGGAACTTACACGATTGGTTTCTGAGATAATCTGTACTCGTACTTGAGAAAGCCGTAGGCGTTCGCGACTGACAAGATATGTTAATCAAACTTGGTACTCAACTATCATAGACACAACATTTTGGTTAAACTCTCCCTACGATTTACACTACCCATTTATCGCCGAGCTAACAATGACGGACGAATATCGATTTACCTCTAGAGGTGTGTCGTAAATAAGCAGATAAAATATGGCTCTTTAAGGTTGAAAGCAATTTGTAAATTCGCCTATCTTGAGTATTGGGTAAAATCGACCTTCCGGAATTACGAACAACAGGTTTTTGCGGTATGATTTGTGGCGCCCCCGGGCGGCGTTTGATCCGACACGTGCATCCCTTGTCTGGAAACAACTTGCGCTTTAGACGAAATTGCTCCTTTTGGGGTGCGCTCGAGATATGTAGAAGACGTACAATTTATGTTCTTTTGAGAGTAAGCGTGTGAATGGCTAAAACTTTGTAATGGTTTCGATTTGCCATCGTCTTGCGAAAACGAAAATAATATTGCCAAAAAAAGTTCCACGCCCCTGAAATAAATGTTTTGTACTGTAAATTATATTATTTATGTAATAATATCACCGATAAGTGTATATATACTTCTGTTTTGTGTTCTTAGTGAATATATGTTAGTTTAGGAAGAAACAGTTGCGTAAGAGTTTTCAGTTTACTCAACCAGAAAAATATTTGTTTTTCTTTGGGGGATAATATATCTTTTAACCTTTTATCACAAGAAGTTTTTACTTTCTATGAATCATGCATGTGTCTCAGCCGTCTGGTTATTAGCCGCTTAACTGGATGCCTAGGCCGTTGATTTAGCCCCGCATCCAATGAAACGAATGAAGGACAACTAGCCAAGTCATGGAGCGCAATGTTTAACTAGATGGCTGAACGTCGCGTCGTGTCGGCTGTCTGGTTAAATTAACCATTTAATTGGAAGCCTAGACAGGTCGCTCAGGCTAATTAAAGAGCTTTTGTTGGACTGTTTAAGTGATTGGTAGGTTTAAGGTTATTTTCTATGATCACAACCAAAATCGTCTTGGTTCACACTAAAACTCTTCAGTACAAGACAATCGGATTGCGGATAGACAAGCGGACTTTCAATGCGTTATGTTTTATAACGTTGAGTGAGTCTAGTTCAATCAAGTATCGGCCTAGGCATTTAATTAGATGCCGGCGATTAGCCAATGGGCTAGGGCAAAGAAATGAAATGTTATGTATTATCAAAACATAACAAACAGTTACCTTTTTAAAATAATTTTTAATTTAAAAATTTAAATGTGCATAATATTTTATTTCCGCAACAACCAAATACTAGCACCTTTTTGTTTCTTACACTATAGTGTACTTCGTAGTGTAACTTCTATAGGTTACAATAGTAGAGATTCTTAATTAATAAAGTAACTTTTGCCGCGCTTGATTCCAGGTGGGTCAAATAGCCGTTGGTCCCGGTTGTTGCTGCAACCGCTTCAAACCACCAAACCACATTAAGCCAGCGTGGTAGTGCAATGGCCCAAACTCTTCATGTGTTTCTCCCATGGCCTGGGCCCAGCAGTGGGCTTTTATGGGCTGGTGATGATGCTTTTTGATAAATTCCTTAATTCAGATCATGTTAAATTTACGTGTGTTTGAAATGCATACCCAATCATCAGATAAAAAAGTACCTATTTAAGTAAAGGAAATGTTATACAAAGCTTCCACCCGTTCTTTTCTCGGGTACGCAATCCTGTTCCTTCAAAACATCGTTCATTCGGCACCTATCGCTATAATAAGATAAGAAAAGGGATGTCGTAAACTTGAAAACAAGCATTTTTATTCCGTGGGTAAGGTTTAACCTCTTTTCCCAGAATCTTTGAGGTTTCGGAATTGGTATTTGTTTAAAAAGGAATAGATAAAATGATACTTATTTACCTACCTGTTTCTTAATTTTGTTTTGTTTTAATAAATCTCATCGGCACCCTAATTTATCATAGCTATCGCATCACGAAAGTCACATTCCGTCTGGCTTCGACAGGTATAGAGTTTCCTATATTCGAATCTTTTGACACTGAGAAAATAAGGGAAAGAGAAATAAGGCCTAACATACCGTGAAATTACATTTTAATGTTTGATTTACGCCTACTTTATTGTAACAACTACAAATAAAGAAAGAAAATGATACATAATTTCTCCTGGGGGGTCTCCTGGGGTCCGGCCAGACCCCTGACCGGGGTCCGGGAAACATGTCACAGTATTGTAATTGTTACAATACCGTGACATATTTCCCGTAGCTGCGGACTCGAACTAAGCAAGTTTCGTGACATTACACATGCTTATTAGGGAACTCTCTTTTGTTTGCCTCGTTAAATTAATGTTCTTGATTAGTCTAAACGAAAGCTTCAAAAACTACACAAACCTTGGGGTAGCTTCGTGTTTCGCATCACACTATTCTGTTAATCTCAAATCGGAAAAATAATAATATTTATATTTATATAAATATAGACATAAATTAAATAATCATACAAACAAGCATGACTCATGAACAAATGTTCGTACTCGCCATACAAACATTTGCCCCTAC
Source organism: Nymphula nitidulata (assembly GCA_947347705.1). Classification (NCBI taxonomy): domain Eukaryota; kingdom Metazoa; phylum Arthropoda; class Insecta; order Lepidoptera; family Crambidae; genus Nymphula; species Nymphula nitidulata. The sequence goes on along the minus strand of OX374626.1, from coordinate 9,943,323 downwards.
CGGGATTCGAATCTGGGACCCTTTTTACCCAAGAGAACTCTATTGACTGATGACCTGCTTTGCACTAACTGTCCTATATTTAAACGCAACTGTCCTTCCAAACTGTTATATCCTACTGTTCTGCCCACGTGTGAAAGAAGAATTAGTGGCAGACATTCGTATGATGAGTAATATAAATGTGATTATAAATGTGGTAGCTAGTTAATGGCTTATTGTTGTTATTTTGTTTGTGTGTTTTGATGATAACGCTGTAAGCTATCCTATGAAAATAAATAAATAAATAATATGTTTACCAGTCAAGTATGGATGTTTATGTGATTATTTATGTAGGTATATCTGTAATAATTATCAAAGTATGACTTTTCCGTTATCTAGTATCCATAAAACAAGCTCGTAATGATAATTATATTTGGCTACATAATTTGAGTGAGAGTGAGAAAAAAGTCCTTGTTTTTATTTTTATATTACTCTGTGCCTAAGCATACATTAGACGTCTAGTGTATTTGTCTTTTAAATCTGACACGTATGTCGCAGTCAACAAGTATCAAAGTTAGATTTATTATTATTCCTAAAACTCACGTTACACAGAAGCAGCACATTTTTCACCTCTCTCCTCACCTGTTCCAAGGACATCTGTTATTCTAACTACGTGATTTCGTATGCTGAAACTACAGCAGTTATGTAAGACTTTTCACTTAGAATCGAGTCATTTTAGTTTCATAATGTGACTTCACCATTGTTACGGCCGGCCTTTGTGGGACTACAATGAGAGGATTATCTCTTGTCTTATTAACTGAACTAACTCGGATTCTTACAAAAAGATAAATCTGAACTTTTTTACTATGCAATTTATTAAGGAAGTACTAATTAAATAAAATACAAGAAATATTTTGAACTTACATTTTGGTTTAGTGTTACAGCTTTACCTAAGGATAGATATACACCCGTATTCACAAACGATACTTATGTAAGTGAAGGAGCAATACTATGCGAAGTAAGGCATTTCTCAGTGGGTTCACTATGTTAAGCCTTTCAATTCACAAACAATACTCAAACGAATCTTTACTATGCGGACGCATAGCGTTGAATATAGCTCTGTGATTGGTTGATTAGTGTTACGTAGTTCACTTCATTGACTGACATTTCAATTTTATTGTTTATTTGCTTTTTATCGTAAACTCCGTAGTGATTACATTCTCTTTGGTGAGCTCGACACTATGCGTTGATTAATATAGCTATCAGGCTCCCTTAGCTAAGTGTTCATTATGACAAACGCATAGTGCCGATTGTCACTCAAGTATTGTTTATGAATAGGAATTTGGCACTCTGTGCGTCCGCGGGCACTGTGAGACCTCATAGTGTCGTTTGTGAATACGGGCGTATAAGCGAATTACACTAAATGTCATTTGAACTTAAGTTTAATACATGCTAATACATATTAACACGTTCAATAACAGGTAAATATACGATTTCACATCTGCTCTCCGCACTAGTAAATACCTACCTACTGCATCGAGGCGGAGTAGTACCACCTATCATTGCCTAGTTATTATTGAGACGTGAACACATAATTTAACTTTACTGACATAGGTTGGTGTAATTTTTAAAAATTTGACGACAGCTGTGGTTGTCAGCATCACCAATGTTAGCATTTGTGATACTAATTTATTTGATTCTTGCTTATTAATTTTATTTTAAAAAACGAAAAATGCCATATCTTGAGGTAGTTTCGGTTACTTATATTACACAGATACAGATGAAAGAACATAAAAAGTAAAAGTTGTAGTTTCACATTCCATACCCGATATACTTAACACAATTTAATTTAAAGGTCTGGGCGTTAAAGATAAATGTTATAAAAGCTGCTAGTGATATTTTGATGCTTTCAAAACTATAACCAAATAAAAAAAATAGTCGATAGATAATCGAAGTCAGTGTAAGATTGTTATATTATAAGTATTATAAATCATCAAATATACAAAAAAAATCTATATAAAATACTAGGCAGTTGACAACCTTTTAAGCTGCTTGGTTCCATAATAGAAATATATTATAAAATATTCTGTAGAACTCATTATGTATATATTTAACTACCAGTAGACTGTTAAATGTAGATATTACTATCTCGAGTAATATAAGGTAATAAGTATTCCCTAAGAAACAAAGCGAGCATAAATTCAGGGAAAAGCACGATTTTCGCACGTTATGCAAAACCTTAACCGTTGCCTCGAATAATTTGTGATAGGAAAATGGAATTGTATGCAGAATAATAAAATCCTTCGACCCTTTTGAATCGAACCTGTAATAAATTACACCAAGTTTCCTGCCTACATCTTGTTTTGCTGCAAATTTGGTTATTAATTTGTAAATTATTAATTTAGATACGGATGAGGTCCATTATTATTTAACTTTTTGACCCTTACCTGCCAATGTAACTTATCTCGGATTAAAGTATAGGAGATGAAGCCTTAACCCGAGAAAACAAATTTCACGAGTTCATCATGTTGCGCGTAATGCCCGCCGTCATCCATAGTTCTATATTGAGTCAGGTTTAAGGATGAATAAGCCTTCATAATCATTGATTACTTTGTAGGATAACATTGTTTTGTAGATTAAGTAATTTTTTATACAAAGCACGGGCAATACTTCCTTAAGTGAAGCAGTAAGAAGAGACCATATTCGAAGACAGCTAGTGCAGCATGTACGATCGACGAAAAAAGACATTTTTAGGAGATAAGTACCTAGTACCTTCCTTCCATCATCAGTTCACTCGAATAACCCTATAGAATACAACTATACGTTAATACGTACCTTTAATATTTAAATAATTATTTCCCAACTCCTAACCGTTAAGGAGTTGTACCTTCCATCGCCAGCTCATCTACATAAGATGGTGACTTACAATAGCAAATACTTGAATAGCTTTAGAAAAAAGTAAAACGTGTCATACGTGCGTATAAAATTAGAGATATGCCCTCAATTTCCCTTGGATCCCATCATCAGATCCTGACTTGGTGACAATGGAACCTCAGGAGTATACTCTATTGAATAAAAAAAGAATTTATAAAATCGGTTCACAATTTACCGAGAAATCGATGAACATACATACAAAAAATAATATATACAGTGGAACATATAACCTCCTTCTTTTTTGAAGTCGGTTAAAAAGGCGTTAAACAACGCGATGTCTCGACGCAAATGTAGAGGCTCAAGGCTGTTCGTGACCTCTTTATCGTTTATGAAAGGGAATAACACGGTGCTGCAATCTGTCGAGTGCACCGAGGAGAAACTTAGTGGAACCATAACACAAGTGCTAGTAATATTTCATGCAGGACAGGACCTGAGTTTTGTAAAGCAGGGATGCGTAACGAATCGACGGACTTTGTTCAGGACACCGAGCTTCCCTGAAGCTTCTTTGTTTTCGGTTTCATTGTAGTTACTGGGATTCTCTATACTGAGCAAGTTGATGGGGTTGTGCCCTGACGAGAGTGGTAGAGAAGGAAATGTGATATATTGGCTGTAAAAGTAAATATGTATACTTTTACAGTAGTATGTTTGATTCTCTTTATAGAAAGTATAATGTGGAATAGAAGTTTGCATAAAGATGTACAATATTATATTTACATCTTTATGCAAAACCGCATTCATCTGTTCAACATTGTGGAACTTTACACTGAAGTGTAAATAATAAATTTGTTTTCCCGCCCGTGTTTTCTGTTTGTCTGTTACACTAAATAAAAGCTAGCCTACGCTGGGCAGCCAATCAAACAGCAACACTACCGAATCTAATCAATGTTTCACGCAATACTTTGATGAACGGGAAAATGTAAGCGAGCAGAATAGATTTTCCGGAACTAAATGATAAACTATAATATGTGTTGTTTGTAGACAATATGTTGAAGTAAACTTACTGGATTACATCGATATAAACTTTTGTATTTTTTTGTTGTGCTTATTTGATTGAAATTTTGTGAGAATGCTTAACGTACCTGCTGTCTCCGCTCCAGGAAGTGAATTTTTTTCTAGTTTAGATAATTTTATATATGTACCTAATTATATTTTTCACACATTTATAATAATGTTAAAATAAAATTAAGAGTACCTACTGTGTTTTGTTTCTTAAATCTATTATCTACGTATTATGTATTTAATTATTTTACAGTACATTCGAACATGACAACCTAGAAGAGTCACTTTACAAAAAATGACACCACACCACCTTTTTTCTATAAAACTAGATGAGAAACCAGCTGACGGCTCACCTGATGGTAAGCGGTTACCGCCGCCTATAGACACCTGCAATAACAAGGAAAAATCACTTGATATTGCGGGTGCGTTGTCACCCTGAGGCCTAAGTTGAAATGCCGTCCATGCCCAGTAATTACACTGGCTACCTTTCCCTCCATCCGACACAGCGAACTGTTTCACGGCTAAAATAAGACCCGATGAAAACCCGTAAAAGGAGTCCATATACAAAAACAGCTCAATAAAACAGCCTACTCTAGCCGATCCCACATCATTGGCGCATTACGGTGGCTGGTGTATGTCTATATATACTAGAGTGGAAGTCTGCAGTACAGGAAATATTATTCATTATCCAAACTAAACAAAACACGATGCTTTTATTGCAGGAAATGCACCTAAACATTCCCTCTCACATATGAGGAAGCCTAAAGTCTCACAAATGAGACTCACGAGCTTTCGGGGTGCAAGTAACTACTGAACCACTGTGGAGATCCGACTTGCTGTATAATGGCGTCGCTATGGAGAAGTCGTCCACAATGGCGCCGCAGCGGCCCTTGGCGGACTCTATCATCGAAATGGGGAGTGATGATCTCGGATCACGATGACCATCCTTCGTCGCAATCGCAAATACAGCGCAATGTAGTTATATGATGCCTAACTTTACCCGCTGATCTTTTCTGGGCGGCGGCAGACTAGCATATGAGGAAAGTTCCCGCAGCCCTCTCAATCACCACACTGCTATCTTTAGTGTTTCCTTATTTAAATGCAATAATTTAAAAAACAATGTTTTAATCCAAGACAATTAAATGATAAGACTCTTTCTTCTCAAAGTATGACTCTGCATCGCTAAGTGCCTTCTATCGGCTTTAATGGAGAGTATTCTGAGGAGCCTTTCGACCTTTTCCCACCTTCTCCCTTCCTACTCAGAAGCACGCGAGTCGGTCTTCGGAGTCATCAATTTACTGTCTCCACCTCAACATCACGCACAAAGAAATTTAGTAACTCGTTTCTTTATCGAACTTCCAAAACTTGGAATTCTGTGCCAGCACATGTGTCTCCTTCCTTTAGTATGGGTTTCTGCAAAAGAGGCGTGAAAAAGCACCTTTCGGGCCGGCAAGGTGGAGGCGGCTAGAGCAGTGTCTGAACTGCACTAGCTGTCTCCGCATATGGACTCTTCTTACCGCTTCACATCAGGTGGTGTTGAGTCATTTGCTGAGCTTTGGTTAAAAAAAAATATTATGTTAGTCTTCCCTTCCCCCCTCAAATTTGCGTAGACGGCTTTTAGGGTTTACCTACTGATCTAGGCGCCCTCTCCACGTCTCACCATTGTCAGCCTCTAACTCGTAATGAATTTTGCATAGTCTCTTGCGATTCAAGTAAAATACAGACATAAAAAAAATAAAAAACATACACACGAATTGATAATCTCCTCCTTTTTTGAAGTCGGTTAAAAAAGAAGAATAATTCTTTAGTTTCTGGTCATCCCTGACACCGTCATCGTCGATAATTATTTTGTTATCTATTATTGCCTATCTGTTACCCATAAATAATTACCCATAAAGTTACACCTAACATTGTTGCAACAATATTTTAAAGTAGTCACTTAATAAGACGCTATGCTACTAAGCCCTTCCACAAGTGAAACAATTTAAGATTGTAGAAGTAGTATTTAAGCAGAACAGACAAAGCCCATCAATATCTGGCGCACGTCCGTAAAGTTTCTACCACAATTACCTGCGAGCTCAAGTGTCGGAAAATATATTGGTTTTGTTCATCTCCCGTCTAACTGCACGAATAATATAGTATCTTGTGAGAAGAAACTTTAAAGATAATTATCTGCGTACACCTAGGCAATGCAAAGTTTCATACAGTTTGAAAATAATTTTAAGTTTATTTTAATATTAGATCGCATAGAAATTCCTATAAAAGTCAGTCGTTTAAAATCCTATAAAAATGATATAAAATATTTAATAACCACAAATACACAGGTTCAGCTTAAGAGGATATCTCGCAAACATTCAGGATTTTTATGAGGGTTTGATCCTATTTTCTATTGTTGTTCATGTTTTCAAATATGTAAGAGTTGAAATATAAACTTTATAACAGCCAAAGGCAAATGGAAACAAATTTCTTAATAGACATTAAATTAATTATTCCTTTTTAAAATAAAAGGGATAAATTAAAAACTTAAATTTAGTTTATAAAAGAGGCACAACACTAATATCAATGATTTCATGGAATGTAAGCAAGCGATATACTAATGAGTGTCACAATGGTTCATACACTAAAATCAATGTACCTACTTACACTATATTGAAAATATGTAACTTTTGTGAGAGAAAATAAATAAATATTCTATTCTATTCTATTCATATTTTTTTATGCTTTAAGCTTTATGCTTTTTTTATTGCACGAGCACGGAAAATAGTGCACAACTTAATAGAACTTTAAGCATAATAAGAGCGATAAGTGCTAAATCCCAGCTCAACTAGGGGCACGGCAGTGCCCCGCCAAGTCCAGCAAAGCAAAGAGGCACGGCCGGACCATCCTTTTCTAGAAGCCATTCAGGTCATTTTCAACATCCTGTTATTTTGTGCAGGCTAAAGCTAGAACCTGAAATTTTCAGTAAAATATAGGGCACAATATAGCTTTGATATATTCAACTTGAACTTTTAGTTTAAGAACTATTGCCCGTCAAAGTTCCTCTTTAGTTTTGTCACTGACACACTGGCTAAGTGATCAACATAATTCTAAGGTACTCTTAGCAGGCCTCAAAACTCCAAATTTTAAATATAATTAGTTTTTAGCCTATCAATACATAAAAAACCTAAAAATATTGCAATTTTAGTCACCCTTCAGAACTATAAAAACTGCATGTAAGTTTGTAATTCTATACACAAAAATACATACAAATACATGCGCAAGTTACACTTTTGCAAAGATATAAGATGTAGGTAAGTATAAAAATGAGTATAGATCTAACGATGAGTATACAGGGTGGTGCCGACAATACGACAATAAATTAAAAAATGGGCTATAATTAGTACATAGAAATGGTTTGCCACATTCAAAAACATCATATTAATTTGATAATTTTATGACATTTTTATGAAATAATATAAAGTTGGCTACATTATTGGCTGTAAAATTCTATGGACACATTATATATGTATTATTATGGTTTAACATTACATCTCAAATTTTGTTTGTAGTTTAACTGCGTTACGTGACTTGTATGTTTTTGGATAAAATCATTTGATGGGATAAATATAATATCATTCCCAAACACTTAAGAGTCGCTAAATTTAACAGGTTTTTCTAAAATGGACGTCTCTACCTGTGAAATTGCCTATTTGTATAAACGGTATTGAGAAAAATGATAGATCAAGCCATACAAACGATTTTTATTTAATTTGAAAATGTCAGAACAGAGTTTGATGCAATTACAAACTAAAGTTAGATGGAAAATACTATGCACTGCGTAGTTCAATATTTCAAAGAAGAGTAAGAAATAGGTAAACTGACGAAGATTGAAGGAGGTGTTAACAATTACTATAACATATTGTAGTAGCTAAATATGCAGAGGTAATGCCATTTCAATATCTAAAAGGTACATAATCTACTTAACTATTGATACAATAAAAATTGAAGCAGACAAAAAATGTAACTATACATGAATGTTACAAATAGAATGAAAAGTGAGAATACGGCAACTGCATGAATAAAAACCGGGCGGATTACTCATCTATATAAGGTAAACGTCCCAATACTCGTCGGAAATTGAACTTGGCTGACTTTGACGACTTGTCACACAAACATTATTGCTCTTGCGAAGTTGTAGTTACACCATGAGGTACATAATTTATTCCTCTATCAGACATAATGATTCGTTTTATTAAGGCGATTAAGGAAAAAATTAAATAAATAATAAATTGAAGAAACACCCATTTGTACCAGTATTCGACAGATATGTCCTAATTATCGGCAAGTGGTACCAAAACTCGTCAAATTTTAAGCATAATGTAATTTGAACCGTTTTTATGTATATTTAAGGTTCATAATGATTTTATTTCGTAATTGAATATCCTTAGACGTTGTTTTCACGGTGTTTGTAGTCGCTGTGTTTCGGATTAAAGGGAAAGTTAGTAGTATTATTACAGGGCATCAAAGGCATTTCATCTTAGGCCACAGCATGTCGGGGGTGGGCTAGTGAAATTGCTTCGGCAGAGCCTAGGCTACCCACGCGAAGGGCAGTGGAGTTACTGGAGTGCTTAAGTGTGTTTAGCATCATCAGCGCTGGGTGACCTCAACACACGCCCGTCGCCTACCAGCCCTACTGGCGGCGGGGAAGTCTGTTATTAGATTTCTCCCCGAAAAAAAAAGTAAGCATGACAACCACTGCGTACCAATACCAGGTGATTTTTCCCTTGTTATTACAAGTGTCTACGACGGTGGCAAGTTGTATTTAAAAAATCACACATTGGTATAGATGTAGTAAAGTCTACCATAACTGAGTTAGATAAGCTGCTCCTAAAACTGGAGAGCAGAAAGTACTGGACGAATGGTACTGGACTGGTGGACTGGTAGACTGGAGAAGGCAGCAGAAATCTGCAGAGTGGGATTTCCGTCGTACTTGTTATGACTAATGGAGCCAAAACGGGGACCTTCATGTCGCTTAGCAAATCTTTCTATTGCTTGCTGAGCGACATGAAGTTCCACGTTTTCAATTCTATGGTGGAAATTTTCGCCTAAAGATCTAAGCAGTTGACTTTGGATAGATGACGGATACACTCGAGTACAACTGATGATCGGTGAAGTAAGTAGGTCTCGAATGGAGACCACGTTTCAGCAAACGTAGTGTAAGGTATACCCTGCCAGGTGGACAGAAGGTGGCAGGTGGTGGCTGGATCCTCTACGAAGACAAAGAGGGCCGCATCCAGTCATGGACAATAGCGGCAGGTGTGCCCTAGGGCCCACGTAGTGGGCCCATTACTAGGCTACATACGTCTGGGTTCTATGCGGAGCGCTTTTGCCGCAGATGGATGTCGTCTACTTAGCGGATGAAATGCTGGTCGTAACAAGGGCACGTGAATGAGAGTAGGTGGTTCACCATGAGTTGGTCGGCACGACCGTGGTCGTCCAGCGCATCGTCGTGCCGTCGATTTTACCTCGGGGTGGTAAAGTGTATGGCACTGTATGGAACTCCGAAGTGGGCAGAGTGCCAACTTCGTGCGGCGTTCGGTCGCGGTCTTTTCTGGCTGCCACCCATGGTAAGGGCCATGCCACTTTCTGCGAGACTGTGCACGCATAACACAGGCTTCCACGGTTTGAATAATCTGAAATATCGGGTGGGCTGAAATTGTTTTAGTAGAATCTAGGCTACCCCCGCGAAGGGCAGTGGAATTACCGGGTAGTTTTAGTGGGTAGATGTTTCCAGTGACATTAGCGCTGGACCTAGCCAGCGGCGGATAAGTCTGTATTCAGATTACTCCCCGAAAAAAAAGGGTGAAGATTAAGGCACCCTATGGGCTGGCAAGGTGGATGCTCCTAGAATTAAATGTTTATGCTCCACTAGCTGTCTCAGCATATCGACTCTTCTATCGCTTTTTATCAGGTGGTTTTGAATCATTTGCAATGCCGATGAAAGGTTTGTGCCCTGAAGAGAGGGAAGGGGACGTTTTGGCTACAAACAAGCACTCCTGTGTTTTTTAACTCAACAAGAATAATAGATCCCCATTTAAGTATAAGGTTCAACACCCTGTTGAGCTGAATGCTAAGTTTCATTCTTCTCCTCTCGGTTTTAACCAACTGACTCGGCGGTCATAATATTTCTCATGCACTATACTGTCATCCGCAGGGCAATGAATGTTTCATAAAAGAAGCATAATATGTGATTGTTATGCAAAACATAGAGTAAGAGGAATAGGAAGGAGACCTGCGGTACATTGATAAGCGTTCACTGATAAGAATTATCTGCGAGGACATGGATTCTCCGCCCATGCAGGAAGCCAGCGATCCAGTTGCAAAGCTAAGTGGAAAGAGGCTTGTACCTGACCAGATCAAGGGCTTTGGCAATGTCATAGATAACAGCCACTGGCTGACCACGTTTGTCAATAGCTGCACTCCAGAGACGCATTAAATACGCTAGAAGATCACCCATTGTCTGTTTCGTCCAAAAGAAACCAGTATTAGCGATCACTAATTGATAAACTATTTTCTAGGTATTTAAGATTCATTGGAATGATCATGAAACCATGATCTTGCAAAAAATTTAGGTGTCAGCTGTTAGAAGAGCGAAAGAAAGACGGTATAGCTGCGTTAAAATGGGAGAACTGCTAGCTAGGGCAGTTAAGACCACTGCGCATTTTTGGAGAACTATCGCTGCGATACCATCAGGTCCACTAGCTTTTCAAACGTTAATTGACATATTTTTTGGCAGTGGTATAGAGTTGGTGGCTGTGAATTTCAGTCATCGATTTGAGAGTGAGCTGAGTGAGCAGCAAAGAGTTTTATCAAAAGATCGGCTTTATCTTGCGGCTTATGAGCTAGCGTTTAGTCAGAACATCTTAACAAGGGCAGAGAGAGTTGGTAGAAGTCGAACTGCATGAAACTTTGGATAAACGACAGTAGCTACTGCTTTCCGTGAATTCTGTGGGATTTGATGAGTAAGTAATTATTGCTCAACTTGTGAAATACGCTATGCAAGCACTCTGATGAAGGCCTTTTTTTGCTGGACTTGGTAGCATTGTTTACAGTGAGTCAATATCTGAATCCCGACAAGCTCGGTCTCTGATCCAAGCATGGTATGACGATTATTTTGCCTCAACATCTAGGGGACACTCGCAAATAAACCAGCGGTTATACGCCTACCTTTCCTCCTCAGGAGATCGGAGTGCGGGATGTGTAGAATCTCATTTCTAATAAGGCGACGCCCGTGACACCTCGTCGGTTATTAAGCTGTGGTCCGATGTTCCCAATGCAGCTTAGAGTTCTATCCGATATGCAGCCAGGCAAGTTCTCAGCAGATGGTCCCGCGCTAACGACAATATCTGGCATCCTGGTGGGCTGGTTAGCCAGTTGAGTTAGATGACGCGACAGCGAAAGCTTGAGCTGCTCTACCAGCATGGTCTGTTTTAGAGAAACTTAACCACAACTCGTAGTGGGCACTGAAGTCCCCCAAAAATACCCATTCCGCGGTTGATAATTGCTCGTGCGTGATATTTGCCTTGTTACTAAAATGTTCAAATAGTCGATTTGTCTTCATGTCACCGTCGTGGGATCTGTAAAAGCATACGTTGATACGTCATCGTATGCCTAGGTCCACGTGCACCCCAAGTCACCCGGTCTCAAACCTGCACAACGGACCACCCCGAGATATTGCGTCATATGGTGAAGAGCCCCACGAGCTGTTTAGGTTAGATTGGGCCCCTATAGTGTGTTATCGGCGGACAGCGGAACAGCCGTTTCTTGGGGTCATCCTGCGGGCGAGTCAATGCATTCCACTTGGCACTATCAGACGGAAGGCATCACCGACCGCATGCATTGCGGCAAGGTCACTTCAAGCTTTGGTTTTACGCTATGCGTATGGTGGTCACCGACAAGATGGTGTTCAGATCCTACCACTACCAGTGGAGCAGTTGATAGCTTAGTCGCCTCTTGCGAGAGCCACGGACAAACGGGGCTTTGAATTGAAGAGTCTATGTGTACTCATATATATAAATAAATATACCTAGTCTTGCGTGCGTCTACATACGCGACATGGTTCTAAGTACTATCTTCATCTGCCAAAATAAAATCGTTCGCTTTCGGACAGGATTTCTTCATATTCTTTCCCTTACTGCTTTGACCACCTTTTTCGTACGAACACTACGTGGACAGTCAGATCTTTTGCTGTCACAAACATAGGAGGTCTCATTGTACCTATTAATAGCCCATTACACAAACATTTTACTAATACCAAGCGTATGGAAAGTTTTAAAAATTGCATTTGGCTCCATACCTACTTTGTGTAATACAATCACAGCGATTCGGTTCTCTTTATCACCCCACTCCATTTTAATATCGCAAAATATTGTACAATGTATTGGCGCCAAAATGAGAAAACTCAATGAACAATCATATAAAAATGACAGATTCCAAATTCAAACGTAGTTAATATTTGTTTATTTTTAATTGTAACAGTATTTATGGCCAGACTAAGTTTATACCGCCAAGGAATCATATCACATTCTAGGAATTTGCACGAGATACTATCATACGACCTTAGCTTTATGAAGATAAAGGCGAAATTTAACGAAAAACTAAACGATGGCGGTAATTGGTGCAGGTTTCCACGCTAGGCCCAGTAACCGTCAGAATTGTGTTATTATTGACGAGGATTGGGTCACTTAGGGGTTTTTTGGAACCAATAAATGTCACACAGGTAAATACCACAAAATAAATAAAAAATACTAATTGAAAGGTTAAAATTCATTAGATACTTCACTTGACTACATTAAAAAATAATCACTATCATCGGACTGCCGATAGATTCTGCAAGATTTAGAATTTAATGTACTATGCTAGAGTTCAGATTCAGTACCTAAACTAGCAAAAATCATCAAATTTTGGGAGTGTCATACTTTGATGCAATTTTTTTCCGTCACCATTGCTTTTTTAATTAACTGTTGTGGTTCTGATTTTGTAGTATATAACAATGATTATGATGCCATAGAAAGTTCTTACATTGCCATGGGAGAAAAAGAAATATTCGTTATTTTTTATAAACTGACGGGTACCGAGACACTGTCGACATTACCAGCGTTTACCTTAATTTACTTCAAAAATGTAACAAAATAAGGAAACTGGTGATAATGTTATGATTGCCTCAATTAGGATGAAAACTTTCAAGGATTAAACGTTTTTAAGGATTATTAAGAGTACCTTATTCTACTTTTAGTTATGTGCAAACTTTTTAAACAGTTTTTTCCTTTAGGTGAAAAGCACAAAGTCACTACTATTAGCTATATATATGACATTATACTGCAGAAAGAATAGACACGGTTCATCAATACCGCGCTCACGTTCGTAAAGTTTCTGCCACAATTACCTGGAAGCTCAAGTGTCGGAAAATATATTGGTTTTGTTCGTCTTGCGACCAACTATCCGAAGAAGGAACGATTTCTGAATATTGTTAACTGTAACACTTCTTTGTAATATGTTTTTGAAGAATTCTATAAAGTACCTATGAGTATATGTTAGGGTTGCTGAGGATTCGTCTTCCGCTTCCTCATAATGCGGAAGTTCCGCAATATTTTGAGTTCCTCAACCGTTTCCGCTTCCTAATAAATAAAAATAAAAAATTCCTCTTCCGCTATCGCTTCCTCAAAATTGAAGAGGAATTTAAGAGGAATTTTACTGCGCATGCGTATTCGTATTCATGACAACGCACACGCCGTGCAGCACGATGCCGGGCCGAACGGTCAGCGAGCGAGCCATCCCGTCCCGCCACCTGCGCTCTTCCTTGCTTGTTTTGACAATTGACATTGCGTTGTTTTGTATAAAATTTAAAAAATATTTTCCAGTGGACCATTTAAATTATACATTCAGTCAAAAAAGTATCGAGAATGGATGATTTGTTTATGGTTCCAAATTATTATTTTTGTTTTTTGTTGTTGTTGTTAGATTGACACAACTGTTTTCCATTTTGGCGCGGAGTTTGAGTTGCATCTGTTATTTATATTAAATACAGTGTTGTTTTTAGTTATATCATAACTAGTGTGTATTGCGAATTTCATAATGGATAAAAACATCAAACAAAGAGCTTGTCTTAAATTTTGCATCGCCAATGGAATTTCGTGTTCGGAGTCACTGAAAATGTTACAGAAGGCTTAGGGGAGACCGGGGCTGGTTGACCAAATTTCATCTTAAAGCTATCTATTCTTATTTACTTAGAGTATATTAATTTAAAAACAAGTTCAGTTAATAGATATACTGTTAAGCTTTGGAAAAAAGTGGCAACAATCACTTTAATCATTATGATATAGAGTACCGGCCAGTTCTTATATAATAGGAAAAACTGGTCAACCTACCCCATGCTTAGGGCAGTTTGACTAGTCACCTGGGGTAAGTTGACCTATGAAGTTGTAAAGGCAAAACCTACGAGGAAATAGGATAAAAGACACAAAAATGTAGGTATTACTCATTATAGAAACCAATAAGCGAGCTTCCACCACTTCAATCAAACACATTAAATTACAAGAATAAACAATCAGACGTTTCAACATTAGGTAATTCGAGTACCCAAAAATAAACTAACTACTTTCTTATTAAATATTTAAAACAACAAATAATCCTGTCTAACTAATATAATTATAAAATTATAATTATATTAGTTAGACAGGTGGTCAACCAGCCCCGTTATACATTAGTCTACTAGCCCCAAACCACCTTTTAATTTTTAAGCGTGCCATAACCTCAAAACTGCGACGAAATCAAATAGAATAGCACATAAAAGAAAGAACATGGATCAAACATTCGTTATAAATGCTTTGACAAGCAATAACCATGAATAAATAGGCATTATTACAAATAACATTACAACAAAAATAATTACTTTCGTGAGTTGTTTTTCAACGATACGTTCCTTCTCTCAAACGACGTGCGTGCGCGACGCCGCGTTCCCGGTGACTGAGCGGGGGGAGGTGCCGAACGTTCGTATCTTACTGGTTAGCTCAAGGCTATTGCGTTGGACGAGTTTTTTCTAGTTAGTCAACCTACCCCTATAGTCAACCAACCCCGGTCTCCCCTACGGCTTATGAGTGGTACAAAGCGTTTAAAAGCGTTCGAGATGTGATGGAAGATTTGCCTCGCTCTGGTAGGCCATCAACGGCTGCAACTGAAGTTAACATCGCGAAAGTGAGGGAAAAAGTGACTGAAAATCATTATTCAATTTTGAGAGAGATAGCCGGCAAACTTTCTGTATCTCCCGTGTCGATTCATACCATTTTAAATAAACACTTGGGCATGAAACATGTTGCCGCTCGGCTAGTCCCAAAAGACCTGAATTTTCTCCGAAAACTCAATCGCATGAGAATCGCTGAGGACATGCTAGAACGAGTCAATTCCAACCCAACATTCATGAAACGCATTGCTACTGGTGACGAGACGTGGGTTTACGAGTTTGACATGCAAGCTAGTCAACAAACTTCGGAGTGGCGCCTTCCAACTGAACCGAAACCGAAAAAACAACGCCGAAGTCGATCAAAAGTCAAAGTCATGTTGACTATTTTCTTTGACTCCGGCGGTGTTGTGCACTCGGAATTCTTGCCGGATGGTCAAACGGTAAATAAAGAATTTTTTTTTAAACGTTATGCGGCGTTTAAGAGAGCAAATTCGACGAAACAGGCCAGATTTGTGGAAAGAAAATTCTTTTGCACCACGATAATGCGCCTTCGCACAAGGCCATCATTTTGAACGAATTTTTGACCAAACACTCAACAAATACCATCGAGCAACCACCATATTCACCAGGTATGGCTTCAGCCGACTTCTTTCTTTTTCCTAAACTCAAATTGCCACTTCGTGGCACCCGTTTTCATTCGGTAGAAGACATAAAGGAGAATTCGCTGCAAGAACTGAACTCAATTCCGGAAACAGCGTTTAAAAAATGTTTTGATGATTAGATTATTCGTTGGGGTAAGTGTATCGTTTCTGAAGGAGCATACTTTGAAGGTGATAAAATAAATTTCGATGTATTATTGATCTTTTCCCGGTACTTTCTTGACAGAATAGAATATTTCAAATCATCCTCTTCCTCATCCGCTTCCTCTTCCGCTTCCTCATCCGCATCCTCTTCCTCAAAAAAATATCCTCATCCTCATCCGCATCCTCTAAATTTGTGCTTGACACTTCCTCTTCCTCCTCCTCTTCCCCATAATCACTTCCTCAACAACCCTAATGTTGCCGAGTTGAACAAACTCGGAATTTTGATTGAGTTATTTTATTTAGTATTACGTATAATAGAGCTTTCAATATCATCAGTGGTAAATTGAAACAAAATTTATTTATAAAATTACTATAACGATATATTATTGATAATATTTCACGTTATTTTTTACCAGAGAAACTTTTCTCATTGTCATAATAATGCTTATTGATGGAATAACTATTTATATTTAAGCGACTTCAAAAGGGAGGAGGTTCTCAATTCGGTCCGTATTTTTTGTTATTATTTTATATTAAAAAGAAGCAAGGAATCATACAACACGCCTGTTGATTAAGTGTTACCGTTAACTAATTACCTTTGTATAACTGAACAAAAATGATATTTTAAAAAAAATACTAGTTACACCTAGTATTGGCAACGGTGAAGCTATCACTCTATTCTATAGTAGGGTTGCCAACCGTCCTCTTTTCCCAGGACATGTTCTAGTTTTGCAGTGGCCTGGGGTGTCCTGGCTAGTTTTTAAGTAGCGTCCTGGGTTTTTAAAGCGCCCTGATTTATATTTTAATAACTCGTTTTTAAGTCTTTTAATTTTTTGAAAAAATATGATTATTAGCATAACATGTATTTCATTTAACCTAATTTCACCACATATTAATTTAACTATTGCAACTTTATTACTGTGTCTTGTTTTTATACTGAATTGTCCTGGGTTTTCCAAATTCATATCCTTTTTTTTAATTTGAGGTTGGCAACCCTATTCTATAGCAATGCTAGGCGGTAGCTTTCTTGCTGGGTGCGTCTAGTCTTGATAAATATGACAACCACGAGCGTTACTATTTCTTTTTTCTATAATTTACCTGAAATATCCAGTTATCTCCATGATGTGGCAGATGTCCACAAACCATTCAATTCACTTGACATGATGTGCGTGATCGGTTTGATATCCTTGACAAAAGTTGTCATAAGAAAGAGAAATTGGGGACGAATTGCTTTTCTTCCAACTAACCACTTCCTCAGTGAACTATGGGATTCAATACAATACAATTAAATATCCTTTGTTGCAAGAAGATATAATATGTACAATATAATATTACATATATTATAAAAATAAAAATAAAATATACTCAACTCTCCACCACCACCCAGTAAAAACTCTTTTACTAGGAGGTAAGCCCGTATGTTGGGTCGTCCGTGAAGGTACCACCGCTTTTCTTATTTCAGCCGTGAAACAGTTCGCTGTGTTTTGGATTAAAGGGAAAGGTAGCCAGCGTAATTACCGGGCACGAAGGCATTTCATCTTAGGTCTCAGGATGACAACGCACTTGTAATAACAAGTGATTTTTTCCTTGTTATTGCAAATTACTATTAATACTATTTACCACCTGTACCCCTAGCACGAACATTTTTAAATTTCGATTCGTAATCGTATCGTTCATGCACTCATAAAATTTCAAACAAAAGCCAGTCTAAAGCTAACAGAACTATAGCAATTGGAAATTTAAAAATGTTCGTGCTAGAGGTACAGGTGGGCCGTCAGCTTGTTTGTCATCTAGTTGTATAAAAAGCCTCTCACTCATCGAACCCCCGGATCTCTGGGAGTCTTACTCATCTGGGAAATATCAAAACGTAGTGTTATTTTTCTTTGATATTTTGTTCGTTGCTTCCTTAAATGGGCATTCTAGTTGTCTTATCTCCCCTAAAAGTCTGGTAAATGTTCTTCTAAAAAATAAGGTTCCATCATTCGGAAAACAGGGATGTTTAATTATTATAATTCCTTGATGTAATATGTCACGGCTGACATCGGGCGAAGTTAATTAATAATGCTGACCGACCCAAACTGCGTGGGATGTTCGAAATATATAATTTTATCACGTTGTAGCGGCGAAGCCGGTTGTTATATGCTGTTTTTCAGTGATTTTAATTCAATGGATACACAATAGAAATATATGAGATATAAAATTGGAATATAGAAAACTGAGCAATTAAAAGATACTAAGTTATCGACTAAAAATATGTTTTGGTCGACTATTCAACGATTTATCGCCGAAATTAAATTTTTTAGTCGCTGTCTTAGTATTTTCGTTGGTTAGGCTAGGTTAGTATGATGCTCAGTTAAATACAAGCCTATAAAAATGAGATGACTTAATAAATTATTTATTGTTTCTTTAATGTAACAATTACAAGGCGGAAATCGAACCTGCGTCTCCGGCCAGACGCGATTACCACTATTGTTTCTTATTCTAAGAGAATTTTATGTTTAAACAAGCAACCTCAGTTATGTAAAGTGCCATCACACCATCACACCAGCATCGACCTCGAGCTACAGAGCGGACTCATGTCACAAAGCGTGATATTCGTTATTACTTATAAAATAATAATAATATCATCTTGTTACTAAACGTTAGTAAATTATTGTAAAAAAAAATCAAGTGTTAATCAAAAACTGTTTTCAGCCAGTTGCAGAGAACAGGAATTAATGTCGAGCGATTACAGGATCTTCTCGTGGCAAAGAGAAATGAGGACATCCGTAAGAGAACCAAAGTCACTAACATAGCTCATAGGATTAGCAAATTGAAGTGGCAGTGGGCAGGGCACACAGCACGCAGAATGGACGGCCGGTGGGACGTTAAAGTTCTAAAATGGCGACCACGTACCGAAAAACGCAAACTAGGACGACCTCCCACTAAATGGACAGACGACCTGCTCCCTTATTCACAACTGTCGGAAAAGAAGCGAATTTCGGAATCTCCATACCTGTCACTTTTTATCACGTCCGTGATCCGACAGTTTCTGAATAAGGGGGCTGGTCAGGGTCGCGGGGAATCATTGGATGCAGGCTGCGCAGGACCGTTTTATTTGGAAAGCGATGGGGGAGGCCTTTGTTCAGCAGTGGACATCACAGGCTGGTATGATGATGTTGATGATGATGATTACAACCACCCCAACAGCAGCGATGTAGGTGCGCCTAGATGTAGGTCTAAGAGCAAAATGTCATAGTATGACATTGTGATTGAAATACAGTCAAGGAAAGCGCTTGCAGGTCTAAGGGACAATACCAAACATGTATAAAAAGACACGAAGTGGAAAGGGGCATCTGTCCCTGGAGAGTAGGAAATGGGTATAGGAAATGTAGAGATGACTAAGATAAGATAAGGTAAGATACTGTTTATTGTCATTATGTGTACAAACGATGTTATAAAATAACTGACTGGTATCTATAGCCAAGATTATATAACTATGGTGAAGTAGACGCAAATTTGCTAGCGTCGTGTTTTAAAACGTATGGAATAATCTTATACGTAGTAAAAATTATAGAACCATGGACTAAGGAACGAATTATTTAAAATATTATCAACTCAACGGGAACAAACAAAGATCTAGTGCTTAGTGATGTAAAAATCTATCTAAGAAAACAGATAAGGCTGATCTGGGTACAAAAATGCATGCAACTCACCCTAATAAAACTTTTTCAAGCATGCGGTTGGATTTTTTCGTTTATGCCCTTGCAAGAAGTCTTTCAGAAGTGGCATATCGGTTACAGATTACATATTCTTTCTTTATGAGCAGTAACGTTATTCGAATAAACTAAAAAAGAATGTTCCGACTCAAGGCAGTGAGTAAATAAACTAACTATATTTATATTAGTTATGGCGAAAAGGGAAATATTTCCGAGGGTAAACCAGAGACTGGACATTTATCTACGTGTATTTTATACGGGTTCTCTCTAAATAAAGAAACACTGAGCGTTGGTTAGTTAGCAGAAAAGGTGGCGCGGCCTCAAATAATAAGCCACAGCCCGACGTTTCAGTGATTTATCGTTTTGGCTTTGCGAAACCTCACTCGGAAGCCCGATAAAAAATGATCACACTTATTAACACCGGTCCGGACTCCGCTATATTGTTTGCCAATTTTTGACGGACCGATTGTTTTCATGTTTGTTCGACTATGCTATCACTGCACTATATGCTGCAGTCATTTATCACTAAACTTGGACTATGAATTTAAACGCCAAACGTTAAAGATAAATGACTGTAACCAATGTATTTTGATATTTTTCCACATGATTTACATAGATAAGACATATTTATTTATGTTGTTTAAATAATATTTATATATTTAAGGTAGCTAGTGTAATTACTGGGCATGTAAGGCATTTCAGCTTAGGCCTCAGGATGACAACGTCCCTGCAATACCAAGTTTTTTTTCCTTGTTATTGCAGTGGGTCGGTTTCCCAAATAACTGATTCCCATTCAATAACTAGTGAATAGTTGTTATGTCAATCATAAATTTTTTCACTGATAAAAAACGCAGAAGATAATAAAACGAATGACAACCAGAAAATACCTACGAGTACTTATAAACAATTTTAACCTGTCAAGCCATGCTCCCGGGAGACCTACGTTGCCTAAAAAAACCTAAAAGGTTAGCAAACTTCTCATTAATAATCACAGGACTATTACCGATAAATAAAGGAATAAACATGTGGCGAGCTTCAATCAACACTACTTTATTAAGAATCAGGCATTAAAACCGGTAAAACGTATTAATTTTCGTCACCCATCTGTATTAAGTAAGGAGTTTTAAAATTGAACTTAAAACTTTCACACCACTTACCTACTGAATTCTAAAAACTGCTATAATCAAGTCCTATTTTCATAATAATCCTATCTCAAACGAATTAATTAGAAAAACTTATGAGATAAATATAAATTCTTATTTCGCCTGCGGTCTTAAGTTAAGCTACCTAGAAAAATATTATGAGCTAACTTAGTTCCGTGAATGAGTACAAATTAAGATTTATACAGCGCCCAATGAAGCAATGCGATGTGGGAACTTTCAAATCCTTACAGCTATTACTTGGAGCAAAATTCTTTGCGGTATTAGAATAGCCGTAGCTTGGGAAAGTTTCCGAATATTACCACCATTATTTCACGAGATGACAGAGGTTGGGCACATATTAGCAAAGTTCACGGAAGACCGTACTGTGTCATTTGGTTCATTTTTTAAGACTTACGCATTATTATTGCTTTTGCTCTAATAAAATATGAAATCGTTTGTTTTTATGACTGTGAAAAGAAATATTCTTATCGTTACTTATGGCCAAATTCGAATAAAAAATAAAATTGTGTTGAAATTATAAAATGTTCATGTGGTTATTTAATATATAGCTAGAGCTAATTAGTAGATGGGTGAATGACACAATACGTCAAAGTTTAATCGTCAAAGTTAAGTCAAAGTTAAATATTTCAACAATGTATTAAGATAAATTACAATAGCTTAGTATCTACTTTCATTCAACCTTATGCCGTTATGTGTATATTTTTACCCTGTTTAATAATTTCAAAATACAACAGCAAAAAGTCTCATTTTATAAACGAGCAAATTAATTTACATTTCCACGTTTACATAAACAAGAGAAGCCATATTGCCCTACGTTTGCGGCCAAGCTTCCAATTTTAGAGAGTTGTTAACCAGCGAATATTTTCAAGAATTCTCCGTCCTTTTCTACTGGTATTAAATTTTATGAGTTTGAATGAGACAAATGCATAGTCGCTTTACAAAAAGTATTCGTGCGTTGCCATCGTAGAAGACGTTAATATGTAATACTTTATCGCAAAAAAAGTTCGTCTGTAGGTCCTACTCTCATCTGGGTGTTAATAATTTCAATTCAAGCACCACGTTATCAAATTATATAATAATAAGTAATTTTATACTATTTTTTTAATACCCGTCTTAGTTTTTTGTATTTAATTGGCTCTATACGATATGATAACTTTGTTTGTTGTCTGGAGAATCATCTTCAAGAATGAGTACTAAAAAGTAGTAAACGCAAAAGACGAGACATGCAAAGGTCAGATTTAGTATTTTCTTATGTTTTCCAACCAACAAATCCCTACCACCTGTCAAGTGTAACATTCCCTCAAAAGATAATAATAATATTCATACACTCACACCTCAAAAAACAAAGACAAAAAACACAAAGATGCAGGTATGTACTAGTTACATTGTGACTGCGGCCTCCCAACATTACAAAAGTAATGATAAAATAACATATAGCTGACGCGAAACCGGTTAACAAATTAGTGAAATTTTCTTGGAATTAGCACTGTACAAAATTATTAATTAATATGGAAGTATTTACCTTGACCACGTAAATAAGTGCTTAAAATTACAATTATTGTAATATTTATCACAATTATTATTTGCTACAAATTTTGATAATATATTCGAGACATTTTATTATTACTGAAATCATCAATCTTTTGCTTGGATAAGGATCCATACAGCTATACCTTAAGTATATTTTACATACGGGTAAATATTCTTATAATACGCATGTATGAATGCAATGTGCTGATAGAAAATGCAAAGAGAAATTGAAATTAGTAACAATTTTGAAATCTTAATTGCGGATTTCGGTTTTTTGGCAATTCAATGAAACATCATACCGTTAAAGAAATTCGAGACTTTCCATTACGTTGTAAAATAAGGGCTCTAATTTAAACTTTATAATAAAGATGGACAAGCTGCTTTGTTTGTTCTTGAAAGGTAAATTTTCATGCAGCCAAATAATAATATCTACTAATTAATTAAGAAATGTGAGCCCAAGTTACAACGCAAATTGAAGAGCGTGACAACCTGAAAGGTCTGGTTTGTAATTACTGTTTTTATAATAATTATCGCCTTAGTGAAATTCTTTTGTAATTAATTTTGGTTGTCTCCTTACAAATTAAACTGTTTTTACTGAAATTCAAATAGTATCTACGTTAGTTATTTAGTCAAAAAAGTTTAAAATCATCAGCCCATATATACATCCTACTGCTGGGCACAGATCTTTCAACATACTAGAAACAGACGAAGAGTTTGTGCCAGTTGTGGTCTGAAGTGGGACAATAGAGGAGTTAAAAAAACCATAGAACTTATTTAATACTTTAATAAACCTGATTATACTCTAGCTTTTCTAATGCTCATCAAAAGCTCAGAAAGCTTAACTCATGGAGGAAGCGTTGTGTTGAGAGTAGTAAAAAACGAGTGACTCATAGGCCGTCAAGCCGTCAATATACCGTTTTCACAGGGTGGCCGGAGTCGGCCGGTACTATAACATGGTGTGTAGTATAACAAAGTAGACGCGACACAAACAATTCCCTCTCAACGTGAAATTTTTGAAAAGGTCTATTATTAATTGTCAAGAAAGCCAGATCCGGAACAAGAGACTAGTATATCATAGGTATTAATCCCAATAAAGGCAGATTTGAATGATGATTATAACATTTATTTGAAAAATAGATGCCAATATGGATACTAATCCATACCACAGACTATGCACTGCCTCGGTAGCCATGAAAGGAAAAGGACTCAACTTGAAGCAATATACCACCTATTTAGAAATAAAATAGCAAGGCACTTAAGAAAGATAAAATATAGATGATATAAACTGAAATTAAAAAATGATAATCAATAATAATATAGCATTACATTAATTATAATATGATAAAGATTGACGGCTGTATTGAAAATGTGTTTAACATCGACAACTCCAAAAAACCACCATTACATAAAATGTTGTCATTATAATTTCGCTTATTTGGTAGTCGTCGTTCTTTGAGAAAAGCTGAGCTTATGACTTGAAATTGAAATAAATATTTATCCATTATTTTCCTTTCTCACCGTCCGTCGCTTACAATAGTCGTATTATAAAGTTAGGGATCGCGTTCTTAATAATCCAAGATGTACAATTTTCTTTCAAGTATTTTTCTCATCATAGCTTTTTAATTTATCCAGCATGTGTAAGCTCATAATATGAACATCTTTCATCAGAACAGTCATTGGTTACATATTAAAAAGTTATCTCCAAATCTGAATTCCAGTTCCATAAGTCATGCATAATCTTGGAGGGTTACAACTCGACTGCGATTCGCCTTCCGCTCCGCTGAGATATTGTAATGAAATCCTGCCATCTGTTTTATCTCCAGACGTTATATGATGTGAGGCTGGCGCCTGGTTTTCGTGTAGAAAGATTAAAATAATGTGCATTAGACTCAGTTTATTCTGACATAATTTTAGAATTTACTGTTCCAGGCTTTGAAGGTTGATATATTTTGCTCTCTGTTGCTAACAACAGTAAGTATGCCTATATCAATGAGTGGATGAACAATTGATACAAGTTAGGCATCTTCAAGGCTCCAACCGTGAATCTTTTAGGCCTGCAAAGACTTAGGTGTTAACTGGTGGGACCTGAAAATAAAACTCAGAAGAGGAGTTTGACACTTGGCAAGTATATAGTATATTTATATACGTTTTTTTTACGTTGGAGAAAGCTTTTATAACTACTCAGAGGCAAATGGGGCTGCCCCTGAGTTATGTCTTCGGAACAAGTCTCCAAGTTTTTTTTCATTCACCCTGTCTGTCATTCTACATCTCCGCTTTCAAACAATCTATCCATTTTTATTCATGCATCGCTGCTCACATTTATAATAATAACGCTTCTCAAAACATATTCTATCCAATTCCGCCCCTACATAACAGTTTATTTATCACACAAGAATTGATTACATCAGATTAACTCAAACTTGCCAAACACGTAGCTAATCACAAATGTTTGACACCATTGTATTTGGTTAGCGCACGCATTGTGCACCACTCGTGCGCTAAGGTACACAAGCGTCACATGTGATCCGCTAGCAATAATCGCTGGCAACAAACAGGTTCCATTACAACTGATCTGTTTTCACGGGAACTGTGAGAACATCAGAGAAGCATTTTACCTATCTACAAATATCCTTTTTCCTATTTTGTTAAAATAATTGACAGAGTTTAGAAATGTAAAATCCATAAAACTTATGAATACTCGTTATTAAAGAATAATGAATTATTTCAAATATTTAAAAATAGAATGAATTCATTAAAATTAATCAGTAAGTAAAACTGCTTTTTAAAGAAAGAAATCTGCGAAAAACTTAGACATCTTATAGCGAGGTTTTCTTTAACATAATTTTATAAATAAAATTATGGTTGAAAATTGAACAAACGCTTCTAAATATCAAGCCATATAAATATCAAACCCATAATCGCCATTAAGCTTAGGTTAAGTACGAAAAATAAGATACAATTTGGTAATCCATCAATCGCCGCTTCATATTGTATCCCTCTGGTTGTGAATGGTGTATTTCCTATATTTCATTGACAGAGAAATATTTTTTCTCTCAAAACAGCAACAAATAAAATTGCTTATCTTTTTATTAATAAGTGTATGTGTATCGCAATTCTCCAATCATATAATGGTATGAGCAAGGAAACATTAGATGGTTTCATTTTATTGACTCATTGTATCGCATCATTACCTCACAATAGGGCCATGTCTGAAGATCGCATGATTCCCCAATAACCACGTATATATGTCCAATAATATATTGGAAATGAGCTCTCAATAGCGGCACTGCGCTACAACCTGATAATGTTCCGAACATAATGCTCTACTAATATGCGATTTGTATTCGCGGTCGCGTTGTTTATGGGCCATTGAGATTCGAGAACCCATTGGCCCGGCAATTTACATTGAATCGCTACTTTTGTATACACGAAGCCTTACTGTGTAAAGATAGGCTAATTATTGCACGCACGCTTACTGCATCTAATACTGCAATGATAATATGTTTTCCTAATAATAATTTTTATAGGTACTAACTTTAAGATACCGTCTTAGAACATCAGTAAGAGAAGACAACTTGCAAATTTAAACTAAATTAAAAATTATTTTCGGTAGGTTTTTTTTTCTCAATGATCCAATTTGACTAGGCTAATAAAAGCCACAAACTGCCTGAACTAGCTCTACTGGATAAGTTATTCAACTTGTAGAATTTCGACCTCGAAAACTTATTTCTAAAATAATCTTACCCAATCAGTCAGATAAGTATGTTGTGTTACCACTAACAACACAGAAAGAATTTCTTAGGATGCCAGTGGCAACACAGGGAAATGATGGTCTCATCATCATGGGAAATGATGAGACCACAAACACAATACTAATAAAATTCTTATGTAGAAAAACCAGCTAAGGAAACTTCCAGCTTCCTGTGTATTACTCAAATGTCACACAGAACACTTCAATTTAGAGCAAATAAGCACTTCAAAGTTTTTGCTCTAATAAGCGGTCTACTGACCGCTGAGCGGTCTACTGACCGCTTATTGTCCCTGGGAGATGAACTATTTAGAATGAAATTTTGCATTACACCACACGGCATTCCATAAAAAATAACTATGATTTTCCTTCAAAAGTTACAAGCTTTCGATCGCTACGCAATTTACTAACATTTACAAGTATTATAAAGATCTCTATGTAAGTTAAAAGGTTTATTTAAAAAGTACTTATGTACTGTAAAAATATATTTTTTTATACAAAGCACGACAAAAGACTAAACACCACCTGATGTGAAGCGGTACGAAGAGTCCATACGCGAAGACAGCTAGTGCAGTTCAGACACTGCTCTAGCTGCCTCTACCTTGCCGGCCCAAAAAAGGTGCTTTTTCACGCCTCTTTTGAAGGAACCCATGTTATAGGAAGGAGGGCACATATGTGCTGGCAAAGAATTCCAAGTTCTAGAAGTACGACAAAGAAACGAGTTACCAAATTTCTTTGTACGTGATGTTGAGGTAGAGACAGTGAATTGATGACTCCGAGGTATAAGGAGGTATAGGTGGGATAAGGTCAAAAAGCTCTTTAGAGCACTCTCCGTGATATAATAGCTGATATAAGGCGCTAAGCGACGCAATGTCTCGACGCAATTGCAGAGGTTCAAGGTTGTTCGTGACCTCGACATATTTTTTCTAACAACCTTAAAATAGGTTGAAATTCTAGGAAATAGATTTTTAAGTTAGTGTTCTCACTATTCTCATTAAAATAAAAATGTTTCATAATAAAAATCTACACGATTTTTTTAAGATACACGATTACATTATCAATCATTTAAGCAAAATTAATTATTTTATTTTCACTGCAGAAAGCGTCAATGGTTTTAAAGAACTTATGTTGTTCACTCCAATTACACAATATTGGTTTACACAAGAATGTTTCATTGTTTTAGCTTTCGGAGTGAATGGAATCATAAGAACGGCGCTTAAAGTAAACAAGATCGGATTTTCAATTCAAAGGTCTCACTTCGATAGTACAATTCCGACAAAGTATCGAATTGGTGCATTCGAATATTGCAGTTTCTAAAACAGACTTTACCCTCAACATATACAAAGGTAGTACAGCAACCGAACTTATTATCATATATTTTATGAAAGTTTAGTGATAAATGACTAGAGTTTCCAGTTTTGTGTGCAATGTGAAAGGCAGGAACGTATTTTAAGGTGCGCGGAAATAGTTTGTATCTGATTAAAGCTGTAAAGTTATCTTCCAATCTTTGCGAAACAGATGATGTTGTTTTGAATATTCTTGGATGTTTTTGCAGTCAGCATTTACTTTATTATAAAATAAGTTAAGCGATCGTTTGAACTAGCCGATTGAGGGAAAAAAACGAAAAATTGCATATTCTTGTGCATAAAACAGCACATACTATTACTGCTTTGCGTTGAACTTAAACGACTGAAAAGAAAATGGTATACTCATACGCTCAAACCAATTATGTAGTATTAATCCAAAAGCAGTACATCCAAGTGCTGCAGTCACTGTAAGAAAACGCCACTATATCAATCCACCTTCAGGACCAAAACACGAAACCAATACGACTTCAGCGAGGTGTCAGACAGGGCGACGTTATTTCACCGAAACTGTTCACAGCCACGTTGGAAGATGTGTTAAAGCTTTTTGATTGGAGAGGACTTGACATCAACATAAACGGCGAGCACATGACTCACCTTAGTTTTGCTGCCATTTGATAGCAATAGAAAAAAATGGCGTCTTTAAAATTTTGATCATTTCACTGTTTTCTGCTGTTGTCAAATACGTAATAATCAATAATCAAAGTGGTATTAATTATGGAAACTGCTGAAAAAAATACGTTTTATTTCATTTAAAACAAAGATTACAATTAATTTATTATAAACAAGGATAGTTCGTTGCTTTTAGCAACGAATTATCCGGATTTAATAAATAGTAACATAAACAAAATACTAGGTTATATTAGGTAGCAATCAATTCAGTAACAGCGTTGTAGCAATGTTACAAATCCTGTATATATTCAACAAACTAAATGGCATTAGGTATACAACTATCCGTCGAACCCAATATTGTTTATTAGCGGCGCGGTTTGTGCGAACTTGCCATAATATTGTAATTCAAACTTGATAGCAGAGGTATCAAATGTGATAATATTCAAAATTGATATCAAAACTTTTATAGTATAACTTGGAATGTACGATGTGATTTAATTGAATTGCTTTAGGATTAGTTGTTATAGCCAATTAATATCTGATGATTTTAGGGATACATGGCTAAAGTCGCAAAAACGAACGAACTGTAATATATTTTATGTCGGTATTGTCGAATTTTATATTATGTTTATCTATTTTTGTAAATATTAATATATGGTTCATTATTAAACTACATTTCTTTTTAACCGACTTCAAAAAAAGGAGGAGGTTATCAATTTGCCTGTTTGTTTTTTTTTATGTTTATTACCTCAGAACTTTTCACTGGGTGAACCGATATTGATAAATCTTTTTTTTCTTAATTTTTGATTTTAACATTATTATAAATGTTTGAAAAATTACTTGGTAATAAAATATAATAAAACTAGAAAAATTTCACATCCTGAGGCAGGAAACGAACCCGCGACCTTTCGCAATCCGGGCGACTGTTCTGACCACTGAGCCACCCAGGACTTGGGATATCCCTGTGAAATTCTTCTAGTCTATCTGTATTTGCTAACGTCCACCCTACAATGTCGAAATATTCTATTTCAACATCCGAAACGAGTACTTTTACAAATACCTACGATTCGGTTAAGTTGGGGCAGTGCTTTCAAATATTCTTATTTTTGATTTTAACATTATTATAAATGTTTGAAAAATTACTTAGCCTGCTGCTTACTTTACGTCCTGCCTCAGGACGTGAAATATTTCTAGTTTTATTATATTTTAATTACTAAAACTTTGTTCGATGTAGAATAGTTTCCATTTGGTCCCATAAAAAGTTTTTGAAAATCCATTGGGTAGTTTGGTTTTTAAATAAAAAAAACTGGAAAAATTAAGTCGTCTACATATGCGAAATTGCGGATTTTTGCTTTCCTATGAATTTTTAGTGAAATGATACGATAGTAGAAATCAATATAAGCTCACGGTCACCTATCTAGCTTTGACTTTCAAAAGTTATCACTAAAAATTGTGAAAAAAAAATATTTAAACAAAAATTAAAACCGACTCCAAAAAAAAAAAATTAGTAGGTACTCATCCCCTAGGAACATATTAAAATATGTTCCTAGGGGATGAGTACCTACTAAAATTTAATTATTTTATCCTTTTCAGTTTTTGAAGTCGGTTTTAATTTTTGTTTAAATTTTTTTTTTCATCCCTATTTTATGAAATTATACACACCTTTTACCGGATTAGTGGTAGAAAATTCCTTAGGTGTTCAGTCCCCTCACTGTAACTAATTAATAAATGTTGAAAATGTTTTGTTATTTATGTTTATTTGTCTAACTGTATATCACAGCTGATTTATTCCTTCATCGTTACACCTGTTGAGCTCAAATTTTTACCCATAGGCATAAAATGGTAAACCAACACCAGTAACACGAACACATAAATAATTCATTGGTATTGGACTTCTCCTTCACATACAAGGAAAAGTAGGATATTTTTTCTTTTTTCAAGTTCGGTAATGTTTTAACCACTTCTCCTAAAAATATGAATCTGCGAGCTACAGGTTTGACGAGGTCACATTCGAAAGTTGTTAATACAAAATCTATCAGCATTACCGACTTAGATATAATAGATGTGGTATTATGAGTGAACACTGGCGGGCTAAGAAGATACTGATAGTGGAACAAGATTGCTCAAAGAGCTCTGACGACGCTACGCACTACAGGACTATAACACTACACCACATTTTATTTTATTAGGTAAATCATTAGCTGATATAAGCAGATGGGTAGAAACTTATAGTGATAGGAAGCTAATTACAGATTTACACATGTAGTTTACTGAATAAATATGCAGTGAGCTAAACGAAATATTAAACAATGTAGACATAATACATGTGACCATTGTAACTTTGCAAGATCTACAAAAATATAATAAAGTTGATATTTATAATATTTAAGTACGTATCTATAAGTCTGCTAACTGATATTTGTAATAAATAAGTCAAGGTCTAGAATTTGAGATATTTTATTAAACCTTTACTTTTATGGTAACTTATCTTTATAATGGGGTCGTGACCATGCCACGATGCACTACGCTGCGACCCTTCCGGATCTTTTGTGCTTCCCCTCTATTTACTCTTCCTGTGTCCCGAATATAGCTACTATAAGCTATACTATACTATTAGTGTGAAAGAGCCTATAGTCTTCTGACTTTGGATATGCCACTTCCAGAAGACCCACTCTGATTCTAGCCAAGGCATCACATTGACATAAAAGATGTTCCATTGATTCCTGGACTTTACCACATGCTCGACAAAGTTGTGTTGGAGAGAGATCATTTTGTAAAGCACGTGGTTGTTGGCAAAAGTGCCCTGTCTATAATAGGGATGTTGTCTACGTTGGAATATTGCGGTATTTTTCACAATTCTTAAAATATACGCTATATATTCCTGGAACAACAACTCAAACTTAAAAGATATGGAATATTTTTGTAGTTGGACGGCTTGGAATATTTATAAAAATGGTCAATTTTTTCCCAAAATTTATCAAAAAATGTTGATGGTATTAGTTTGCTTTACATTAATTTAAACAACTATCATTATGACGACTTTGAATAAAAACATACATATCACATAGTTATTATTAATTTTGTCAGTATTCCCCTAAATTTCTTAGCAATATTATATAGGAATACACGACGTCACCTGTTCCGTATTTCTTCTATGGAGCGTTTCTGGACAATGCGCCTCTACACTTCAAACTTACTACTGTATCTGTGAATTTTTTGATCCTAAACGTACTTTTTGTTTTGAACTTCAAGTTACAAAAGGTATTTATTGGTAGTAATATATTATCTTTGTCTTTATATGTATTTTAAGATTATTATTATTAGGTACACACTAACAAACTCATTGTAGCTATTAATTGATACATTAGCCAAAATATAATAATTCCAACAAAAATAATAACACAATCTGTGATCGTTCAATTCAATTTGTCGGTCCCGTTGGCGCAGTGACTACGTCGCTTTGCCAAGTAAGGGATATAGCAGATAGTTGTTTTGATTTGATTACATGCGGACCGGCAAATTATTGAAAATTGATGCATACTTTTCTTTGCATACTTTTTTATCGTACCATTCATATTGATAATAAACTAGTGATCTTTAATTTAGACTAGACAGTAGGTATTTATTATTATTATTTATCTTTGACTCCCATAATTTTATTTTGCATTTATTATAAGTTTTTTTCAAACATTTCTCAATAGTGATGCTTAATTTAGACTAGATAAGTGAGTGTAAGAATATAAGAATATCATATTTAAACATGTATTTTAATATTTTTGTATTTATATTAATTCTATTCATTAGACTTAACACGAACATATTGGAATTGCGAAACCTGATTGTATCGTGTCACCCGCTCAAAATTTCATAGATAGCTATAACAAATGTTCTCGATACGATGACTATAAAAGCAACAAATCTGGTGCAGATTTTCATATTTTAAAAAATGCTAATAATAATAATAATAAAAGAAACTATTTCTTAAAATAAATTCAGTAGTCACTCAGTTTTCAAACTGAATTGAAATGAAAAATATGTAATGACGCTAAATTTAAAAAACAACATAATGAGCCCCTATTTTATAAGTCCTAAGTTTCTTTTACCATCACGGAAAGAAATAGTAGCACTCAATTACAAAGCAGGTCTATTAGTAAAACACAAAGATTACGTTAAGATTATTCATAGAACACATAACGGCCCATTCAACCCCGGTAACGAAGTGACCTGGAGAGCGCCGTAAGAACCGTCGAGAGGCCATTAAGGTACCCTTCGCTGCGCCAATCTCCTTGAGTATCACGTCCAATTCTTACAGAACTGACAAATTCTATATTTATTTCAAGAAAATGAAAAATAAAACTTTATGTGTTTTCAGCGTAACTCACGCAAGCGAAACTTGAAAGGTATTGATTGATGAGCATAATTTTTTATGTGCCTTCAGCTTTGTCAACAAGGACTTTGAAAGGCAAATGTTTATTGTAATATTATAATAAGTTGTGTTACTAAGTATACAGTACAACGATTTAAAACTTAAATATTGAGTATTGTTCAAGTTTTAAAGTTGCTAACTTTTCACGGTTCTAAAAGCTTAAATACCAGAACTTTTCCGATTTAGTTTCTTTGAGTTTCATTGGAGCGAAAAAGTTGATCGCTTAAGTTCATGACAAGTTTTTTTCAATATCATCTTTAATAACGTCGTTTTAAAATTTCTAATTTCAATAACTGATCATTACAAATAGAATAATCTAAATGTTTTCACTTCCTATATCAGGCCTGCTAGTAGAAATTTAAATATGAATATGAAGTGCCTCTTGTTTTAAATTGTTCTTTTACGTACGAGTAGTATCTCCACGATCCATATTAATTATGTACCTGCATGTATAAATAAACTTAATGTTGTCACGATGATAAAGATGTATGTTATACCGGGTGTAAGGGATGCTCTCGAGATCGAAGGCAGATAGCAGTGCTAGTTGAAAAAAAAATTACAAATCGCGAAAAAAGCATGGTAACAAACTAAAGCATACTGGCATAGCATACTAAATGGTAACAAATACACGGCCTATTTGCATGGCACTGCTGTTTTTTTTTCAAGTCGCGTATGAGTTCACAAGCACAGTCACTTGACTGCGTTTTCTAGAGTGTTCTCTTTTACACGCTGTATACAATAAGTATTTAAGTACAAAATGTAATAAAATAAAAGATGCTTATTTTTCACAGCAATATCATCTTTAATAAAATTATCGTCTCCATCAAGAATTTGCTGCAAATTTTTCTTTTGCGTTCGACGAATCGATAACAAAAACTTTCGGCATCGCTTTATTGTGACGTAATCAAATTTGTTATAGGATTAGGTAGAAAATGTGCAGATGGCGCCTGCTAGTAAGTAAAGAGCGAAGTGATAGGGTCCCGATATACGTGTCCCGGGTACTGACGACCGCTTTCACATTTTTGATATTCAGATCAAGCAACCACTGGGAACAAAACCCGAGTTACCTTCGAGATATTGAAAGCTTATGGATTTTCGATGTTGTCGGCAAGAACAGCGCGATAATCAACGGAAGGGGTGCGGAGAATTACGCAGTCGTGGCTTTCACACACTTACTTAGAATTGACAATAAATCTATTGAAGATTGCAAGGCGGATATCGATTATATAGAAAATAAATTGAGACATTGATTTGATTCACTCCAATGGTCATTGGGATTATGCGTTTTTGGATCTTCCGTCTTTCTGTATGTCATATCCTACTCATTCCTTCATTTTTGACTGGCTTTTAATTACAGAGACTTAAAAGAGGTAAGTATCATGAGAAAAAATATTTCATACGATTTTTTTCTCAAAACAGATTTGCTACTATACAAGTAAGTACAAACTATACAAAGGTTTTGTGTGGAAGAGCACATCGAACACGTGAACTGCAAAACCCTTAGTTCATGTTTGATGTGTTTTTATTGGGTACCACAAAAACTTGAATGTAGTCCAAAATTAATAATTCAATGGACGTCAAGACAAGAATGACAAATTAATCGTGAACGACGAAAGCTGAAACAAATTTTCTTTTAAAAAATCCGTAAGCACTTTTTTGTAAGGCCGTAAAAAGCTATTCACATCAAAGCATATACATATCAATCATTCGGTAAACAAGTAACATATGAAGTTACTTCAATTAATAATCGATTAGCAAGCAATCGGTGCAGGTCCGTAGTACTGAAACGTCGACCGTTTTGGTTGGCGGCCAATTTTAATTGAATGAAAAAAAAATGATCGTCTATGCATTTTTTCGTTTTGGATGATGGGCTAATGGAAATTGGCAGTGTTCTCGGTGGCCACCCGTGCCAACTTTTGCGGAGCCAGCTATCGCTACGCTCCAGTTCGAGTTACTGCCGAGATATATCGCTCCGATTGAATAATGGTCTCATGGCAATTGCCTTCCATGTCCGCTCGAATCGATTATGGAAATTGTTGATTTCACTCTTTTCACCTGACCAGGTGTCGCTTAAAATTAATATATTGCTTAGCATATTTTATAAAAATTGTATAAAATAATATTAAATTGGGCGATGACATTATACTATCAAAAGCGTTTGGCGGCCTTAAAACACGAACAAAGCTTTCTTTTTAGCCTTCAATTTATGTACTGATGACGACAAATGCGAGAAAATTTATCAACAACCTTTTCTTTGTTATTGATGTATAGTTTATTATAGTAGGACATAATAATATTGACTATTAATTGACACATTTTACTATAGAAAGACTTTGTTTACTATTTTAAGTAGGCGGCTTAATATTAGGTATTATCTGGCTGTTACAACGTTTTTACTATTTTTCATACAAACACGGCAAATAACAACACCACCTGAATTAAATCGGTAAAGAGTCCATGCGAAGACAGCTAGTGCAGCTTGAATCTGTCGTTCTAGCCGCCTCCACCTTGCCGGCTTATAAGATGTCTTTTAACGCCTCTTAAGGGAACCCATGTTATAGGAAGGAACACATTTCATGTTCTCCCTCCTTCCTATAACTGTACGAAATTCTAAATCATTAAATATTAAACAACTTTAGGTACGCATGTGGCACATTTACTTGAATTCAAAGTGTAATTAATAATTTTATTCAAACTAATATACTATTAAACAAGTTTACTTAAAAAAATATCAACGCACCACTTTCGGGATAAAAACTAACTCCTAAGAGAACGATATTGTTCAAGGGAGCACAGGATATACAACGCATTACAAAGTGACATAAAATAATTACTTTATTGTATGTCACTTAGTAATGCATTATAAAAACTCGTAGCATATATAAAAATAAACTTTAAAAACACGCAAGAAAATTGTACACTTTGTGAAGGCCTCAGAGATAAATATTTAAGTTACCACAAAGTACTTATAATATTTTTCATACCTCATTGTAAATGAACTAATTTGACTTTGTGTGACAAATAAATTACTTTAAACCTATGTGCATGTACTCAAATTCAAATTCAAAATAAAATTCATTTAACGTTATCATAGTTATATATAAGGTATGTTGGTTTAGACTTTAGAGATCTATGGCCATACGATCTAAGTATAATTTTTAATCATGTAGTTATAACGTGCTATATTTAAATTTAATTGTCAAATTATAATTAAATGACTAGGAAAACTTACACAATGTTAGTGAAGTTAAAATCAAAATTAAAATTAGAATGAAATCTTAATAAAATTCAAACTAAATCAAAATTAAATAAACACTGTATGAACTGTTGCATACATTGTGATTTAATCTGTGAATTATATACGTGGGTATATAAGTGCCGTTGCGCTGGCAGGCTGGTAAGGGACGGAAGGTTGTAAGGTTTCCAAAAGTTAAAATCTGCAAATTACTTCGACAAGTTTTAAGCTGGTACACACCACGGCAGATCTAACGTAACACGACATTTGTGAGCTGTGGGCACCTTAACCCCTTGCAATAAGCAAGTCATTTTGGAACTGACGTGTCACGCTTTAGGTGCGGCCGTCTTTACGTTCAACAAACCAATTCTGATATATTTCTTATCTGTCTCGCTCACCATTATTCATAGATTCATGCTTATCTGTAAACAAAAACATTACTCATTGTTCATTTATAACTCGGAATGAACAGAAAATTATACTATGGCCCAACAAAATCACATTTTGGTGAAAGAGATTGTAACATTGTTTATATGAAAGTTCACTCAGTCCGGTGACGGCTGACACCCTTCAGATTCCCAAGTCTAATTAATGCGGGTTACCCTTTCACTGTCACGACGTTATTACCCACTTGTCACATATATTATGTATATTTTGAATCCCGTAAAAAACGCCAAGTCATTTAATTACGGTTGGCATCATTTTCGAAATATTTTTTAAAATAATTGAACATGCTGTTAAAGAATAATAATTGGATAATTCAACCTATAGGTACAAAGTTTAGGTCATTATAATTTAGTTATTCGTAGGTTCTTATTGGCTTTCAATCCCAGAAGAATAAGAAGATTAGTAGATCGGTATGGGCGACAAGTCCACCTATTCCTATATCACTATAATATTTTACTCCAAGCCGCTGAAACACAGCGTTACAAAAAGCACCTATTATATGGCGGTGAAAGATACCACTTAGTATATAAATGACTAGCTTTGCCCTTGACTTCAATCGCGTGGATGTCGGTAAATAACAACATGTCGTACGCAGGCAGGGTGGGTTACATGATTTTACTTGAGCATTTATTTGGTCAAGGATTTAAATCATGTTTATAAAAACCCCTTCGAAACTAATGCATTGATATCATAAATGTGCTGGTACCTCATCATGCCAGCCTATGATGTCCACTGCTGAACAAAGGCCTCCCCCATCGATCTCCAAATAAAACGGTTCTGCGCAGCCTGCATCCAACGGCTCCCCGCAAACCTGACCAGGTCGTCTGTCTATCTAGTGGGAGGCCGTCCTACTTTGCGCTTTCCGGTACGTGGTCGCCATTCTAGAACTTTTACGCCCCACCGGTCGTCCATTCTGCGTGCTATGTGCCCTGCCCACTGCCACTTCAATTTGCTAATCCTATGAGCTATGTCAGTGACTTTGGTTCTCTTACGGATGTCCTCATTTCTGATTCTATCTCGAAAAGAAACACATAACATAGCTCGTTCCATAGCTCGTTGTGCGACTGCGAACTTGCACAGAAGGTTTTTAGTGAGCGACCATATTTCACAGCCGTATGTCATCACTGGCAACACACACTGGTCGAAGACTTTCGACTTCAAGCACTGCGGAATTACGGACGAGAAGATCTTACGCAATTTTTCGAACGCTGGTCGTCCGAGTTGGATTCATCAATTACCTCTTTCTCGAAGTTGGACCTACCTAACTGGATCATTTGTCCGAGGTAAACGTACTCGTCAACAACTTCGAGAACAGAACTCCCAACTGTAACTGGTATGGGTGCGACATGGGTATTAGACATAACCTTTGTCTTGTCCATGTTCATTTTCAGACCCACCTGTCGGGAAGTTTTGTCGAGGTCGTCGAGCATTGTGTTCAATTCCTCCAGGGATTCTGCCATGACTACTATATCATCGGCAAATCGAAGATGAGTGATGTACTCGCCGTTGATGTTGATGCCGAGTCCTGTCCAGTCCAGTAGTTTGAAAACATCTTCCAACGGTAAACAGCGGTAAACAGTTTCGGAGATATTACATCTCCCCGTCTTACCCCTCTCTGCAGTTGGATAGGGTTCGTATTCTGATTCTGTACACGGACAGACATGGTGGCGCTCCCTACAAGGACCTCATCACCTCGATATACCGATAGTCAATCAATTGGCTTTGCCCAACAGACACTTCCCTTGCGAACACTTTGGAACCTATAATTCGTCCTATCGCCTCTAATATAGTTAGAGTATAGAATATAGTTAGTTATGTCGTGTCGCATGGATTTCGATATGTGTATATTGAGCTGCCGATATAGTGACGCATCGTCTGAAGACTGCAACCTTATTTGTCACCGTTTTTCCATGAGAGAAAGGGTGTGGTCGGATAGTTTTTGAGGTCCCTTTCTGCGTTGGGTCTTACAGAGCTTAGAACTCATTGTTTAGAGAGTTTCTACCAGTCCGCTATTTATCTCGTCTACTGTAACGCAGCTCTCCAGACATTTGAAGCGATTTCAGAGTTCGAGTTAAAAGCCTTCGGGGTTTTGGACTTGGACGGGTGCTGGTCGGAGCGTAGACTTCATCAGTAAAGAAAGACCTTTCCAATCGGACGTTGATATTTAACATGCCTCTCACCATACGGTGACCGCTACCGATTTTCACCCTTGCGATCACTGAAACATCGTTAAATATCTGCCTTTTAGTGGTCATGATGAAGTCTATCTAGTTTCTAGTGGAACCATCGGGACTCATCCAGGTCCATTTCCTGTGCGGCGGCTTTTGGAAAAAAGAGTTCATCATAAAGAGTCCCTCTTTCTTCATGAAGTCAGACAGCCGCTGTCCCCTGGGGTTCCGCTGCCCAAAGCCAAATTGCCCCACTCTCAACTCATGTTCGTTTCGTTTGCCCAGCGTGGTAGCTACTTGATCATTATTTTTATGCGGAGTGATATTTAAACTTGTAGTGTTGTGGTATGCAACACTACTTAATTGGCTACTCTTACATGTGAATTATGTGTAAATAACTGTTAAACTCAATTACCTGTACAATATCTTTATTTTATCACTAGATTTTACAACATTTTCACTGTAAATCATCATCATCACTTTTTCGTCTGAAATGTATATTTCCATATGTTTAAATCACTGTTTCACCTTTGCACTCGTATTCTACCCATTTTTTACATCTTTTTTAATAATATTTAGGCTTGATATTATTGTATTTTCTCAAAATTACTGTTTATTTATTATTTTGACATTGTCATTTCTTTTGTTGACAACTGCTTTTCTTTTTTGTTTTTCTACAATTTTCTGGAAATGTCTATTCCGTTTTCAAATTGTGTCTGTTGTATAAAAGGAGGGCCAGATGCTAGGTAGGCCAGTCTAGTGTTCGGCGCGGAAGAAGAAGGTGTGAAGAGGAATTGGCAGCGGTCCCTGTCACCAGCAGTCTCCGGGCTCAAGGCGGTTCCTGTGCTGCGAGCCTCGGCTGGGTACCTGCGGCGGGCTT
Source organism: Nymphula nitidulata (assembly GCA_947347705.1). Lineage (NCBI taxonomy): Eukaryota > Metazoa > Arthropoda > Insecta > Lepidoptera > Crambidae > Nymphula > Nymphula nitidulata. The sequence continues at coordinate 9,904,122 of OX374626.1, read as the reverse complement.
GCCACGGGCCTCTTCTCCGCGTCCTCGCTGCTCATCGGGCTCAACTTGCCCATCTACGGCGCGACTTTCTTGCGTGCCACTAGTGCACGCCACCTTCTTGCACGCCACTATTGCGTGCCATAGAGCGCGCCACTTTCTCGCGCGCCCCTATTGCGCGTGCAACTATTGTGCGTGCCGCTACTGCGCGCGTCCCTGCGGCGTGCCTGCTGCACGTGTCTACTGCGCGCGCCCCTGCTGCGTGCCTGCTGCACGTGTCTACTGAGCGTGCCTCTACTGCGCGCGCCACTGGCGCGTGCCTGCTGCACCTCCACGCCGCGCCGCCTCGTCGACGTACGCTGCGGCCCTCCACTTAAGTGTTTTTTTTATCTCTCTATACGTTTAACCTCAGTGTGTGCTCCCTCCGTTATTTTAGTTCCTTGTAAATAAACTTGTAAATACTAATTATCTTTTTATTTCATAGAGTTTCATGACAAACTATGATAAGAGAGAGATTTGTGAGAGTTCATCAGTAATAACTTTCAAAAGAAATTGAAAGAGCACACCTTTCAAATTAATTGTGAGTATTAGGTATCTGTGTATTATAATTATGTAGGTATATATTGTGTATTATATTATTATGGTAATATGTATTATTATGTATATTATTTTGTAATGTTAATCAGGTATAAGTAATTATTATTTGGTGTATTATTTAATTATTTTCATACGGAATATCCCCACTTGTACGTACTTTTACACTAAGACTATGATTGGCTGGAATAAATGTCTGTTAGAAATAAACTCACCCCTATACATGTGTTTACATTTTTAGGTGTTTCATGTGAGTAATAAAGGATATATCATTGCACACCATTTCTATGCACTAATATAGCTCATGTTTTAATTTATTGTCGTATTGTCGTCACCACGTTGTATGTTAAAAATATTGCATAAATATGAGAAATTGGTTTTGGAAAATAGTGGCCACCCGCGCCTGCGTGGATGTTGGTTATTGCGCTGAAAACTAATCTGATGCAATCTATCTTTCCGTTTCGAGTGGAAACGTAACAGACAGAAAGAGTTACTTTCGCATTCATAATAATAGGACTTTAAATAGGAAATTGCCGTTTTTTACAAATGCCGTTTTTCCCCATAAAATATAACACTTTATATTCAAAGTGTACAAGCAGGATTTTAAGAATGGGTTTGTTACTTTTTGTTAAATTTTATTACTTGAAAATGAGGGGCAATTAGGGCTTGTAAGTAAAATATTAACCGATTTCAATGTTGAGGGTTTTTGTAATTATTTTCTTTTATTCTTCTTATTTTTTATTTAATGGCCTCTCGTTATTACGACTTTTGCCAATATCAAGTAAAATTAATCTGCAAATAACTTGCGGCAACGTTGTACGGTAATTGGGCAAGACGAATTCGTTTTCCGAAGAAAATGTGGTCGCCGGCCCGATAAAACAAAATGGATGCTGTCAGATGGCTGTGGATGCGCACAAACCGTCGATTTCACAGTCAGCCGACAACAACCCTTTTGAAAATTGATTTTTCTTTCACTGCATCTACTAAACAACGAATGTCTCTAACTAAACATCCACTAAGAACGAATCATCCACTAAATTAAAAAAAAATACAAAAAACATAGTATGGTAATTCCTGCGTGCACAGAATAATTTATACAAAACCGCAATATCATACATAAAGACCTTAGTTATGGATTATACAATTTAACCTACATTATACATCTAATGTTCTTAAAAGCATGTCATAGTTTGACGTAAAGTAATTTGCTAAAACATTCTGGCTCTAGATAACATCGTGCTTAATAATAGCGTCCAAAAGTGATTTGCTTTATTAATTTTACTACAATGGGTTGACTGCAAATATTGTCATACAAATAAAGCCGCACAATCACAAACATTCTGTGGTATTGGGCACTCGAATGAGCGGAATTTCGTATTTGAATGATTTCATTCATCTTTGAAATGGGAAGTCGATCGTATGTGCCCCAAATGGACGTATTGACATGCAAAGCCTTGTGCAGTTTCTATTGAATTGTAAATTTGAATTCTGAGACTCCTGCGCTCGATCTTGGCAGAAATAGGTATTATTGACATTACAATAACGGTTCTTTCTTTTATTTTTTCTATTGTTTTAATAACTATTTGTTTTATTGACGACCCGCTGGCCGAGTGGTTTGTAACCCTTACTTTACTGGCTACTCGGTCAGAGGTCCCAGGTTCAAATCCCAGTAGGGACAAATGTTTGCTCAGTGATGCTTTGCTTACTCTACGCTAGATAATAGGTGTGAGTAAAATTAACTAAATTCGTGCAATACTTATGTACGATCAACACTCAATGAAAACAAATAAAAAAAAATCAGTACATGATACAAAAAAATACAATTCAATTAAGTCAACTACATAATTTTCCATTATGTCATATAATATAAAAATTAAGTAAATGTAATTAAAATATATTATTACGTTGGGTAAATCTTATATAATATATAAAATTCTCGACTCACAGTTTTAGTAACCATACTCCTCCGAAACGGCTTGACCGATTCTCATGAATTTTTTTATGTATATTCAGTAGGTCTATGAATCGGCTACCATCTATTTATTTTTTATTTATTAGACATTTTTTTTATGGCAAAACAACGTTTGCGGGGTCAGCTAGTTATTTATGTAATACTCATTCATTTTACATATTACTTCCAATATTGCTAAGGGATAAAGCTTTGCTTCTGCTGATAAATAGTAATTAAGACAAAGATGTTCTTAATTACTCTTTACGGAATACAATAAACTAATAAGTAAGTATCTTTGAAATCATACACTTCACTTATAATTGACTTATATAATTTTTATTTCATTAAATATCTATTATGTTAAGCGCTGTGTAACACAAGAAAAAAAAATACTAAGTAGGTACTAATTACCTACTATCAATTTAGGTACTAGTTACTCACTGCTAGGAATGTATTACCTATTTATTTTATTGCTCTCCACAAGTAAATCAAGGTGTTACAAAACTTTTTGGAACATTGTGGGCCCTGTAGGGCATGACAATAGTATTTGATTGGGGCTTACATAACTCTATAACCAAGATACAAAAACATTATAATAACATGCACCCCTATTATAATTATAAATATATTATGAACTATCATTATTATCACTATAGATTTCGTAATTTTTATATAATTCTAATTCTAATTCTATTTCTAATTCTATTTCTTATTAATTACCAACGAACTCTATTAGTTACTACTTCTTAGAGGATAATAAAGTGATGAAGTTATATAATGAAGTTATATAAGAGCTCTTCAAGAAAGCACCGATATGATAGCATATAGACGATAGATAGACACTGTATCTAGCCCAAAGTAAGCATCATTAAGAGCTTGTGTTATGGATACTAGATAACTGAGAAATGTTTAATATAATATCAGAAATTTATATATCTACATAAAATAAACAACTATGACTCGTGAGCAAATATTCGTGTTTATCACACAAACATCGGCTACGACCGAGATTCGAACCCGGGACAGCTGGCCTGAGTAATCGTCAGCTACTCGGCCAAAGGCACCGGGATCCCAGTAGCTAGGCCTAAGCTTCTGCGGTGACATGTGTTTGTATCGCAGCGATAAAATATATTTTTACCAGAAGATGTATCCAGGGTTCTCATATGGACTCTTTTTACCGCTTTACATCAGTCGTGTTGAGTCGTTTGTCGTGCTTTTTATAAAAAAAAGATTGTAACACAGGTCACTTTAAAATTTTGACAAATGGGTTAACTGCGATCACTCTAATGTTAGGAATTACAAAGAAAATATATTATAGTTGGATTTTTTCGTAAATATTGTGGCTTAAAATTGAATAAAAATCTTTCAAATCTCCATGCGTGTGTGTTTATGTGAAAGATTGAGATCTTTGTCGATAGAAGGTTTTCCACCTGCACATAATCCAGTCCTTTTAGTCAAGATTCAACATTCTATGTACGTATATGTAAAGTCTCCCTATATGACTAGCACAGATTTAAAATTAGTCCCTCAAAGCACGATAATAACCAAAATTGAATATGTTTGTATTAATTTAACGGAGCAGCGAACATCATATATTTACTGAGCCGTGATTGGATGAGAGCCCTCGCGAACACTCCACTCCCGCGGCGCGTCATTTAATGAGCGAATATTTCATGTATCGTTAAGGCCGGCGTCGAAATCAATCACGATATTAACGACTTGTGAAATAAATTGTACGAGCAAATAACTTCACTTGCGTCATCTGTCTGATTAAAAACGTTTTTTTTCGCCGTCCATTAAGTACGTTATGAAATGTTTTTTTAGCATTTACGCTACTCTCAATATATATGCAATACACTGGTTTAAGTAATCAATAAAATAAATAATATTCAGTTATTATCTATGGTTAATTTTGATCTACTATTTTTCACCTCTTAATTACTATTTTTCTCAAAATTGACAATTAATTACTGAAAATTGTATCACTAAGTCAAGTATCAAGTAAGTAAAATTTTGATAATGTTTAAAGTTTTGGTCGGGAAAAATCAAAAGACGACAGAAAATATTAAAATTATTCATCTATTTCAATTAAAACTTATATTACTTTTGAGTAAGCTTATTATAATTTCTCGCTCGTTTATTTAGCAGTAGTTTAAAAGTTCGTGATTCAATGTCAAAATTTTCCTAACTTGGTTTAGCTATTAATTTAATAAAAGTGAAATTACTGATTTTGAAAATGGATTGTCACGAAAACTAAGCCTATAATAAGAACAATTAAGAGTAGAACAACATTATACACAATGATAATTGATAGGTATTGAATTATGAATAAACAGTACCACTTTTTAACATCTACTGACTTCTTTAATAATTAGAAATAACGCCACGTTTAATGTCAGGTGTAAAATAATACGGAAACATCTAATTAACCATTAAATGAGCAGTGTGGTTTATAAACAACGTAATAAAGACGCGTAGACAACCGACTGATTTGTTTTTATTTTACATTGAATCGAACTCAAATGTTTCAAACGAGTATACATATATTCATGTTTAATATATTGATTATTTGTTAAGTTAATTTTTTTTTAAATAATTTTTCCCTATAAGTATAGAATCTAAGCTACAATTATTTTTTAATAGAAAATTCGCTCGTTAAAGGGTTAATGCAAATTAAATCCGGTGAAGTGAGTTTTTATTTCAAATGTGTAACAATTACTTATTATCATTTTATAAAGCCTATCATCAAAGCTTTTAGTAGAGTAGTCTGGGTGCTGCAATATACGCGCCAATGGACTGTTGGTCTGGTGGTTCGATATTCTGTCAACAGTAGCGCCTTAGTTCGTTTAAGCGCGCTCGAATAACTTGCAAGCCATCTTATGGCAAAAAATCGCATCCTGTGGCAGCGCTTGCAGGGCATCAGGTATAGGCTCCTGAAAGTAATTGAGACACTTCCTAGCTGTCCCGTTGCGAAAACTAAGTGTCATGATAAGTAACGTCAGCGGTAACATTTTATAATCCATACTAATATCACAGATACGAAAGTAACTCTGCAGGTATATCTGTCTGTCTCATAAGTTTTCACACGATATTTTTTTTTTACCACTAAAGTGGCAATCATGCATACGGCTCACCTGATAACAAGCGGTTACCGTAGCCTGTAAGCGCGTTGCCGACCCTGTAAAAATCTTTTTACGCCTTTTTTAAGAACCCTAATTAAATGAAATGAAAATATTTTATGTAATGACACAATGTTTGAAATACACCAAAGAATTAAAACTAAAAGTATAAGTGCGTTAGTGGCACTAAAGAGCATGCACTCAGCAAGTGTCAGGCGTCGGACTCCCAACGCTGGTCTTCCTTAGTCACCCATAAATTTTTGAGAGCACTGCTACGCCCCATAGAGAAAATTTAGATGAAATTCAGCATGAAAATAGATTACATTCTGAGAAAGGATACAGGCTACCTTTTGGCCCAATAACCGACATCCACGTGGGTGGAGTTTTATTAGTCAATAATAATATAAATACTTAAGTTATTAATTAATTGTATTCTTTCGTATACACTAACACCTATTACGATTATCTAGACCAAATTATACTAAAAAAAATTACAATTGAACTTCCGACTACCATTAGCTCAAAAAACTAACCACATAATCTATTGTGACACAAATAATATTTAATTTAATAATTTGCACCATTTTGTTGAATCACAAAAACTGTGATTGCACCTAGCCGAATTTTTGTCAATACAAATACGTACAGGGTGGTGTCGTCATTAAAACAATAAATTAAAACATGGGCTATATTAGTTCATAGAAATGGATTGCCACTTTCAAAAACATCGTATTCATTTGATAATTTCATGACATTTCTATGAAATAATGCAGCCAAAGTAGTATTATTTCATACAATGCCATGAAATTATCAAATAAATAAGATATTTTTGAAAGTGGCAAACCATTTTTGTGGACTAATATAGCCGTATTGATTGCACCACCCTGTATAACCGAAGTAGTTTGGTTAATATTTCCCAATGTAAGCATCATAAGAGCTTTTGTTATAGATGCTAGATAACGGAGAAATGCCTATAGAAAATAATTATGTATATGAATACAGTAAATATACTTAAATATCCGTGACTCGTGAACAAATGTACTTAATCGGATGCAGTGCGTTTGCACTAATATGTGTACATAAATAATAAATCGTACAAATATCTGCGCCTACCGGGATGTGAACCCAAGACCCCTAGCTTAGAAGACAGTGGTACAGACCACTCGACCAGACGGCTACAAAGATAAAAAGTATACTATGTGTGTGCCTGATGCTGAACAACATACCTGTTTCTATTTAATTATTTATTATGATATTTCATTTTATTTTAGTCAAGTTTTATTTGTCCACACACTGTGTTTAAATTAATTCTAAATAATATATCTTTCTCGCAGGTCTGCTGGCAGAAATTCCTTAAGAAATAAGCAGTGCCTTTGTACTAAATAATAGCTTTGTCTAAATTGTTTCTATTTTAAAATTGTGTGTTTACATGAAGTTTAAACAAATAAACACTACTCCAAATCTAAAGTGCACTATATCGTTCTCATTATGTACCTATAATCAAAAAATACCACCCGTATTGAGAACCTCCTTCTTTTTGAAGTCCGTTAAAAAGACAGTTGACAAGTAATTTTTCACTTAAAAAGGTTTAATCTGCATCGTCTGTTCATTTAAAATTCCATTTTTTAATTTCATTATAGCATGATTGATCTTCGTATTGGTCACTCACATCGAAGTTTGCCTCTAAAAAAATACTCAAATGTCTACACCATTCATTTACTTATAAAAATAAAACACGCAATGATGATTTTAAGAATGATTATACTTTTCCGTCCCTATGTTTTCTGTTCCACAATTTCAATACCACCTTTGAAGTTTCGATACAAAAAAAGCTAATGTTTTCTATTTAAGTCAGTTTTTCTTTTGTGGCTCGCCCATTCTCTGGAGAATTCAATGTTTCAGGTAAGTGTGATTGATGTCTTTATCCAGATGTTTCTTACCGCGCCGTGCTTCAAATCACGTGCTTTCAAAATAAAAAATGAAAAGGTATTCGAAACACTTTCAAATTAAAAGTCGAACAACATAGGAAACATTTTAAAAGTTCGACAAAAGTATACAATGGTTATTTTTATCTCACGTATTGTGAGATAAAAATAAAAAGAAAATTTGAAACGGTAAGTATGTCTAAACTTCAATTCATTAAAAAGTACAAGAGAATAACATTATTTTCATCAGTTATGCTAACTGTTATAAATTAGTTACAGTTAGCACTTTGAAATATTGCAAAAACCTAGGCGACCCACTCCTCTATAACGACTAAAGGCCCATTTACACAAATCAAGATTGCATATCTATATTCTTGCATATAGCATACAATTAAATTTAAGCGAGAAATGGCTAACATAGTCTGTGTTGTTTAGACTGTGCAAGTCATATCTTGCTTCAATTTAGTTGTATGCTACAGGCAAGAAACTTGCATCGTATAAATGGGCCCTTATGTAAACAAGTTTATTACGTGATTCTCCTTTTTGGAAGTCTGAAACGGTTTACTAAAAAACGATTGATCCATGAACTGCGCTAACAGAATATATGACCAGTGAATATTTCGCCAACGTAATCTTTTACCAAACTTTTCACCCATTGAACCGTGTAAATTATACTATAATGGCTTGATCGAAAGTAAACGTCGCTTCTATTTTTTATTTTTCAGGTCACAATTCTAACATAACCTAACCAATTGAATTTGGTTTGAAAATTTAAATATAGTTAGGTCTTTAAAAATGAGTTAGGTTATGACAGAAATGTGACCTGAATAATTCAAGTTGTTTGAGCAAAATGGTTATGGTTAAAATATTATGTTAGCCAAACATTCACAGGCTAAATATTCTGTTGGCGATTAGTTCATAGATCAATCATTTGTTGGTGAACCGTTTTAGACTTTACTTTTTCTTCCAGTACGACCACAAGGATATGGCATTGTTGCTTACTGCTTATCGCCACTGAGAAAGCACCACTAAAACACAAATAATTCAAAACTTTTTATTTGATAAGTAATTAATTGTTTTTCCTTTTCAATGTTATGAAGTCAGTTTCTACATTACTTTTAATTTTTTATTTTGTGATAGATTTCGAAGGTCAAAGTGGGTGTCCGTCAGCAGTAATATATTTATTCTAACGAATATTGAAATGTCGCAGGAAAGCCAAAACCCTCAGTTCCCGCTTATCAAAATGATTTTGATAAAATTTCGTGAGACTAATCTGAAATTACTACTCGTTTAATTAGAAAATCATTTTTCAAATTGGTTTATATATTAAATGACTGATTTCTGAGGTAAAAAAAATATTTAAAAAATACAACAGAATTGATAGCCTCCTGTTTTGAAGTCGGTTATTTTTTTTAATACAATAATATCTATTTTCACTAATATCGATACTAAATCAATATCTGTAATAATCTGGTATGATAACTATTACCGTTATAGAGATAGCTAAAATAACATAGTGCGACTTGATTACAGAATATTGACCAGACGTATAAACGTAAATGAATTATACGGGCGACCAATCATAGCCAAATAGCTCGCTATTGTTCCTTAAAACAATGAAAAAGTCGACAATAAGTTCTAAGCGATGAAGCGTCATGCCTCGTCCATTCTTTTCCAAAATTACTACCAGTTGTCAAACACACACGCGAACCTTATTTTAGAAGACGCGTGCTTCCAATACCTATTATTTTAACACGTACAAAAACCATATTTCGCGCTCTTTCGGTGTGATTTTTACGAGTCACAAACTTTCGTTTCAAATTGTTTTTTAACGCAAACTCAATTCGCGAATTTTGTGAGGCAATAAAGAAATAAGTATTTATAAAGAACAGACGCTATATGCACAAATGGTAATTGTTAAAAGATATCAGTGCAAATGGGCTTAGGCTTAATAAAATTCTAATGCACTGAAAATTAAAATTTAATTTATCCTTCATGAGTTTTTCAGTAAAATAGTGACAACAATCACTTGTAATAAGACTAGAAATGTTTCAAGTCTTACTGAAGCCAGTTAAAACAAATACATTATTACAAAAACAGTTCCATTATTCATTTCGTTTAAAATTTAAAAGTTCCATAAAATCGGACTCGTGTCGGCATTCGCATTGTTCAAAAGTTACATTCCTGATTGTTGTGTATCGTTAGGTAACTTAAAAATCTGTTCCCGAATATTTTTCCACTACAACCATCTACAACAAAGAGTACCCGAAAGTGTATCGTGTATTTGCTACAACCAATAGAACTATGTGTGAATCGCTCGACATTTAAGCAAGAGGATAGCTTACATGCATGCTAGTTAGTAAATATTTAATAGTAGTTTTTTGACAGATGAGCTAAGCATTAATAGTTAATTTGCACTTATATTTGAATAAAAACCTGGACAAAATATAAATTAAAGCAATTTCACGATGAGATGCAGAAATCAATTAATGAAGTCACTTTGAACCTACCGACAATAATCGACTGACATTTCTAAGAAGTCGGTTGCGAGATTTTCTCAACGAGTGGATCAATCATAGTACCCCTGATTCGTGGATCTGTCAGCTACTCTTAACCGCAGACTACAATAGAGCGATAGGCATGAACGTGTACAAATTTTTTCACGTATATTTTTCATACTAACTTCAGTGTCTTTTTTTTGGTTTTTCGAATGAATCTGAATCGTAGACAGACCATTTATCGCGTACACCCGCCGCCTATAGATCCTGGCTAGATTCATATTGGCACGTAAAATCAATATTGGAGTTGTACCTATATGATAACTGTGTTGTTTTATTATTATTCTGTTGTAATAAAGATATTATGTAATAGAGTCATGCCCTGAGTTATTTCAATAATCTATTGTTTTGTGAAACTTATAATTTGAAAAACTGCAAATATCATTAGACATTTTAGGTAATTTAGATTTATCTTAAACACTTCAATAATAGATTGTAACTTAGTATTTTGATATGTAATCTCACTAGAATTAGGTTTATTAAGTATTAGATTTGTACCTACAATCGTATAAATTTTATTGGAGTAACTCCAATTTAGAACATACAATAGGATTCGTCTTAGAATGCCTCTAAAATGCGATTTGCGACCGCTAGACCCCTATACAAAACGTTCAGTTCTAAATCCTTAAAAACAAAGGGTATTACGTGCTGGAGCCGTCGACTTCTGACTGAGGATAAGGGAAATTTAGAAATATTTTCTCTAGTCGGAAAGAAAGTTCCTGCAAATACCTACTCACTTATAGTAATTTATCATCACGAAGTGCCTGATTTTTTTATGGAGAAAAGAGGGGCCTGATTGTAATAATTATTAAAACTAGAAAACAAGATCCAGTAGTGGTGAAAAATAATGGAACCTAGTATCAATTTGCGAATTAGATTCAAGGGTGAAGCTTGTTAGTTTGTGTTACAGCCGCGCGAAGCCAACCGAGCGAAGCGAGCCGAGCGTGCCACCGCAGAGGCCGGCGAGCGCCAAAATCGAAATGGCCTCTATGTTAGGTAATTTTATGTAACCATCTTGAAAAAAATTGTTACATAAAATTACCTAACATAGAGGAGAGATTTGTAAGCTTGTTGGCTCTGATAACGAGCTTTTGGAAATTTTCGGAATATGAATTGATACTTCTATACTGATATGAATGCGAAATTTACTCTTTCTGTCTATTTGTCCGTTTATTACATTTTCACTCCTAAGTCAATGAACCGATTTAGATGAAATTTGGCATGAAGTTACTTATGATTAATCATCAACAGCCCATATACGTCCCACGGCTGGGCACAGGCCTTCCTATATGAGAGAAATACACGAGGAGTTTGGGCCATAACACCACCACGCTGGCCCAATGGGGGTTGATGGGTTTAAGCGGTTGCAGTAACAACCGGAACCAATGGCCTAACGTACCTTTCGAAGCATGGAGGAGCTTAAGATTTAAAATAATAATATTATAATAGTATTCATCACAGAAATCTCATCATTTCTGATTCAATCACGCAGAGAAACCCCGAGCATAGCCCTCTATATTGTCATTTGAGTGACATTGAGCCTTCTTATGAGGCCTATTGTAAGCAGCCATGTCTCAGTTCCGTAAGTCATCACTGGTAACTAACATAAGTTTTATGCCTTTTATGACATGACTTTTATCTTGACACACTGCGTGCGGTAGTTGGGCCGAGAATGTGCTGCGAACACAGCCCAACTGAGTTGGATCCGTCAAATAACCTCTTTCTGGAAGTTGGGCTTACCAAATTCGACTATTTGTCCCAGGTATTCGTCAACAGCTTCCAGGGTAGAGCTTCCAACCTTTACATGAGTGGGTACGACGTGGAAATTCGTCAAATTTTCGTCTTATCCATGTTTATTTTAAGACTCACTTGCTAGGAGACTCTTCAGGGTCTTAGCCAGGGACTACGATATTATCAGCAAAACGAAGGTGAGTCATGTACTTGCCGTTTATGTCAAGTCCTCTCCAGTCCAAAAGCTTAAACATACCTCTAACGCGGCTGTGAAGAATTTCAGTGAAATAACATCGCCCAGTCTCACACCTCGCTGAAATCTTATTCGAGTTTTGGTCCTGAAGGCGAACTGACATAGTGGCGTTTTCGTACAGTGACTGCAGCATTTGGATGTATTGGTGGTCAATTTGACACCTCTGGAGTGACTGAAGCACGGCCCAGGTCTCAACGGAATTGACGGCTTTCTTATAGTCCACAAACGCTAAGCATAAAAGCATTAAGTCGTTTATGCATGCCAAACTGCAGATTATTGCCATCCTATGATTTTTTAGTAAAACGATGCGATAGTAGGTCACCCGTCTACTTTAGAAAGTAATCACTAAAAATTGTTATAAAAAACCGACTTCAAAACACTAAAGAGGATAAAATAATTAAATTTAAGTAGGTACTTATCCAGGAGCTCGGTGGCGTAGTGAGGAGCTCGGTGGTTTGGGCGCTCTGGTTTTGATCACGAAAACAAAGCAAGTTTCGCCATGGTCGGTCCCGGGATGGGTCAATCAAATTTATAATCTCGAGCTCCTCCGTGCTTCGGAAGGCACGTTAAGCCGTTGGTCCCGGTTGTTACTGCAACCGCTTTAACCCACCAAGCCGCATTGGGCCAGCGTGGTGATGTAATGGCCCAATCTCCTCATGTGTTTCTCCCATGTAGGAAGCCCTGGGCCCAGCAGTGGGACGTTTATAGGCTGATGATGATGACGATGATGAGGTACTTATCCCCTAGAAACATATTTTTGGAGTTGGTGCTAAGTTGTTTCCAGAAACAATAGAAAGTGAAGCACCGACTTCTAAAAATATGTTACTAGGGGATAAGTATCTATTTAAATGTAATGATTTTATCCTCTTTAGTGTTTTGAAGTCAGTTTTTACTTTTGTTTAAAATTTTCATAAATCTTGCTATTGACGTTTGGGATAAATATTGAGTCGGTTGTAATATTGTTGATGGTGAATGAAAGATCGCCATTATAAAAGTCGAAGCTACATACGTTACACCTATTGTAGTTAATTTACGCTTGGTATGCGTACTCAATTGACTCTGAGTACTGGCATGATAAGAATTAAATTATCTTAGTTCGATTTTAAACATTTGCATAATCAATGAATAAATACACACGACTCCGAGATTATATATCAGTAGCTTAGAGCCCACGTGCGCGGCCCTAAGCACGGTGATATTTCATCCGTGCGCCATGATTTGCCGCTTAAGCGATAGGGAAATCGTAAATTTCAAAGAGGAAATTTCTTTATAGTCACCTAAAACTTCCCACGCAAGCAGTTATCCGTACACAGGCAACACCAGCAAATGGCACCGAATGGTAATACCATCCGTTTCTGTAGACACCCGTACTTTTCAAATTTTCTTTTACAATGCGACGAGGTAATATGCGTTTTATTGGATCGTTTCTCTTTTGAAATGAAATGGTAATGTTGTTATGTGAAAGTATATTTTCTTTTTCAAGCCGATAGCACCAGCGTAATTTCGCCCATACATAAGGTGTCTCCGCGTTCTTGAATATATGAACAATAGGTTATAATATTAAACTGATATTAGGAATGCTATTGCGCAATAAATTATAATTAAAGAGCACTTGGTTACCATAATAAGTACTTACCTCTAACTAATTTCGTTATGACGCATGGCATCGGAACTTTACTATTAGATTTAATTCATAGGTAGATAACTAATAAGGCCTTAAAATTGGTGTCAAATGGTTCATACCAGCAGCAGTAACGTGATCAGCGTCACTGCTCACTTTTTCATACGATTTGACAGATTAACATAGACGCGGTGGTAGCGTTTAGGATCGTGGCTGAGCCGTTGGAGCCCCACACACTCACAATTTTTTTTTTATTAGTAATGGGTTTTCCAGGCCAATGTGTGTAGATTTGTGAAAAAGTATGGACACATACGTACTTTCATGAATAATATAGACAAAGCCCAGTAAATAAGAAGTCATTAAAGATATTTTTATCGTAATTGATTTATGGTGAAGGGTTAACAATAACAAAATTATTAGAAATAACTTGTCTATTACCACCAATGAAAACTCGTTTAACTCTTAACAATCAATACGGAACTCGATATCTTCCCTTTGAATAATTACAGCATCGTTACTTGGCCGTCAAATTATTCATCAATATCCGACGCCTCATTTTCAACAAAGAGCCGTAGAACACGAAAATTCATCAAAACTTTATTGAAGCTTAAACAATACATCAGGGCGCTAAAACATCGTAATAGTCCAAAGATTGATCGTTCACGGTTGCATTATCTAGACATGGCTTTGTTTGCCTCCTTTCGTTGGTATTTACTCAGGTAACAATAGCTGTACATCGTCATATTTATAATCTAATTATCGTATGAAACAAAGAACAGTTTGCTTAGGCCACCCTTGTATCTTTCAAATCATCGAGAAATAAATATATTTTTTTTTTTCGGAAAGCAGGTTAAAACGAAAGAACAAAAGTAGCAAGTGAAATGCTCTGTTTCAGTATTATCTTTTAAAATTTTTAGTTGAAATCAAAATAAATAAATAAACCAAGACCTTAGTAATAAAAACACACTTTTCGTTTCTAAGTTTTTAAGCAATATGAAATCCAATACGAGCAAATAATGGACTAATACCGCTGTGTTCGAAAGAAATCCGTCTTCGGAAAGCCATAAAAAATGCACAGCAAAAAGAGATTTATTTTCTTTTCAACTTTTCGCGCTTTTCAATATTGATTCACCGACTTGGAATGATTCACAGTTTTTCAGAGCTAAATGTACAAGTTTTCTTTCGTGATCACAAAATAAAAGTTTTGAACCACTTTCGCTAATTCATTGTTAATGCGATAAATCTGAATTCTTTCCCTTTCTTTTGGATATAGAAATGAGACGTAGACGCTTGGATGGCTATGTGATAGATACTGTCAATGGAAAAGTTGGAAGATTACTTAGTCGTGGCATAAAAAACAAAACTTTTTGAGTTGAAAATGTATGCCTCAAATGCCATAAATTAGTATTGTTGTGTGCTTATTAATTCTTTTTGTTATACATGACCAGACCAGCCATGTATAAAATATTTTACTATTTCATCAATTTGGGAAAGTTTTGGTCAAAAATCTTGGAACCAAAACATGACCAACAGATAATGAAAACAAAAGAATGGAGTTTTAATATCAGTTTTGTCATCCTAGTTTCACTTGATTTCATATTAAACATTTTTTAATGCTTTGTGTTTTTTATGCTCCCGTAGTCATAATTATGCTACTGAAGAAATAATTTCATTTCATATTATTGAAATTCAAAATATACGGTATGAACTTTTTAAGAGGACGTGCATGTTCAAATCTGAAACTATGAGCAAATAATAGCGAAATACTTAAAGTAGTTTCAGGCCCAATTATGATGAAAACTAAAACTTCATCATTGGATTTTTGAAAAGTCAATAAGCCTAACCTTCCTGGTTAGGCTTATTGACTTTTAAAAAAAACTGAACGCACGCTGAGCTGAACTTGGCTGAATGACTTTGAAAAAAAACACACTGTATCATTACACCATTCAATAGAATCGCTAATAGGGAACGAATTCCGAATCCATACTATGAAAGTCTTCAAAATCCTTTTTTTCCCTTTTTTTATTGAGAGAAGAATGAAGGATAAGTTAATTTTAGTTTAAGAGAATGACTGAATCGGCACCATTGTTCGTAGTGCGTAAGGTCCCGTTGTTCCTATCGAGGCCCTGTCGGTAGGCTCGGCACGTCGCGAACCTATCGCGCTTCATACAGTGCCCGGCGACATCTGCACATTTTCGGCGTTATCGACTTGAAGGCACGATTCAGGGTACCGTATTCTAGTGTAGCGATAAAACGTGGATAGATAATAGGCGGCGAGTTGTATGTCTAATTTGTGTTTTTTTTTTTTTTTTTTTATATACAACTGGATGACAAACAAGCTGACGGCCCACCTGATGGTAAGCGGTTACCGCCGCCTATAGACACCTGCAATAACAAGGAAAAGTCACTTCATATTGCAGGTGCGTTGTCATCCTGGGGCCTAAGATGAAATGCCGTCCATGCCCAGTAATTGCACTGGCTACCTTTCCCTTCAATCCGAAACACAGCGAACTGTTTCACGGCTGAAATAAGAAAGGCGGTGGTACCTACCCAGACGACCCTACATACAGGTCTACCACCTAGTAAATTGGCAATATGAGTATATTGTGTTAAAGAATATTCTTTGACACAAATTAGACACGAATTTTTCTATCAGAATTATCTGAGCTTTCAAAGTGCTCAAAATTAACTACGATATTTTAGAAAAGTAACCGTCTTACTTCAGCATTAGAATCGTCTTTGACTTGTTGAAAATTTAACTGACTCTACAAACAACATACGACTCTATCATTGTTGTGTTAGAATTGGTTTTCTGAAACAGTCCAGATATTTTTGATGATGACTCTGTGAGGTCAGATGGTTCTGACGCTGCCTGAGTTAAGTAATTATCAAAAATATGTATTGCGTATATTATTATATTTAACAGTTATGTAATTCAAACCATTAGATACGCATAACTAACGTAAATCCTGTAAAGGGCTCTAAGTAGGTACCACTATCATCATCATGCGCCCACTACTAGGCATAGGCCTCCCCCAAGGATCGGAGCTGCGCTGCCCGCATTCTTCGGCTTTCCGCCACTCTCACCAAATCGGTTCATCTTGTGAGGGCCTGCCAACGATGCGACTCCTAGTATGCGATCGCCAATAGAGGACTTTTTCGCCCTTGTCATACCCACTTCTGTAAAGGTTGAAAACTCTACACTGGAAGTTGAATATGGGACCTGGTACAAACAGTCCAACTTGGTAAGTCCAACTTACAGAGCCCAGCCGAGTTGGATCCGTCGATTGACCTCTTAATCGTCAGATTTAACTCGGCTGGGCAGCTTTCTGAAAGCCGCAGCATATTCTCGGCCCGACTACCGCAGTGTTCAAGACGAAAATCTTTGTTTGTGTATGTTGCCACTGATGACTTTTCGAAATGAGACGTGGCCGCTTACAATGGGCCTCATAAGAAGGCTCTCATAAGAAGGCTAATGTCACTCAAATGACAATAAAGTGGGCTATACCCGGGTTTCTCTGCGTGCTCGAATTAGAAATGACGAGATCTGTAGGAAAACTAAGGTCACCCACATAGCGCAAAGAATTGCTAACCTCAATTGACTGTGGGCAGGCCACATTGCATGGACTGATGCATCAATATGAACGAACTTTATTTTGGCACCAAACTTAAAATACTAAAAAAAATACCTGATCATTTTAATGGACTAGGTACCTATTTAAGTTTCTGTAGAACAGCTAATTTATTTTTCAATCTAATAGTAAAAGGTTTTAGGAAGTGCGTTAATCATGTTACACATTGTATAGCACTGATTATTTAGTATAAAGAGGAAACACCTCTAAATGCTGCTTTACAAAAAATATGCCTGATTAAAATTTATGACATTATATTTCCTGCTACCCTAACACCCGCATAGAATTAGGGTCACAAATCCTCAATGGAAAAGCCGTTAGTTTGTTGCTCACATTCACCAATATAAGAATTAATATAGATATCATATTATTATCACATGAGAAAAACTTACAAGGCAAAACAAAGTAGTTAAAACTGGGTATCTAAATCTGTTGTTAATAAAATGAGTCAACCTAAGTTTTAATTTGTTTATTGCTTGGGAGATACCGGTGGACTGGTAGGAATTATGGGTTAAAATGTCTTAGTTATTTCGATTCCTTTTTTGGAGTAATAAGGAAATAGTCCAATATTTTTATTAAATGTTCCACATTATTAAATATTGTACGGTGTACACCTTAATATCAGTGTACCTTAATATCAGCATTTTTGTAAGCCGTTCATATTAGCGATATATTCATTTTATTGTATTAACTTCAGTACGCCATTAGCAAGCATACAATATCACGCGTTCTCATTAATAATATCATTTTAACATAGCATAGTTCAGTGCAACGTTAACATAGCAATAAACTTTCTGTCATCATTCTCTAATCTTTTATTAACATTCGTAAAAGTGTATGCCGCCCTGTACAAATATAAATAACTTTTTTCATAATATTTTGGTACTTAATTACGCCAAAACCACTGAACCTATTTAGATCGAATTTGGTATGGAGACAGTCTGAGACCCTGAAAAGAACATTGAATACTTTTGGAGCGATAGCCAACATGTAGCGGGCGGAGCCGCGGGCTAAAGCTAGTAGTCTAATAAAATACACGTACATTGTAAAGAAACTGCCAAGCTATGAGTTCTAATTAAAGAAAAAACTGAAATATTAAACAATAAAAGTTTTACGTCATTCCTTTTAAGTTTATATATTGTAGTTTAAAAAAATATTTTTAAAGCCTTTGAAATATTCACGTATTTAAAACTTTAGCGATAATGGTGCACCTATTGTGAAACATAAATACTCATTTATATTTTTCATTTTCATACTCGTAGTTTATTCATTAATAATAATCTACGTAATTTTAAAAATTATATTCTTTTTATTTTTTATTTAAAAATCATTTTCAATCTTTCCCAATTGAATATCCTAACCTTAAATTAAGAATCTTTTATATCATCAACAAAAAATCATTTTTGCGTTCTGACAGAACTTTCATTTGGGTACCTTCCGGGCGTTACAAACATATGTGAACTGAATACGTCCATCAATATACGGAATTCGCAATTCGCACGTCTAAATCGCACATCTCCGATTTTTTATAGGAACAAAATTTAATCTAAGCAGAAGGAGGGATCAGTCTCAGGAGTGCGCACGTGTCCCAGCGACGTGAGCGCGGGCTAACGATTTCTCACTGAACGTTATTATGTGTCCGATAAAAGACTTTATCTTGAAACTGTGCCGTCGGCGTCAGGTCCCTTTTTTGTTTGCATGCCATATTTATATAACGGCCAAACATTTTACGTAATGCAGTTTTAGCCGCTTTCAATTTCAAACCCAGCTTTATAACGCCGTGGGTGGGTGTTTGAATATTTTGTGCCGTTTGCGTATTAGGTACGATATTGTGGTCATTGTTTGGTCGTTCGTTTAATCTTTTTACCCTTTTGAGATAGGAGGAAATTGCTTTTTTTTATATATAACTAAATAAATAGTGGTAGATATTATTCTTAACCGTATCAATATTTTTATAATTATATTTATCAAAACCAAGGAACAGTATCTCAGAAAACTCTTGAATCCGCGAAAAATACTAACAATCGTTTTCATGCATGCATAGTTTGTTTGTAAAATAGTTGTCATTTTTCGTCGATTACTCACTCTCACAGAGCATATCTTCTTGTTTTTTAAAGCTATTTTTTGATTTCATATATTTTGTTTTTTTACAATAAAAGCTTTAGCTTTAAGCAATGCTAAAGCCAAAGGTTTAGCATTGTTGTCAATAACGTCAATAACATTATTGCGTGTTTAGGAAATTTTGACTTTTGAAGAAATGTATCTCGTTGCTCTTTCACATTTAAAAAAATATATTGTTGTAAACATACTCATGTAGAAATTAATTAATAACTGCATCCTTTTTGAAGTCACTTACAAACCAAACGTCAATTATTTTACTTGCTCATAGACGAAAAAGTTCAACTGGATAACAGTAAAGGCAATGTTAAATTAAAAGCAAATCAAATTCAAAGGCATTCCCAGACAATAAAATAATTTCTGAAGCCATTACCGACACGCAGACTTGGAATCTAGAACGCTCAGACAGTTCTTAAGTACTTCATTTTGTGAGGACTTTTAAAAATTTAATTAATGAAGAAAATGGTAATTTATTTATGAAATTGATGATAAGATTATTGATAAAAAACCTGCTATACCGGTGGAATGCGTTTTACAATAAAACATCCTATCAGATTCAAGACAATTGATTTTTTTGGCAGACCTCCGGAGGGATAACGCGGCTTGACAGATTACAGGATTGTAATAATGTACCTAAATAGGTTACTGCTGATCTGTATATTTGTTTACAAGTTAGCGGAATGTTATTATACTGTCAACATAAGAATTTTAGATCTTTTCATGTTTTAGGGGCGCCTACCCAAAAGGGCCCAACGGAACCCTATTGTTATGGAAAGCCTTCCGCTTGTGTATCTAGCGAGGCCGACTTTTAAACAACATTTTCCCAGCAACTCTGGCCCAGCAATAACAATCGTAGCCTATAGTAACAAAATGGGAAAAAATATTCTGTCCTGACATCGAAGAAAATATCTTTGCAAACCATCCAAATATATTTTTTTAATTTACATCATTCATAATTATATTTTTAGTAAAAAAAATGTAGTTTTCTTACCAAAAAATATTTGATTTATAAATAACTAAAGACAAAATAATTATAGAACCAGTGCCTGAATGTGAGGATATGTCAAACGTAAATAGAGGTAGAGGTAAGAGAGGTAGCGCGAATAGAGAAGCATCAATAGCAAAAGGTTTTAATATCTCTCTATACAAATACACCTTCAATTTCCATATAATTTAAGAGTCTTACGGTAAGTATTAAAGTTTTGATTTATGTACTCCCAGCGGCATATGACAATTTAAAACCTTAAGAATAAGGCTTATAATATCTTTTTTATGCAAACACGACACTAATAAGCGACAGCAATAAAAAGCAATAAGAGTATATTAAGTGCGAAGGCATACATACTGCCCTAGCCTCCTCCGCCTTTCCGATCCATAAGGTAACTTTTCACGCCTATAATCAGGATGGTTTATTTACATTCCGTTTATTAAATATCCAAAAAACTGTTACTTCAGATAGCTTCATTGTCAGTTTTAATTATCTGAATAATTTTTAATGCGTTTTAAATAATATTGCTTCATAAACGATACTCTGCGCCATACAACATCCGCGCCGTGTTGTCTTAAGTAGTAAATTTCCACTACACTTCATATTTTCTTAGTTATAACAAAAACACCAAGTCGGCGCTCATCTACTTACTATACTTTGAGCTAACACAATGAGGTTAAACAATCTAGCTTCTCGAGACGTCATTAAGTTTTTGCAACTCTTCTCTAGAGACCAAACAAGGATGTAGCGTCGTACGAAGAAAATTTTCTTAGAAAAACAATAAATTTTCTGTGAGCCGCGCTCGAGTGAGTTTCGGTGTCGGCTGAGCGAGAGCACGCTCGCCATAATATATTGAATTTGAAACGAACAAACTTTTACGTTCTCTTTTCCGCATGTAAAAAGATTTCCTCAAAATGTTTACAATGCAATAATTTTCATCCCGTGTCAAAGAACAACGGGATTTGTTATATTAGAGAAGCGGGAAAGAAAAACACCTGCCATAAAAAGATTAGGTATTTAATAATGACGCCTTGTTTAGATGTTAGAAGCGAATGCAAAATAAACAAATTCATGTGTTAGTACCACAAACAGGCTATTGCTAACGCTACAAATACCCTTAAGCTGTGCAACACAACACAAAAAATCTCATCCGGAAAATCCTGTTTACTTTCTACCTCGCCCTTTCTCATCAAAATATCAATAAGAGTTGTAACGAAACGTTATCTTTCAAAACGCCTATTGATCGTCGGCAAAACACTTTGTATCATGGAGGTTTACCGGGTTGAACCACAAAAAAATATTGGTGAAAAGGTGTGAGCTCTCCTAGCTTAATCCCCGACGATTTGCGAAGACGGAAAAAAGGGTTCGCAAATAGGGCTGGCACCAAACAAATCTCTCTGATTTTCCTCTCTACCAAATATTTATGTACCAGAGGGCGACTACCTATTCTGTCATATTAAAAAGAATATGTCCTAACTTAATATATCCTCTTTAAAACATATATGTTACACCAACTTTTTTTATACAACTAGATGACAAACAAGCTGACGGCCCGCCTGATGATAAGCGGTTACCGCCGCCAATAGACACCTGCATGAACAAGACAAAAAACACTTGACATTGATGCCTTCTATGCCCAGTAATTACACTGGCTACTTTTCCCTTCAATCCGAAACACAGCGAACTGTTTCACGGCTGAATTAAGAAAGACACTCTGCCGCTTATACTTATTATGTTTAAAAATTATGCTATGACAAAGGCTTGTCTTTTGTTTTTTTTTTTCAAATATTTATATACGCTAGAAGTCCGGTAGATTATTTTTCTCTGCCGCTTAAGAAAACTCCACTTGCAGAAGTCAATCTAGCGCTAGCTTTCTCAAGTTTATCGGCAGTGTACGGAGTGATTTATTGGCTGTTTAAAATTGCTCCTTGCACCGTTTCAGAATTACCAATGAAAGTTATTTCTATTATTTTATAAAGAACTTACAATTCATTTTTCCTCAACTGTTGTAACTGATGTCGTGCAATTGGAACCTGTTTATAGCACTGAATTGATTCACATGTTTTTTATTATCAATAAAATTATTTAGCCTTCCAATTCTTAAAATGTTATGATTCTTATATTGTAAATTTTTAAGAAATAATTGATTTGATTTTAACATTATAATAATGTTAAAATCAAAAATTAAGAATAATTGATATGTCAACAAAAACACCAGCGAGGAGATCGGTGGCGTAATGGTTTGAGCGCACATTTGATAACGAAAACAAAGCAACTTTCGCCATGGGGATCCCGGGATGGGTCAACCAAACTTTCTAATTTTTGAGCTCCTCTGTGCTTTGGAGGACCTCAAATATTAGACTTAAACCCACCAACCCGCATTGGGCCAGCGTCGTGTTGTTATGGCCCAAACTATGTGTTTCTCCCATGTCTGAAGGCCTGTGCTCAGCAGTGGGACGTATAGATATAGGGTGATGATAATGATGATCAATGGAACATCTTTAACGTCAATGTGATGCCATGGCTTGGACCAGAGTGGGTCTTCTAGAAGTGGCATATCCAAAGCCAGAAGACTATAGGCTCTACCCAATAGTATACATATACTATAGTAAAGCAGGAGCAGCACAAAAGATCCCGAAGGGTCGAAGTGCATCGTGGCGTGGTTACGGTCCCATTATAAGATAAGATAATGATGATGAATTGATATGTCAAGTATAATCTAGAACTTTCGTATCTCATTGAAAAAATATATATGCATATGCGGTTTTTTTCACTGTGCTTCACTTTATATTATTATTATTTCTATTCGCGGCCATCTAGAGGTCATTATCTCTTCTATATACTAAACTGTTTGGGTGGAGGTGCTAGAAGTAGCTGTTTTTATGATAAGTTCGAATATTTTTTCGCGAGTCATGGATATTTGTATGTTCATTTAATATTTTTATAGATATTTACAGAATCCCGAAATAATATGTGGATTTCTGTAGTTGCGGGGCTCGATATCGTAGTATAAGCGCGGGTTGTGTGCATGGGTGTGTGGTATCTTGAGTGTGTCTTACGATACGCGATAGATTTTAGGTTGTCACCAGCAGGTGTGTGACAATGTGTTAATTATCGGAAAATAAAATTAAAAGCAAAAAAAACCTTTTTTAGAAAAAGCTTATATTTAAATGCTCTAAAAAGAAAATTAAAATTTCCTTCTGAGTCTCGGCAAGCCCTTTCATTTGATACCCATATTGCAGAGGTGTATAAAAAATAACTATTCCGCCATCTTGGATGTTCAGCCATATTGGATTTAGAATGACGTCATATTATTTTTCGAGTTACTCTCAACAAGCCCTTTTATTTGATACCCATATTGTAGAAATGCATCAAAAATAACTATTCCGCCATCTTTGATGGTCCGCCATATTGGATTTAGAATGACGTCACACAGCTTATCGTGTATTGTCATCCAAACTAAACGTGTATACAAAATTTCAGCTCAATCGGTTGAAGATATTTGTTCCAAAATCGAGTAGCAAGATTCCACCCGAACATAAGCAAGTTAAATAAAAGCTATTTAAAAGTGGTCTTAAAGGTGTCAAACATTCAGAGGTAACTCATGACAGGGAAAATAACCACCACCATTTAATTTAATTTCGGACTTTTGTAACACACTGTATAGTAACTATACCACAAGATTTTAACGAAACTTAATTTGAGCTGGATAATAAATAGGTGTTAGTATGATAATTCGCCCTTTGCACACTTTCTGTTTTCTCCTTCTTCCTAATATTTTATCACATTGGATTGCCAGGAAGAATTGCCGCCCAATAGTACTGTTTTTTGTTTTTATAAGTATGTGTAATTTAATTTGTCTCTTGTATGCAATAAAGAAAGTTTATTATTATTTATTTATTATTATTATTACTTATGTCTCTACTATTCTTAGCACTAGGTGGTAGGCCCGTGTGTAGGGTCGTCTGGGTAGGTACCACCGCCTTTCTTATTTCAGCCGTGAAACAGTTCGCTGTGTTTCGGATTAAAGGGAAAGGTAGCCAATGTAATTACTGGGCATGGACGGCATTTCATCTTAGGCCTCAGGATTGACGACGCACCAGCAATATCAAGTGATTTTCCCTTGTTATTGCAGGTGTCTATCTAGGAGGCAGTAACCGCTTACCATCAGGTGGGCCGTCAGCTTGTTTGTCATCTAGTTGTATATAAAAAAAACTTAGTAGTATAAACAATCAGTAACAATAATATTACCGTAATCAAACTATCAAAAGATCGTTTTTAAAGGAGTGACTTTTAAAGTGTTTAATTTAATGGCAACCCTAGACGTAGCTTAGTCGCTGCGGATCCCCTATATAGCTGTGGCCCGCCTTCTGCGCGCATTTATCGTTGCTCAGCCCTATTTATTCGCAAAATAAATAGTGAGGTGCGTATTGAAAGCGTCTGAATCGAAAGTTTGTTAATACCTGCTTTATGTTTTCATTTCAAAAAGGTACCAGACATTTTAAATAGATTTTTTTATTTTGCGGTCTGTTTAACTGTATACTTAGGCATGTAGAGTCCTACTCCAATGATAATTAGGATGAAAAGAGGGCTACACCTGCCCTTAAAAATATATTATTATTTAACCATATTATTTGCATATTAGTTTTGGGTACTGCCTGCACTGGGTTGGTGGCTCAATAAGTAATGTCAAAATACACCTGCGCTTGCTCACTCCCCCACACTGTTCCTCCTTATATTAGTTTAGCTATCTAAGATAGATCTGAAATAATGTTGCAGTTTATAATATTGACAATTTATACGTGAAAAAAATAAGAGGGCACTAAGGCTAAGACATAATATACATCAAGTTGTTGATAGGCTACAAAATTGAAAGTAAAATACTGCAATCTAGCACATTTCTTCAAATGGAGAATACAATAGAAAACATTCGTGCAATAGCCGATTACCATTAAATGATAGGTACAGCAATCTTCATAGAATGTGTTCACAAATAGGTTAACAAATAATGTAAGTTTCTTGTTTTCCAACTTTTTACAAAAACAGGCACAACAATTAGTTTTCTTTTGCATTAGTCTAAAAATACCCGAATCAAATTTAACCCACACAAAGTATATGTATATTAGACTTGCTGGTAATTATACAAAATAGTAGTAGATGTGATTTGAGCGCTCAGGTTTCGATTACGAGAATAAAGAATTTAAAGTTATATTGTTGAGCCTTTTTCTATGGTCGATACCGGATGGGTTAGTAAAAATCAATCGAATTGCGATCTCAAGCTCCTTTGTGCTTCGGAATGCACGTTAAGCCATTGGTCCCGGTTGTAACTGCAGTCGCTCCCATTCACTAACCCATATTGGACCAGCGTATAAGATAAAGGGCCTAAAACTTCATATGTGTTTATTGCACGCAGAAAGGCATGTGTCAAGCAGTGGGATGGTATGAGCTGTTGCATAAGAAGAAGATATTGTATATAAGTAATTAAAATAATATAAAACTAGAAAAATTTCACGTCCTGAGGCGGGAATCAAACCCGCGATCTTTCGCAATCCGGGCGACTGCTCTAACCACTGAGCCACCCAGGACTTGGGATATCCCTGTAAAATTCTTCTAGTCTATCTGATTTGCGTTTATGAGGTAACGTCCACCCTACAATGTCGAAATGTTCTATTTCAACATCCGAATAGAGTATTTTTACAAATACCTACGATTCGGTTAAGTTGGGGCAGTGCTTCCAAATATTCTTAATTTTTGATTTTAACATTATTATAAATGTTTGAAAAATTACTTAGTAATTAAAAAAATATAAAACTAGAAAAATTTCACGTCCTGAGGCAGGAATCGAACCCGCGATCTTTCGCGATCCGGGTGACTGCTCTAACCACTGAGCCACCCAGGACTTGGGATATCCCTGTGAAATTCTTCTAGTCTATCTGATATGCGTTTATGAGCTAACGTCCACCCTACAATGTCGAAATGTTCTATTTCAACATCCGAAACGAGTATTTTTACAAATACCTACGATTCGGTTAAGTTGGGGCGGTGCTTCCAAATATTCTTAATTTTTTATTTTAACATTATTATAAATGTTTGAAAAATTACTTAGTAATTAAAATAATATAAAACTAGAAAAATTTCACGTCCTGAGGCGGGAATCGAACCCGCGATCTTTCGCAATCCGGGCGACTGCTCTAACCACTGAGCCACCCAGGACTTGGGATATCCCTGTAAAATTCTTCTAGTCTATCTGATTTGCGTTTATGAGCTGACCTCCACCCTACAATGTCGAAATGTTCTATTTCAACATCCGAATCGAGTATTTTTTCAAATACCTACGATTCGGTTAAGTTAGGGCAGTGCTTCCAAATATTCTTAATTTTTGATTTTAACATTATTTTAAATGTTTGAAACATAACATATTAATTAAAATATATAAAACTAAAAAAAATTCACGTCTTGAGGCGGGAATCGAACCCGCGATCTTTCGCAATCCGGGCGACTGCTCTAACCACTGAGCCAACCAGGACTTGGGATATCCCTGTGAAATTCTTCTAGTCTATCTGATTTGCGTTTATGAGCTAACGTCCACCCTACAATGTCGAAATGTTCTATTTCAACATCCGAAACGAGTGTTTTTTACAAATACCTACGATTCGGTTAAGTTGGGGCAGTGCTTCCAAATATTCTTAATTTTTGATTTTAACATTATTATAAATGTTTGAAAAATTACTTAGTAATTAAAAAAATATAAAACTAGAAAAATTTCACGTCCTGAGGCAGGAATCGAACCCGCGATCTTTCGCAATCCGGGCGACTGTTCTAACCACTGAGCCACCCAGGACTTGGGATATCCCTGTGAAATTCTTCTAGTCTATCCAATTTGCGTTTATGAGCTAACGTCCACCCTACAATGTCGAAATGTTCTATTTCAACATCCGAAACGAGTATTTTTACAAATACCTACGATTCGGTTAAGTTGGGGCAGTGCTTTCATATATTCTTAATTTTTGATTTTAACATTATTATAAATGTTTAAAAATTACTTAGTAATTAAAATAATATAAAACTAGAAAAATTTCACGTACTGAGGCGGGAATCGAACCCGCGATCTTTCCAATTCTATGAAGTGGCAAACCATTTCTATGAATTAATATAGCCCATGTTTCAATTAATTGTCGTATTGACGACACCATCCTGTATAAGCGAATATAACGATGTAATAAGTACCTATATTTTAAATAGGTAGCTTACCCTTCTCCGCGTTTTCCGTGGCATAAGTATACCTAAGCACTCGTAGTATGAACTTTTGATATAACTCATGTATTGCCTACTCTGTAAAACTTACGAGAAAGAAAGCGTTATGTGTACATCATAGGAGGTAAGAGAGAGTAGGAGGACGTGCTCCCGACACAATGCTTGTTCAATGAGCTCTTGCGACCTTACGCACCTACTACTTTAGGTGTGCTCTTCTGCAAGATGAAGGTACGACATGCGATGATAACGTTTTACAAACTCGGAACTCATAATAACGGTTCACTTAAAGTGGGTAGGTACATTCAATTTTCCAATTTCGAAATTGATCGCCAACAGTTTCTTGCTAATTCATTATTTTTCTTTCTTAATATAAACATGTTATTGAAGGTTCATTTAACAGGCTCTTGATCAAACAGCTAACTGTACGAAAATAAGCCGTAATTTTCTACACCGTTAAGCTTCTCATATTTATACTTGTATATTTATAAACGGTTCATACTTAAGTTTTCGTCAAAAAGTAGAAATGACCTTCAAGGTTTCTGAGAACTACTTCCTCAGTACAGGTACGAGCAATGGTTTTACTAGGTGGTAGACTCGTATTTAGGATCGTCTGTGTACGTACCACTGCCTTTCGTATTGCGGCCGTAAATCAGTTCGCTGTGTTTCGGATTAAAATGAAATGTAGCCAGTCTTGTTACTGAAGATGGAAGGCATTTCATCTTAGGCAATACCAAGTGATTTTTCCCTTGCTACTTTAGGTATCTATACCACCAGGTGGGCCGTCAGTTTGCTTACATCATCTAGTATAAAAACATATCCATAGCTTTTTTTAAGGGGTTCCTTACCTCAAATAGAAAAATGAAATCACTCAATGTGATGTCTTGCAAGCGCCATCTTCTCAGAAACATCTAAATTGTCGAAATGATGCTTACTGTGAACTAGATAAAAAAAATCCGCGAACAATTAACATCTCCAGTGTAATTTGATAAACAGAAACATTCAACTTCAAGTGTGGCGACGAGCCGCCATTGATTTTTACTTTTGAGCACATAGACATTCACTAGTCTCTATGTGGATATGTTCGTCATTGTTCCATAGATACGACATAAAGAACACTCAATATTTTTCGATTTCGTTATTCTTTACACTGAATATTTGACTGATTTGATATAAAGTTAAAGAAATAAACAAGTTTTTAGTTCCAGCTCACTTCCAGAGCACCATCTCGCTGCTGGCCAAAATTTTGATTGATCCATCCAGGGTCGACCGAAAGATGCTTTTTGACGATTTGAAAATAATTCTTGGTGGTCTATTTGAATAAAGATATTTTCATTTAATTTCTTTGTTTTTGTAATTGAATCTTATCTATGTTATAACATTGTTTCAACTACAAAGTTAATTAAGTTTATCATTCAATTGTAATAATTGTAATAATTTTGGTAGGTATAGATTTAGTAGTACTTTATAATGTATTTATGAACTACCTAAGTACCTACTTATAACTTTGTAAGGAACCGTCAGACTCGCACTGGTCCGGTTAATAAAGTAACATTCATGCTTCAGTTGTCACATAAAACGTAATAATTGAATTAGGAATCATAACTTAAATTATTTTTTATTATACAATAATTAACTTCAATCGTAGATACGTGTATCACTAATCTGTGTTCTATAATTATATAAGAGAACGGGTCAGTAGGCAGACCACCACCGATCCGATAGTCTGACCTCCTGATGCATCCGACACAGGACTGAAAGGATAGGCGCTGTAGCATAGAAGAGGCCTTTACCCAACAGAAGGCTGATGTAGGCTAAAATGATGTTAATCATGATGACCAACTGAATAAAGATATATATAAAGAGTTTTTATGTCACTAAAGTTATGATCCTGTGCTGATTATGGTCGCCAGAGCTCATAAAGAAAGCTCCATGTTGAGAACTTTAGACTTGTGTCCTAAGCTGTTTAGGATGCGTTCTATTGATTTTCATTGGGTAGGCATTATCTAGTGCGCAAGGTGCTACGAACCTCTTATCATCAGGCGGATAGAGATATAAATAATAAATACTTACATAAATATTCATACACTCACCTATTATCTGGCACAAAGTAAATATCATTAAGAACTTGGGTTATGGATAGTAGATAACGGAGAAGGAATGATAATAATATCTATTTAAATATTAGAAATATACTAAATAAACATATAAACATTAATGACTCGTAAAATGCTCGTACTCATCATACAAACATTTGCTCCTATCGGGATTCGAACCCGGGACCTCTTGACCGAGTATTCTGTATAGCAAGGGGTACAGACCACTCGCCAGCCGGTCGTCAAATCCGGTCGTCAATAATATGCTTGTTTGTCGCCCATGTATTATAAAAAAATGATAATATAATGCTAAAATTACAAAATAAAATATACAAATAAATTGTCTAGGCGGTGGATCTTCTCGAACGCTGCTGGATCGGTACAACCGGCTTTTCCATTTTAGACACAATGCAGTTCGCTGTGATTCGGTATAAGGTAAGGCATAACTTCATGTCGTCGGAAGCATCAATCTCTAGTCTCTAGAATGCCAACGCACCTGCAACATGAAGTGAGATCCTTGATATTAAAGGTATCTTTAAGAGTTGAATTACTTTATATCAGGTGGATCATCTGCTTGTTTCATATTCTTTGACTTAAAAAAGTAAAAGAAAATATTAAGAAAATAATAAGAAAGCAATCAAAAAGATTATTAAGTGCCTATCTTCGTCAATATTATTCGAGTAACAGTAACATAAACATGAAATACGAGCGGGACTCCTCGTACATTAACATTAATTTAAATTCGAGATTATTCATAGCAAAAACCGAACTTCGTCGGATGTTTAGCTGCGCACCTGCCCAAGGCGTCTTAACGTGGTCGAAATTAATGCGACGCAAAGTCGGCAAAAGTCAATTACACTTTATTAAAACCGTCTCCATTTATATCAATTTGACGCAAACTGTTACAAATACTGGTAATGTTCCGTCCTTTCATTCTCGCGAGGCGGGGCTACGCAAGCGCCGCGGGCGGACGGCGCCGGCAACAAAGCGACGGCCTGCTAGCGCGACCAGTACGCAGCCGGCGCGCTCTGAGCACGCAGCGAACTCGTAACGCTCGCTCATCGCTCAACCGCTCGCTCGCTCGATCTCGAACACCCGCTCAATTCACAACTACCGGATGAATATTTAATCGTACCTATTCCGAACGCGTGGGTGAATGAGCGAACTCCGTTGCCTCATCGACAGTCATGAAAAAATAATTTTCTAATGCTAGAAAAAAATATTATAATGTTGCTGATTTAAAATAATTGTAAAACCATGGACGGTCGTAGATCGGTGTCGCGATCGACGGCAGCAACGTTTATTTTGCTCTTACTCATTGTTAGACATGCTGTTACGTCCTCTGATGGTAAGTTTGTAGAAAATAAATACAATTAATCTTTGTTTTGTAGTAAAACTTCATGATAAATGTTTGTTTTACAAAAAAAAAATCACGATTTTTTATAAAATTTTACACAAAAACGTTTTAAAAGTTACAAGTATTTCTGTTTTTAATTTTGTGTGATTGGTAAAGTACTGTCAGCATAATAATATGATTAACTTCGTTCATTTAAAGTACACCAGTTATAATGTATTTCAATAAATGTAGTTGTCATACGATTCCAAAACGTTCTTACTGTCTAAGCTTAGAATCTATTTCACACAAAGTTCACGATGCAAGATACATGTCCCACAAGTTTGTAAACACTCGCAAGTGGTCGTCGTCGCCGCTTACACAAAGATCGTTTAAAAAGATATAAAGATAGCTCTTATCTCTAACATTGCTGCTGATCTTTGATGTTAAATCTATATGCACACATAGTATCCATAGTAATATCTAAATTATAAATATGTATGTTAAATCATTTACATAAATAATGTAACCTTTCTTCCCTCACCAGCCTACCGGCCAACGCTTGCAACCGATAGAAAATCGATTGTTTTTTATTTATTTATTTTTAACGAGATAGCTCTTCGTCTTCATCTCTTCGATGGTACCTAAGTGGTAAGATGATGATGAGGTCGAAAATAGAAGCGAGCTACACCCCTGTTCCTCAACCACAGAGGATCTGGCTTTTTTACAACAATGCTAATAACATTATTGTTTGGCGGCAGACTTAGGTAAATGGTGGTAGCTAGCCAGGCGGACTTAGAAACGCCCGAGCACCAACCAAACCAAGCAGAAAATCTCTGCCCCCACAGGAATCTAACCCTGGAACTCTAGATCTGAGGTAGATCTCAGCCACTAGACCACAGAGGCTTACAAGAGTAGACTTAAAAATTTGCGACCATTTCTTTTCCATATATTATATACCTTTATGTTATAGTACAACACATTTCAATTTTGAACCATATTGTACCGAATCCAAAATAAGATGTTGGTAACATGTTATTTGAAATCGGTACAATAAAACATTAGCTCAATTTTGGATTTTCCATTATTTGATAAAAGCTTCACATATTAAATGCCACTTATTAATTTTTAAGCCGCGGAAAAATCCCGGGAGTCTTATGACAGTTAAAAATAAATTGTGTCTGCAACCTGTGACTTGACAGGTTAAACACAAATTAATGATTTTTTTTCTGCTATAAATCATATCATAAAACCGTTACCTATTCTTATTAGAATTTATCGATCATGACAAACTATTCATTTGTAGTCTGAAGTACCTAGCTCTCATCTCATAATAAATTGTTCAAGTTATTTGGTAAACTTTGTTTCACAGATTTATTTTTTCGGCAAATTATTATATTATTTTCATATTCTAATATTTTTAATTTTGAAAAGCTCGTTACTTGCTGTTGAAAATAAAAAATATTATTCGACCACAGATTTATAAATTTCCATAATCGTCTAATAAACTTCCAACAATTAAAACCCCTTTAGTAATTTATTAAGAAACTTTGGCTGGCTCATAAACATCGACGAATAATATTTTGAAAGGAAGATATTAAAAGTATATTTTGGAATGTAAATAAAGAAATTTAGCTTTATTTACAATATTGTAGGCCTCATAAACATATTTTCAATATTATAATAATTATAAGGTGGAAACAAAAGCTAAGTAAGTACAGTACTAACCACTCACGAGGCTAGTACTATCACAACAAACAACTTGAATGCTCTATCGTTATGTAAGTAAAATCTTTTCGAATATCTGTCTACTATTAGCTGCAAATTGGTTCAGAAGCAATTAAAGCATCAATAAAGCTCAGATTTATTATTTAAATACCGTTATTAATGCCGTGAGCTCATACGGCAGCGAACAATCGGCATATTTTTCCGGCATGCCTGCGCCAACATTGATATCTATAACCCATTATTCAGCGGATTAGCTTTTTGCTGGATGAGCCATAGAATATTCAAAAGGGAATTACTGGATTTCATTTGAACACTGCGAGTACGATTTTGTTTTGCACACATTCATTAAGCTAGTTGAATGCTCAAAGAAAATAAAGATGAAATAACCGAGTTCGGCACGTGCCTCGAAACATATTCTGTATAGCAAACGTAGAACATGCCTCTGCGTGATGAATAGGAGATAGCCATTATAACGGCACCGAGGATTACCCTCCAAGTGAATACACAACAATAGATCTATTCCAACTGCAAATCTTTCAATCAGACTATTAGGTATTTAAAGACAATTACTTTAGAATCCAGAAGAACAATGCTGATATTATATTGTACAGTTTATTCATTGTTTTGATCTTGCTTTTAGGTACTAACTAAAACAATTTATTGCTCTGTTAATTAAATTGCTCTGTTCTCCACAAACTGTATAATCATTGTTCATTAAATCATTGTTGACTTCTTGACGGTTGACTGGTAGACTGATCAGAGCCCCTGGCTTCGTAGACAGAGGCTCTATCTACCAGTGATCAGTCTATCAGTCCCGGGTTCTTCGAATCTCGGGGTTCGAGGGCAGATGTTTGTATGAAGAATATTTGTTCATGGGTCATGGACGGTCGTTTGTTTCTTTAGGTTGTTTTAGGTTATATTTATAATTGCTATTATCTATAGAGGCTAGTTAGGTGTGAGTTTAAGAATATTGTTCAATATTGTTTCATTAAGGTGCTGTCACACTGCTGTTTAAAAATGTGTACAAACGTTAGTAAATATTTGTTAAGAAACATACGATCACAATGTTAGAAAATGTTTTCATGTTAGATAATGTTAGTAAACATTTCTAAACTAGTTAAAAAATTGTAACAAAATAAAACATTTGTTATCATTTGTTTGTAAACATATAATCCAGGCCAAATGTTATATAGGTAAATAATTTCAAAGGTTATAAATGTTTGTTAACATTTTCCATCAGTGTAGGAGCACTTAAAACATTTAACAATTCTTAACAGAATGTAACAATTCCTACCATTTGTTAATTAATGTATTAGTGTTAGAAAATGTTTATAAACATTTTAAATCAGCAGTGTGGCAGCACCTTTAAAGCATTATAAATTAATTATCAAAAATTAATTAGGATTTTCATAAAAATGTCTCGTGGATCATTTAGCAAAAAGTTCTTATAAGAAACAAACAAATAACGGGCTTTTAGAGAAACAAAAAATATACAATAGCATCGTATCACGCCAGCAACTTAGAATTTATAAATATCATTTTATGCGAAAATAAAAATTACAAAGTACTTATACTGTAACAAAAGACTAAGTAAACAAATTAGGTGCTTAGCTAATTTGTTTGAAGTCGCTACAGAGTGTACCACAGGAATTTCAGAGGACCAAAGCCCGCCGCAATGACGACAAGCGGGCCCAAAATTAAAAGGTTTCATTTTAAAGTGTACGAAAAGGTTTTACAAGAACCAGCGGGCTCCCACACATCCAGAAGAGTAGCCTTTGTTGTGCAAATATAGAGCTTACGGCGATGAAATAGGAAGCATTATTCTTAATACTTTAGCATTATAGTTATTTGATACTGTTAGATGCTTGTTAAAAATGTAATAACAATTTAACATCTGTGTTTGATTTTTTTAATCAAAATACATTAAAATAATTTCCTTCGCATACTTCTAATGACATATACGTAATAGTTCATTAAAAAACTAAATCACTGATTCCAACGAGAGAAGTTTCAGGGCCCGAGTTGCAAATTCGGCTACCATGTGTATGATTATTTGCGAGGTTCTCGCTTCAATTTGTTCAACTCCACGCCTTTGCCTGAACTTGCTCTCCGAATGGCAGTTCATTGCGACGCCAATTGCCATATAAACAAGCCGCCCCTAACACGAGGTATGAGGCGATACAGAAACTTCCTTGTTTGCTCTTCTCGCTACATATCATAAAACGTCAGAAGATTAAACCCATTATTTCTGTTTCAAACAATTCTTGTTTGAGTACCTATATCGACGATGGGAATTCTTAGAATTTTCTGTTTACGCATTACGAATAATATTAGCAGAAACATTAAATTACAAATATTGGTAATAACATAAGCATTTCTTTTTTAAATAAAACTTCAATTAAGTAATAATTAATATTTTTCATGCATAACAATTTACAAATGAGAAAAGATGAATTAGTTACTTTATGTGATAACCTGAGTTCTGATTTAATTGAATTATAAACTTTTTTCATTATCACAAATGAACGTTCATAATTTATTAAATATAGTTAAAGATTATTTGAAAGTAAACCACTTCACCTTATTTTGGTAAGCCTCAATTTACTTACCGTATAATATTTCGGTGCTATTGCTCAACGAACGCTGCCGAGGCACTCACTCCGCTTGCTTCGCTCGCTAAGCTCGCACGTTGCGGTCACAATTCCAACCAAACCCAACGTATCTTACCTAAAATTACGATTCGAACTTGTAGTTACTTCTGTGCAGGTATATTTATCTAACTAAAATATTAATATTAAACTAATTGTACCTTGAGTATCTGTAAAAGTAAATAGCAAAGTTAGAAACATTAAAACCATTTTTATGCGTGGAGAGATTCTTAATGTTTTATAAAGAATTACATTTTAAATAGTTTGTTAATAATCTCCATACCCAGTTCAAGAATAGGAACTGGTTTTAAAACACTGCTTGACTAATAATACCTTTCTTTACACAAACTTTGCAGAAACTAAGTTTATATTCCTACAGTTTTGTAAATGTTCTTATTGTGGTTTGTTTTCTTTTTACCAAAAGGATATTTTCTGTGACTGTCTATTAATAGTAGAGTTGTGTTATTAACTTAAAGTGGCAAAATATTTCTGCAATAATTAACATTACGCTTCATAAATAACATGCTTTTGTCAGACCATGCTTATAAATTTTAAATAACCTCTGGATCAGAGTTCGGTACATGAAACTTGAATAGCGTGCTGTGGTAAAGCGTTGCTATGTAACATTTTGCTGTGAAGTTAAGCGAACATTATGTAACTATAAATAAACTGCAATAAAACAATATTAAATGGCTTCATTTATGTCAGCCCATTAATTGCTGAATTCATTTATACATGACGGTGGCTTTTTTCATACACGGCAAATGATTCAACACCACCTGATGTGAAGCGGTAAGAAGAGTCCTTATACGAAGACAGCTAGTGCAGCTTGTCCTGCTGTTCTAGCGGCCTACAACTTGCCGGCCCATAAAGTGCCTTTTCACGCCTCTTTTGAAGAAACTCAGCATGTGCCGTCAAAGAATTTCAACTTTTGGAAGTCCGACAAAGAAACGTATTACTAAACAACGTTGTCCGTGATGTTGAGGTGGAGACGGTGAATTGATGATTTCGAAGACCGGCACGCGTGTTTCTGAGTAGGAAAGGAAAATATGGGATATGGTTTTCTGGTTATCTAGAACACTTAATTCATACACTAGACAAGAATTTTAAAAGCTTCAAAACAAAAACGATCATCATCGTGTTCACCTCTTAAATCCATACATAAAAAGTGATTCCCAATAATTCGCAACAGAGGCGCTGCTGCCGTTTTCATACGATTTGACAGTCATTCGTCTTTGTTTCGATTTATTTTGACACTAGGGGCACAGAGCATACCAGTTCTGTTACAGCCCGTTATAGTCTGTATGCTCGTGTAATATCGATGGTCAGTAGGCTTTGAAAAAAAATTTTACACTCTACTTTTTTTAAAATAGCCGAGTGTGTTCCAACTAGAAAAATATAATTAATGGACTAGCAAATGCAAAATGTTCAGCAGCATTGGCAGATCAAAGTTTACAAGTTTATTAAAAAGTTGAGCGTATGACCTATTTCAGCGCCCACATTGTGAAGCTTACAGAAAGTTTGCGCTTGGCCTAACTTCGAGCGAGATTTTACCTCTACATAGTTTTAAGTCAACTTTAACATCTTTTCTTACATGTTGCCTAAGGTGCTTTGTATAGAAACTCATTTGAATTGAAAGACACGTGATACTAAATACTTACGTCTGATAGTTTGTGGAATTAAAACTTAGCTTATGAATTTGTGAAAACTTCTCACAGAAGTGTTATTTTCTACTTACGATGACAGTAACGTAATGCTACAGATATATATCTAATTCAAGTTGGAGTATCGAATACCTAAGTATAACACTTTAAAGTTTTAAATGAAATATGAAGAAAGGTAACAACCTTTCTTCATATTTCATTTAAAACTTTAAAGTAAGTTAATAAATACTTTTTTCAACTTTGGTACATATTGTCGCTCTTTGTCGAAGTATCATGATTGACATTTGCTAAATTGTTTAGGACTAGCAATTATTTGTACACTTATTATAAACCATCCGTCCGTAAATCTACTAGGGGTATTTTAGAAGACGCGCAAGAAACTCAGCAAAGCTTGGCCCTTCCTTTATACGTAAATAGTGTTGTTTGAAAAATTATCAAATCTGCAAAGTAAGCATAGTTGCTTACTTTACTTAACTTTTGT
This sequence comes from Nymphula nitidulata, assembly GCA_947347705.1. Taxonomy (NCBI): domain Eukaryota; kingdom Metazoa; phylum Arthropoda; class Insecta; order Lepidoptera; family Crambidae; genus Nymphula; species Nymphula nitidulata. The sequence goes on along the minus strand of OX374626.1, from coordinate 9,866,455 downwards.
AGTTAAAATAAAATCCTACTTTATTCAACATATTTAACGGGGTAGCTCTTGACATTTATCTCACAGATTCTTGATGATAAGACAGAATATGGAAGCGAGATACACCCTAATTTCTCAACCAGAGAGGAACTGGTTATCTTACCTCCAACTGCCGGAACGTAACAATGCTGTTAATATTATTGTTATGGTGGCAGACCTAAGTAAGGCGGTTATAGCTAGCCAGGCGGACTTAGAAAAGTCCCACTACCAACCAAACCGAGCAGAAAATTTCGAACCCCGGACCTCTAAATCTGAAGTACGTGGTAACAACCACTAGACCAAAGAGACGGTTAAAACAAAATAGGAAATACATTTGTTTCTATTTCATTGAGAGTTTATGTTATGTTTTTTGTTTTGTAAAATATCTTAGTCATCATTAATTAGACATTTTACTCTGTTTCTAGAATTTCTTTTCACAGACACTTTTTCAGTAACCCATAAATAATAATAAAACATTTTAAACAAATATTAAAACCGACTTCAGAAAACTAAAAAGGATAAAATAATTTAATTTAAGTAGGTACTCATCACCTAGAAACATATTTTTTGGAGTCGGTGCTTCACGTTCTATTATTTCTGGAAACAACTTAGCAACTCCAAAAAAATTGTTTCTAGGCGATAAGTACCTACTTAGATTTAATTATTTTATCCTTTTCAGTTTTTTGAAGTCGGTTTAAAATTTTTTTTACTATTTTTAGTGATAATTTTCTAACGTCAAAGCTAGATGGGTGACCGTAAGCTTACATTGTTGCTACTATCGTATGATTGTTCTAAAAAATCATAGGAAAGCAAAAATCCGCAATTTCGCATTCGTAGATGACTTTCTCATTTAAGTTTTTTGGATTTAAATACCAAATTACTCCTACTACTGATTTTGAAAAAAAATTTGTGGGACCAAATGGCAACTATTCCACATCGAACAAAAAAAAACACGTAAATCGGATCAGAAATCTCGGCATAATCGCTGTACATACATAGAAAAAAACATACCATCCTAATTGAGAACCTCCTCGTTTTTCAAGTCGTTTAAAAAGTCTACCCGAATACAATTCTAATTCCAATATTTGTAACTATTAAAGTACAAAATGCTATGTATTATTCAAATCAAATCTTGAGTCGATCCTAATCGAATCATCTGCAAAACTACATGTATAATAGTTGGAGTGCCCGCACAGCTGTGAGTGCCGTAATAGCGCGCCCTCGGTCCCTCTATCTAATGAAGCCAATTTTCCTCGCCCGCACCTCAGCTCTCCTTTTGAATTTTCTCCCGTATTTTCCTTGTCATCCATCTCCTTCCGCGTTTCCGCGCAAGCAGATTACTTTTGATTTCAAATTCCATCTCCATTGATTTGATAAACAACAAATTGTATAGTCCGTTACCATTAGCACTAAAGTGAAAAGCGCAACAGGAAATTCGATTCCACGTATTTTGCCTGTTGGCGCCATTTTGTTGCGAAATTAAAATATTTGTTTTTAGACTACCTGATAGAATTTGGACGTAATATTTTTAAGCGGTTTGTGTATTTCTTGACCTCCAATTTCATTAAACGTTTCTATACTACAATTTTAAAATAAACAAAATTTAATCACGCATTTTTTTAATAAATCCAAGTTAACTCGCGTTTAATTAGATCTTACATTATTTTTATACACCCGTCGTTTCGATTACTTTACAAATAAATATTAAAAGAAAACTAGTAAAAAATAAATAAAAAAATGGTCTAAATTGGTTTTATTTCAAATGTATAAGTGCTCGCGAAAATGTAAGACAGTACGCAAAAATAAAGTGAAAATTTTCTAAACTTTACGCTAAATATTAAAAAAAACTCACTAATTCAGCTCAAAGGCTGTCTAATTGAAAATGAATTCCAGACATGTCGAAGCAAGTACGTTTATGGAGAGTTTCCAACTAATTTTTGTAAACTCTTCGGCGTAGTTCGACGTGTGTGTTATTTATTTTTCGTCGAAATCTCAGTGTACATAAAGCTTCCTTATTTGCTGTAGTTTCGTCTGGGAAATATTTCAAAGCAAATTTTCTCTTACTTAAAGTTTACGCTAGTTGCCTCCGAGTCAGATGCAACGCAACTGGCATTTATGAGAATATGCACGAAATGCAGATACTCTCCTTTCCTTCAACGGCCATTCAAAATTACCGAGCCGTGCAGGCAACGGCAACAATAAAACACTGCTTCATGATTTCATTGTAAATATTTGAGTTTGTACGATGCCAGCGTCGTTAACACATTTAGTAGTCTCGCTGGCATTAAATTCAAGAACTTAAATTGACTTTTATGTAAGAGTAACATTTGAAATATTTTAGAAAGCCTCCACGTGAATAGCTTAAATTTTTAAACTAGTCATAATATTATGTTGGCATGTCACTTTCCGTGTGTACCTACAATTAAATAATTGATATAATCGTTATATTATGATTTATTATATTTAAAAATTTTAATGTGGTTTTTATACATAAAGTAAGTATTATAGATCTTTTTACATTACTTCAAAACATATCATTTGTAAAAGATCTCGTATATAAGTATTACAATAAATGTAGAAGCTTATGGTCGTTTAGCCCACATGCTCAGCGTATTAAAAATGTCTTCTTTGAGTTTGCGTCTGAAGCTTATATTGTTATTATTGTGTTCTCACAAATCCCTGTTTAATTGACTCATTGGAATTAGGTATATGAATTCATGATATTATAGCAAGACCTCGTCCCAATGTCGTTAAAAACATTTTGTACTACCACTAGTGCGATCGAATCTTGGTCATTTACTACTCTTTGAATTATCAAAAAGAGATATGATGAAAGAAGGTGTAATATAAAATAATGTCTTGAAAATTTTACATGAGATTGATATTCATCAGTAATATTCATATGAATTTATAATGCTGCCGTGCGATGACTAAAAGACCGCGAAGTGATTAAACCTAATTTTGAGTTACAAGCAAAAATGCGAGAAATGATGTCCCGGGAACTTGTATAGACTTTCAGATATTTTTGTGAGTTCAATATTCTTATCAACTTTTAAGCTTTCCATTAACAGTCGATTAGACTCCGGATCTCAAAAATTATAAATGATAAAAATATATGACCAAATACTGGTCAATAGAGAAAGATTTTATAGTACATATAAATTAAAATTTGACAAAATATCACTTAACGGTCTTTTAGTCATAGGACGGCAAAATGTTGTCATCATCATAATCTTCATTATATTTTCAATGTCTGTTGTGTTCTGCATATCAATCAATTTCGTATATTTATTAAAAAAAACATATTTAAGTAGGTGATCTGTGTATTCAGAGATTTATCAAATTTAAATGTTACTTTCCGTAGGTACTTATATTTATTTTATTCACATTTCATTTTTTTAATTACGTCATTAATCTTGTCGCGAGATCTTTGAGAAACAAAGAAAGCCGCTTGTTTTATTTCACTCATTGAAACATTTAACAATATTTTGAAGTACTGTAATATCTACAGATATCCGAAAATTAATGAACAGCGCTAAAATGCCAAAGTTTTTGGTAGCAAAACACAAAGTTAAGAATTAACCCGCTACCTTCCTCATCCCTCATCCGAAATAAAAATAACTTCACTGGCGCAACAATAACTTGTAGAAGTTCAGAAAAATATAACCTACCGGAAGCACAGAATTTATCCAATTTGTCAAGAGAGGAAAAAATTCTTTTTATTTTTACTGCACGGCCAAGACCGCAAACTAGAGTCTTCTTTTTTCCTCATTTTCTGAATGTATAAAGGAAATGTACACCATAATGTGGCATGTTGTTTGTCAAGTGACATTTTTTAACAGTACAGTCAGCATCAGAAAAATATCTAAGCTTTCAGCTCAAAAATAACTATGACGTTTTAGAAAAGCAACCGTATTGGTGCAATATTAGATCCGCCTTTCGCTTGTCAAACATTTATGTCATGCTACAAACAACACATGATTTTTATCATTTTAATGTTAGAATTTATTTTTTGAAACTGCGGATACTTTTTATCACTCTGAGAGCTCTACTAGTGACACTTTAAAGAGTTCTAATTCGAATTTAATAGTTATTGACGTATCAAAATCAATTGAGAGACAATATTTTTTGAGCTACAAAATCCTGAAAGATGTCGTTTTTTAAAACAAACCTCTGGTTGTCATACTTTAAATTTCATTTTATATATGTCACGCTGCGGATACAAATTATACAGCCATATGCTTACAAGGGAAAATAAGTAATACTTCAAAGTCCCTCAAATACCAGCAAACTGGCGTCTTCACAACAATAGGAAACCCGGTATATAACCTTGGTAAATCCAGTACAAATCGGTTATAATTTGTTATGTAATAAAGTCAAGAAATATCACTTAACAAATTAACGATTGTTACAAAATACCTATTTGTATGAGACGGAACAAAATACTTAAAATAAAATCTTTTTAACCCATTAAGCATCAGATTACAGACACAATTGATTTTTCAATCGCCGTAGACCTCCAGAGGTATAACGCCGCTTGACAGAATAATACCGTGAATTATCTAAACGAAAACAACTTTTAAAACGCGAGCATCGCGAATGTTTCTAAATATTCACACGAAGATTGCAGTTAGGTATTGATATCGACAGCTTGGCCAGAGGATCTGAGGGCCTAGACAAGATGCCATTTGACAATCGCTACCGTTATCGCTAAATGGAAAATGTATGGGATTTGACATTTATTTATTTATTTAAAGACTTTTACTAGCTTACAGTAAAACCAAAACGCCAAAAGTTAGTTAAATAGTAAGTACTTAATTGAAATTAAAAAGTCATAAGTCTAGAGATCCACCACCAAAACTAAGTAGTAAGATTAATATGTCAATCAACTCTACAAATTGTCAATATAAGACATTTACAATCTTCTTCTTCTTCTTTTTGGTTGTTGGCGTTGTCATTGATTTCGCCAGAATCCACATTTACAATCGAAAGTCAATTGGGAGCTTATGTCAAATCCCATACATTTTCCCATTTTCCATCGAAAAGCATCTTGTCTAGGCCCTCTGAAACGTTATCACTTAATATTAACAATCATATTCATCATCATCACCACCAGTCTATATACATCCCACTATATCTGGCCTTCCTACATGGGGGATACATATGAGGAGTTTGGGCCATAACACTAGCACTCAGGCTCGACGCGAGTTGGTGGGTTAAAGCGGTTGCAGTTACAACCGAGACCAACGGCTTTCCGAAGCTCGAGATTGTAAATTTTGATTGATCCATCCCAGGATCGACCATGGCGAAAGTTGCTTTGTTTTCGTAATCGAAACCAGAGCGCTCAAACCACCGAACTCCTCATATTAACAGTGTTATATCCCAGATACAACTTCAATTATAAAATTCAATTATTTTTGCAAATCTTAAGCAATAAATTAGTTCACAAACATACGTCGCGTTACTTAGTTATCATTAATTTTGATGAATTTATTTCCAAGTCGGTTCATCGATATTTATTATTATAGAAAAGAAGACAGCGGTTGCTTAAAATATATATATCAATGTGATACTTATTACCTAATAATAATGTAGTTATGTAATAATTCAAATTGTAATATAAAGTACTGACTGCAGTCACGATATTATGCTCGTACCTACTCTCTGCCGTCAGCATATCTAAGCAATAAAGTAAGTCGCCTTTAGTCCATATAACGCCAACTAGCATCGAACGATATCTCATAACTCGTGTATGAGCTCAAGTTTAGCAATATTTTTCTGAGTTTATGAAAACTGACTCGTAGCATTTCACGCGATGTTTCCAGGGTCTGTTAGAATTTCCTACAATTTACACTGAATGACGTAAACAATCTTATCAGGGCAAAGTCAAAATCAACGCCTATTACGGAGGTAAACCTATAACGAAATAACACTTATTTTTAATTTTTTTAATCTTTTTTGGTTGTCAAAACAAGATCAATAAGTATACCTCCGTAATAGGCGTTGATTTTGACTACCGCCGTAAACAAAAACTTACAAAAATTTACTTAAATTAAAAAAGTATATTTAAATAAAATCCTGGCTGATTGGTCTGCGCCCTGATTGTGATGTCAAACGTAATTTTACGGCGTTCACCAAATGAACTTATAAAATATGAATTTAGATACTTTGTAAGAGAGAAACTGATTTGACAGCTTTTTCGCAAACAATTCAGAAAAAAACATTTCGAAAAGATCAAAACCCGCATTGGGGGCACAAAGGCCACTGTTTGGGAATTTGATTGTATGGTTTTGTGATGATTACTACATTTATCGTTTTATAATAGAACATCAATGCCAAGACTAACTATAAATGAGGAAATTACTCTGTCTGTCTGCCTGTTTGCTACGTTTTCACTTCTAAAAAGTTGTACTGTGGAGTACATCCTCATACCTTCCTTACCATAACCATAGGTGACCTTAACCGACATCCGCCTGGGCTACGACTAATCTAACTATAAAGCTCTCAAGACAACTAAAACTATCTATACCTACTTATGAATAAAAATATTGCCAACCACTGTCAGGACGATTGAAGGCAGCGCCACACGACAGGCAATAACTCGTATAAACGCACGTTCAGCCATATTTCTCGGCGTCTAAGCTGAGCCCACCGGCAGCATTTCACGCGACGCTCCCCGGTTTTTCGATGTACGGTTTCCGCGCCACAATAACGTTTTATTTACGGTTGAGCTGCAGCTATGGAGTACGGTCACGACTCACGAAGCGAGTGTTGGTAAGTGAATCTTGCAAAACTCGCGTAATTTAAACCGGTCGGGCATTCCGAGTTTGGTTATATGAGGTGGAAATCTCTTTTAAAGCGTATGATGCATTAAACTTTTACCAGGTACTACTTTTAGTATCTACTGTACCGCATTAAGACGAATACGTTGAATGTTTTTGGTAGTTCGCACCACACATTAAAAACTACGGTTAGTTGAATATTTTTAAAATTTCTGGGTTAAAGGTAAGTAAAGTAAAGGTTTCTGCATGTCATAATGCAGAAACCATATACAATAGGTTTTAATTTGTTAAGGAGATTTTGGCGGGCCGGTAAAGCAAGAAACGTGAAGTCCCCGGCCCAATTCACTACAATTTATATGAAAACGAAAAACGAGTGAATTGATTTATATTATTTATCAATAAATTTGATTAAACTCAGATAAAACAGCCTCCAAAACAATTAAATAAACGACTTCAAGAGATGCTATAAATATTTGGAAATATCAAAGTATTTAAACTAAAATTATATATTCGTAAACTCACGTTTACCTATTACGAGTACGCAGCCAAAATTAAGCTCCAGTGCTTGTTCTAGCGTAGCGTGTGTGTGTTTTATGTAATTAATAAGTAATATTTATTTGATTTACTTATTATATATTTCAATTAGCAACTTCGTTACCCTATTAACCTTCATGTTAGTCTGTAGCGAAGCTTACCCTTAAGATATAAATGTTCTGAATATAATTTCCATTCAACGAATCCTTTGTTCTCAGTAAAGGCCCAAATAGTAATTTATATTCCAAAAACTTACAGTTCAGTTTTCAAGAACGTTGAGTAACTACTAAAGCGCCCAAATAAATAATTTAAGCAAACTAACTGTTATATCTATCATTCACCCTTCCAATTAATTTTTGAATACAATTTTACACGTCAATTAATTGGAGCATTGATTAACACATTCGATCATTTCCAATAAGCATAAAATTTTAATTTATGTTAACTTCATTACGAAGCCTTTATGATTTTCACTTTTAACTTTGCTACATTTGGTATAATATTGAAACTGATTTTTGCATTGTTTTTAATAGTAAGCTATCTATGAGGACCAGCTGGACGAGTGGTCTGTGCCACTTGCTATACAAGCTACTCGGTCGGGGTCACGGGTTCAAATCCCGGTGGGAGCAAATGTTTGTATGATGAGTACGAGCGTTTGTTCACGAGTCATGGATGTTTATATGTTAATTCCGTATATTATATACATATAATTATCATTATTTCTCCGTTATCTAGTACCCATAACAAAAGTTCTTAATGATGCTTTCTTTGGGCTAGATAATAGCTAGATAATTCATAGGGAGTGCAGATTTTTAATAATTTTATTTCAATTTAAACTTTTAGACTTTTTCCAGCCCACCATTCCATCCTCAACAATATAATCACATCTATTTATTTAATGAGTTGTGGGTACTTCACAAATTAAACATTTACCCCCTTATTATAAAACGCGGACTAAAGTTAGACCTGGTCTAAAGACAGTGACTGCTTCAGTTTTAGACCAGTGCTAACTTTCTAATAAGAGGGTTAAAGTTTTCATTTAAAATATTTTTGAATTAATTTTTTAGCATAGCTCTAAAAAACAATTTAAAAATCCGTTAGTCACTCGACTGTTTTACTGTCAATGTTATGAAGCTTTTAGAGTGTCCGCCATCATTTTTGCAAGTATAATAAAACCCACGATAAAAAAATGTTTTAGAGATATGATATGGGCTAGTAGTAGTTCGATGTTGGTTGTTTCAAATATTTGCCAACTTTATACAAAAAATAGTTGATTGACACTAAAATAGAAAGCCGTCAAAGCTGCATAATTACTTAAAATAGGTATGTTGGACAAACGCCCGTGAGAAATCCAAAGAGGCTCTGATACTTTATACTTATATAAAGAAAAATTACTTTAATTCTTAATTAATAAGTAAAATTTTGTTTTGTGTTTTGTATAGAAGAAAATTTAACGCAGTGCACGATTTCATTCTTTTAAATAACATTGAATAAATGGGTATGACTAACTAAATATTATTAGTATTAAAGATTATAAATGTTGACAAAATATTTTAAATTAATTTACATAATTTCTAAATTATATATACGTCCTAGCCTATATAGCTAGCCTATATACGTCCCGCTGCTGGGCACAAGCCTTCCTACATGGTAAAAAACACGAAGAGCTTGCGCCATAACACCACCACGCTGGCCCAATGCGGGTTGGTTATTTAATTGGATGCCATTAAACGAGATTAAAGTCAATCGAGACTATAATTTGTTTATTATTATAAAAGGCACTTAACGAAAATTCGAGCAATCACAAAGCGATTCGGTTCAAGTAAATAAAAACAAAACCGAGCTTGGGTTGTTATTTATTTTAATTTCAATTAATACATTTACTGTTTTTTCATCTCAATATCCTCGACCTATCGTTATATTTGCGAACGCGAAAAACGAACTCCAAAACCAAATATCAAGTGCCACAAAAGGGCACCCAAAATAAAAACAATGCTTTCATCAAAGAACAAAATGTTTTGAAATAACGGTCGGAATATCGAGTCGGTATGAAGGTTGTAAAAATATTTCGAGGACAGCTCTGGGTTATATTGGTGTTATAAATCAGCGTTGGCGATAGCGCAGTGTGGCTGCGAGGACGCGTGGCGTGTGGCGTCTCGCGCCGTGCCGTGCCGTGTCGCCCCGACACCGATGCATAAATATCAAACGACACGCCTCTACACTCGTCACTCGAATGTGGTGCTAGCACGATGCTGCTTTTGTTTTTATTTTTTAATTAGCCACCGAGAAAAGCAAGCCTGGTAATTAGCTCGCTCGCAGCCAGATTTTCACATCTAATATTTATCGAAACAGTAAAAGTACCTACTACGTTCCCCGATTTAATTTTCTATGGTCTAACTGTCGGGTAATGTAATATGATTGAATTGAATGTGTGGTATAAATATTCCATACATCGCATCAATGATGTGATATAACACAAAATACATACAACATTTTATTTTTGTAATGGGGAATATCTCAGGTTTATTAAAAATACTTAAAATATGACACAAGATTTTAAAATGACGACATAGTTATGTCTTACTCACTCTTTTTTGTCGAGAAATGCCACCTGCTGCTTGAATATTAAAAAATTAAAAATATTATAATGATAATTTACAATAATACTTTACTATGTATTCATAAAAAATAATGTTATTTTTAAAAACACAGTTACACTATCCGATAAGTCGGCCAAATAAAAAATGCGTTTTGGACTAAACGTTTCATTGGGGAAATCTATTATGGCGCATGATTCATACAAATCTATTAATAAAATAATTTTATTTTACCTAACGTGTAGCTTAATAAATAATTCAATGAATGAATTATATTTAACCCTCGAAGAAAAAAAAGGGTGTTATAGGTTTGACGGGTCTGTCTGTGTGTCTGTCTGTGGCATCGTAGCTCCTAAACGAATGGAACGATTTTAATTCGGTTTTTTGCTTGAAAGCTGACGTGATCAGTATGGTTTTAATCTATAATTTATGAAGATCTCTTCAGGCGTTCGATGACTATCCGCTCATTAACTACTTGACAAAAGGGTCTTACCTACTAACTTTCACAGATCCGATTGATTTGGGTTTATTGTCACGTCGGTGGTAGTTCTCAGATATGCTAACCTTGAGCTGATCCTGTACCATCAAACAGTCTGCGGGATACTCAATTCTTCATAAAGTAACTTAGTTTCCGAAGAATGAGAATATTCTCAATGAGATGGTGTTATATAGATGAACAACAAGATAACAGTTACACAATCATTGCTACGACATAATGATGCTACGGTGCTACGAGACTACGGATTATAGCTAGCTACGGTGCGATTCATATATAAGTCTTAGCGTATAGATCAAGAGCAACAAAGAACATCGAGTTTACCAATGAGACTAAATAATAACATTTTTAAAACAACAAAAATTTTAGCGGAGCCTATTGTATTGTATGTGTAAAAAAAGATAAAAATAAATATTCAAATTGAGATATATTTGCTTTTTAATATCTCGATTCGATTATTTTTTTCATTTTAAATTTTAAAATACCAATCTGTAGAAAGCGTTATTTTCTTGTTGAATCTGAATAAACGTAATAACACGAAAAGCTGTGGGTAGCAATACCCATCTATTACTTTTTATATAAAGAAATTTTATATTTTTCCAACCTCTAAATATTATTACTTATATTATCCAAAAATTTATTCGAAAGGCAAAGTCAATTATTTACATCAAATCTCATCTGAACATTGTTATGTGCGTACATAAACAATCATAACATTACAAATATAGTTCTCAGCACACAAAGCAATCCACTAACAGCTCTTTTACGATGAAATACATTAGAACATTATTCGCTTATCCAATTTATCAGTCCACTCTCAAATTATTTCTGTAGCCAGAATTTATGTTTCTATTCCAAATAGAAACATATCTGGAAACTTCAAATTACTTAACTAACCGAAATTCGCGTTACTTGTTTGTTCATTCGGCTTACACAATGAAGGAGGCGAAACTAAAATTGGGTACAACTGATAATAAACAGCCAACGGCATTGGAGTCGCGCTGAATTGGCATTATCAACATCTTATTAGAAAGGGCCGGCTCGCTCGCATTCACACTAACCGCTAATTGTTCCGTGTTTGTACACAACTTCAATTCTCTCAATTTCGGATGAGCCCTCGCATTTCGACGTGCTCAACGCTATTTCCGACCATTTACAAGCTTCGATAGCGATACCGTTGTAATTGCTAGATAGATGTGTACTGTATACTGCACAATACTGTCGGCGTGTTCAAGTGAATCTTGTTGCATTTTGCATAAAATCGATACTCATGAATGGGCACGCCAGGCTGTAAAGCCACACGAGACTCGCCTCAAATTCGCCGAAATCGGTTTAGGTATTTTTAGATGGCAATTTTCTTTCCGGTACACATATTTCCATTTCACCTAACATCATATATTTATTTATCATCACCAGCCTATAAACGTCCCACTGCTGGGCACAGGCCTTCTTACATGGGAGAAACACATGAGGAGTTTGGGCCATAACACCACCACGCTGGCCCAATGCGGGTTGGTAGGTTAAAGTGGTTGCAGTAACAACCGGGACCAACGGCTTAACGTGCCTTCCGAAGCACGAGGAGCTCGAGATAACAAACTTTGATTGACCCATCCCAGGATCGACCATGGCGAAAGTTGCTTTGTTTTTCGTATCGAAACCAGAGCGCTCAAACCAATACGCCACCGAGCTCCTCATATTATATATTTATTTATAAAATGATATTGTTACGAACTCTTTTTGATTTATTGTTTAAAATTGATGTTTTACTATGATTTTAAAAATAAGACATTGACAGTGAAAAAATTGAAGTGAAAAAATACAGCTGTTAAAGATAAATGTTTTGATTTTATTTAAGTTTCTTACATTGTGGTCCTTCGTTAGCCGAGAATATGGATCAGACAGTCTTGCGAAGAAGTGAAAGATTAAAAAAGCCGCAAGATCACGTCAGAGAGGAAAACTTCGATAATACATCGAAGCCCCCGTCACTAAGGTCAGCTCGTACGAATAATACTCGATCTAGTACAGCTTCTTTAAAACGATTAGCAGAGGCGCGTGCTGCGAGAGAGCTAGCTAAGTTAGCCAAGGAGAGGATTGAGCGTTTGCGACAATTGGAGGAGGAAAGATTAACGGCTGAACGATCTCTAATTGAAGCAAAGTTGGCGGAGGAAACAGCTAAACTGAACGTGAATGGTGATGAGGGAAATGACGACGGTGATCACGAGGTTGCATCGACATGTGGATCAAAGGTACAACGATGGATAGACAATAGCGTTCCGGTTCACAATCCTGCTCCTGAGAAAGATAACAATATGGTAAGAGCCGATAAATGTAGCGACATAGCGAACCTGACACGTGCCATCACGGAAGCCGTAAAGATGTCAACTTCGACAGCAAACCACACATCACCTGGCGATAAAATGCTGAGCCGCTTGTCAGCTCGAGACTTACCAATGTTTTCAGGCGATCCCATAGAATGGTTACGTTTCAAGCATGCGTTCGAGACAAGGACTAGAGTCGGTCACTATTCTGACGAGGAGAACGTGGCTCGTCTGCAACGATGCTTACAGGGAGAAGCTTGGGAATCAGTAGCTGCACGTCTTATAACGGTTACGTCAACTTCAGATATAATGAAAACTTTAGAGCTTCGTTTTGGTAGACCTGAATTAGTTTTATCTAAATTGATTAATGAGATTAGAAAAATACCCAAATTAACAGGTTCTAGATCTGAATTGATTTTACTGTCGACTAAAGTAGCTAATTGTGTAGCGGCCATTAAGGCCACAAATATTAATTATTTGTTTAATCACGACTTAATATCTGAAATTGTAAACAAATTGACAGAAAACCTTGTTTATCGTTGGGTCGATTTTAGTGTTAATTTGGATGCCCACCACCCTCGATTATCTGCTCTTGCTGACTATTTAATGCGAGAGGCCCAACACATATGTCAGGCTGGGGTAGTAGAGGTGCCACCACTAAAGTCTAAGCCATTTATTTCAGGCAAACGTACTATTTTGACAACGACAATGGCCGATGATAATTCGATTAACGTTGTTTCAGCACAAAAAGACAAACTATTGCATTGTATATATTGCGACAAAGATGGGCATATGCTAGATAGCTGTGCGACTTTCAGAGCCATGGATGTAACCGAGCGATGGACGTGGGTTTGTAATAAGAAGCTGTGTTTTAAGTGCTTGAGCCCCAAACATCGCCGCAAGCGCTGCAGAGTCAAGAAACAATGTAAGGTATGTAACAGAGGTCACCATAGCTTACTTCATAAATACGACTGGGTGAATAATAACGAGAGGCCAAATCATCCACCACCCAGTGACACAACACCTGAAACTACGGCTAATACATGGGCCAACACGTTGCAAAGTAAACGAGTTTTTCTAAAAGTTTTGCCTGTCACTATTGAAGGCCCTATAGGTTCTGTAGATATGTTTGCTTTGCTAGATGAAGGCTCCACGGTTAGTCTCGTGGATGACAGTATCGTAGGAAAAATTGGCGCGGATGGACCCAGGACTGATCTCAGTGTTCAGGGAGCAATTGGAGGCAAAAATAAAATAAATACTCGTATTGTGTCTCTTACCATACGTACCTCACATGGATCCCATTTGCTTGATAAAGTTAGGACGGTGAATAATTTATCATTACCTACCCAAATTGTTGATAAGAATGTTTTACGTCAATATTCACATTTGAATGGTATTCCTTTGCAATCCTTTTGTGGGCAGCCTACTCTTCTTATTGGCCAGGATTATTGGCATTTAATTATAAGCAGAGAGATACGACAAGGACGAATGAATGAACCGGTCGCGTCACTTACTCTGATTGGCTTGGTATTGCATGGGTATGTCTCTTCGATTACTAAAGATATTCCTGAATTTAGCTATCACCTACGTCAAAGTGAAATGGACGATGAGCTACATGAGCTAGTCAAGAACTACTTCCGGATTGACAGCATCGGTGTAAAATACGAAAATAAAAGTAAAGATGCGTATACACGGGATGAAGAGCGAGCACTTCATTTACTTGATACTAAATCAAGGAAACTTGAAGGTAAATGGGAAGCTGGTCTGTTATGGCGGTCAGATGATTTAAAGATGCCAAATAATAGCAAGAATGCAATGCAGCGTCTGATGATAGTAGAAAAGATAATGGATAAAGACTCTAGCTTTGCTACAGATTATACAAAACAAATCAATATGATGCTTGAACGTGGTTACGCAGAAGAAATAAAAGAAGATATTTCAGGCGACAGGACTTGGTTCTTACCTCATTTTGGCGTAAGGAATCCAAATAAACCTGGAAAACTGCGATTAGTGTTTGACGCTAGAGCAGAAACCAAAGGCATTTCATTGAATACCGAGTTATTACCCGGACCAAATTTACTAAATTCTCTGATTGGAGTATTATTACGTTTCAGAGAACGTGCGGTAGCGGTAACAGGTGACATTCGAGAAATGTTTTTAAGAGTCAAAATCATTAGAGAAGATCAAAAATCGCAAATGTTTTTATGGCGCGGAAAAGATAGACGTCGCCAACCTAGTAAGTACAAGATGACCTCTATGACTTTCGGAGCGAAATGTTCGCCTTGTACTGCTACTTATGTTCTACGCAGAAATGCAGATATGTTCGCTCATACACATGCACGAGCTGTAATGGCAATAAAGGAGCGTCATTATGTCGACGACTATTTGGATTCCGTTGATACAGTAGAGGAGATGCAACAATTAATTCTTGATGTTTCCAGGATTCACCTGAGTGGAGGATTTGAAATTCGAGGCTTTGTGTCAAATAAACCTGATTGTTTACCAGATGAGCCACATAGCGACACAGTTAATCTTCTTGAAAGTGAGAGTGCGCAGCGAACGTTAGGTATGATATGGAGACCTAAGACTGACGTCTTGGGATTTGATCTTAGTTTAAAAAAAAAAAATTCTGATGTAGCCAATGGAACGAAGAAACCGACGAAGCGAGAAATGCTCAAAGTGATTATGTCAGTCTTCGATCCTTTAGGTTTTCTAAGTCCCTTCATGATACGTGGTAAAATTTTATTACAGGACGTTTGGCGCAGTGGTGTGCAATGGGACGAGGAAATATGTGAAAAATTTGCAAAGACTTGGTTTATCTGGCTACAAGATTTAAAGACTTGTCAGAATGTTGGTGTTCCACGATGCTACGGTTTCAGTCAGATAGATTTCTTCCAACTTCACATCTTCGTAGATGCATCAGAACAGGCTTATGCAGCAGTTGCTTATATGCGCCGTGAAAACGGTGAAGTTGCGTTCGTAGCTTCAAAGAGTAGAGTAGCGCCACTTAAATCGACTACGGTGCCTCGACTTGACCTGCAATCCGCACTCATGGGTGCACGGCTAGGCGTAATGATAGAGAAGGAGCTAGACTTACCTATAAGAAAACGTTTCTTTTGGACTGATTCGCGAGATGTCTGGCATTGGATACAAAGGAAGCCAAACAAAAGCAATTCATTTATTGACAACCGAATATCTGAGATTAACGAATTGACAAATCCTTCGGAGTGGCGATGGCTACCTGGAAACTTAAATGTTGCAGATGAGGCGACTCGAGCAAAAGAGCACGTAGTATCACTATGGGTTACCGGGCCACATTTTCTTAATCATGAGAAAGCGGTTTGGCCCCGGATACAACCCTCTGTGGCGAAGGAGGAAGAAAGTGTTCTCGCAACTCACACTTGGACAAACTACTCATTGCCAGAAATTGATCGTTTTTCTCAATGGTTGAGATTGATTCGTTCGACGGCGTATGTTTTAGTATTCATAGTACGATTAAAGAATAAAACCTTTGTACAGTTGAATGCAAGCTATTTACAGCGAGCAGAGAATTTTTGGATCGCTCAGTGTCAGCGTGACAGTTTTGGTCAAGATATGATTAATTTAGAATCAAATTGCCCTCTCTCAAAAGATAGTCGATTAAAAAAGTTGAAACCTTATCTGAAAGATGGTATTCTTAGATTAAGAGGGAGAGCTGATGAGGTACAAAATATCGACACAAACATGTTAGATCCAGTTATTCTTGATGGACGTCATCAGTATACCCGGCTATTGACTAAGCATTATCACGAGAAGATGTTTCATGGCAGTACGGAAACAGTTGTTAATGATCTAAGGCAGAAGTATTGGATTATTCACCTGAGACCGACAGTAAGATTCATTCAGCATACCTGTCAGTTTTGTAAAATTCGCAGAAGTCAGCCTCTAGAACCACCCACTGGAAACTTGCCATTTGCGAGACTTGCTCATCATGTACGTCCCTTCACACATTGTGGATTAGATTACTTTGGTCCGATAGTGGTTACAATAGGCCGAAGACACGAGAAAAGGTACGGTGCGTTGTTTACTTGCATGACTACAAGGGCAATACACATAGAATTGGCCGGTAGCCTAACAACAGATTCAACGATAATGGCGTTGAGAAGGATGATGAGCCGCAGAGGATGTCCCGCAGTTATGTACTCAGATAACGGACCGAATTTTCACGGAGCCAGTACTGAACTAAAAAGGGTACTTCGTGAATTGAACCAAGAGGAGATCTCTGCTTTCTTCACAAATAAAAGGATAGAATGGCGGTTCAATCCTCCATTAGCGCCACATATGGGAGGATGTTGGGAGAGAATGGTAAGGTCGGTAAAAACATCTCTGAAAGCGATACTACGAAATCAAACGCCGAAGGAAGAAGTTCTACTTACAGTGTTGGCCGAGATTGAGCATACAGTAAACTGTCGACCACTGACTCATGTATCTGTGTCACCTGAAGATCCAGAAGCATTGACTCCTAACCATTTTTTACTTGGGAGCTCTTCAGAAGTGCCGTGGCTCGGACCTTGCGAATTAGTGGCTCGAAAGGGCTGGCGGGTCGCGCAAAGACTTGCTGATAGTTTTTGGACGAGATGGATACGTGAGTATTTGCCTACGTTGTTACCTAGAGGAGGTCGAGGCAAGAACGTGAACTTAAAGGAGGGGTCGCTTGTTTTAGTGGTGGATCCTGCATTGCCTCGTAATGTCTGGCCAAAAGGCATCGTTACAAAACTTTATTATGGTCGCGATGGGGTGTCACGCATAGCAGATATTCGAACAGTTGGTGGCATTCTTAAAAGACCCTTGACACGTTTTGTACCGTTAATAACTTGTTAAGGGTATTAAACGAGCCTACTAAGGCGGAGTTAGGTAGTGTCCTTGCATCTTTCTATTTTCTTGTTTATTATGTAGATGTTTTAAGTTTATTGACTCTTATGATGATTTTGCTGGAAAAGTAGTTTTTTTGTGCCGGGAGGAATGTTACGAACTCTTTTTTGATTTATTGTTTAAAATTGATGTTTTACTATGATTTTAAAAATAAGACATTGACAGTGAAAAAATTGAATTGAAAAAATACAGCTGTTAAAGATAAATGTTTTGATTTTATTTAAGTTTCTTACAGATATAATTGCGAACCTTTTCTAAAATACCTTCCAAAAGTACATAAAATAACATACCACAATTAATTTATATTTGTGACATTTATAAAGGTTGTTACATCGTGTAGCACATGGAAGAAAAGTACTTTTAATATTGATGATAGTATATTTCAATAAACTAGATTTATGATGTTTGTACAATTGTGTGTGTGTGTGTGACATTATTGATTGCTCTATTAAACTAAAATTATTATTAGTCTTTTTTTAACTTTGTATCTAGCGAAACATTTTAAAGCTTTAAGATACTACTAACCATAATAACAAACGGGAAAGAGTCAATCTTGTACTTCTAAAGCATTGATAAAAAATCGTGAACCGCATCTTTCATTGAAGGATAACATTACATTATCATTTTGTTCAAATTATATAATTGAATAGGTCAATATTTGAATGCAATCCTTCATATATGACATGGGAGGCGAACCAGCTAACGGCCCGCCTGATGGTAAGCGGTTGCAGTAGCCTGTATACGCCCGTAGCTCCTCACCAATTCATGTCAATTTTCCTTTAATTAATATTTAAAGTAGGTTTCTTTTATGTAGCAGTGTGATGGAATACTTTGTTTGGTACAGTAATTAATAAAATTGCTTTATACAAACTGAAAGGTTGAAATGAGGATGGAATTTTTATTTCACAATTTACCTATAATTACATAATCACCTTTCTAGGGCTGTTTTTAAAACGAAGAGTTAACTATGAATTCATAAGTAAGTTCTATAATAGAATTGTTAAAAGGAGTCCAGACACACAGTCTTGATGGCACCAGTAAGTTTTTCACTTTTTAGGGGACGTAAACCGGAACGACGCTAGCGACGATAGCTACGTTATATCTATCTATATCGAATACCTAGATGCAAACGATCCAACATAGAATGCGACAAATGCCGGCGTCGTCGCCGTGGAAATCTAATTTTGTTGAAAGGTCAGTACAGAATTATGTTGCGAATTGAAGTAATTACTATAGCGAGTTTGTTTGTTTCATACCCAAAAACACCTTCAATTTCATTATACACTAATAAAGCATCATCACCAGCCTATATATAGTATGTCGCACTGCTGGGCACAATCCTTCCTACACGGGAGAAACACGTGAGGAGCTTAAATAAACTATTAAAGCAGTAACTGAGGACCAATAAAGCATAAAGATAACATTTTACCCCTGAGTAAATACTATATTTGATCCATTTTTCAGAACCCAAGCATTAGTTTCCGTTATTAATAAAAATAAATAATATTATGAAAACAACATATTGATAATAGATGAAATCTCTTGGTTATATGTATAAGTCGAGATACTGTACAAGAAATGTAATACTTAGCTGGTGGTAATAAAAGATTTTTGACTGTATGTTTTTCTATATTAATACATCCTACATTTTCTTTTTGTATCTTAAACTGTTCATACTTTTGCTGATATGAAAAAAATACAATGTTTGAAGCTTATAATTTGTGAGATAAATAGAAAGCTTTGACACATGACGGAGTACCAGTAAAGTTGGAGTGAGGTTGACAATAATGTACATTCACTGTAGACTTCTGGACACGTAGTGTTAAAATATTCTATTCTATGATAAAATCAGTGACTGAGTGTGCGTTTCAGTCAAAAAGCAAACTGAAGCATTATAATAAAATCAAATCTAAAACATTTATAAATATTTGAAATAAAATATTAAATAGTAATATTTTCTCGAATGAGTACCTACAGCATGGGGTTCTTCAACAAAGGCGTGAAAAGGTTTTTACAGGGTCGGCAATGCGCAAGTGATACCCCTGGTGTTGCAAGCGTCCATAGGCTACGGTAACCGCTTACCATCAGGTGGGCCGTATGCTTGATTGCCACCTTAGTGGTATAAAAAAAAATGATAACACAATAAATTTTCGTAAACTTTATGAAAGAATCAATGGAGACACGACTGGTTGTCAAATTAAAATGTCAAAATGGTGTTGAGTTCATTGTCAACGGTAAGCCCACATCACTTTTTCAATTACAACAAAGCCAATTAAAGGCGGAAGAGGTAAGCAACTCAGTATTTGGGAGCATTCGGTGTGCCGGACTCGAAATCTAATTTGCGTGGTCAGTGCGGACTTTTGTCACAGCGTACTGTGCCAATTAGGTAAATACGACCGAAGCGGACTCCGTCACGTGCATCCGTAAACACTTACGGCTGATGAGTCCGCCCGTAATCATATTTCAAGTGCCCGCGTAATCTCATTCGCTCATCAACTCGCTACATTATTAACACGTTAACACACTGAGAGGAGACGTTTCTTGAAGATTATTAACTACAGATTTACAAGCGCTTAGTTTGAAAGTTTTATAAGACTTAAATGATTTGTTTTTCATGTAGTCGCGAGCTTAAGCCTGCTTTAAATAATAGCAGCACGTTTCAACTTAATCCTAAACCTCTACTTTCCTCTAATGAAGAGCCCCCATACTGATTTAAAGATTTCCTAAAAATTTAAATTAACATTATTAACTACCGATTTGCAAGCGCGTTAATTGAACATTTGTGTACCTACATTCCTGGATTTTTTTATGTGGTCCATAGTTTATAATGTCTAGTGCCTTGTTGCTTTAAATTCTGTCAGCATTTTTTAATTTAATTCCGAAGCATTTCTTTCCTCCAATGTAGGTGCCACCATACTAGCGATTGCTTGAAACATTTTCTAAAAATACTGTTGCAACAACAATAATGCAACACCGTTCTTGGGGGTAACTATTCATACTAAAAGTCGACAAAGAATTGATATTTCGAAGCACACAAATAATAAAGACCTGCTTCTTTTCTTTATAAATATCTTGACTAAAATAATACCACTTTTCATTACTAACGCAGACGTGTTTTATAAGTTTGACGATTGAAAATAGCGTTAGGCTCCGTGCGAACATTTAAATTCGACCTATATCCTTTCAGCCAGTTGAAGGGCTAGTGGACGTTGTTGTCGCCAGCGATCCCTATCAATCAAGGAGTCAATTTAAACTGTCGTGGGCTCACCAGGAGTGTCAAGTGTTATCTGCCTCAATAGTTAATGCCTGCAGATGCCTACCTAACTCACAGCTTTGTTTGTATTTGAATTTCGCAGGCTAGAAATTTTAATCCTAAAACTTGAAGTTGCATTTTGAGATCAATTTTCGTGACTTCAAATTCGACTGGATTTTAAAATTACCAAAATTAGAAATCAAACAGCTGATTCCATTAGCCTGCCTGATTTAAATAAACAGTCCGACTGAATTTTTCACGATTGGATAATTAATAACTCAGTCCGAATAGAAATTGGATGACAGATCAGATGTGAGATCAGGCAAGATCTTATTTGTTGAGGCATTCATTACGAAGGCGATAATTATCTGTTAAGACGTATTTATCTTACCATTATTAATAAATTAATGTAATACCCTTGTATACTTAGCATTCTCAAAAATTCAGTGTTATAGTCAGCCTTAACTATCAAAGAGACATTATATGCACCAACGTATTATCGGTTCTATTGATATTTTTAACAATAATGTTAGCTAAGTATTTTGAACTTAGTATTGTGCTACTTAGTCTTATTTTTTTACTGCTATATCCTTAATCGATCATTCACTTCCAGTAGAGTAGCTAATGAACTTACCCGTATTTTCCTGTTCAATTTAAAAGACTCGCATCTGGAATTAAGCAGGACATTTCGTGCGCCATCTGTCTTGGCGGGATATTAGAAACAACATTTTCCGATTGTTTATGTGTGCTCGGTAAGCTCTTCTTTCATTACAGTCGCAGACGTCGCTTGCAGGGAACTCCCAAGATTGATGGGCGTGCGATGGATTTGTTCTATTCGCGTGCTCACTCATCAATCATTTGCGGATATTTTTCCGTGTCTCAGGTTGTTTAGCCCGAATAGATTGTTCGGGCTTTCGAGCATCGCTCATATCGACATGTGTATCACATTAGGATTGACGTTTACGTGATACCCGCATTCCCCTGGCGTGCTACTGCATTATTTAGGTATTAACATAACGAAGATCGAGAGAAACATTTGGTAATTCTGTTTCGTAATATTTAAATCAGGAGATACATTGAAAAAACTGTTCTTAATATAACTATAAAATTACTTTCTGATTATCCCTATCCGAAACAATAAACTCAATGACTATAAGTTAAGTAATAATTATTTAACATCGGCATATCTTTGAAAAAAAAATGTTTTAATAATTAACCTAATTCGTACATAAGTATGTAGGTACTCTTAAATTTTGATTTCAACTTTATTATAAATGTTTGAAAAATTATTTACTAATAAAAATCTAAACCCACACACAACTCACTATCACAGGGATATCCCAAGTTCTGGGTAGCTCAGACGGTAAGAGCTGTCGCCCGGATTGCGGAAGGTCGCGGGTTCGATCCCCGCCTCAGGACGTAAAATTTTTCTAGTTTAGATTTTTTTTTAAGTAGTAGGTACTCTAAAATTTTATTAAATTAAAGTGTGACGCAAATTGAGAATTTAGATGAAGTAATATTTGAAAACGTATTTTCCACACAAAATTAGAGCGCCCTACTGGGGTTGCACCTCAATTTTACAGGAAATCACAGCCAAATACCACCTCGTAGTGTGATGGTGTAGTGTTGTGAGTAAGGCCACCAGAGCTCATAGAGGAATCGTTATCTTGCAACTCGTCTATGCTGTAAACACAACGCTCCCTTTTAATTTAAAGTAGGCAATTTGTGAGAATTACCCAGTACCTTATGTGTTACATCGCTATAGGCTATGGTAACCGCTTACTTACCATAATCATCATCACCAGCCTGTATTCGTCCCACTGCTGGGCACAGACCTTCCTTCATGGGAGAAACACATAAGGAATTTGGGCCATAATACCACCACGCTGGCCCAATGCGGGTTGGTATACTACCAACTTACCATCAATCGGACCGTATTCTTGTTTGCCACCCATGTCGTATAAAATAAATGAATTATGCTTCTCATTTTATTTTAATTACAATCAAAGATAAACTGATAATTTTTGGTACTAATTGAAATTTTTAGGCTTACAAACTAAAGTTACAAGGCATTGAACAAAATTAAAAATAAATCATCTGTTCTAGTCTTATTTAGCGTAATTGAAAGAGACGCTTAACATAATTTTATTAAAACAGTTATGACGTAGAGATTAAAACTATTAACATCTTAAATTTATTGTAATGAAAACAATCAGAACCCATTGATACCAAAATAAAATTGAATCATTATTACCTAAATAAGTGAGTTTAATATTTGAATTCAAATCACTTGACAATATTTTAGCATTATATAAATATTATATATTTAGGTACTAAAGTGATAATCTAATTCTGATTTCGACTGTAAACTACGTAGTCATACGATTTGTTCGTAACGTTAAGTCCTTTTATACGCTTATATCGCAACAGTTCCGCAATAATCCTTTTTCGCACATTTCAACGTGTCAACACTTATATATCCCAGCAATGTTAAAATGCATTATGGATTAAAAAATGGTGTTCAATATTGAATCGAATTTTTGAGGTTTGAACTTTTGTTGAAATTCACTTTAAATTTTTTAGGTATTTAATTAGTTTGACACATACTAAGTGTAATGTTGAGAAGTTTATTTCTTTTGCGAGGTAGTTAAACCGATTATTGCCATACTGCAATTTTATGAATATGTTATGCTGTGTTATGTTATGCTAGGTATGTTTTTGTTTACTTGGTGGGAGGCCCGTATGTAGGGTCGTCTGGGTAGGAACTACCGCCTTTCTTATTTCAGAAAACAGTTCGTGAAAAAGTTCACTGTGTTTTGGATGAAGGGAAAGGTAGCCAGTGTAATTACTTGGAATGGTCGGCATTTTATCTTAGGCCTCAGGATGACAACGCACCTGCATATATATATCAAATGATTTTTCCTTGTTATTGCAGGTGTCTATAGGCGGCGGTAACCGCTTACCATCAAGTGGGCTGTCAGCTTGTTTGTCATCTAGTTGTATAGAAAAATATGAAATAATAACTAATGAGATGACGGTGAATACTGAGGAATAGTTAATTGATAACTGTGGGTAATGTGTTGTTATTTATTAACTTGTTAATTTACTTAGAAATACTAATAATTGATGAGTTAATTAGATTTTTTACTATATTAGGTATATATGTATAGTTTATTTAATGTTCTTATTTGATAATTACATTTACTTTACTTTAATAAATGTCATTTTAAAACAACGTAACGGTGGCAATAATCAGCTAAACAATCCTGAGAACTCGTAGTCAGTAACGATTTAAACGTCCAAGTTCCAATGTTATTTGGTACAGTATACGGCTAACAATAGAGAGTAAATAGACTAACAATACCGACAATATTAAAAAGCATTCCGTTCAACGTCAAACTGTATTCAAGCCTGAATATAATAACACAGTTTTATGGAAAAACCGAACCGGGCAAACGCAGCGTGATTTTCATATTCATCAACAGTCCGCGTAAAACTGCAAGTCATTTTAATTTCAAATAACAATGCCCATGTACATAATAAATTGAGTTCATTCGTAACACATTTTATTATATTTTACTGCGCTATTTTTTGTAATCGTCTTAAGTATGCCCACTTTTGATAGTTTTTTATTCCTATTTACTTAGTAATTAGCGTCAGGAACTTTAAAACTGGGTATATATAACAACAAAAGAGCATCAAGTGCTAACTTTATAGATTAAAATGGCTTTTTTGCTTGTTTTAGGTATCTTTCAATGCATATCACTTACGTAGATTAATAGTTGTTATTATGTAGAGTAAAACAAAGCAAATTTATTATGATTGGTCTGGACTAATTTTAGTGACCCACTAAAATTAGTACCTAATTGCATATATTAAAAACGTACTTTTCGATTTATCCTTGTTTTTATCAAGACCTTACTAGCCAACACACGTCCTCCTCTTGTTCCAACTTGTTATGTTATTCTGCATAAAACTTTATTCTTGTCATGCACTTTTATTTCTCATATTGTCTTTTAAAAAATGCCATGCAAGGTAAATACGAATACTAAATAATCCTTCATCTTGACGCATGTGTTCCATAATGGTGACGTTAAGGGGTGAGAATAGCTTATATAAGGAGCTCATTTTTTCTCAAGATACGCAAATCAATAACATTAATGTAGAGCTTGATATTTGTTGTAATTAAACATTAGTCAACTTGAAGATTTTTTACTTAATCTGGTAACCATGAATCTTGTAAAAAGAATCTAGATGATTAAAATTAAATAAGACTACTTTTTATAAGTCATTCAATCAAAAACTGATTGATAACAAATATTGAGTATCGACTGGTCAGCTAGTTTTCCAGTGTTAATAAACTGTAATACAATATAATACAATGTAATTTGTGACAATACCTACTTATATGTGGACCACTCTGATAGCTATAAAGTTATCATAATTTAGAAAAAAATAATATCAATTTAAGTTTGATTTTGTGCGTCTATAACGCCTACTTTATTGTAACAAATACAAATAAAGAAAGGAAACGATATAAAAATTATATGCTTCAGGCCCGCCTGAAAATCCGCCCGCCCGGGAATCAAACCCGAGTCTCCTGGAGTCCGGCCAGACGCGATCACCACTACGCCAGCGGTGTATTTTTCATCGTTTTCTTTTTTATTTGTAATTGTTACAAAAATTTCATAATTATAAATTCCGGTCTATTTGACCTGAGCATCAACAAATCGATTTTAAACTTTGTACCGTTACAACAAAGAATCAGTGTGTTGTAATGTGCCTCTTCTTAAAGTTAACAATGTTCAGATATAAGTACACTGTAGTCAGTAGTAGCAAATTGAATGAAACAATAAAATCCGTCAATCTACCAAGTTTCCGCTGTAACCTTACAGTATACGGGGCACCGGATTGACCGGCGCGAGCCGATGGGCAAATGAATAAGTAAATAGATGACCCCTTTATTTAAGGATGTCACAATTCATAATATTAAATATTTCATTATCTATTAGAGCATCAGAATAGCAGTAACTTTAAAAATATACAACGTGGTGACGACAATAAATTAAAACATGAGCTAAATTAGTTCCTATAAATGTTTTGCAATTTTCAAATGCATCTTATTTATTTGATAATTTCATTTGAAAATTTGATGAAATAATATAAAATTGATTGAATTATTTCACAGAAATGTCATAAAATTATCAAAGGTATATATGATGTATTTGAAAGTTGCTCAACATTTTTATGACTAATAAAACCCATTTTTGAAATTTTTTGTCGTATTGTCGTCACCAACCTGTATAATGCATTCTTTTTGTTTATAATAATAAATTTTAGCAGAATTTCATAATAATAATCATCTGGTAATCAATTTCAAATATGTTCTTCAAAATTAAGGAGTAACCAAATATTACTAAAGTTTTTACCAAAATATTCAAAGTATTCAAAATATTTGTATTCTAAAAATCGTTAACAACCCTCACCCAGAGTGATAGAGCCTGTTTAATAATGAGAAATCAATAAACCAAAACTACAAACTACTCCTTTGTAAAACTCATGCTTTGAAAAAGGAGAATCTGCTTAGTAAAAAAATCATTTTTTTTTCATGAACAACAAAGAATAAGTCACAAGTTTCTTTGTGCATGCGGTTTTGGTACAGACAGACTGTTAATTAATGACACCGGTGATCTGCATGTTTTTTTTTCTAAGTTGAAAAAGAAAATAAGGAAGACTCTCCACGATACAGCATATAAAAAAAACTATTCATGACCTTCTATTTATGTGTATTTAAATTATTTTAAACACGTTCGTCAATTGTAGACACCTATAATACACATAGGTATACAGGGTGGTGCTGTCAATACGACAATAAATTAAAACATGGGCTAAATTAGTTGATAGAAATGGTTTGCCACTTTCAAAAACATCGTATTCATTTGATAATTTAATGAAAATTGTATGAAATATAACAACACAACAACATAATATAACATGAATACGATGTTTTTGAAAGTGGCAAACCATTTCTATGAACTAATATAGACCATGTTTCGATTTATTGTCGTATTAACGGCACCACCCTGTATACATAACATTGAACATTGAATGTGTGAAATACTTTGAAATAGTTTTCATTCTTGTTTTTTTTCTGTTTACATTACTTTGCGGAGTGAAGTTACCTTAGACTAACTTCACTATCCTACGTCCTATTATTGTTTTATAGCGTAGTATGTTGACATTATACCATGTAAATTATGGTAAACAACCCGAATACACTTCAAATTCCTATGGTATCATTGTTAACACCTAGTCACTTTATTGTTGCAGAGTCACTGTTCCCGAGATTCGTGGAACCTGTTCCCAACGTAACGGTGACAGTTGGGCGTGACGCACTTCTCGCTTGCGTCGTGGAGGACTTGCGCGGGTATAAGGTGCGTCTAATACGATACGCGAGTAAGGAGAGTGCGGTAATTTCTGACGCGGGGTAACTCAGGACAAGGCCGTTTACTGTGATAAACAATAATAATTGATAATCTGTTCCTTGATATTTAGAGGTGGGAGCATGCTCATTTTAATGTAAACGTTCCGGTGTAACTTGTCCGATGTTATCCCGCGTCCGCAATCACCCCACTCTCCCCTACGAACGAAAGTAGGTTAACAGATCCTCGGTCAGGAACGAAAGTAGGTTAACAGATCCGAAATTACAAAAGTCTATACAAACACATGTTAATGTGGGAAACTTCACAGTTTTTTGTAATTGTTTTAAGTTTATTTTTATTTCTACTCTAATCAGTCCCACATTTAATTTTGTATAATAGGTTTCTGGTGTTTTGTTTAGTTGGATGTGTCAATCGATTTTACTTGCTAACAGTACTACAACAAACTTTATCTAAATCGGTTCAGCGGCTTAGCAGTCAAAACCTACTAGACAGACATACAGACATGGTTACTTTCGTATTTATATAAAGTATTGGTATAGATTGTTATGTTTATAAGTATACAATGTGTGTATTAACGTTTGTAGTTGTCCCATAAACCTCATAGTGTTAAGTTTAATAGTCATAAAGAATCATAACTTCCACAACTCCACTCTAATACCAAATCAATCAGTATCACACTGCTCCAATATTGGTCTTTGCAACTGTGACAATGAGTTGCCAATTCAACCCCACCTGTTCTCGAACAATTGAAAGAATACAAAGTTACGCAGCAATAACCCTTGTTTACAGGCGTTTTATAGGCGTTACACCTTACAGCTCATTCGATATTAAAGTTATGATCCTCAAGATTTCTTTTGTATTTTCAAAGAGTTTTACAGCTTTAACAAAGAAGCTTGAGTGTTCAGTAGCTTCATATTATTTATAGGTACTTTGCCAACCAACTTTATTAAACCCCCAAAATTTATATCAAAAACAAACCTCGTCTTAAACGGCTAACAAACTTGTTTTCATTCATGAAAATATATTACTGAGATTCACACCGCCTAAATTACTTTCTTGTGGACAATTTTATACTGCGTATATTTTAGTTAATACTTTTATTAATAAACCTCATATCATGAAAATAATGTTGTTCAGCTATCATAATTAGAATTTCATTACCTTATTCCGCAAACTATTTGCTATGTAGGAGTATTATAATAATTCGGTATTAACGGAGAAACTGCGAGCAAGGAGGCTTAGAATAAATTTCATTAGAACTGTTAAGATGATTGTGGTTAAAACATCATGTTACATAATTATCAAGGTACCTACTGTTAAACATATATTAGAAACTTGAGACATGGCAATACATTCAAAACTGAATCTATGAATAATATATTGCAATCATTATATTGTTGATTGAGAGGCTATGTAGACTGAAAACATCTATATTCAAACTCAGTCATTTATTTGGAACCCGCAGCTCTACACGCATAGATGTCAGTTATCTCCCTTGAAAGTGGCCTATATCCTTATTCGGGATGTAATATCTATGCCGAATTTTATCTGAATCGGTTCAGTATTTTAGAGAGTGAAAACGTAACAGACAAACAGAGTGGAATGGAAAAAAGATAATAAACAATCATATGGTAAGCAGCTATCACAACCCTTTTTTAGGTCCTTGTAACTTAAACTGTCAAGCAAATTAATTGTGTCTGGAATCTGATACTTGACGGGTAAAGGGTATTCTATTCAGGCACTCTACCGAAGATCGCAATCACTAATACTACTTTGTAGTGTTTTATTCCTAAGATGAGTTCCAAAGCTCCTAGAGGGTAGGGAGTTATCTTGGGAGAAGGAACTTGTCGCTAAGGGTCGACCGAGACAAGGTTTTCGTTCACCGAGACCGAGAATAAAATATAATCGCGACCGAGACCGAGGAAAAAAATCTCGAAAAATTGAATATGTACTAATTTTGCATAATAGTATTGTGCAAATTTCATACATAATATTGATAATATGATACCAAACTAGCGCAGCCGGGATTGTTACCAATCACAATCAACAGGTCGATCAGGCACTGACACCCAGCGACGATCGTGGACATGCATGGTTAATTTGAATCCCATATCGTTCAACCGTCTTGGTTATGGCCGAGAATTAAGGTCATTTGTAGCCGAGATTGCCGAGACCGAGATCTCAATCGAGCCTTACTTGTCTCTTATGTTGTCTTTATAAGACTTCTTACGAGAAACGGCACCTTGATGTTCCAAGCGTCTATAGACTACGGTGACAACCAGACGGGTCGTATTCAAATTGTACCTACAACTCTTGTTGTACAAAACTGTTTGCGATCTCTCACCGCAAAACTTAACTTGCTGAATAAAGCACCCGTAACTAACACTATGAATACACCTAACTGGGTTGCTGGGAGCGTAAATAATGTTTTCTTTTTCACTGAATGGCTTTGCAAAAGCTACAGTACCGTATATTATGTTGTGTTATAGAAAGTAATTACTATTTTTATTTGTAACTTGTTTTACATAAAATATTAAATAATAAAACAGCGTGAACGATAGGAAGGTATCTTTTTTTATTTGTAACTATTAATATTTTCTAATTCTGACAACTTTATAGTAAAAAATAAAAAGATAAAACCTACTACATCGTTCAGAAAATATCAGCTAACATCGGCTTTTTAAGGGGAGTTCCCCTAGTAACGGACAACTGAGGTTAACTGATGATAAATAAAAAAGTAGCGCAAGATATCACTTAGATTATGATTTAATCAAAGTATTAATATTAATTTATATTGAACAATAAAGGTCACTTCAATGTATTCCTTATAAAAACTATAATAAACTTTGGTATAAAATTTCTAATGCACATAAGCTGGCACAATAATCCGGACGTTCGGAATCTCCAACCCCTAAAGCCGGACATTATTAAAAACATATTGCAGCGATTGCTTGTGAGCATTCCGGAATAATAACACAATACATGAGCTCATCCGTGGTGGCATGCAGTATTTATTTTTTATTTTTTAATATTTTATGTTTTTCTTCAGCAATACAATTTTTCTTTTGCCACAACCGGATATATTGCAGTTCTTAAACTTCCTAGGTACAGGAGGAGGGCCTACTTTTTTTTCTGCCATTCTTATTTCTTGTCACGCTTTTATCCTCTGATACAATGTTTATTAATCTGTTTAACCAACATGTTCACTGTCCGGTGTTATGGGACAACATTTTCATTTCATTTTTTTTGTCCGGCACTAAGGGAAACTCTCAAAATTTCATGTGCATATTATAAAACTTATTAGAGAAAAAACAAAAACTATTAAGAGTTTCAAAAAGCAAGGAATGACATACCAAATAACGATTACCATGAGCACTCAAACACAAATACGTAGCAGTAACACTCACTTCGATTTTATCCGATGCACTATTTTCCCGCCAAATTTAGCTATCAACCAATCTGTCTCACGTTGCGTTAGATTGGCGATTTCCTTTCCATGTTACCCGCACCCCTTCACCACATAGTTGCTACAAACGCGTTTCAACCTGCTAAGAATAGCAATGTCCAGCGCTAGGTACCGTCCGGCGTTAGGGAAACTCCCTATATCTTTTTTCAGTGTCCTAGTTTCCTCACACTCTGGTCCTCCTTCTTTTTAATTTTCTCCAGTCGCTTTGATTCCTCAATACCTTTTTAAATAGATATATAATTATATTTATTTAGGTATCATTTTTAGGAGCTCGGTGGCGTATTGGTTTGAGCGCTCTGGTTTCGATACCAAAAACAAAGCAATTTTCGCCATGGTCAATCCCGGGATGGGTCAATGAAAGTGATGATGATGATGAGGTATCATTTTATCTATTTATTTATGAAAGTGTAGTATTAACTGTCTACTTATTTTTTCTCTACTTTTCCGCACCTATCACTACTGTCAGGGTCAGGTAGATATCGCTTCTAGCGATAAGACTGCCCTTTTGTCA
This sequence comes from Nymphula nitidulata, assembly GCA_947347705.1. NCBI lineage: Eukaryota > Metazoa > Arthropoda > Insecta > Lepidoptera > Crambidae > Nymphula > Nymphula nitidulata. The sequence goes on along the minus strand of OX374626.1, from coordinate 9,835,126 downwards.
CATACCGTCTTATTACAAAAAAGTACTTAGTACTTGGTTTAAACTAGGACTAAGTGGTCCAGGTTTAATACGGTATTAAAGTTAGTACTAGGATTGTTATTACAAATCCTAGACTTACTGAGGATCAAATAGTACCAGAGTTAGTTCATGGATTAGTAAATAATTCACAGATTATAAATAAAAACGGCATTAATCATTCATTCATTCTCGAACCGTTCAGTGGACCGTTTCGTTTCTCTAATTGTTACTATTTTAAATGCTGATTTTATAGTCATTTAGTAACTTATCAAAGTAAAAATATTTAAATATTTGTTATTGTTCGATTTATACAATAAGTATGATTAATAATTTTGATGCACTTTTTCAAATTTTATAATATTTTGAACACCTCTAGCGTGAAAAGGAGTGTGGGGTTGTAGTTTTTTTCCTACAAGCATCTTAGTACCTACTGAATGTCAGAAATCACAATTATTTTTATTTACCTTTCCGTAAAGTTCTTAATAGATTTCCACTAGCCAAAATAAATTGACTTTAAATCGATAAATAAATATTTTTCATAAACTTACCTAACATGGAACAACAAAAGAAAAAAATGGAGTGAAAATTATGGGAGTGATGAAAACAAAATAAAGCTGCAATATTTTCAACATTGTTAAGCAATGCTAATCTTCAATGAAAATAATACCGAATGCTCTTATTATCCAAGGAAATATTACGTCAACTTATTGCTCAGTCGACGCACATAGTCGACTAAAACTACAATAAATATGTTAAAAATAAAAGAGCAGAAAAATATAATGATCAAGTAAGTACTTAGTTGAATTTTGCTTTTTTCATACTTTAGTCTAACAGAATAGACTACAGATTCGATATGCTGAAATAAATATTGTCTTATTGTATTTGTGTAGGTAATTTACCTACATAAATAGGTACAAATAACTTACAATTACATAATTCTCTTATCTCTATATTATATCCCCTTTGGAATGAGTTTATGTGTATGATGTATATTGATTGTTGGATAAATAAATAAAAGAAAAAAGTCATCATAACTATAATTTAATACTAAATCCATCCAAAATACATTTGATTTCAATTTACAGATGTGAAGAAATGTGTCAGGCTATTGTAAAAAGCAATACAGAATTCAAAGAAAAGCAAAGGAAATGTTACAAGTAGAGCACACTTATAATAACAAAAGAAGATGTTTCAGACTGGCCGATGTACTTGTACACAGTCTCAAAAAATGAAGAAAAAATAAATGAATCTAGGAAATGTACAACTAAATATAAATAATGTATAGTTTTTTGGCTTAAAAACAATAGAACTTCTTAGTTCACTTTTGATATGGGAACTATAGATAACATATCACAATAAAGAAATAAGCTGAAGTATTCCGAATTGCTGTTTTGGCACATACAAAGTCAGTACTACACACACATTACCCCGTGAAAATAGTATGATGTTGAGCAAATTATGAAATAATCATTTGTGTATAAATGAAATATGCCCAACAATTAAAATATATCACATAGATATTTAAATGTTTTGTCAACTTGTTGGAAAGAAAATATTATGAGTTTTTATTGCAACTGCATATCAGGACAACATACAGTAGGTTGCTGTCTCCACACTATGACCAATGTCTGGTACCTGTTTTATTGAAATATCTCAGACTACAAAATAATAATTAGCAAGAATTTGTTCAATCTGGTTCTCCTTTGGCTTGTATTAAGTTACAAGCCCAGTGATACACATAGTTTTAGTTCTCAGGTACGATTCATGTGAAGTACATGACCAGTTAAAAGATCTGCGTTATATGTAGTTGTAGTTCTCAGCATAGGTATGATTCAGGTGAAGTACATGACCAGTTGAAAGATTGTGTTATTTATATGTAGTTGTATTTGAGTCATGCACACTATATAATTTTGAAATCAGCATCATAAACCACCTAAAATATGGTTGCTTATTAGTCTTACTTTTCTAGGTATCATAAAAACAATTTTTACTGGGTTTAATACCAAATATCAACTTTATTAAATCGTAACTATTAATATTAATTACCTATCTATATAATAACACAAAAGAAATGTATCTTTTTTTTAGTATAATGAATATTTAAACTAGAAAAGAAGTTCATATCCCCAGGCGTGATCCGAACCCGCGGCCTTTCACGATCCGGGTGCGCTAACCCTAGCTGCCGAGGACTTGAGACCTCTATGAATTTCCTTTAGTCCATCTGTATTTGCGTTACAGTAAAGATACGCCATGTATACAATCAGTTGTATCATCTTGGATCTGTGAATAAAATAACATATGTACCTATATTAGTAGGTACTCGCAAACTATCTGCAATTAATATAGCTATTCATAAAAATCAGTGTTGATTGACAAATATTAAAAACACTTACTTCGTGGCGATCCCAGTTGCGTAATGCAAAAACCACTTGCATTTCAGGGCTCAAAGAACCTCCTCGAGGATCGTGGGCCAAATCTCTTCTCTTAATAAATCGACTATTTTCTGACCAAAACATTTAGTAAACCTATATTTATGCTTGAAATTTTCGTCAGTCAAGTCGAAGGGGTTGACTTGTTGACGATGTCTATTAGGATGACGACTAGACATCTCCAGTAAGTCAAAGTTTATTCAATCATTAAAATTGTTGTCATTTTTTAATAACAGTAATATTACTATTATTCCAAATTATTCTAACCTGACAACAAACTTCTAGTTCGCTCTGACGCGTCGACTGATATGCGCACGGCGGAATGGCGCGGTAGGCGAGAAGCTGCGCAATACAGCGCGGTGCAACTTCAGAGCGAACTAGATGTTTGGCCCGAGCCCGCGAGCGTACTTAGTTAGTACCTTAGTACCAAAGATAAACTAGGGGTCACGGCGGTTTATCTTTAGTACCATAGTTAGTCCATGGTTTAGCGTTAGTCTTCGTTTTATAATAACAATTTTGTTTAGTCCTCGTTTAAACCCAGTTTAGTCCTAGTACTAAAGTTAGTCCTCGTTTTCTAATAAGACGGATAGTGTTTGTTAATCTCTGTTTTGCTTATGTAAATGTGCCAAATAAAGAATTCCTATCTTACTTTCTATTTCTTATCCACAATAGTTGTAAATTACCGCCTCCATGGTCAAGTGGTTGAGACCACCTACCACAAATCTAGAGGTCCGGGGTTCGATTGCCGTGGGGGTAGAAATATTCTGCTCGGTTTGGTTGGTGGTAAGACTTTGCTAAGTACGCCTGGCTAGCTACCACCATCTTACCTAAGTCTGCCGCCATAACAATAATCTTAACAGCATTGTTGTGTTCCGGCAGTTAGAGGTAAGATATAGCCAGTTCCTCTGTGTTTGAGGAATCCGGCTGTAACTCGCTTTATCGTCGGCCTTATCCTCACTTACCATCAGGTGAGATGACGGCCAAGAGTTACTCCATTAAGAAATAAAAAAATATATTTGTAGAGCACGCCAAAGCGTACCGACAGCTTCAACGTAAGCATCATTGTCAATTGTTATCGTCATACCTACTTAGTTAGTACGTAATAATGTATAAATTGCTATCAACCCCTAACAGTATGTTAATGTGCTCTCTAGTGACATCAAATCCCACGATGAACACGTTATAATTGTATAACCGGATACGTAGCAGAAACTTTACAGGACTTGATTGTGCAGTGCACGCGGTAAAGTTTTAACAAGCCAACTTAATATCACTTCGCTAGAATGCGCCGCCCGGTATTAATCATGCACGACGGCTAGTTAGCGGAATTGCTGCGCTGTGACCAGATTTATGTAAAGACACATTTAAATTTTATTTTTAATTTAGATTTACGAAACATTTCAGTTTAAATAAACAGGTAAATTAATTCGTATTAGTCTTAAAAATATTTTTACCTCAAAAGGCAAGTTTTTTTTTATGAAATGGGATGATCACACAAAAGTTTCATTAATGCAATTCGATCCAATTCTATAAACTTAGTTCATTATAATACGATTATTGCATCTACTGCATTGATGTAGCATGGAGCAGCCTTCGTGATTTGCGTAATGAAACTCTTTATTCTTTTACTCTGGCAATTGGGAATGGGAAAAGTAGATACCTACTAAAACAAACAAATTATAATGAGATGTTAGTTTTTCAAAAGTCGTTCGCTAGCCGATGAAATCCGGAGTAGATAATTGTGACATATTACCTCTATTCAAGTTTATTGTTATGTTTGTATTCGCTATGAATAATACCAAACAATATGTAATTAATTGCTAACTGTGTAAAGTATAGCGAGCGGACTAAACATCGCTCCGCCATTTGCATTAATATTGCATAAGAGCTATGTTAGAGAAATCATCGTGATGCAAACAGATTAGAGCAAAAGCAAAGAGATAATATTTTGCTTGAAAAGGACCTAAATAGACATTTCAAACGTCTGATTGTCCGACGTTCTGTTAAATTCTTGGCGAATCTCACTGCTACTTAATAAAGAATTCTTTGTGAGTTAAAACTTATTTAGTAATCTACCATTTTCTTTGATTTGTTATATTATAGCGTGAGCAAAATTTTGATAAAAGATAAAAACAGTGTAATTTAATTATTAAAGCGAGAAGTACTCTCCATGACTTTGAGGTCTCGACATCTGTCGATTCGTTACCGATCCCCTAATTCCTTATAATCCAAATATGGAGCCACATCCCTATTTATGTATTCTGTGCCCTATCTAAATATCACTATCTCTATACTACATTTTCATTCCGGACAAAGTTGTCAAAATAGCAACGTTATTACCAAGAGGCGAAGATGGCGCTACCATTGAAACTAATTTATGTAGACTTTAGAGTAAGAATAGAAATGGCATTATGTTAATATTGTTAGACGTTGACTGTGAAATTTTCAGCGACCTAATGCTAACTTAAGTAGATTCTACAGTAAATAATAAATATAGCAAAAATATGTATTTGGTCTTCATGTAGTGTATTAATTCCTCAAGTGGTCCACGTGGACCGCCAGGAGTCCACGGGAGACTTGACGGACTATGTTGTCGTGTCAAAAAAACACATTGTTGTCGAGTTTTGGTAATATGGTAGAAATGTAGCTCCAGGGGGTCCACCGGACCAGCTAAATTTTGTAAGTGGTCTATGACAAAATATGTCTGGGAACCTCTGTGTAGTTCATACTTGTCAAGATTCACTTTGGTATCATACAACCAAGACCTTGGAACACAAATTATCTAACTGGACTACGAGAAAGCCTTTGATTCCGTTAAGACCTGGGCCGTGCTTCAGTCACTCCAGCGAGGCTAAATTGATTGATTATTGGTACATCCAAGTGTTGTAGTCACTGTACGAAAACGCCACAATGTCAGTCCGCCTCCAGGACCAGAACTCGAAACCAACACAACTTCGGCGAGGTGTGAGACAGGGCGAAGTTATTTCGCCGAAACTGTTCACAGCCGCGTTGGAGGATGTGTTTAAGCTTTTGGACTGGAGAGGCCTTGACATCAACATAAACGGCGAGTACATGACTCACCTTCGTTTTGCTGATGATATCGTAGTCATGGCTAAGAACCTGGAAGACTTGGACACAATGCACGACGACCTCTGTAGTCTTCCAAGAAGTAGGTCTTAAAATAAACATGGACAAGACGAAAATTATGTCGAATTCCCATGTCGTACCCACTCCTGTAAAGGTTGGAAGCTCTACACTGGAAGTTGTTGACGAATACATTTACTAATGATGAGATCCGCGGAAGAATTAAGGTCGCTGACATAGCCCAAAGAATTGCGAGTTTCAAGTGGCAGTGGGCAGGCTACATTGCAAGGAGGACTGCTGGCCGTTGGGGCGGAAAGGTACTCGAGTGGCGGCCGCGTACCGGGAGACGCAGCGTTGGTAGGCCCCCTAAAAGGTGGACCGATGATCTTGTGAAGGTCGCGGGAAGCCGCTGGATGAGGGCAGCGCAGGACCGATTGGTTTGGAGATCCATGCTCAGGGGGGAGGCCTATGCTCAGCAGTGGGCGTCTCTCGGCTGATATGATGATGATGATGATGATGATGAATAGCTAAATAGCTGTCTAACGTCTAAATAGCTTTTTGTTATTCTCTATTCCTATATATCTGTATTGAATTATTGCTCATCATTACTGAAATAATAATTATATTAAAATCCATACTAAGTACATTTTAAGATTTATAAAACATAAAACTCTATTATAGGTTGTTGTAATGAAAGCAAACGCATTCGTAAATAGTCTCCATTGACAAAATATTATAATTCCCGAATTAACGATTGTTGACTATTTTATTTCTAACCTTAGCTTTTAACTAACTCAAGCTAATAAAGAATGAGAACGATGAAAATTGTCTTATTTTATTTATTATTATTTTAGCCATTTTATTTTATTATTTTTATTATTTTATATTTTTATTTTAATTATTATATTCCCGCCTGGAGCATAATAATATAACTTTTTATCATTATCATTCTTTATTTGTGATTGTTACAATAAAGTAGGCGTTTAAACGCATCGAAAACGTTAAATTGTGATTAACTTGGGTCGGGGCATAAATTTTCGTCCTCCTTTCTAATAATTATTAAACAACGATTCTGGTAGTGCAATAATAACTTACTTATGATTTTAGAAATTTATTAGTTTATTGACCCAAATAAAAAAAAAACAACTTGTTACAATTCCATCACCGGGCGTAGTGATCCGATTCAAAAGTAAATATTGACAAAATCATTTCTCTTCCTAAACAAATACATCCTTTCAGGTGGCGTGGGTGCGTGTAGACACGCAGACTATTCTGAGCATCCACCACAACATCATAACCCAGAACCCTCGCATCAGTTTGTCGTATAATGACCACAGGTCCTGGTACCTTCACATCAAGAACGTTCAAGAGGTGGATCGTGGGTGGTACATGTGCCAGGTGAACACAGACCCTATGCGGTCAAGGAAGGGTTATTTACAAGTGGTTGGTGAGTATTCTTTTATTTTATTATTTAAAAAAAAATAGTACTTAAGTTAATTTTTTTTGGGAACAACTTGATTATATAGGACTCATTGGACTGACCAAGTTCAGAGATTAAAAACGAGGGACTAGATTCTTAAAAAACTCGAATGTTTTGCTTGATAAGTTTTAAAAATATTATTATTATATTTATACGTATTATGCTGTTGTAAAAGTTATTAATGTTCTTAACAAACAGCTTTGATGAGGTTAATTATTATGGTCAACTTTTTTAACCTACTGACTGACATACTGACTTACTGGTGGTCAGAATCACTGAACATTTTAACAGTATCTGAGCACTACTGCCGTACATAAAGAACTCGGGGCGTACATCGTGCTTCCGATGCACAATTATTTTTTGCACTTGTACCTCAACTTTTGTACTAAATAAAAGATTACAAAACAAAACAATCTTCATGCTTCGTATTTTAGTGGTGTTCCAATATACAATAGGTAATTATATTTTAATTCGGAACACAACATTTCAATATTTAATGTGGTTACTAAATAATAGGCTGGGGAAAAAGTTTCTTCGCATTTTTTAAGAAATTGAAAACAAATTTTAAATTAGTTTATTTACATTTAACTAAAGTATGTAGGTACCATTTTGTTCGATAACTTTTTGCCATCTTGTAGGTAGGGACATGATCTCATTGCTATAGAAATTTTGGGGCTTCTGATCAAAATACCGCGACAAGTGGTTTTGGCAGTCCTCTCGTGATGTTAACCTGACACTGCCTAGAGAATTCTGAAGAGAGCGAAACAGGTGTAAATCTGAAGGTGCAAGGTCAGGACTATACGGCGGATGCATTTACACCTCCCAGCCAAAGTCTCTTAATTTTTGCTGAGTGGCTAAAGATGTGTGAGGTCTAGCGTTATCATGATGAAAAACCACACCCCTTCTATTGATTAATTCCGGCCGCTTGCTCTCAACTTCTTGTTTTTATCTCCTCAGTTGTTCGCAGTAGAGTTCAGAATCAATGGTCCTGCCTGGTGGTAACAGCTCATAATGAATAATGCCCATCCAATCCCACCACACACACAGCATCACCTTGTTGCGAGTTAACCCCGGTTTCGCCACAGTCTGTGAAGCCTGACCGGCCTTTGTTTCGGCGCGTTCTTGCCGTACGTGATCCACTTTTCATCACCAGTTATCAGCTTCTTCAAGAATGGTTCGGTTTCATTACGTCGTAATAAAGAATCACAAATGAGTACACGGTTCATTAGGTTTCTTTCAGTGAGCTCGTGGGGTACCCAAATATCGAGCTTTTTTGTGTACCAATTTTTTTTAAATACGCCAAAACTGTTTTGTGGTCAATTCCCAGTTCTTCAGCTACGTCGTAACTACTGAAATGCCGATGATCTTGCTTCAGTTTTTCAAAAATGGCATCATTTTTATCCGTAATAAGGCGACCAGAGCGACGTGCATCTTTGACATCAAAATTTCCGGATTGAAAACGCTTAAACCAAATTTGTGCTACTCTCACAGACACTGCACAAGGTCCATAAACATCGCAATTTTTTTTCGCGGCTTATTTGAAGTAAAATTTTACAATGTATCGAATTTCGAAAAAGAAAAGAAAAACACACAATTTCCTATTTTGAATTTGGAATTATCTTTTTTAAAATCTAAACTTTTAGTGATACCAAAACCAGCCAGATACAAATAGTACAGCCAAAGAGAATTTATTACAAGTTCATAAATACTATAATGCGAAAAGACTTTTTCCCCAACCTACAAACAACGATTATATCGCTTTATTAAAAAGATAACATAATTTTAAAACAGATTTTGTAGAAAATGTTCCACCTTACATTTTCCAGGCATGAAGCAGTTCGCTGTATTTCAATGTAATTAGAAAGGAAGCCACTATAATTACAGGGCATAGGAATCATTAATTAATATAATTAGTCCCTTGTCTTCACAATGTCAACAAAATATTTTTTTTAATATTGCAGATGTCGACATATGACAGATAGTTGCCACTTACCGTTAGGTACTTTACCTGATTGATTGATATTCTTCGTCATGAACACACAATGCAATCAGCCGAAATCCCAATAGGTATCTAATATGCCATTTACAACCCGAGCTGACGCCTATCATTTCCTGTCAAAATATACTATGTTGACAAAAAGCAACATATTAACGTATCCTTTATGTCTCTGCACAATATGACAAATGGGTTCTGTGAACATAACGACAAATTTTGTACATAAGATAAGGATTTATAAGTAAAATAAATGATGATCTATTGACATAATGGTATACAAACATGACAGTCACCAATATTAATCTATCTTTTTTACCAATACACACTGTTTATTTCTATAAAGATCAAACTTTAGATAAATTAGATTTATAATATATATTTTGGTTGACACATACTCAATTATTTTATTTCCAATAATATTATGAAATTATTTGAATGTATTCTAGATAGGTGTACTCGCAGATGGATACGTAAATAATTTATTCCAAACTTTCGTGTGTGTTTCAGTTCCTGAAATATGTGTTGAAATATTTAATTTGTCAGGATAAGTACGCATGACGTGTCGGATCAAACGTAATACTTTTACCGTTGAGTGGTTCTTGTTGTAATAGAGTATTTTCAAAATTTACGCGTAACACTTGATGTGCGGTCGTCTGTACACACAGTTTTAAGTCGTAAAAAATGCGGTATACAATTTGCAACAGTATTAATTAAGTTAAATAATGACCCTCATTTGCTGATCATTACAGTGGATTAATCAGAATGGTGCCATCAATTTTAAAAGTTCTTTTTGAATTACAATAGGGTACTTTCCATCAATTTTTAATTTAATATATAAATAGTATGTGAATAGTTGATAAATATTGCAGAAGCAAAAACATCAATTGTTTTTTAGATAGAGCGATTTGTTTGAGGTGCGGTTACAAGTAGTCCAAAAACGCTCTGCAGAAAATTTTGCGAAATAGTGACGTCACCTTACTAGTGGCCACCGAATATGCTAAGCGCATGGACAATATTAATGTTATCTTTGTAATTGATGCGTTCACACGCATAGTTAATAAATAAAAAGTTGTTACATTTAATATGAACAAACCAATAGTACATTTTTTTTAGTTACTTTTGTTATATTTATTTCGCCACTTTTTTTACATTTCTAAGCCGCAAAAATTTGATACCATTAAAAAATAATACACTTCCAAAGCATTTTTAGTTGTAATAACTCATATTATTGAAATGTATTTTAAAACTCTACATTTTCACTTGTAGGAAACACCCATAATATGATTGAATATAGTGATAATGTATTTACGTGAGTCACGTTAGTTTACTTTACAATACGTATACTATAATATATTTTACACAATTTTACTTAATTTTTTATTTTACTACAAAATACACAACTCCACGTCTTTTTCTATGATTCTGTTGATTTTTTTATTATTTTGACATGTGTTAATTATATTTCTTTTTCACAGTTCCACCTGTTATCATTGATAACATGACCTCAACTGACATGGTGGTTAGAGAAGGCACCAACGTGACCATGGTTTGCCGAGCGACCGGCTACCCAGAGCCCTATGTCATGTGGAGACGTGAAGATGGACAAGAGTTCAATTGTAATGGAGAATCAGGTATGTCAAAATCTTAGAGAACTTATCTAATTTTACTACCATACAATACAAATATACTTTAATGCACACAAAAAAAAACATACGATAGTAGAGCTAGAATATACAACCTCAATGCTTACAAGCGATCTCTTTCAGATAACCTTAACATTTACTAAGCTTTGAGCATTTTGTAACGTATACTTTTAACTATATTGTGCTTATACTTATGTGCTAAATATCGCTTGTCCTCTGTTGCGAAAACACATGCTGGTTCTAGTAAAGGATCATAAAGAAGATTACTTCTTTATGATCACATCTATCTAAGATGTCCTAATTCTCATCATATAATTTTCTCCAAAGTGTGTCTCTATTTTTTTTGGACAAAATTAATGATATCATATACAGGATGGTGCCGTCAATACGACAATAAATTGAAATATGGGCTATATTAGTTCATAGAAATGGTTTGCCACTTTCAAAAAAATCTTATTCATTTGATCATTTCAAGACATTCGTATGAAATAATATAACATTAGCTGCATTATTTTATAGAAATGTCATAAAATTATGTAATAAATAAGATATATTTGAAAGTGACAAACCATTTCTATGAACTTATATAGCCAATGTCAAAATTTATTGTCGTATTGACAGCACCACCCTGTATAATTAAACTTACTTCGACGGACGTCTGGCCCAAGCCAGAGGTCCCGGGATCTAATCCTGGTAAAAAGGGGCAGATGTTTGTATGTTTATTGAGTATATTTCCAATATTCTCCGTTCTTTTATACCAATAACACAATCACTTAATGATGCTCAATTTGAGCTTGACAGGTGTGAGTGTAAGAATAATAATATTTTTATTATTAAAAAAAACTATTTCCTTGAAAAAAGTACTAATTTTTCTGTTTCCGATCACCTGCGCGAACTGCACACGCGTGCTGTTTCGCCAGCGGTGGGTAGGCCGGGTTTCTCCTGGTTAAAATAAAATGATATGTAATAACGTCAACGATGTGAAGGCTTACGTTACCTTTGAATTTAAAAAAACAAAAAAGAGAAATTCTGCCAAGTCCTGGGGTTCTCCCAAGTCCAGTCCTTAAGGCGATACATCGTGAGTATTCAATATTTTCGGATTTAATCCCACTTTTCTTACAATTTTGTTCTTGTTATCAAAAACGTTCAAGTTGAAGAGTTGACTAATTAATAAAGTAGATAAGTATTTTACAAAGTCCGAAACATTAAATGAAACAGTTTACTCTGTAGAAAAATTATCCAAAAGTGATTCATCTCGATGCTATTTTCCGTGTTATAAGGAAACGGACGAATATTTAAAACCCCAAACTAAGTTGTTTTTATGGAACTGAACTATTTGAACTGATCTCATGAGAGTTTTTTGATTATTAAGTTTTTTAATAATCAAATTATTTCCTTTTTGTTGCTTTCGTCACGCGTGCGTGCGCGTGCGTGTTGTATTTTTCCCTCGCGCTCTGAAAATTCATATCTCCACCTCTATATCTCAACCAAAACAACGCTTACGAGGGCCTTAAAGAATTCACTCGAATTGTAAAATATCAAGGACTTGCATCCTACTCTGGAACATGTCTGTCTTTAATGTCATCGTTCATTTGAAATTATTTACACTAATATCTGACAATAAACTAAGCTTTGTGCCGTTATGTCAACTGAATGTTATTGATGTCAAGACATGTAAAAAGAACATTTAATGAATATAAAATACGGCGAAATGTAGCTCTACATAATAATTATTTAGTGAAATGGACATGAAAATAGAACGGCGCGTCAAAACAATACTTAACTGAAATAAAGCCATTATTTGATTCAATAAATTCCTATTGTGAGATTGACGGCTAAGAAATCGGTACTTACCTATTTACTTTTGATAACTTAATTGAATAATTGACATCAGTTCTGAGAAATTGTGAAATGTCGAAACAAGTTACAATAAAATTCTTTTATTTCCTCATAAAATTGTTTGATACGACAAAAAGAAAAGTGAATAAGAAACGTTTTAACAGCTTACAAAAAGTGGCTTAATTAAAATTTAAAGTTTTATCTTTGGTTTTCCATAAAGAGTATTAGAATAAAATCTTTTTTTTGCTCTGCTTGATATCATTTACTCCCATTTGAATGTTTGATTTTGTGCGTTTATAACGCCTACTTTATTGTAACAATTACAAATAAAGAAAGAAAGCGATGAAAAATTGTATAATCCAGGGGGGAATCGAACCCGTGTCTCCTGGGGTCCAGCCAGATGCGATAACCGCTGGGCCACCGGAGCACTAGGAGTCAAAGCTATCAATTTCTTCATCGCTGAAGCATACAATTTTTTCATCGTTTTCTTTCTTTAATTGTAATTGATATCTCTTACTCCCTCAACATAAGGCTTCGTCTTGATGTACATACAAAATAGATAAGAAAGATTATTATCCTTGGGAAAGTGGATTCAAGTATATTACCTGGAAGTAAAATGTGGATTTTTGTTTATTTGTACAGGTAAGTCCAAAAAATTAGGACTTTATTTTTAATTTCTGTCATCTGAGGGTACTCTGAAATACCCCATTAGGGTTTTCAATTCCGCAAAAGGGGATCACGCAATCCCGCGGGATTCCGCTGAATTCATTATTCTGGTGGATCCCGCACCTTCAAAGCGCGGATCCGCGGATCCCGCAAATATAAAATTTGGCGCTTAAAATTTCGCGTAAATCGACAGTAGGACGAGCACGACGTTGCAGTTCAGCACAGCACTATACAGGGCGTCCCACGGCCATGCCACACGGAGGGAAAGTATATTAAATATTGAACGTAGGATATTTTACTAAAAGAAGACATCGTTTTATTTTTAATAATAAGTAGAACTGCATTCACAGATTTTTTAAAAATCGCCTACCTCAACCGGGAATCGAACCCGCCAAATGTGATAGAAAAATTACATGTATTTTATAATAGCGTTTGAAAGGGCTACTCATAAGCATTATTTTTTCCTAAATAACCTAGCATATTAAATGAAACTAAGATCATAAAATTTTTCATTTTATTTAAAAAAAAAAATTTATCAAATGCTCAAAATATGAGCCGTTCTGTTGTATACAAATTCTCACTCTTTTGATAATTTCTCTCCCTGTCGATTTACTTATTTTTGCATGGTGGATGTTTGAAATAATACGTCTAAGTTCATTTTGTAACTCCTGCACACTGTTGTACCGGTTCCTGTAAACTAAATCTTTTACATAACCCCATAAAAAAATCAAGTGGGGTTAGATCTGGGGATCTCGGTAGCCATCTAATTTGTCCAAAAGTGCCGATCCAGGAAGGAAAATATTCATTAAGAAACTCGGCTGTTCTCCTACTGTTATGAGCCGGAGCCCCATCTTGCTGGAATATGAGATTTCGTCGATCTGCATCAGGAAGATTATTAATCTCATTTCTTAAAATCTCAAGTATTTCTAGATATCTTTCCGTGTTCAGAGTTCCTTCGTAAAAATGTATTAAGAGAACCCGGTTACTTACAATCCCACACCAACAGTTGAAAGAAAAACGCACTTGATCATTAGTCTCGCGGGTGTCGCATTAGTCGGCGGGTTCGATTCCCGGTTGAGGTAGGCGATTTTGAAAAAATCTGTGAATGCAGTTCTACTTATTATTAAAAATAAAACGATGTCTTCTTTTAGTAAAATATCCTACGTTCAATATTTAATATACTTTCCCTCCGTGTGGCATGGCCGTGGGACGCCCTGTATAAGTGATCTGTGAGCACAGCGCGCCGCAAGCGAGTAGCGGACGGTTGGTGGCCTGCGCTGCGCTCGTCTTTCTATAGATGACGAGTGTTTTCGTATTCACCCTCTGGCGTTAAATATAAATTACTAAAATGATTAGGAGTAAGTGTATAAATAACTGAACTTATTAAACTATTGTTAGGAGTAAGGGTAAAATATAATTAATCCATGAAGGCCGCTTCACGTTATCCCAAGGGCAAAGGGCTACAACAAGTAGTCCATAGAAACAAAATGATTTCTGTAATCAACGTATATTAAACATTTCTTATATTAATATATAAGAAATGTTTAATGTAAGTTGATTTTTACACAAAAATCCGTAGTTTTGATTTGATTTTATAACATAATATTCTATGGTGCGGGATCCCGCGAATCCCGCGCGGGATTGAGTAATAGCGAATGTGGATCCGACGCGGGATCGAAGGAGCTGCGGGATTGCCATCCCTATACCCTATGTATATTTTGCTATTTTTTAGTCGTATCTTTACTTATTTTCAAGAATTTTCGACTGAGCCAACTACAACATTTTTATGTCATCATTTGGACCATCCAGTATAATATTACCTACCTCGGAATGATATATATTAGGTAATATATAACGTGTTTATAACGTATATATAACGGTAATAGGTAATATCAAACGTGTTTTAGCTTTGATAACACTTTTTACCGAAATTATCAATATTTAATGTGTTATACGAACATCTTTGATCTTGCGTCGGCTTTTCCTTGTCCGGAATAATTTAGAACGCAAATAACTCAGATATTCCACAAGGACTGCAAAACAAAGATCGATAAAAGTCATACCTACACGCTGGCATTTCCTTCTGATTTAAAACCGTGAATACAGAGACTATGTAACAAAGATTTTCTCTGATAAATATCCGGTCAAAACACGAAGGACGGTCATTATGTTGACGCTGGCAAAGAAACAAAACAGATGAAAGAAAATCTTTGAAGCGCGAAAGTACGGGTGTTGAGATCACGTGACCGGAGCGGGCGGCACTTCGGCAAATCGAGTTCGCTGGCTTCAAAAAGTTGTTGTATGATTACAATGTAAAGCAGATTATTCAAAGAAAAGGCATCTTACAAATGAAACAAAGTGCTTAAAATCTGCACCAAACATTGATGTTGGGTTCAGAAGCGTAAAATAATGCAAGCTTTTCGTAATTCAGACAACATTTTAATAGCTGTTCAGTATATTTTAAGTAAAAGTTAACAAAACCCCAACACTTATCTAAATATAAGAACAATTATAATTATAGCTACTTACCTAAGTCTCACTAAGACAAGGCAATGTTTATTCGTGCATTGGTAATAAAAATGGTATTTCAGTAGGACCCTTGTAATCTTCACGTTTGTCATCTATTGTCTCAGCTACAATACATAATGGATATCTGTATCAGAATAAGTACCAACACAAAGACGCTATTAGCTTAATTAACGACCGTTGCCCTGTTTTTCTTTTACCGTCTTCACCTTTATTGATTAGTGTCTATTTTATGTCTAGTCTACGCACTTAGGTCGCAATAATGTCGGCCAAATAAATATTTCTTATTTTTAATAAACGCCAATTGATCCTTCAGCATGAAAAGTTGACAACAAAAAGATAACAATATCAATTTAAAATACGGATTTAAAGTAAAGTCTAATGATCGAGCGAGGTGGTAAAAACAAAATTAAGTCATATAGTAGGTATCAGTCAAAAGAACGCAAAAATACCAAAGATTTTTTTAACTCTGACTAATTCATTATTTGTAATCTTTTAATTTAACTAAACTTTTAATATTATAAAGCTGTAATTTGGAGTGGCTTTACTTATTTATTAATTACGCTTACAAAATAGTAGCAAAACCTTGAATTTTTTTGTTTATTTTACCATCCTACATGATCGCCAAGATCTACAAGGTCGTACGAAAAAATTGGGTTGTAAAAACCATTTTTCGATACAGGGATCTGTTTGCACAATATTAAAATTTTAATGTGCTATTTCATTATTATAGGTTGAAGCGTGAACTAATTTAATATGTTCATAGTACCTATCAAAAAAGCTGTTTCGAATCGTCAAACTCCCATTATACTTATACATATGTCTATAAAAAAATTGTTTGCTAACAATTTTACAATGTCTGTGTCAGTCATGTCTGAATTCACATCGGTTTGAACAAGCCCCCTTTTGAGTCCACATATTATAACGGGCAACTATACTGTACTCTTAGCACGAACATTTTAAATTTCATCAAAACCATCAACCTATTTTCAAATAATTGATAGAGAACAAAATTAAATAATGGTGTCGTAATAGCTATCGAATATTTGATAGAAAAATGAACATGCCGCCATGCTATCGTTGTAATGTCATGTTTCCTATATAAATGATATCATCACCCTCAACGTCAATAACAAACGTTATGAAAATTTTCGAAAATTAGTTCCAATTCCAGGGGCACTGCTCATGATTTCATACAAAATCTAACGAGACGATAACAATACTAAAAATTTAAATGTTCGTACTAGGGTCCGCATTAGTGTATATGTAACAGACATCGGGTTAAATTAGCCACTTAATTTGACGTCTAGGCCATTGCTTAAACGCCGGTCATAGAGCGTAACGTTTGAACAGATGGCTGAACTATGTGTCAGCTACGTGGTTTAATTAGTCATTCAAATGTAAGCCTAGGCAGGTCGTTTAACTCGAAGAGCTTTTGTATGACTGTTTGTGTGATTGGTAGGTTCAAGACTATAACTGAAATATTTTTGGTTATAAATGGTCGTAAGAAAATAACCTACGAATCACACCAAAACTCTTCAGTACAAGAAGATCCGCCTAGGCATCCAATTAAGCTAACGTTCAATACGCCAAGTGGTCAAACCTTGAGTAATTCTAGTTCAATTAACTATCGGTCTAGGCATTTGATTGGATCCAATTGAGTGACTAATTTAACCGGATAGCTGCGACATAACAATATATAGGTATTCTTTGCTAAGGGTACAGAACCCTACACTGTGTGAGACCCGACACACACTTATTTGGCTTATTATTTTCTTTACATTAACATTTGACTAAGCAGGTGGACGTGCGGTCCTGAAAGCTCTTCATAGGCTATTTAACTCCATCATGCTCGAGGGTAAAGCGCCAAAAGTATGGCACTGGAGCGTGGCTCTTCTTCAAAAAGGGTGGCAGGACCCAATTGAAGAACTACAGACCCATCACGCTCCTGAGTCATGTTTACAAGCTGTTTTCGAGGGTAATAAGGAATCGTCTCACACGCAGGTTTGACGACTTCCGAACAAGCCGGATTCCGAAAAAGCTTAAGTACCATAGACCATATACATACGCTGCGGCAGGTTATAAAGAAGACTTAAGAGTGTAACCAGCCATTATGGTTAGCGTTTGGGGACTATGAGAAAGCCTTCGATTCTGTTGAGACCTGGCCCGTGCTTCAGTCACTCCAGAGGTGCCAAATTGACAATCAGTACATCCAAGTGCTGCAGTCACTGTACAAAAACGCTAATGTGTCAGTCTGCCTCCAGGATCAAAACTCTAAACCAATACGGCTTCAGCGAGGTGTGAGACAGGGCGGTGCTATTTCGGCGAAACTGTTCACAGCCACGTTGGAGGATGTATTTAAGCTTTTGGAGTGGAGAGGACTTGACATCAACATAAACGGCGAGTACATTACTCACCTTGGTTTTTTTGATGTCATGGCAAAGACTCTGGAGGCCTTGAGTACAGTGCTCGACGACCTCTGTAGAGGCTCCCAACAAGTAAGTCTTAAAATGAACAAGGATAAGACGAAAATTATGTCAAATTTACATGTCGTACCCATTCCTGTAAAGGTTAGCACCACGCTGGCCTAATGCGGGTTGGTGGATGCCCAATGAGGGTTGTTGGGTAATGTGGGGGTAAGTATGGGCCCCATAAGAAGGCTCAATGTCATCAAAAGGGCAATGGAGAGGGCTATGCTCGCGGTTTCTCAGCGTGATCGGAATGATGAGATCCGCAGGAGAACTAAGGTCGCCGACATAGCCCGTAGAATTGCGAACCTCAAGTGGCAGTGGGCAGGCCACATTGCAAGGAAGACTGACGGCCATTGGGGAGGAAAGGTCCTCAAGTGGCGGCCGTGTACCGGGAGACACAGCGTTGGTTGGCCCTCCACAAGGTGGACTGACACTCTGGTGAGGGTCGCGGGAAGCCGATGAATATGGGCAGCACAGGACCGATCGGTTATCCGGGTTATCGGGAGATCCTTGGGTAGGCTTATACCCAGCAGTGGGCGTCTATCGACTGAAATGATGATGATGATGAAGATTTGATTTACACTCGGGAACTGTACATTGAGCGGACTAGGAGCATGTTGCCCAAGTCCTCAAGTTTACTTAATTCTACTTAATAAGCGGATAGATTGCACTGCTGGTGACTATATAACCTGACCGAAAGTTTTTTCCACGTCAGAAGATGCTTCAAACAAAATAAATAAATGAAGGACCTAAGCTATTAATAAAATAATAATATATTTTTTTAATAATATATTTTTTCCTGAAAAAGGAAATAGGTTTCCTTTTATCGCGATAACCATTTCGATTTCGGTTGGAGGTAAATAAAGGGGAAAGGTAGCCAGAAAGAAAAAAAGAAAGAAAAAAAAAGAAAAAAAAAGAAAGTAAGAAAAAAAGAAAAAAGAAAGAAAGAAAGGAAACAAGAAAGAGAGAGAGAGAGAAAGAAAGAAAGAAAGAAAGAAAGAAAGAATTTTTACAATAAAATAATGAAAATAAAAATTACATCAGTGCAACGCCAATAGGCCCCTGTCTCCTGAAAAACAGATACCCTCTGAATAAATAAATATATAAAATTATACATATACATACACACATACATATAATATACATACTCACAAATATATACACATATAACATTAGACAAGGATGTATGGACCTCGCCCTTTGCTTTCCTTAGGCCTCAATCTTAGGCATCAGGATGACAACGCACCTCCAAGTGATTTCCTCCTTCAAGTTTTCCTAGTTATTGCAGCAGTGTGATTCACAAACAAAAATATTCGACATCGAGCTTGACGTCTGACAAAGACGACGAACTGACATTTGTTTTGACGTTTGCGCACTGCGATGCGTGAATCCGAATTTACTAATCTCTACGTCGGTCTCTTGGCTGTTTACAATTGTCTCTGTTTTGGTTATACGACATCAAGTACAATCGATATTTTTTGATTTCTTTTTTGTTGTGTTAAAATTGTATCGCAATGACTTCATTCAATATTTAATAGATTTCTTACATAAAGATATAAAAATCAACCACTTTTTAGTTCCGGTTCACGCCATGCTCGACGTCGGAACGCTGGTGTCGCCAACGGTTGTCAAACAAACGCCAAAAGTATGACGGCGCTGCCGAAAGCCACGAATTCATGGCTGCTGACTTTAGAGAATCGCATAGCAGGTGTCTGTAGGCGGCGGTAACCGCCTACCACCTGGTGATGCTTCAGCTTGTTTGTTATCTAGTTGCATAAAAAAACAGCTGTTTCTACCAGGATTCGAAACCCGGATCTTCTGGTTTAGTAGAGAGGTTTACTGAGCACTCTACCATCCGGCCGTCATGATAAGTAATGCAATTAATTGCTTATGGTTAAGTAGTGTATTTTGTTTCAGTAAACGTGGTTGATGGAGAAAACTTGACTATTTCGAAGGTGTCACGGCTACATATGGGCGCCTACTTGTGTATAGCATCCAACGGAGTACCTCCTTCGATCAGCAAACGAGTCGTGCTTATGGTTCAATGTAAGTTATCAATATCGTACATATTATCATTCTAGTACTTAAACGAAATAGAAATACAAATCTCATTTTAAAATTAATAAATATGAAGGCATAAAGTACCGACAACTTCACCGTTAATTGTAAAATTCAAGATTATTTCAATGTAGACAGCTATTAGAAATACTTCAACATGCATTTAAGCGGGTCGTAACACGGAGCAAAAAACGACGAACATCCAGAACTTCAAGAAAAATTAAAAAAGACGACCGCCTGCACGATAAAATATTAACGTCTAATTAAACGCGGAAAATTCTTAAATTACAAGGCGGTTACTGTTAGTTATAACAGACTACGACTCAACCACCGTAGTTAAACCGCTGGGGTTAAATTTGATGGTGATTGCACCGTTACAACACGATTCACGCTTTTATTCGAGCGTACTTTTAATGCAAACTGCTTTTAACTAAAACGTGAAACATGACATGACAATTTTACATAATTTCACAACGAAAGATACCTAAAATATTAATTTATAAATACATACCAAATCAATTACATTTTAATAAAAAAGTCCTGCATTAAATTATTGCTTACAAAATATCTTCACTGCAAAGTTCTTTAAAAGAGATTGAACTTTGTGATTCCTGTTATAAATATAATTAGAAGCTGAGACCGCTCAGAACAATTGGGCACTAATTAAGAAAATTAACCTATTTACCATAAAAGGCTGCCCTACTCCTCGCTCATATTTTAAGGACATTGAAGACAGATGCGCAAATTATCTCGGTATTACTTCCCCATCTGAAGAAAGAAAACGCCGGCATTTCTGCCGACCCGTTAACTTGCCCTCAAATTCTTCCTTTCGTAAGTACGTGAGCATTTTCTCGTCTCCGTTCCTTTAGAGTCAGCGTTCAGAAATATTATTTTTCTCGGGGTGGGCGTCGTTAACGAGTATTTACGAGGACACGGCGTGTCTACCTGACGGCGCCTTCCGCCGGATCGACCGTAATTGCGCCCAATTAGAGCGTTATGCTGACGGGAATACGGCACGGACGCGATAATGGAGATACTATCTGCTCGCCTCCGCCACGCCGCGCCGCGCCTCCGCGCTCTAGCCGATGAGGCCCTCCCCTAATTCGCATTCCGTATCTCCGCACGTTCACACTCCTCTCCATTTCTCGTAGGATACGTAAAATGTTCACGTAACTTTCACTCGATTAACCAACAAGACTTCCTTATGAATGCACTGTCAGTTTTCATTATACTTACGCACTGAAGACAAATCTTTATGACATCGTTCCTGATAATGTTATTATGTAGCTATTTCTCGCTTCGCGGCCTCTTTTTTCTTTATTAACGCCAATTTTTCTTATGATGCAAAAGTACTATTTTATTAAAGAGAGTAAAGATATTTTATTAGATATTGTAAAATGATATGAATGATAAAATTGTGTGTATAATGTAAAATCAGTTTTTAATAAAAATGTACCGATTAACTCTTAATTACAACGGATTAGAAAATGTCTGAAATGTACAGAAATGTATACTTTACTTTTTCAAAAATATTTTGTTTATATTTAAAACTCCCGGATAACAATGTATACCAAGTATTTTAATTCAATTGTAATGCTAAAAAAAAGAGTAAATAAAAATGTATGTCTTAATAAAGTTAATAAAGCTAATATTAGTACTCTTCACAGACTAATTTTTTTCACATAAAGCACGGCAAATGACTCAACACCTCCTGATATGAAGCGGAAGCCGCCTCCACCTTGCCGGTTCAAATGTGCTTCTTCACACCTCTTTTGAAGGAACTCATTATATACATTTTATTACATACTTAAATCTGTAAGGAGTAGTGTACAACAATAAAATGATTTTGTTTGAAAGACGCAAGTACCCGTTCATAATCATGTTATTATGCTGCTAATATTTCCATTAACTGAAGCCTTTGACATTTATACACACTGACTGAATATCCGGAAAAAAAATATTTTTATGTAATTTTAATTCAAAATCCATACCTACATGGAAATCACCTAAGTTGTATTATGAGATTAATTAAAAGTAATAAAAACAACTTTGAAGTAAAATATTAAAATAGAAAATAATATAAATAATAAACGCAATGGTTCAAAAGTGCCATTTAGATGCTAATCCAAAAAAAGGAAACCACAATGTATTACTAAGGTGTTTTCTTTTATTTGTAAAATAAGGAAATTTTTTGCGCTGCTTTTCCTCCTTCGACACAATTTCTCAAATATTTCCTTTAAATTTATTGAAGGTTTTTTTTAATTTTTTGATTTTAAGCTTACTTAGGTCAAAATGTGAGGAAAACGACGTGAAAAAATTACATTAATTTGCTATCATAATCGAAACCAAAACGCCTTAGCCTCTATTAATACTATTAAGATAAATTTTAGTGATTTTTTTTAATACAAAACCGTGACATCACTAAGAAAACCACAATTAATATGACGTCACCTAGCGGTACTAACAGTGGCCTGCGGTGGCATGTATGTTTGCTGGTAATCACGCTAAGCTAGGGCAGTTTCGTGATAACCTGATATTATTTATGTATTTGTTTGTTTATCTGTTAGTGTAATCTGTGGCTTATTGCAAATAATAGAAATCTATTTTTCCGTAACCAAAACTTTTCACATATCCTTAGAAACTATATAAAACTTTGGGATTTTTGTAAAAATTTCAATACCTGATTTCTAATGTTTATTTTTTAATCGCAGTTCCCCCCATGTTGTCCATACCAAACCAGTTGGAAGCAGCATACATTGGACAGGACGTTACCTTGGAATGCCACACTGAGGCCTACCCATCCTCCATCAACTACTGGACTACGGATAGGGGAGACATGATCATATCAGGTGAATAGCTTCATTCCTTATAACGACAATTTGCGGCAAGCGGAATAAATGATAATATCTTCATCTCTATCTTCTCTATAAAAAAATGCAACGTCTGTCTGTTTGTTCGTGTTTTTATAACTTGAGAGTCACTAAATGTTACTTACTGCGTTGCTTACTGTGGGTAGGAGGTTTCTTCGTGAAGGTTATAGGGTATCTCTCGCCAAATGAAGTGCCGCAATGAGTGTCATAGTGAAGCATGTCGTAGTTTTGCTACTTTTGCGCGCTTACATGGCTTATGATATCTCAACCTTATCGAGGTCACATAAAAAATGTAGTTGGAAATTGTAAGCTTGTTGGAAATTGTAAATTGTGAGCTTAATGATATGCTAAGGTTGACTCACGGTATCACAGTAACCATTTTAGAAACTCTTTCACGCAAGCGAAGCCAGGGGCAGGCTTATTGTATTGATATCCTTGATTTTTAGTTCCACGCCAAAAATTGATATGTTATATCTTTATTTATTATTTTATTTTTTAATAAGGAACGATAAAAATAAAACCATTAAATAACAGTATGCACTGTACTCATTAACCGGTATTGGGTTAATGTGTTATTATAGTCCATGTTTTGTAAGAAAATTTATGAAGTGGGACACTTAATTAGCATTTGAAATAGGCTGTTGAAAATGAATAGTAAAAAGAAATAAGCATTCTTATGCGGAATTATTATAGGTGTATTACAAAACAATCTTAGGACTTTATCTTAGACAATCCCTATTGAAGGGCTCCATTTAGAGTCGCATGGGCACTTGACCCCTTGTCCACGAGCTCGAAAATAGCCGTAAGTACAAGGCAGATTCTATTTCGAGTATTTCAGTGGACAGTGTACGGTAATAACCATTTTTACAGACGTGTGAGAACGTGCAGTTCGTGTTTAACAAATAACGTACACAAAACCACAAAAAATTGTGTAGATAGATATAAGACCTTGTAGATTAAGGACAGGGAAGGTGTTAAGATCATTGCTGTAATTCTCGCTCTCTTTTAATGCAACGTTTTTTATATTATTCTCGAACCTAAGCCTAAGCATGTCCAAATTCAAAATAACAGCTTCTCGAAGATACTGCCGCATGTGAAATATCATGACATTAGTGTTAATTTCCTTTCCATGTTTTTCATTTCTTTGTTTGTGTTAATAGATGCGTTAATTAAGGTGTCTTTAATTTTCTGTTTATATTATTATATTAACTAATAACTATAAATTTTATAAAATTAAAAATTAACTTTTAAAAAATGCTGTATGTGTGTATCATTAAGTAAATAAATGTATATGATATATAATACAAAACCACTCATCTCAATGCATGTCTTCTAGAAATTACGAACGCTATTCACGTCACATGATAAAAGTAAGGCTAAGTGGATCACGAACCGCTCATATTTTTGTCAACAGGAAATAAACACGTCACATCTTTGAGTGATGACAGCTACAGCAGGAAAATGAAATTAACGATACGAAAAGTGTCGTCTAGAGACTTTTCGTCGTACCGATGCGTCGCAAAGAACTCCCTTGGAGAGACTGACGGTCTCATAAGACTGGATGGTGAGAATAATAAATAGCTTTTGTAATGAAATAAAGACAAAAAATAAACCTTCAGAGAAACACCAATAATTTAATAGTCCATTGAATTTTAAAAAATATCTTATTTCAGAGATACCCGCTCCATCAACTGTAAGCACAACAGTCAACTATGTTCCCACGTATCCTCAAAAGAAAAAAGGTAAAACATTCACACACTGTAATTACCTATTTTAAGCGAAATAGCCCTTTCAAATCGGTAATACTAAATTGATTCAGACAGCTAAATAATTAATGTCCAAACAACGACCTGAAGTTTCTAATAAAACCCTTACCTGGCCGATCAATTCCGGACTTACTGGATTAATTTTTCATGATCAACTCGATAGCTACCTGGTGGAAAATTTGGAAATTCAAATCTGGTACGTAAACCACGATTAGGAAAGCAATAGCAGTGAAAAGTTGAGGTGCCGGCGCGCTTTATACATTCATCGCGCTTCTGCAGACGACCGGAAAAGGTCGATTCTGGATTTTGTATTTATTGGTTTTGCCGCCGCGGCCCAATGCTTCCGTACAATTGGGTCGTTAGTAATATTATTGTGGGAAAAGCGATTTTGTTTGGGCTTTGACTTCCAATGTACCCTCGTATTGTTATAGATTTGGCCTTTCGTTTCTATTCTTTATGGCGTCATATGTTTTGTTCTGCCTCGAAAGCCTATTTTCATGGTTTCTTAACGAAATATGAGATTTTTATTGCCACAATCAGTTTTTGGGTGATGAAATATGTTCTTGATGTGTTTGAATGTTCTCGTCAGGTAAACACAAAAACCGATTTCGAGACAGTTCGGCGGAAAATAGAGTGATAGGAGACTATGAGTTTGAAGAACTGAAGGATTCTGGTGAGTATATTACACAATATGTTTTGTAACATCTACCTTTTTATAATTATTAATATTTATTAATTTACTAAACACACACCTAACAATATTTTTAGAATACAATCTTTAAATTCTGCAATAAAATATTAAGTACAGTCTTAGAATAGCAATGCCAATAGAGCTATAGTAAACTAGGCTATAATTTCACTCTGCAATCACACCAGTCGATATGAAATAATTTAATGTTAAGTAAAAAAATCTATTTTTCGTACAACTTGCTCAAAAAAGTGACATTCTATGCCACAAAAAGCGAACATAACAATAGTCATTTTTAATCTGTTAAAAACAGGGAAGGAAAATTGTACTGAATTTCATTCATCCTCTAGGGGGAGAATGTGATTTAAAATTGGAATACTTACCGAAATTTATACTGAACTACATCTGTGTTTACACCATTGAGTTTGTATATAAAGCATTATACATCTTTTTGAAAAAAAAATACGCATTTATTGTGCAGTTATGATTATTAAATAAAATTACGAAAACCGACGAGGCCGTATTTGGCCGGCCGATACGGCCGATAATTGGACCCATGTTTCGAATGTTAACTTTTACTTTTGACTGTCATTATTTTT
The DNA here is from genome assembly GCA_947347705.1 of Nymphula nitidulata. Classification (NCBI taxonomy): domain Eukaryota; kingdom Metazoa; phylum Arthropoda; class Insecta; order Lepidoptera; family Crambidae; genus Nymphula; species Nymphula nitidulata. The sequence continues at coordinate 9,808,993 of OX374626.1, read as the reverse complement.
AATAAATGCTTATCTCATATTATTATTGTGTTATTTTTTCGCAAATGGTACGAAAAGTAGAGTATTTTCCTCGGTGATAAAACTGTCTTAGTCTTGGGTGAATTTAAATCCCTCACTACACTCAGGACTTGTCTTAAATCCCTCGCTTCGCTCGTGATTTAAGTTTTTAACACCCTCGCTACGCTCGGGAGTAAACCTCGAGTCCTTCGTTACGCTCGCGATTTAAATCGTCACCCGCGACAGAAGACACTGCTTTATCCCCTTGGTTAATAATCTACTATATTACCTCTGTGGAAATGTATTCAACCAGTAACATTTTATGTATACCAGCATTACCAGCAACATTATATGCGCGTAAATACATGATCTGTATTTACGTGCTCAAGTTTAAGTTTTTCTATAGTAACTCAATTTGGCTGTCTGAAATATTTTTGCCTTATGTATGCTATTTTGTAATAAAAATAGTTGTAATTTACTGAGTCGAACCGTTGTTATATTGGGTCATTAAATTACGGATTGTTGACATTGGAATTGTCATTTCGTTCGCTCCAGTATACTTAGGTTCCGATTTCACGAAAAAGTGCGATCCCCTTATATCTCGGAGAGTTGTAATTCATCCAGATCTCAAAAGCGTATTCACGAGAGCTGTGAGCTGTTAGATGCAAAAAAAAAATATTCGAGAGTCAAAAACGAAAAAAGTTATGGCCAATACTTTAATGAAAAATATTTTTTTTCCAATTTGATATTTTGGAAACGAAGAATGATATCAAAAATTTAACACGTTTTTGATGGTGGCAAACTATTAATATGAACTAATATAGCCCATATTTTAACTTATTGTCGTATTGACGCCGCCACCGTGTATAACACGCCGTATTACATCTCCCTAGGCAGATCGTCTAGCACTGAAGAGCTTTTATGTGATGAGGCGAAAATATGTTTGTGTGAGTGGTAGTTTTAAGATTTTTTCATAACCGCATAAAACCAAAACCATAGCGGTTATATAAAATAGCCTTGAACCTACGAATCATACTAGACGATCTGCATAGGAATATTGCAATATGGCGTATTATACGATATCGCTGCGACAGATCGAGTATTTTCTAAAATAATATTGCCTTACTGTATCTTTGCCTAGATTACGAATCAACCCAAGCTTCGGGCGCAGTGACAGCTAGAGGCACACTGCTCTTCACCCTCGCTTCGGCTCTCCTCGCAAGCTGACACCAATTCCCCATCCATATCTGTACCATATCATAGTGCCAATGTAAGTATTATGCTAAAATAAAAGCAGCAGTGATACTATGTAAATTACAGCTAGAAAATACAACAATGTAATATTCATTTACTACTTTATATCATAATTGTAATTTTTGTGTATTTAATAGTACAACCGAATGCCGTTGAGTAACATCGAAAACCTAATTTGTTGATTATAATCAGTTTATTTTTATGAAAAAATAATGTAATCCATTTGTAAATATTTAGATCTATTTCTCGATAACAAAGACTGATAGTTTTGTATGTTGAATGTGCCATATCTATTGTGTAATCAGTAATCTAGTAAAGTTAGACGTAGTTTGCGCTTTAAAAGCTGACAAATACTGACGATAATGTGAACACAGAGCAAAATAATTATTTGTCTGTCACCCTCTTTTTAATAGTCATTTATTAGTGTGTGAATGTGAGTGCGATATTTTGTCGGTGTTAAGGGTGCCAAGTCTAATTAGCCGGGTTATAGGAAAGAGTAATTATAGCAGATCCATGATTATCACAGCGCAGGTAGTTTCGTTGACATAATATAAGATTTTACCATTTCGATATTGGCCATTTCATAGATTGGATTATTGTCATGTTACAAAATAATTTAATTTAAGTGTCTCTGATAGTTGTATCTTCATCTTAATTTAAAAATTGTTACACTTAAATGTTTGATAAAATTCTTAATTTAATTGACCACATGTTTTTGCTATCTATCTAAGAATACTTATGTCTAATACATTATTACTACTTTGTACCATTTAGACATAAAACGACTCATTCCATTACTTACCTACAATCTTTTTGATTTTATAAAAACATAATTTTACTGTCCAGTCGCCCTAGATCAGAATATACGAAATGGTTTTGTAAATATCTCATTAAAACTGCAATAAAGACAATATGGCGTGCTTTGTAAAATAAATAAATAAATAGCTTTACTAATATTTCCGAGAGATTCAAGCTTTTATACTTGTTTTATTATATTAAAATTAATTAAATATAATTTGTTGTTAGTATCGCTTGAAAATCTAATTACGAATAGTGTTAATTATTCTATTTATTATTATAGTTATACTGTGGAGACTCGTTCGCTTACATTCTGTAATTACAAAATACCAATATTGCGAAGTATCATGCGACTAATAACTAATTAGCTCACATCACAAACTCGTGGATTTAGATACAATCCCGAAATAATAATAGTTTGATATTACAATTCTCAAGCAACACTACCATACTTACTATATTTTTATCATATAACATTGTACTTTTCGATTATTTTGTGTAGTCATTTCTTTCTGTGGTAAATAAATTGTCATGATTAAAATTTAGATTTCTTTATTATGGAACAATGAGTTTCCTATCTAAAATAAATTGATATTTATAGTGATCGTTGCGGTTAGCTGTTTATGTAAAGTTATAAATAAATGATTTTTTATAAAAAAGCTGTTTTCTTATTTAACATTATTTCTAAAATAAGTTACACCTTGAAGTTAATAGCCTTCATAAATTTTATATTATGTAAAATGAAAGCAATATTAAGCCTTGGCACGTTGTTTACATTTATTAAACAACGACGACCGGCTGGCCGAGTGGTCTGTACCCCAGGCTACTCGGTCAAGAGGTCCCGGGTTCGAATCCCGGTAGGAACAAATGTTTGTATGATGAGTACGAACATTTGTTTACGAGTCATGGATGTTTATATGTTTATTTAGTATATTTCTAATATTTATATACATATTATTATCATTATTTCTCCGTTATCAAGTATCCATAACACAAGCTCTTAATGATGCTTACTTTGGGCTAGGTAATAGGTGTGAGTGTATGATTATTATTATTATTATTATTATTAGTAAAATTCGTGGATAGTAATTATTTCATCAAATTGCCCTTCATTAAGTGAAAGCACTTGCCTTTGCTTCTTTGTAAATACATATTTTCATATCTCTTTTTTCTGCCACAGAGGGAATTACGTTTATAAGTGTCCTCAAAGACATCACTTCAATATTGTGTTTTATAAAACACAATATTGAAGTAAATGTCAATTTGGCTTTGTTCTGATGCCGTGGATATTAATCAAGTTTCCGTGAGCAAAAGGACCTTTGATTTCATATAATCGTTATAATTTTAAAAACTCATCTCGATTAGATGTTCATAAATTGACTTTATGTCATACTAAGCTTTAGTTTCATTTATACGATTGTTAAGAGAACTTGAAGCAAAATCCAATTATTTATCAACACAGCGAGCTAATTAAGCACAAAGCGTACAGAATACACAGGAGAATGATGGCAGAAATATCACAATCTGACTTCGGAGTCTCAATATTGCCAGACTAGTCTAGTAGCGACAAGAAACGAAAGCTCATTTGTTCAACAAATTATTAGGCAACTCATCGTGCTTGTTTTGCATAAAATAATTGGCGAGCAAGCGAAACCCGACTAGTAGGAAGGCGTATACTTACTGCAAAAGACATGGATAGAAAAATGTAATGTAGGTATTATGATTGCGTACACATGTGTTTATCAAATCTTGACCTAAAAACCCTTCTCATGCTGTTGTCTGATTAACTCGCCCAGTAACGTGTTCTTAGCCACTTTAGACGAGAAAACTCGTCACTATCACTACTCGTGTGTAAGAGATTATCATTTCAAATTTTTACTAAGCATGTCTATAACTAAAAGTAAACAAATCAAAAAGTCGCTTTTAAAAGCTTACCGCCAGTTGTTCTACACATGTGGTATATGAGTTAGCTTTACGCAGCGGAGATAAAGCGGACTACGAGTCCAGTATAATAATGCGTTCTGGAGGTTGTAGTTATAATTAATTATATCGCGTCATCTATGTTCGCAATGGAGAGGGCTATGCTCGGGGGTTCTCTGCGGGATCGAATTAGAAATGATGAGATCCGCAGGAGAACTAAGGCCCCGACATAGCCCGAAGAATTGCGAACCTCAAGTGGCAGTGGGCAGGCCACATTGCAAGGAGGACTGACGGCCGTTGGGGCGGAAAGGTCCTCGAGTGGCGGCCGCGTACCGGGAGACGCAGCGTTGGTAGGCCCCCGACAAGGTGGACCGACGATCTGGTGAGGGTCGCGGGAAGCCGATGGTTGCGGGCAGCGCAGGACCGATCGGTGTGGAGATCCCTGGGGGAAGCTTATGCCCAGCAGTGGGCGTCTCTAGGCTGAAATGATGATGATGATCTATGTTCGCTGAGGCGCAAATCGAATGTTTTTTATATGATCATCAAGAAGCGAGATGCCTCGTTATGGGCGCGAGTACTTCGCAACTCGAACAACATCCTGGGCACATTGGCTGACCGGTGAGATTCTCCACTGCTGCACCGCTGGTTGACATGCTTTTGTTTCTGGGTTTACCTATAGCACAGGAGCCACATCGGAAACCATATTTTATAACACTGTTACTTTCAATGTATCTACCTTAATAGTAACATTAAAATGAGATTATCATGTTACTAACACAATTGTATGGATAAAACAAGTCTGAAATAAATGACTAATAATAATAATATAGCTGACCTGACACAAAAGGAATAAAAATAATCTAAAATAAAATTAAATGAACATGACGATGTGAGCCTTAATAGGGTTATTTGGCAAATTGACTTTATTAGCACCTTAGGACAAGGATTTATACGTTACTTTTTTATACGCTTAAGAGACTAAGTATCTCTTATTTTAACTTAGGAAATTTGGTTCTAAAACATACGCAATATGTAAGCAGAGACGTCTAATTTACTTTACTGACAAAATTATATCTTTATTTATACTTATAACATTTTCGTAGGTGAATAAACAGGTAAAGTAGAGGTACTGTTAAATTATTCACAGCGCCGTAGAATTCATTATCTTCTTAGTAGGTACAGCATCGAATTACAGGTAAATTATTTAGGATAGTATGACAAAACTCCAATAATATAATTACGCTTAAGCGACAAGAATTGTTAAAGAATAAACTTTAGTAATAGAACTAGTCGTGTTCTTGAGTTTGTAACATAGGATAAGTGGATCAAAGAACTAAAAAACTGGGTTCTAATAGTACTTAAAGACAAAAAATAAAGTTCACATTGTTTCACATTTTAGGTACATTGTACAGTCGTAACAGTTTGACCTTGATACCGCCCTTATTCCGTTCGTAATAGAGGCGGCTTTCATAGAGCACTATATGTGCTGTCATCTGTACCTCAATTTAAACACACAATAATAATTAGTGTAATTGAAGCACGAAAAAAAATCTGTTAAATAATCTTGCGTCGCGTACTAAGTCTCATTGGCAATAGAGTGCCATGCATGGCTATAGCTTGACCGTTGCCGTTTTTAATTTGCAAGAGATAAATACTTTATATGCAAAACTAAATGAAAGCAGTAGAGTAAGCATGAAACTCTCATAGTCAGAAATTCTTTTGCCGATTTGTAATCAAAACCAAAATCCATAGAACTCGATACCACTGACTTCGAAAGTGACTCACTAAGTATTAGATATTTTTTATATATGTCTTGGTTATCGCACGTCCTCGGCCTATTTAATCATCAACTATTAAAAATATTTCTTATTGAACATAGTGCTTACCCTAATCACATGCAGTGTGAGCAATACACATAAGGTACAAATATCTACGAATAAAGCGTTACGTGCGATTGCCAAGTAGAAAAAAATAAAAATACCTAATATTGCTACGGTCACTTTTGAAATAGACAAGTCGGTGGAAATTGAGTTCTATGGACACCCCTCGGTACTAACTAAAATAACCGACTTGGTTTAACTTTACATCACAAAACTTTTTTGTAATAGAAGAACTGCGTTGCGAGACTTGCAACTTTTCATGTGTTATGTTTTTGATGGGATCTCATTTTTGAAAGCAGTCTCTCTTTTTTTCTTTTGGGGTACTACTTCTTGTACGTCAGCTACTAAGTACTTTTATCAAAGCCCACTCTATGTCTATTTATTTAAGGGCTTTTCTCTGAGGCTATGAAATAAATTATTAACAAATTGGCTATTGAATTTTGACCCCGAATACTCAAGTATTAAGAATAAACCTACAGAAGTTTAATTAACTCAGTGTTGTATTATTACTCTTACTTATATATTGTACTCATTACTCATACTTATATCTATACTCAATTATTTATTTTATTTATTTATTATATATGATGTACAATATTTTACAGCAATAATAATAATTCATTCAAGAGTTATCAATTTTAACGTTCTAGGTACGCTAAAATAAACGTTTTAATAGAATTTCAAAGAAACACGTAAAAATGGCTTCATTCACCGTCAAACACATCCAGGGCTGGGCCACATAGGCCGTGAGAATAGGCGGTGTTGACGGCATGCACGCTGCCACAAATAGTTGTTGGAACGTACAACCTGGATATCTGCTCCACCAATTTGGGGATACAGATCCGCAATATTCCGACAGCAAACAGAATCCCTTCGAATATCCTTCTGACTTCCAAAGAATTCATACCTAGGCACTTTTGTGTTGTCCATGTTCATTTTTGGATCCACCTGTCGGTCTACGGTATTATAGAGCCGGCTCTCTCCGGCGTGACCTCTCGAAAACAACTTGTAAACGTGACTCAGAAGCGTGATAGGTCTGTAGTTCTTCAATAAGGTTTTGTCATCTTTTTTAAAGAACAACACCACGAGGCCTCCGTTCTACGCTTGTGGTGTTGTACCCTCGAGTATGGCGGAATTGAAGCTCTGCAGTAATTCTTTCCTCTCCCTATGCCTTGTTATTCATAAGTTGTTTGAGAGCCCCACTAATCTCTTACAGGCTGACATCAGGGATATTGTCGGTATAGTATCGGATTAGTCGGGCTCTAGGGTCTTTGTCCAAACTGATAGCGAGATTCGTTGTAGTGGTATATAAGTATATCTTTTCATAGAACCTTTCGACCTCCCTTGTGACCTCGGGCTTAGACGACACTAATCTGCCTCTCACCAAACGGTGATTGCTACCAGTTTTCACCTTGGCAATCACTATGTTTGTCTTTATATTTGTCTTTTAGTGGTCATGATGAAGTCAATCTCATTTCTAGCGTGAATTATCATGGCTCATCTAGATCCATTTCCTGTGCGGCGGCTTCTTGAAGAAAGAGTTCATCATGAAGAGTCCCTCTTTCTTTCTCTTAATGAAGTCGGTCAGCCGCTATCCCCTGGGGCTCCGCTGCCCAACGCCGAATTGCGCCACTCTCGGCTCATGCTCGCTCCGTTTGCCCAGCATTGCATTGAAATCCCCCATAATAACAGTGAAATGAGTTTTGAAAGTACGTATGGCTCTAGATATCTCCTCATAAATACCTACATCATCATCAGGATGTGTCCAGGTCGGTGGGTACACCTGCATGACCTTCAACGAATACCGTTTGGTTGATTCTGAGTTTAAGGTATACTGTCCTCGCCGATACACTTTGAATCGACTTGTGGACGAGGAACGCAACACCACCATGGGAAAGATGGTCGCTCTTTCGAGAAAGAGCAAGTTACCAGATTTGAGTATTATCGTGTCTTCGCCCTGTCTTTAGACTCCAGACAATCCTATTATATCCCAGTGTAACTTGTCTATTTTATTTTCCGAAATAACTTTTTTATCGTAAACGTTAAAAAAAAACTTATAGGATAAAACTGTTGGTTAGGTTAGATATTGCAACCACACACTGGCATCAAACTGTATGCTTGCTTGTTTGCATGCTACAGATTTGCTGGCATGCTGCAGGCTTTCTTGCTTGAATGAAGGATCGGAAATAGTCCGCGAAGAGGATCCCTCAGCAGATCCTCTCAGAAAGAGACGAGCAGGACGGCGGCGCAGAACCTACGCGCTTGCCCTGTAATAAACCAATGGGCCGCTGTGTCAAGTGGGGAACCTGACACACATATCCTCTTTAGCCCACAGTGATGTTAACGACGTCACTTGGTTGCTCCGGGTGGCGTCGCGGAGAGGATTAACATTACATGTTGGGTCCCAACACGGACATTTGCATCGACAGAACCCTATGGATAAGGGAAACTGTAACAAAGGGCTTTGCCGTAAGCAGAAGCAAGGAGCTACGGGGTTATTTTAGTGGGTAGTCTCGGTCCCTCTTACTGAGGAGCCCCACATACCCCTGCATCTGTTCTTTCCCCACAGTGCAGGGGAGACGTAAATGTCTTATTTCCCCGGCAAAAAAAAGAAAAGGGATCGGAAACAGTGAGCTCAAATTTTTCAAGGCGTTCGGTGAAATAAAAATATAATAATAACTAAATATGGCCAATAAAACGTGAATGGTCGGACACACAATAGTTAGCAAATGTCACTTCGGTAAAAAGTTTGTCGAATAAATGGAAAGTCGGAGTAACGTAAAAAATAGAATTAATAAAAGGTCAATTGATACTGTGGCAAACGTGATTTCGACCAAGTAAAAATGTCAGAATGAAAATAGTCGAAAAGTTTTCGTTTAAATAAAATACGGTAAAAAATATCGAATTTATGATAGGTAACCGGTCTATTGGTCTGTTAAGTAGGTATTTCACATGTTTAAATGTTAAAAACAAAACATTAGCAATTTATTTATTTAAAATAATTTAAAATTGTATTTTTTTTACTAACACTACAGTATACTTATAACGAATGCGTTATATTAGTAGCAGAGGACTTGTCCCTCATCCTGTTTTTAAAACTTCTAGAATAGAAAGTTTGGCTTTGCTTCATTCCCATTTCATTACACTTTAGTCTAAATGTGACCTCCTCACTGTTGGTAAATTATAAGATTTTTTATGGAGCAAATGGCTAAATATGTGCAATCAGTGTCAGATATATTTTAAATAATATTGTACTAAAACATATTTTGGTTATGTGCCCCTAATATTTTTCAACGAACATAGGTATCTGTGTAAACAAATTCCAATCACGATCCTATATTGAGACATTACGACGCATATCTAATTATGTTACAGGCGCTTACCACATGTAGGTAGGTATAATTTAAGCTGAAAATCTAATCGCTTAAGATGAAAAACCTCGTAAATGGCAGAGATTTTAGCTAAAACACTGTGTATTCTAAACGCCTCCGTACATACGTGATTATAATACACAAACCAAACTCACTTACTATGAAATCTTCAAAACAAAATGTTCAGTCGGAATCTCATAAATGTAACGCTTTAGATTAGACCATCATAAGGAGAGATTTTTGAAAGCTTAGGTTGCACTTGATAACCTGTGCTACGACGACGACGAAGTCAGGATCATGCTACCTAAATAAAAATAATTATTTTATAATTAGAAATCTATATATTTAAGGCTAGCAAAATTTATGAAGACTAAATTTAGGAGAGATCGTTATGGCCAGCTAAGCTGTCTAAAGGTTTAACATAATTAAATAATTTCAGATAATCTATAAATAAACCTACAAATACATAATTTAAGAAAGAAAATTGCATAGCTCGAAAAAGTTTTAGATTAACATACATGATCAACATTCTAACTCGATTCTGGTCCTTTAGTTTCCTATACAGTTTTAAGCAGGTCATCAAAAACATAAAACATATTTTTTTTACTTAAGTACCTTTGCATTTAACATTAAACTCATAATTTTAACGCAACAAAAGTGACGACAGTAAGCGGCTGCGAGAACATTCGCGCGATTGAAGTGCTTTTTTTATTTTATGTAAGTTTTTTTAAATTGTTACTGCATAACGTTGCGATAGAGTTTGCTGGCCGTAAAGTATTTTTCTCGCTCTGAAACATGAAGCAGACATGAACACGTCTACTTAATCGTGGGTAAAAGGTATAACTTGTGGCAAAATATCAGAATAAGAAAGGTTCAGGATTGCAGGATTGGGATCACAAGTTTTAACCATATATGGGCAACACCATGCCTGACTCAGCTCTTAATGCGGCCCTATGGGCATATTTAAAACCTCGTGCGAAAAATAAAATTATCGGTACATACGCACTGCAATTACCTTTGGAGAGAGCTACAACTATAACCATGAGACTAAACTATATTTTCAACATACTTTTTACGACGATTATGCCTATTGATTATTTTTCATTGCTGTGTGTGCAGTCACAAGCAATAAAATATTATTATATCCACTTTTGACATTTTAGCATCCTTATTACCTGTGCAATAAGAGTGATCAGCTGTCAAAAAAAAAGTTAAGTTTTTACCACCTATTCCTCGTTATACTAGGGCGCGTTCCACGCCTACAACTTTTTGGTTTGGTAGGTGTGTGCCTCGAACGCATTTTTCATCGGTAGGATTCTTTTCCTAATCCCATTTTGCCACGATCGTGTTTTGTCACGTGTGCTTTATGTATAATCGATTTTTCCCTTAGTCTCCCATTTCATAATCTCAGTTTTTATAGCCGCATTTAGTCATAAACGCATATTCAAGAGAATAAGTGTGTGTCAATGTTTTTGAGCTCTTCGTCTGTATCTGTAGGTTAAAATGACGAAAAAAATATAAAATTTTCATTTTCATGAAAAGTAACTTTAATAGCCCAACTGTTTTTAAACATTTATTATATTTTGAGAGTGATGCACGTAAAGAGAGAATCAAATTGCAATCTTTCAATTTACAGTAGGTTAAAAAGCATATAAGACTATGCTGTTAGGCAAATTTTTTATAGACCAAAAAGCGAATCAGACAACATGCTGTATTGCAAATTGCCTATAGGAAAAAATACGATTATACGATATACATAAAGCACACGTGACAAAACACGATCTTGGCAAAAGGCGATAATGGAAAAAATCCTTCCGATCAAAAATGCGTTCAAGGCAACAATCTACCAAATCAACTTTTTACTCTAAGGCCGCTCCGTGCCTTTCGGCATAAAGTTCGGCTGTCAAAACTACCCCGTTCCGAGCCTCGGAGAGTTGCAGCTTTTGGCGATACATTTTGATGGTTAAAAATAACCCTGACGTATAAAAAGTCATATCACATTAGTGACCATCCGTCAAATGAGAGCGGATTCCTATGTAAAATCTCAAAAAAGGAACAGCTTATTTTTAGTTTACTTTAAATTAAAGTGAATAAAAGTCTAAAAGCTTTATTTATTAAGTACTATTGTTGTGTATGACTTAATACAGAAAATTTAATGGAACTCCTTATTATGATGAAGATGGTGATGTATTGATCCAAAGGGTTGGTGGTAAACAAAAATAGATTTTATATATTTATTAGTGTATATACAGAACAATTCTGACAAACATTGGCCTTTGTATGTAATGTCAAAATTTGAGGTTATTAAAACTACTTGTGTCGTTCCACACCTTAGAGCAAGACAAAAAACAGCTCGGTGTGTTTGGAGTGTGGGCTCGGAATGCACTCCTCTATATGTTGTACTGTATTGAAGCGGTGGTTGACTTACATGAAGTTACATTACTATCGAAATATCTTTTATGGCCCGCAACTTCATTAACAACTTAAAATTTGGCCCGCAACTTCACAAAAGTTGAGATGTCTATGCTAGTGCAATACCAATGGATAGTAGCTATTACTACAACATAAACTTTTACGAGACACATCTATGATGCAGCGTTTTCATTTCGAACATATTGTTACGGGCGCCCTACTATGAGACTGTATCGATTTTATGCAAAATGCAACTAACTTACCCGTAGTGAGCCGTCTACTCTATATTACCCATAAACTACGCTCATTTTATTCTTCAGTCCGCTTTATCATAAAATAAGCCGTCTCATCGACGACTACCTGCCTATTATCCAATAAAGTTTGCTACATTTTCAGTGTAATAAGGCGACATTTAATGGTATTTTATTCATTAGGTGGATATTATTTTTATCAATATTGTTACTTCTCTTGCGTACCTGCTATACATTTTTCAAGATAAATATAGATCATAATTATGGCTAAGGAGTGGTAGGCACACTAACATCAATAATGTTCACATTTAAATATTTGATTTTGTGCGTTTATAACGCCTACTTTATTGTAAGAAATACAAATAAAGAAAACGATAAAAAATTGTATGCTCCAGGCGGGACTCGAACCCGCGTCTTCTGGGGTCCGGCCAGACGCCACCGAGCGGCCAGCTCACTATCGCAAACGTTCTGGTTTCAAATACGAAAATAAAGCAACTTACGCCATGTTCGATCTCGGGGTGGGTCAATCATAGCGGCAAAAATATTGCTGTTTTATACTTAATGGTAATACTACAGGATCTGTTTGTGTGTAACCGGTATTTTTTTACGAGATTTCAAGTTTTCTTAACAAGTCGTTTAAAGGATCACCACAAAAATAATATAGGCTGTAAGCTTGCCGGCAGGGGCTCTTGAAAACCAACACAGACAGTCATCTGCGTTTGCTGTGGTCAACCCGGGGATGGGTCAATCAAAATTTGTTATCTCGAGCTCCTCCGTGCTTAGGAATGCACGTTAAGCCGTTGGTTTCGGTTGTTACTGCAACCGCTATAGGCTATAAGCCCACCAACCCGCATTGGTTCAGCGTGGTGGTGTTATGGCCCAAGCTCCTTATGTGTTTCTTCCATGTAGGAAGGCCCAGCTGTTGGACGTTTATAGACTAGTTATGGTGGTTAAATAAGTGAAGTATCCACATACCCGGCGCAATATATATTTTATTGTACAGGAGACGTAGGTGGGCTAGTAAAAGATTACAGCTTGAATGACAATCAAATTGTCCTTGAAACTGAAAACATTGTTAAGAGAATATTCTTTGACAAGTTCTCGGTTACGAAATATACCATTTAATCCTTTACCAGTAGTTTTTTCTTAAGATCAAATATCCTTTAAGAAAATAGAAACAATGAAGGCGATTTGTATTAAGTTGCTATTTCATCCAATCAGTATTTAGTTACAGATGATACCTATTGTATTTTATATAAAATCGCAAAAAGCTCGCAATAAACTCTACAAATTACGGACTACGTGGGTGTTGACTATGAAACAGAACAGCAATTTCACTAAGTGTACGTTCTTTTTCATAGAAACTCGAAGCAGCGCTGAACCGGACTCAATTAGTCAATGACGTTTCTATTATACCGCCTTTCAATTTTGTAAACTAAAGAAAAATCATTTCCTGAGATTATTATGGATATTTATGAAATAACATAAAGTTTGCTTCTTACCTATTGAATTGGCATTCAAAAACATAAAGTAATTTCATATTTATTTTTGAATTAGGTCCTCACAATTCATAAACAACTTAGTTTAATGCTGAGGATGCGCTGGTGGACTAGTTAGCAAAAAACTATCGTAACTTACAACTTAAGCCTTGACTGTAAAACTGTTTTGGGAAATAAAACGCACCATGCGAAGGTTCAATCTGGCAAGACACATTTCGTTTTTATAGGCGATAAACTTCTATAAAGGAAAAGTATAAAAATAATAAGGAATCGAGGGGTAAAATAAAATATAATAATGGCACGCTGTCACAGTCATCGTCGAACAGATTCAAAGGATTTAGGGTTATTTTAGGAGTTGTTTGTTATGTGTGTGTGTAGTTGTGTGAGAAGGGGCCGCGGTCAATTTCATACGATTTGAATTTCATGTTGCCATCATAAAATCGGTATCGAGGACAGCAACAATTTTGTTTACAAGGATTTATCTGCGGCGGCGATGTCGCAGCAATATTGGCCACGTTCACAATATTCCCAACGGAGAGCGGCTACGAATCTTGTTACACGGTTTGACTTTGTTTAATGCAATTACTGATATCATTTGCTTCTATATTTATATAATAATAATAATCAAACACTTAACCTTTAATCTAGCCCTACGTAAACATCATTGAGAGCTTGTGTTTTTTTACATTAGAATATAGTATTTGTGAGTGGAGCAAAACGAACGGTCCTAAATGAAATCCAGCAAAGACCCAGCTCATTATTATTTGCAGCTCTAGACTGACTTGTAGGATCAATCGGTCACAACTCCTTAAAATAAAGTTAGATGGAACTGATATCCCACCCAGTAAATGTTTGAAACCCTTAAGTCGCCGTTAGCCGTAAGCTGTTCGCGTCTGCTGGTTCTTCATAACTTCCTCCCGACTGCCACTAAAATTGCGCTTGCTCAATCTCTTATTCTTGCTGTCTTCCGATATACCTAGCCAAGTAGTAGCTAGGTGCAGGCCCTCATCACACGCGCCATGCAGCGATATTATTGCCCACCGCTTGCCGCACGCGAGATTGAGTGAGCGCGCACACGGCACGTTTCCCGCGCAAAACACAGCGATATTTACGTAATATTATCATAAAAATATAATAAAAAAATATATACATATAATTAGGTGGCAGTATTATGAGAACATTATTGTACAGGTTGGTGCCGACAATACGACAATAAATTAAAACATGGGCTATGAAATTTGTATGAAATAATATAACATTGACTGCATTATTTCATGAAATGTTATAAAATTATCAACAGAATAAAATGTAAAACATTTCGAAAGATGCAAAACATTTCTATGAACTAAAAAATCGTTCCTCTTTTCCAAAAGATAATATTTAATAACATTATTCAAAATATTTTCGATAGTTAATAACCGTGAGTGCAAAGAAGGAAAAAAACACAGATCATTGTATAAAATTAAAGCACATTTAAGTGAGCAGCTTTCGTCGCATTCACTTCATTATAATGTTTATATAATAAAGTTTTTGGTACAATCCTTACGTTTTCGTTGGATGACGCACTCACGCGGTGTAGGCGGGAATCTCGATTCTCGGCACGCGTTCTAGTATGTTTCTTCTCGCAGCGTCTAAAATGTCTAATAATAATAATTCTAATAGGCTAATATAACGTAGATATTTCAGTTTTTGTAAAGGAGTAATGTATTATCCAATCTGTGCTAGGGATACTTACTGTCCACTCAGCCAGCCGGTCTTTAATATAATCTTTGTTTATCACAAAGGTGGCCTGCCTGATAGTAAGTAAGCGGTTACAGTAGCCTCTAGGTACACGCATTTAGTGCTTGCTGAAATGCTACTCAAGCACTGGAAAACCCTGTAAAATGAATCGATATGTTATCTGCATGAGGTACAACTCACCTGCTTCGACGATGACTTTAAACAAAGTACCATTGTATTTGTTATATTAAACCGCCGTTATTAATTAAAGCTGTCAAACGCCCACAAAATCCCGCTTCCAGTAAACATACACAATTTGTCTATAATACACACGAGTCTGTGTGATGACACGCTGATGAACTGCGACACGTTGATTAATCCAATTAATTCTCATTGTGAGCTTATCTTCAATTAACAAGGTCTTTGCCAGAGATCGGGCACGGTAACTTGCTAATTTACTTTTACGCAAACATCAAACACGATTACAAATCATTTAACCCTTATATATGCTTTTGGTGATTATAAACACGTTTGATTGTCAAGAATTCTTCTTGAATGCAATTTTACGATTCTTTTTCAAAACATTGAAATCTTAACTAGCGGCCGACTTATCTCTGATGTAAATAGGTAGAGGTGACAAACGTGAAACAAACACTTATGTGCATGCTGCCACCTGCGACTGTGTGTTATATTGAATGTATATTTTTGTCATCAAAATCGTTTATCTAATTATTAAGATATGCGATTTTAATCACATTAACATATCGCTGGGTGTAAAATGTCATTAGCATAATTATGAACATTCAAATCACTGGATTTAATTTCTATCAATAATCATAATTTAAACAAAAAAAAATCGTTGATAATATGGAATCATTCAAAAACAATATATAATTTAAATCAACATGTTAATTTGCGACAAATTTCAATAAAATATTTATTAAAATTATAGTAGCATTATTCAATAAGCTTTATGAAATTTAAGTTACATAAGTTAGTGTTAATGTTAGTCTTGTTAAGAGACTAGCACATGAGCCTCATACCCACGGATCGCCGATCGTACGTACACCGGAGGCGTATGACGTCATCGCGACAAGTGATAGGTGAGGGGCTGCTCACGGACTCCGAAACATCGGTTTCTTTTTCAGGTCATGTACTTCCTTCAACCCTAAATATTGGCAGACTATGACAAATGAATTACCCTGTGGGCGATGCATATTTGTAAAACCAGCCATATGCAACTTTTTCTTTTTCTTGGGCCACTATCCTCGACGTCGCAATTCATCATTTAAGTTAATTTCAAATGCCAAGTTCATAAAAACGTATACACAAGTGAATAAACAACAAGACCCTGACAACCTTGTTTTTATAAAATGAACAGCAGGAACCGATGTAGAGCCATATCATTTGTGATGCAGTTATATCACAAACTAGCTGTCCTGGCGAACCTCGTAGTGCCCCAGAATCAATCAATGTTGTGTTAACTGAAAACCGGAATAAAAATCAGTTTTTAAAGGGTAAGGGCGAAGTTAAAATATTTGCTAAATTTTCTGGAATTATCTGATTTTCTGTCCATTATTCTTATTTTTTTTTGTTCATAAAAACCTTCTACAAAATATGAAAAAATAAAAAAATATTAAGGAATTCGGTAAAGTCGTTCAAGTTAAGGGATTCATTTTTATATGTATGGAAACGTTTATATCTGTACCGTTTTTTAAGTTTATATTACACCGAGGTAACATCCACGACAGAATAAAATGTGTAAGGGCAATATAATGTTAATAATTTAATCCTCTTGAAGCGAAGTATGGCGAGGGGTCTTAATTATATTTACTTTTCATAACATCACAAAAATTAATAATTTGAAATCTTTTTTATGCAGATTCAAATTCTCAAGCATAAAAATATATATTTTTCTAACTAACAAAGTTTATATCATACTTATTGCTTTTCGGCTTAGTAAAGAAACTAATAATCACTCACTTAAATGCTGAATACTCACTCAAACGCTTCGTATATAATAATAACGCCCTCTTAAATATTAAATTAAATAATTATGAAATGGTTTGATGGGCGTTTTTATGTAACATCGAAAATATCTTTTGTATTTGTTTTTTAGATTTTTTCATACAACAAGTTGACAAACAAGCTGACGGCCCACCTGGTGGTAAGCGGTAACCGCCGCATAAAGACACCTTCAATAACAAGAAAAAATCACTTGATGTTTGTCATCCCGAGGCCTAAGATGAAATGCTGTCCATCCTAGTAATTAAACTGGCTACCTTTCCCTTCAATACGAAACACAGCGAACTGTTTCACGGCTGAAATAAGAAAGGTGGTGGTACCTACCCCGACGAGCCTACATACGGGCCTACCACCTGTAACTCCTGCTCAATGACCAGAAACTCAATAAAAGAAAACACGATCTCAAAATAAAACTACACCAAAACTACCACCTACCTATCTGTAAATTTCGATGTATAAAGTACTTAGTTAATTTGTTTTATCCATCATCTTGATGAATAAACTATATCACGAGCAGTGTTGTCGATCATTCTTGTTCCTACCAATTAATCTACGTCAAGTTTATACACGCATTATTGGCAGAAACGTGTAAGATCATATTTCGAGGGTAGTGAGGCTGGCATATTCGCATTTAGATATATTGATTTTAATGAGGAGATATTATTAACATTTAAACTATCAACTATATTAGTTTTCTAAACAGTGTTTGTAACATTGTATACTTAGTTTGTTCTTAAAAGTAAATAGAATGAAACCAATTTTTGCATAGAGAGCAGAATCCTCACTCGAACTTTTTAAGGTCGTTGGTTCACATCGTCCACACACACATGTCGTTTTCTCTAAATGTCTAAAAATTTAACAATCATGATCCATAAAATAAATCATGATGACTTAGTATTATTATTTTTGAAAATTCACAAATATCTAATTCACAATATCATAATTTCTGTATAATAAATAAAAACAACTAAAATATATTGTGCAAGAACAAAAATACGTTTTCTTTATTTAAAAATAATATCTCTCTTTCTTTTCAGAAGAAGTGATTTTCTTGTCCATCGTAATAATGATAAAAGCAACAGCAACATTTAAAAAACTCCCGTCTACCATTAAAATAATCACTTCGTAACAGTTGTACTTTTTAAAATTGAAACGGGAAATTGCATCGTTTTAATAAATTGGTAGTTCATGTATTATGTATATTATTATTATCTACAAATATAAAGTAGAAAAAAAATGCATTATTTATTTAGATAACTAGGTCAACGTAAAATATAACTTTATACAAATTTAATATAACACTACCCTCGGGAAAAGTCAAATCTCATTATTTTAAATATCTTTTCCTGTTTTTATGAATAAATTTATTGCGCACAGGTGGATACAAAACTGTATTGTTGAGAAAGAGTGTTATATTTTGTGTACTAGACTAGACTTTTTAAATGATAAATCGCTTGCATAGGTTACTACTATTTCAGTTTTTACATGCCTTAAGGCAAAATGTACTACCTAGATAATACTACCTACATTTTGAGCAAATAAATCAATTCTATTCTAATCTATGACAGTTATATTTAAAACCCCGGCGCAAAATGAGGGAAAATGTTATAAGTCTGACGTGTATTTATCTATCTATAAATCTGTGTGTTTGTCTGTGGAATTGTTGCTCCTAAAGGAATAGACCGATTTTGATTCAGTTTTTAATATGAAAGTTGACATGATCAAGATGGTTCTTAGCAGACATAAGGGCCTTACAACTTTCACAGATGCGATTGATTTGAAATTTGTTTACTGTTACTTTAGTGGTATTCTCAAAACAAGCAAATTTTTAGCTGACCCTGTACTACCAACTAGTCTGTGGGATGCTCAATAGCGTGTTTGGGCTCATAAAAATAGTCTCAATGAGATGGTGTTAGATAGATGAATAATGAGTTACTTAAAATTTTCAATTTAATATTATAATTTAATTATGTTTAATAAACAAATCATTTATAATTTTAAAAGTTTGAAAATCGTTCTATCCGCTTTCGTTTTTCCAACTTGGAGTGACATAATATCACTGTAAAAACAAATTGTATTTACGAAATATTGTATCGGCAAAACTGAATACAAAAAGAGTACAAGTTTCAGGTCATGTCGTGTCGTAAGCCAGCTTCGAGTGGTTTCCTTAGAGTGCAGCACAGCTTACCTGCCACGATGGCCTGCTTTTGTTTTTCGTTTACCGTCTGCCCAGACGGTAAGCTCAGCCTCCAAAATGGATATTGCGAAAAATGTGATCACGCTTATACGTAACAGACACGTAAGGAACCCTGGTTGATATACGTTTTCGTCGTCGGCCTCGTTTTGTTCTGTTCAGTAATTTGCGAAGTTATTAATATACCTATACCTCTGCAAATTATGAGTACGAATTATATTTTAATGTTACTTTTTTAGGTACAACAAAGGTGGTTTGTTTGCCACCCTGGAGCGGTCACCGTAGTCTATAGTTCGTAGTACCTTGGAGTCTACTCAAACCCTGTAAAAATCAAGAGCATGCGTTATGTCGACTGCTTAGGAGACAAGGCGCCCTTTTAATTCTAATTGAGTTCTGGCGACCTTACTTACGGCAGTAGCACAACATTACAAAGTAGTGTTATTTAGCTGTGATCTTAAGTGGATAAGTAAGGTGGAGGTGCAAGCCCAATCGATATTTAAATGTACAACACGCATCAATCTAATCATCGTAAGTGTTCATGGAAATAGAATAGTTACCTGGATTGTCAAAAGTTGTAAAAGTATCCCTGCCAGAGCGGATCAGGAAGGGTATAGGTAGCAGAAGGTACCGTTAGCGATAATTAGAAGAATACTCAAAATATACCTACTAGTGAGGATATATCAGTATATGGAATACGGGAATAATACTAGTAAGCTAGACTAGTATTTTTCGAAGTGTTCATGGACGTTCGCAACATCAATGATGGCTTTAGCTGTCAAAACAAGTCATATACTTAAATACCTTTAACAACATTAATTGATCAATGTTATTTTAAGCATCCACTAACAATAATTGGGTATAAAATAATAAAACAATACGCTATTACGAAAACTATTCCCGAACAAAAATAACGATTAAATAAAGCTGTACATAATGAAAAGGTAGGTATATATTCATCATATCTGGAACAATTTACTAAACGAGGGTGTCCTAATTGCTCGCAAATGACAGAATCTCGGAGGTACGATGGAAGCCATTAATACTTGTTAACTGGAAACATAAAGGGAATCAGGTCTTTGGGAAAAATTATGCATTCTCAGTAACTCGTGGTTAGTTATGTTATGACACAGTAATAGAGTCTTTCCGCACAGAAACTTATAACTATTATGTTAGTAAGTAGTAATTTTTTACAAAAATTTTAGTTTTTCATAAAAAAAATCTAGTTAATGTCATTGTACCAGTATAACAAACAAGAAAGTGAAGATAGGATGTCCATGCCCAACACGTGTACCGGCCAAACTACTTCTAGCTAGCGCATTATTAATTTGTGTGTCGTAGCTATCGCTCGAAAGCCTCAACGAACCCCTCGTATGCACAATATGCCAGTAACTTGTTTTGTATTGTTAGAATATTTTGCAATGCCGTCTTGGCCATGAAACAAGTATAAAAACCATTTAGAAAAAGGAAAATGACACCTAGGATCACCAGAATTTGAAATATTGAAGTCATTTTTTTTCTAAAATAAATACACTAGCCGTGTTACTGGTTTAGTGCGATAGAAATATATGAAAATCGAGCGAGTGGCAGAGACAGCGTGTACTCACGAGGAGTTCTGTCCTAGCGAACGGTCAACGGAAATGGCTATTTTATTATCAACATAGTTAGAGGTGGGTAAAGTCTCTCGCTGCACTCAAGTGTAACGCTGTGTGCGAGCTTGTGTTTATGGTGCACGAAGTCAATGATTCGTAGTTAAATTATGACAAACACAATGATAATTGACATATACTAAATTATTCAAGTAATAAATCAATACATTATAGAGGAAGGTATACCATATTATGTAGGTATAATACTGAACAAAACATCAATCAAAGTCCGCCCACGATATTAATAGCAGGGATTCTTAGTATACAAGATATTTTGAGACAAACTCAAACTTTCAAGGTAGGCAGTTTCACTGGATACGCAGAACGGACGTTAAGTACTGGTTCCAGCATGGCCACCACGTACTAGAAAGAACAACGTAGGGGGATCACTTACGATATGATAAGATGGACGGACTATCTAATCAGGCTCGTGGGGAGGCAATATACAGGTTGATGTCGTCAATACGAAAATAAATTAAAACATAGGCTATATTAGTTCATAGAAATGGTTTGCCACTATCAAAAATCACATCTTATTCATTTGATAATTTCATGATATTTGTATGAAATAATATAACATTGAGTGCATTATTTCAAAGAAATGTCATGAAATTAACAAATGAATAAGATGCCTTTGAAGGTGGCAAACTATTTCTATTAACTAATATAGTCCATGTTTTAATTTATTGTCGTATTGACCGCACCACCCTGTATGCAGGCTGCTAAGCGTTCCGTTTGGAAATCGATGAGGGACTTCTTTGCTCATCTATTGGGCTATCTACAAGAACACAGGGCAGTCCACATTGCAAGGAGGACCCACGGCCGTTGGGGCGGAAATGTTCTTCAGAGGCGGCCGCGCAGAGACACAGCGTTGGTAGACCCATGGTGGCCCGATGGACTGGTAAGGGTCGCGGGAAGCCGATAGATGCGGGCAGCGCAGGACCGATCAGTTTTGAGATCCTATGCCCAGCTGTGGGAGTCTCTCGGCTGATAAAATGATCTACAAGAACGGTGTTGCCAAATTTAGAAGCGAAGTGTATTTTTTATAACAATATATTTTACTAGACAAATATTATAAAATAATATTATGTATGAAATTGACTGATAATGACCGTCGGATATCGTAAGGGCAACATTAAATGTTACAAAAAAATTATCAAACAAATTGTTTGAGCTAAAAATAAACCAAAATTGCTGAGGTACAATTCGAAAAGTTACTTTATTTTAAGAAGCCAATAAAATCTCAAAGTGTCAATTTCCACATCGCGCGTTACGTACCAACGAAATATGGCCGTTAACGGTGTCATAAATTTCTCTAGACAATATTTTTTCAGTCGTTTCTCGTATAAAACGGTGTTTTAATAAAAGCGGATCACGGCATCCCGCCTGAATATTGTCGCAGATGTTTCAATATTGGTGGGATTAGCAGCCTATTTAAACATCACCCTCAATGGTTGGACTGCGTCATATTGGAATACAATTTCATTGAAGGCAACCTCAGAAAATATTTACTGAACGTTTTTAATTTTACGCTTGGTACTTACCCTTTATCAATACAGCGACGACGTATGACTTCAACCCCTAAGTAGGTTTTTCTTGGAATATTTAAAACGAGATTATATTTCTTTGATTTATGAGAGTCTACTTTTGCTTATTATGTCTCACACAGCTTTGTCTGCGTTATATTAAAAAAAATCTAAATAAGAACACTTTTTGACAAATTTAATTTAATCCTACGCTTATTCTTTTCCTTGCTTAAACCTTACATTTACAATATGGCTCACAGTTTACTTAGTATTAAATCTAACAAATAAATTCAAGTTTTACTGTATTCACAAATCCGAATACACGCACGCGCATCATAACTATTTTGTAATGTGCTAGCTTCCGCACGCGGCTTCTCCCGCGTAGCCTTCAGGAAACATATTATATTTTTTCAGTAACAAACAAGCGCTTCCGCTCCGTCTCTATACTAATCTCTGTAATGTTAGTAGTTTTAATAGAACTCCAAGCGTGTGTGAAGAAATCTAATAACAACCAAATGTGGATACTAAATAATTAATATTGCTGCTTATAAATAAATAGGTAGGTGTACTATACTTGGCGCACTCCCCCGCACACCCTCAGTGCCACCCTGCGCGTCATGTCTTGTAGGGTATTCAAATGGCATGTATTTAACTGATCATCATACTAATTAACCGACAAAAGCACTATGTATGCATCTGAAAACAAAAATAAAAACCGACTTCAAAATGCGAAATAAAAACTATATAAATTTAAGCAGGTACTTATCTCACAATAAGTTATTTTGTGGAGAAGTCGCTTCACTTACTATTGTTTATGGAGTTAGCAGATTTTTAGTTATAAATTTCAAAGATCAAAAAATGCATTTTCAGTCTTTTAGTCTCTGGTTGAAATACATAGTATTATTTCTTACTATGCTAGCGTAAAACTTATAAAGTATCATCTAGCTCCTAACCATTAAGGACTTATACCTTCCATCACCAGCTCATTGCTTCATTGTTCCCCCCTTCTCTTCTCTTTCTTTTTTTGTGTGTTTGAATGTTTAAAATAAAGTTATCTATCTATCTCATTAACATGAGATAATAACTAACAGGTGCAATTCCTGGAATAGCCTTAAAAATGAAACAGCTTACGTGCCTATAAATATTGAGGGTTGCCCTCAATTTACCCGGGGAATCCCGGGATCCCAACATCCGATCCTGACTTGGTGATAATGTCCTCCTCAGAAGTTATACTCTATCTAGTAAAAAAGGTTTTAAAACAGCGGTCCACAGTCAACAGAAAAATGAGAACATTGAACCTCCTCCTTTTTGAAGTCGGTTAAATAATCATTGGGTCAATGCTGCTATTTAATTTTCTAAACGGTTCGGCAGCGCTCCGGTATCTTTACTAATGCGGTTGTAATACAAAACGGGATTAAACTATTTATAAAGCCAGAACGCTAACGAAACGCTCTCGGTTGGTTCTACTTCGTCTGGATAATCATTAACATTGTTGCAAAAAAAAAATAGTATAACCTAATGACAGTACAACACGTAAAATACACGTAGAATACAAAAACGTAGTAATTATAGCGATTCTGATTCGTTTCAGATCAAAATAAAATAGCAGAATTGGGCATCTTTTAGCGATTAGATGCCGGTTCATTATTTCCGTCGCCCATGTAGTATTTTTTATTTGCTCAATTTATTACTATATTCCTTTCGAAGTCAAATTGACTCTGTTCCCCAACAGATGATTTTGGAAAACTGTGATACACGTGTCTATTAATATTATTTGGAGAGTATGTGTACCAACGTTCGAGTCAATTAACCCAAAGAATAAAAAGTTTTATAGAAGTACTTAATATAAACAATTCTTTGTGAAAAGAAAAAATATATTAATCATTGAATCAAGCAACGTGTTGGTAATATCGCTCACTTAGCATCATTCCGTATATTGCAATAATCGATGGAAATACTATTAGAAAATTAGTTTAAATCTTGAAAGAAGCCCTTCGACTTTCTTAATAAAAAAATAACAAAGTGTGGTATCATAGTACTTCATGAAGAACTACTCTATTAGCTATCGATATCGTCTCTGACGTCGTCTAAAAAGCGAGCAGCATCACCATAAATACGGTTGCACAACGATAGCCTTTGTAATCCTGCCGATGACGGCTATGCATAAATTCCAACGTCCGCCTTCGCTATAGTCGGGCCATTTATCACGCCACCGCTTCATAAACCGTCTATCGCATTGTTATCATGTCGCGGTACATTTATTGTTAGTGTTCTATCTGTGTACAATCTGATTAAATTATCAATAAGAGCGCTACGATTTCCCGGCGTAATATACGCCTCTGACAGGACCCTTGTTCCGAATATCAACGACCCCTCTCACTTCGTATTAGGTTTCGACGCCTATTCTAATACCAAAATTTATAGAGAAATAAACAGAATGGCATCTTTCACGGCTGCAGCTTTTTCCGTAGGATTATTTATTTTAATATGAGATTTTAAATGTCACTTTCGTTGAGTTAAATATATATTATTAACTATGTAGTATTAGAGCAAACCATAGAGATAGAAGAATTGAGGAATAGTATCTCAATTATTATTTGAAGCAAAAATGAACTAGATAAATAACTAAACTTTAAAAGGAATATTTTTCAAAGTCCTATTCATGTATATTTAAAAAAATACTCGTTGTTTCGGTGTTGAAATAGAATAGTTTCGGAAAAAAAAATAGTATAACCTAATGACAGTACAACACGTAAAATACACGTAGAATACAAAAACGTAGTAATTATAGCGATTCTGATTCGTTTCAGATCAAAATAAAATAGCAGAATTGGGCATCTTTTAGCGATTAGATGCCGGTTCATTATTTCCGTCGCCCATGTAGTATTTTTTATTTGCTCAATTTATTACTATATTCCTTTCGAAGTCAAATTGACTCTGTTCCCCAACAGATGATTTTGGAAAACTGTGATACACGTGTCTATTAATATTATTTGGAGAGTATGTGTACCAACGTTCGAGTCAATTAACCCAAAGAATAAAAAGTTTTATAGAAGTACTTAATATAAACAATTCTTTGTGAAAAGAAAAAATATATTAATCATTGAATCAAGCAACGTGTTGGTAATATCGCTCACTTAGCATCATTCCGTATATTGCAATAATCGATGGAAATACTATTAGAAAATTAGTTTAAATCTTGAAAGAAGCCCTTCGACTTTCTTAATAAAAAAATAACAAAGTGTGGTATCATAGTACTTCATGAAGAACTACTCTATTAGCTATCGATATCGTCTCTGACGTCGTCTAAAAAGCGAGCAGCATCACCATAAATACGGTTGCACAACGATAGCCTTTGTAATCCTGCCGATGACGGCTATGCATAAATTCCAACGTCCGCCTTCGCTATAGTCGGGCCATTTATCACGCCACCGCTTCATAAACCGTCTATCGCATTGTTATCATGTCGCGGTACATTTATTGTTAGTGTTCTATCTGTGTACAATCTGATTAAATTATCAATAAGAGCGCTACGATTTCCCGGCGTAATATACGCCTCTGACAGGACCCTTGTTCCGAATATCAACGACCCCTCTCACTTCGTATTAGGTTTCGACGCCTATTCTAATACCAAAATTTATAGAGAAATAAACAGAATGGCATCTTTCACGGCTGCAGCTTTTTCCGTAGGATTATTTATTTTAATATGAGATTTTAAATGTCACTTTCGTTGAGTTAAATATATATTATTAACTATGTAGTATTAGAGCAAACCATAGAGATAGAAGAATTGAGGAATAGTATCTCAATTATTATTTGAAGCAAAAATGAACTAGATAAATAACTAAACTTTAAAAGGAATATTTTTCAAAGTCCTATTCATGTATATTTAAAAAAATACTCGTTGTTTCGGTGTTGAAATAGAATAGTTTCGGAGTTCTGAAAGATAACTGAAAAAGAAAACACAATTAATAGACAGGAATTCATAGAGATAGACCAAGTCCTTGGATGCTCAGTGGTCAGAGTAGTCACCAAGATCCTGTATAGTCGCGGTTTCGGTTCCCGTCCCATGACAAGTTTTTTTTATAGTTTAGATATTTCTATGAATATCTTTCAAACATGTATGTTTGCTAGAAAGGGAGGTCCGACCAAAGGTAAGGGCAGATCTGTCTATTCACTTAGAGTTATGAATAATTACACTATGTTAGGTATTATTTTACTCTTTAACCCCCACCGCCAGTGAGCGGGCGAGCGAGCTAGGCGGGCGGGCGAAGCGAGAGAAGGAAACTATAAAAACTACGCCCACTGACGTAGCTTAGCTCTGTATTTCACGGTGTGAACCAAAGTATAAAATAAATAGAGGTGAAACGATGCTCGCCCGCCTAGCTCGCTCGCCCGCTCGCTGGCGGTGTGGCCTGCGCTTTATTGCACTTTGAAATAACAAAATAAAATACATGTAACTTATGTAAGCAAAGGTGGACTTATGCAATTGATGACTTGAAACGATCTAGAAAATATTAAACAGAATAAATAATATTACAATTTAGAATACATGAAATGCTTTGTATTAAAAACAGGTTTAAAAGGGAGGTAGGTAACTTATGAAAAATAAAAACCTGTTTTGTGAAAAATTTCACCGGATTCGATTCCTGACTAGGAATATTTATTTTTCAAAAACCCAATGATGCAGTTTCAATTTTTATCAAAATTAGTGTACTCCTTTGAGTACTTTTCACTATTCCTCATAGTTTCGGATTTGGACATCCACGCCCACTTAAAAAAAAAAATTGTATACCGGGTGCTACAGGATATCGAAACAAAATTAGGAATTCTGCTGTTACGTGGGGTGGATATTGTAGTATGTGCGCGGGCTTTGTGTTTGTGTAATATATGTGTGGGATAACTGTAGTGTGTCGTTCGTGTACATTATTAGATAGTAGGTTCGCATTTTTGAGGAGCTCGATGGCGTAGTGGTTTGAGCGATCTGGTTTCGATAACGAAAACAAAGCAGCTTTCGCTGTCATCGATCCTTGGATGGGTCAATCAAAAATTTAAATGTCGAGCTCCTCCGTGCTTCGGAAGGCACGAAGCCGTTGGTCCCGGTTGTTACTGCAACCGCTTATCCACCAACCCGCATTGTGCCAGCGTGGTGGTGTTATGGCCCAAACTCCTCATGTGTTCCTCCCATGTAGGAAGGCCCGTGCCCAGCAGTGGGACGTATATAGGCTGGTGATGATGATCATGATTTTTCAGGGTTGTCACGAGTAGGTGTGACAATATTTTTGATAATTCAATTAGAAAATAATAATGGTCTGAAATGTGTCTTTCAGAGGTAACTTTTGACATGGAATACGACACTTAAGTTTTATTTTAGAGTTGTAACACGCTGTTATGTTAGCTATGTATATGCATTTTACTGTAGGCAAGAAGTTACTTATCCGTAACTGTTTACAGTAAAAAAGTAATTTCTTACGTTGATCTCATAAGCTGTGTATTTCATTTCTATTGTATTGTATCACATAATACATTATGTAAGTATATTTGATGGGTATGCAATATTTTGTGTCTTTTACTTTCATTATGTACAAATTACAGCACATCAAATGTTACAGTTTCACTACGAAAGCCGCCTCTATGATGAACGCAGTATGGGCGGGCGGTCTCAAGGTCAAACTGTTACGCTTGATGTTCTTTCGTCTGTACAAACATATATTTTTTTTAATTCTTCTCTTTTTCGGAACTCTTCGGCATCCTCCTTCTTCGTATATTTATATATCACCTTTTAGGTTGCCTGGAAGAGATTGCTCTTTAGCAATAAGGTCGCCCGATTGTACTGCTTTGTGTTTATTACTTTGTACTGTTTGATTTGTCTCTTGTGTGCAATTAATAATATTTATTTATTTATTAATTTCTACATTTGGCAAGTTTATTTAATATGTTATCTCATCTATCTTGGTATAATTTCATAATTCTATTAGTTTTTAACATTATTACTACGACTTTATGCGTATGGTTGTATACCTTTTAATATTTATATAGGTATAATAACCCTGTCATAGTTCACCAGAATAAATAAGCAAGAGAGCAGTCCATAGCGCACTCTAAATCCATTAATCACAAGCCAACCCATTACATAAAGTGACATTTTCATTGTTACGAAGCTCCAAAGTTACCCTTCACTCATTTTATACGTCCGTAGCCAAGTAGTTATAACACTAAAATCACTGCTTAATCAGATATTCAAAACTCTGACAAGCGTGAAGCTTTGAGTTTTCCCAATGCACTTCAATACAAGTTCCGATTTAATTTATAATTTGGTATTCACGCCAGTTCAGAATGAATAGTTACTGACATCGCGCTGCATTTGAATAGTTCCCGGAGTTAGGAACCGATAGCCGACTAATACAGAAATAGTGCAACTGAGTAACCAAACTAAGGAATTATTGGACTAAATTCTCTGAGCAATTTGCCTGGCGTCAAATAGCCAGCTCATTTACGAGTCCACTTGGCATACGTGCACTGCAAATGCTATGTGCGACTTGCCTCATATTATATCGATCTTGGCCACTCGGATCCCTCCATGGTTTAGATCTACGTTATTTGTTCTATTTTTTTGTAAAACGAAGAATCGCCCACAAGAGTTGCATATCGTTAAGCACTATTTTTCAAAACATAACATAGGTTATATTATGTAATATTTTTTTTTTTAAATTGGTACTACATATAATCCAGAATAAGTGTTATTTACTTGCAAGCACATTTGACTATTATTTCGTATCGTGTTTTAGTCCAAAATAGATTACAAGATTTCGTTATGTCACCACGAAAATTCTAAATACAACGAAAAAAACATAAGGAATGAATAGAAATAACCACGACAGCACTCTTTATAAAGCCGCGAGACATCGGAAAGTGATGACTATACAATGTTTCTTTTCATTGCTTAGAAATCCTACAATAAGCAGGAACCGCCTCGTGAATACATCAATACGCTCATGTCGGAACCGTTCAGTGCTTTATTTATATCGAGAGTGACGAGAACGGATATGTTCTATGATTGATGTTACAACACAAGGATATATCAAACCTTTTTTGTATGTCGAAATTGCATATTTCTTTCCGTATCTATCGAATTGTACAACAAATTTTCTATGTGAGTTATTCAATGGGGAGGCGTTTAATGATACAATACGTTAAGCAATGGTCTGAAACAAATACAAAGTGTATTGAACGAATCCATCTTACCTCGGGTACAGAGAGTGCACACAATTGCGACAATTGCTCTGAAAACACACTCCTCGCGATTACGACTTAATCCTGAAGTTACACTAATGAGGCATTTATTGGTACAGTAATTTAAGCCGCGTGTCTTGAATAAATAAGAAAGTTAATTATACAGATCTCTCTTATTACCTTAGATATAAAAACTGCACACAACTGAGACAATAGGGTTGTTAACAACTTTTTTTTCCATAAATAAGAAGTTTAGATTTCATAAAGATAAATTGCAAAAGAAATAGTATGTTTAAAATTAATAGTTTCACAGATACATACAGTTTGATATGTTGCAGCGCATTGTCTAAAATCACTCTATATAAAATCTGCGGAACAAATGACGTCACATGTTGCTATATTATTAAAAAATGTACGGGCATTGCAAGTTGACAAAATAAAATTTATTACCATATAATATGTAATGTTTATAGTTTTCATAATAATCGTGTTTTACAGACTAATATATCTTTATATTTTTTATTAATTTAAGAAAAAAAAAATTTCTAAACCGTACAATTTTAACAATAGCGTAAATTTACCGAATTTTTTAAAAATTACGCGAAATTCAAACTGAGACAACATCTCTATTGCTCTGAAATCATCACTCCTCACAATTTTACGACTCATAGTTGATAAATTCTAAAGCTACACAACGTTATCGACTTAACGTTGATTTTCAATGAAAAGAAATTTGCATTAGCAAATTAGCAGATACGCAATATGTTTTGAAAGATTAAAATTTTTCAAATTACATTTTTGACACGTCGAATTTTTGGATCACATAAACTTTTTATAAGGAATGTCTGGAAGTATTTCATGAATTTTAAATTTTAGACTTTCATATGGAAAATTTTCTAACAGCATTGAAGGGAAAACGGATTAAGCTAAGAACGTAAGAAAAACAAATGAACAGTAATCTACTCCAAAACAATGTGAACATAAAAATCCCTGTGTAACCATTTCATTTGCCGCCCAAGGCACAGGAAGCGAAATGCACCATTCCATTTTCTCGGCGTAACTACGTTGCAGGCTTCGAACAATGAAATGCTTTTAAAACACGAAACAACCTGATTCGAATATAATATGAATGAAATTTATGATGAGAGAATTAAAAGCTACCATGGCTGGAACGTTCAGATTGAATTGTCACTACAATAAATGAAATTTTCCTTAAGTAAAACATGTTTATTGCTTTTTCAATTGGACTTAAAGCATATACATATGTGGAATTAAAAATAATAACCTAAGAGCGATCTCGGTAGCGTAGTGGTTTGAGCGCTCTGGTTTCGATTACGAAAACAAAGCAACAATCCCCATGGTCGATCCCGGGACGGGTCAACCAAAATATGCAATCTCGAACTCCTCCGTGCTTCGGAAGGCACGTTAAGCAGTTGGTTCTGGTAGTTCCTGTAACCGCTTTAACCCACCAACCAACATTGAGCCAGCGTGGTGGTGTTATGGCCCAAACTCCTCATGTGTTTTCCCATGTAGGAAGGCCTGTGCCCAGCAGTGGGACGTACTTAGGCTGATGATGATGATGAACTTAAGAGCGATATAGGGCCCGCTAATATTTGACACTCTAATATTTGGTATTTGCTACGATAACTGTTTACCATCATAGACCGTGCGCATGAATTGCACCCTTAATTGTTGTTTAACAAAATATATTTGCTGGCCTTCTATGATGTTGTCTAATTTCAACATGATCTCATAATGTATTGTAAAAACTTCAAATTATTTTATTTGGTTATATTACTAAGGGGAGACCACTAAGATATTGTTATGATGAGGAAGATTTTGAATGTGGATGACAATGTAAGGAGAGGAAAACCAAAGGACAGATGGAATAGACTATGTGAATGATGATACGGCTAAGTAAGTCAATTTAAAAAGGTCGAATTATAATTATACTTTTTATTGCACTTTAGATATACCTACACAGTAAGTTCAATGTAATAGGAAGTTTGCAAGGGTGGCCGTGTAATAGCCGTGAATAGAAGAGCAAGACAATATAGCGCCGATCAAGGCACCGCAACCGACAATATTTGTTTTTCAATTGCTGCCAAGCTAAAGGTACTATTAGCTTACAAGAGTTAATTGCTTTCATCATCACCAGCCTATATACGTTCTGCTGCTGTGCACAGGCCTTCCTGCATAGGAGAAAATATGAGGGGTTTGGGCCATAATACCACCACGCCAGCCCATTGCGGGCTTGTGGATTAAAGCAGTTGCAGTAACAACCGGAACTAACGGATAAATGTGCCTTCTGAAGCACGGAGGAGCTCGTGTTAAACAAATTTTGATTAACCTATTCGGCATAGACCATGGCGAAACCAGATCACTACGCCACCGAGCTCCTCACGCCACCGAGGTTCTCGTTTATTGCTTTACTTTATATTAAATAAATTCAATTTGAAAAGTACGTATTATCAGAAGGTAAATCTCTGCAAAAATCTATCCAAAAAGATAATTGGGGTAATTCCGAACGCGGAGTAATTTTAACGATTTAAGACGATAGAAAAGGATATTTATTTGATAATTTCTTTTTGCTGGCTGCGAGAGAGAGACGCGTGGGCAGTAGCAGATACTGAGAATGGGCTATTTATCCTTTTGTATGTCATAATAAAAATAGCCTTGTTCGGAGCTTCAGTCTTATGTACCCCACTCAACCATAATGAATGCAAAATACAAGACTCGATAAAGTAGAAACATTTTAAATGAAAAAATATGCTTCTCAGGAAGCAAATATCTTCAAACGGTTGTTATTATTTTACCACATTGTACAGTTAATACCACATTAAGCGTAACAGCTTGACCTTAAGACCGCCTTTGCTTCGCTCGTAATAGAGTCGCCTTTCGTAATTCAACTGTTACACTTGATGTGTTGTTGTCTGTACATCATCACTAGCCTATAAACGTCCCACTACTGGGCACAGGCCTTCCTACATGGGAGAAACACATGAGGGACATACACGTCGTCGTGGAGTCGTCTGTACATAGTGAAATTAAATGAAATAAAATGATAATATGTTTTCACTGTTAATAGGTGCGATTTTAGAAAGATTTTAAATTGGAAAAGTGATCACATCGGAATTCCAGTACAAATCTTTGTCAGTTATTTCCAATGACATTGGTTGGTGTATACAACTGCCATTCTCGTAACTTACCCCATTTTAATGGAACTTACAAATCTAATGCTCTACTCACATACAGTTTCCGTCTTTATCAGACAACTTTTCAATTTATCTTAGAAAAAAACTACCATGTTGATATTATATCGATCATATTACGCAATTTCCACGTCTGGTTTTTACATGAATATAAGTAATTGCACCTATATTTTGCGAATAGATATTACATATTTACCTATTTTAAAGTTCTTTCATCAAAACACATGAATAATAAAATATCTAGATAAGGGACTCTATCAGACTTTAATAGGTTTTTATTATTTTTCTATTCGCAAGGTTTGATAACTTGCAAACTTGTTTCATAACCATAGCACATCGCGCACCTATCTGCTTCGATTTAGAGAACAGAAAAGGCGATTTGATAAATATCTATAAAGTTTGTACCGTCGAATCCACGACGGGGCTTTTAGAAATGTAGAAACACAATTTGTGCGCTCGCTTTTCTCGCCCGCGGCACCAACGGATGCATATATTTCACTTATTTTGAAATATACACAGATACTCAGCACAACCACCCTCAGTGCACTAACCTTCGGTAGGTATAATAAGAAAGGTGCTTTGAAACGTAACAAAATGTTTTATCCTTTACCACATGATTACAAAATGTCGTTTGGATTTAAGACTGTTTCTGTTTTTAAATGGCAGGTAGAGACAGCAACTACAGTTCTAACTGAAGTCAACTCTTTAACCAAGTTCTGTAATGAGGCGATTAGAGTACACATTCGTTTGTTTATAGACGCTATTTTTATTTTGTGAAATAATATTGTGAATTAATTTCTGATTTTTTCATTTAATATTATGATGAATATTTGAAAAAAGTTTAGTAGAAGGTTCAGACTTTCTTCTACTTCTTAGTCTTGATATTTTTCTAGATACTTTGTTTTATACAAAGCAAGGCAAATTACTCAATACCACCACATGAGTAACGGTAAGATGTGTCCATACTATGTGAAGCTGGAAGTAAAACAAAGAATGGAGTTTCTAAAATCCTTTGTGCTGTTTTGAGTTGGAGATAGTGAGTGAATTTTATTGTCGAGGATACGCTATGGTGGGCTGGGCAGGCTGAGAGTGGGTTGGTGCTATTGCTTCGGGAGAGCCCAGGATAGCCCTGCGTAGGGCAGTGAAGTTTCTGGGGAGTTTTAGTGGTTATTCCCAGTGTCATTAGCGCTGGGTGACCCGCACACACGCCCATCGCTTAGAAGAAAAAGCTGGGAAAAGCTCAAACATATGAGCCCCCTGATGGTAAATGGTAAAATAACATAATAATATTCATACATTCACCCCAAGCCCAAATTAAGCATCATTCAGAGCTTGTGTTATGGATAATAAGTTACGGAGAGATATTGATAATAATTATGTATATAAATATTAGAAATATACTAAATAAACATCCATGACTCGTAAACAAATGCTCGTACTCATGATATGTACATTTGCTCCTACCGGGATTCTAACCCGGGACCCCTGACCGATTAGCCTTTATAGACCACACAGCCGGTCGTCAAATAATAGAAGTGAAAGAATATTATTACTGCACTTTATCACCAATTCCGAAATAAAATGTCGAGTTGCGGGGGAGTTGATATCTTGATATCGTAGCATGTAGTAGTAGTATTTTTGGGTACACTAACGAGGTCCTACCGGCACATGGCATCTCACTTTGCACTTTATACTTTCACTGATATCATAGTGGAATAATTATAATAAAAAATATATAACTAGTGTATTATAGCTGATTGCGATTCTTGGTATTATAATTAAAAAAGGAGACATAATAATATGACCTTGATCATAAACGAGAACACAAAATAGTAGCATTAAAGTAAGTGTTATTTGGCTTCTACTTTTAAAAGGAATTCCAACTGCTTTATAAAAAGTATGAGAAAACATGAAACAGCTTCTCTCCCTGAATTTCTAAAACAAGTACTGCATCTACTCATTTAACGCTGCAATTAGCAAAGTCGATCTCCAATTAACGTGTTAGTAACAACAAGCAGCGTCAAAGAAAAACGAGGGAAAAAATTTCGCAAAATTATTCCCTTAATTAGTTAAAGTTTTAACGAAAACATTTCGTTGATGCTAAAGCCAATTATTATTATTTATTAACCATACTTAGAGATACCTTGCAAGTTCAAAATTGGTTTAAGGTTTCGTCGAATAAAAGCCCGCTGGCAGGTTCTCACATAATATAAAACCTATTTGTCTGATATGTGGGTTCTTCGCAGAAAAAAAGACACAGTTTATGTGTTATATTAATATAATTACTTATTCGTTAAATTTTACTTGTAATACACTTATTGCACTGCACTGTGAACTCATGTAATTATAATATTAGTAAATTTTAATTCTCGATTTATGCCTGCCCACTGGCTTCTTCTCACAATTAATTACTCATTAATTTTCTCATCACAAACTGTTACTGTAACTGCGATTACAGTAAATGAAATTTATTATTGTGGAAGACTCGTACGTATTTAATAGCTTGTGTTTCAGGTCATAAATACCATTTTCATTATGAAAAATATACATGGTAACTAACAATTCATTGCTGCATGCTGTTTAACATTTTTGAGGACAGGACCTAAGGTAATAAGGTATACATTCTCTAGTGATGCAAATGATAATTAAAAACCAATTGTGTCTAATTTGTGGTTAAGCTGTCAAATCACACGTTCAAGACACATTGGGTTTTTAACTGTCTTAATGTCCCGGGAGTTTTACGCGGCTCTACAGTGAAAAAATATGTAATACTAAAATTCGACTTCAAATTCACATAATACTTGGGTACGCGTTGAGAAACTAATTAAGTCATTTTCGGCACAAAAGTTGGAAGCTACCTCAGTAAATTAAATTCGCCCCTAGTGACCACTTGACCCTCGTTGTATAGCCATCGAGCAGTCACCGGTTATTATTGATGCGATGCATAAAATATTATCCTCTGGGTAGCACCTAAAATTAACAAGGGATGTGCGGTTAATTTTTTTGCTAAACTTTTACGTACGGAGGCTTCTTCCTATGTAATGACTAATGAAAATAATAGCTAAATAATAATAATGAAAATAATAATAATAAAACCAACTTTCTGCTTACTTGGTTTTCAACCAACATGACAAGGCATCATCCAAGATAGAGGGAAGATAATACAAAAGTTCGAAAAAAATATAGCCTTACATTCACATCTGTTTATCAAGCTCCAATCGATAGCTGTTATGGATACAATTCAATGGGAACACATACATAAAAGATTATATATACTTTCTTAAAAATATAATAACATCTGACTCCTAGTATGATTTTACGCTCATTACATAATGTTTAGATACGATAGGAGCAGATCCAAACATCTGCCCCTATTGAGACTCGAACCCGGAGTCTCTACTTTAGTAGACACGGTCTCTGACCACTCCTGCGATAGACAGTAAATAAAATTTAAAAAATTAGTTTGAGTACCAGCTATACTTACACTATTAAAATAAAACAGACTACTTCCACGAATTTATGTGAAAATAGGTAATCTGTTCAAATTTCAGTATTAATAAACAATAAATTTAGTCAAGTGTGCAATAATTAATTTTTGAGAGTTAAATTAATTACAGTATGTATTTAATTAATTCTTCATTTTTACATTTTATTTTACTAACTCAGCTTTTTGTGGGCGGCTGAACCTGTTTATGGAAATATGCTTTTAAAATTATATTATGTCCAACATTAACGTGGACGTGACCTCGTAAACTCTTAACCCTTGCTGTGAAAACCATCATTGATGCATTGCATTAAATATGATCTTCAGAGAGCCGTTTAAAATTTATACGATACTACGACGAATGTGTATTGTTCAAATTTATGTATCCTCATATTTCATTGCTGACGCTGGCGTAACAAATTCTCTAAAAGCATTTAAAATACACTGTATCAATCCAGAACGTATTTTAGTCTTAAACCATTAATTTTAAAAGCTTGTTGCATTTTTCCTCTTGAAGATTTGAAATATTATTTTTATTCATCACACAGGCACAGGCTTTCTTACATGGGAAAACCACACAAGGAGTTTTTTATTAAAAAAAAGTATTTTTTTTTAAAGAGTTAGAACTTCAAAGAAATACCTGATCGGAATATGTTTATCTTGCATGCTACTATAATTACGCCACTTTTAGAACTATTTTATAAAAGTGCATATCCAGGATATATGAGCAATATAGTCGTCAACAATAACTGCATTCAAAGATTTATCAAAAGTCACTTACCAGAGCCGGTAAAAAGCCGCTAAATAAAAAAAAAACTTGAATTATTATGACACCGATCGATTGGCTCTATGAACAAATCTCTCTAACAAACATTGCCATTAAAATCTAGAGCAATTCGATTGCTAATTAATACAAGTAAATTAAATAGACTAGTTATTCGTCGCCATTCTAAAATAAGAACCCTTGAGTAATTCCAACAGTTAGTGGCAGCACAGACGTGACGAAGTACTCATTTAGTGCTTCGTTGTGTCTCATGAAAACCTTTTTATGGTCTTTCAAAATATTTACAGATAATGTTTACTAGAGAGATTTGTTCCTTATGATGAACCTTATTGACTGTATCACAATCACATAATGTTCTAATTCTACATTTGGCGGGTTCGACTTACGGCTGAGGTAAGTAACTTTTAATAAATATTTGAATGCAATTATTGTTATTTTTAAAAATAAAGAAATTGTTTCATTGAGTATAATTTGCTAACATCAATATTTAGGATACTTTCCCTCCAAAGGCATTGGTTTGACTCATTTTGTATATATAAATACCTCAACTCCTCCTTTAGTTATATG
Source organism: Nymphula nitidulata (assembly GCA_947347705.1). NCBI lineage: Eukaryota > Metazoa > Arthropoda > Insecta > Lepidoptera > Crambidae > Nymphula > Nymphula nitidulata. The sequence continues at coordinate 9,771,221 of OX374626.1, read as the reverse complement.
TATGTCAGGTACAAACAGTTAAAATTCAACACCATTTAAACAGTACCATTATATCTTTTTATCATTAGACTTGTCAATTTATTCTCCGTTACATCGAAGATAGTAGCCTGTCTATAGACATAGTAATGCATTCCAAGAAAAAAAGAAATTACCTCCATTAGTTGTGAATCCACGTTCCATTAGCGTAAATATAGATTTTAATCTACAACTTAACGGCAAAAACAAAAAGGTTCACTCTGCCTTAATCACCTTTAAGATCGCCTGATAGAGTCCAGTTTAACCGGTTTTAATTTATTTTCTCGGTTATGGGTTCAGCTGTAAATTTGTCCGGGTTTTTAACGTCAACTAAATTCGCCAGTCACCGCTCTTTCTATCCCTGCAAACCCTTTCGAGTGGCCAGCTTAATTGGATCTTTGGATTTTTTTTCGTAAAATCATTTTCCATCTATCATATTTCCGCGTGATTTACGCTTGTTTGCATCACAAACGTGCCGTGACCTTTGAACTTGACTTCAAACTCCAAATTCGTGTTTGATATCATTGATATTTTCAATCTTTTTAATACTCATTTCCATTCGGTTTTTGAAGCATCTACTCTTAACTCATTTGTCATTGAGGACCTACCCACGCCAATAAATACTGTAATTGATATATGTTCGATCGACTTCAGTGAAAAAATTGTTCATGAACACTTAAAATCATTAGATATAACTAAAGCAGCGGGGCCAGATGGAGTGCACCCCTTATTAATTAGAAAGTGTGCTTCATCATTGACTTTGCCAATAACGATTTTGTTTACTAGGTCGATGAAGGAAGGTTACTTTCCTCTCATATGGAAGGCTTGGATAACTCCTATTCCGAAGGGTCCAGTCACGATGAATATTGAAAAGTATAGGCCCATCTCAAAACTTTCACAATTTAGTAAAGTATATGAAAAAATTGTTACTGAAGGGCTATTTGGTGTAGTTCGTCGTCATATTATACCTAACCAACATGGATTTTTTAAAGGACGTTCGGTCGACGGTAATTTACTTCTTTTCACAACTGAAATCTTTGACGCAATGGACAATGGATACAGCGTGGACGCTGTGTATACCGATTTTGCCAAGGCTTTCGATAAGATATGTCATGAAACTTTATTAATTAAACTCTGGCAACTCGGTATACATGGCGATCTTTTCCGTTGGATCAGATCTTATGTTGAAAATAGAAATCAGTGTGTAGTGCTTTCTGGTTTTATGTCGCAAAAGAAATGTATTAGCTCTGGGGTCCCACAAGGATCGCACTTGGGTCCCTTGTTATTTACGTTATATATAAATGATATAAACAACTTTATATCACATTCAAATTCGTTACTATACGCTGATGACACAAAAATTTTTAGAACTATCCGTAATATTCTTAATTTTTGATTTTAACATTATTATAAATGTTTGAAAAATTACTTAGTAATTAAAATAGAATAAAACTAGAAAAATTTCACGTCCTGAGGCAGGAATCGAACCCGCGACCTTTCGCAATCCGGGCGACTGCTCTGACCACTGAGCCACCCAGGACTATCCGAACAGAACTATCCGTAACATAGAAGATTGTAAATTGCTTCAGCATGACCTAGTTAATTTTGAGCGATTTTGCAATAACAATAAACTATTTTTAAATTTTGATAAGTGTAACGTAATAACCTTTTCTAAAAAACAAAATTCTCTAAATTATAATTATAAATTAAACGGTAAAAGTCTAAGCAGGGTAACAGAAGTTCGTGACCTTGGTGTTATCATGGACTCAAAACTGACATTTATTCCACACATCGATTCTATTCTACAAAAATCATACAAACAATTTGGGTTTCATACTTCGCGTTGGAAAACCCTTTCAAAATTCTTTAACATACAAAATTTTGTATAATAGTTTTATTCTTAGCAGACTTGAATTTGCTTGTGCTATTTAACCAAATTATAAAGTACACATTAACCGAATTGAAAGAGTTCAAAGGAAATTTATTAGAGCACTGGACTATAGAACTGGACATGTTTATGAAAGTTACGAAAACTCTCTAAAATATCATGATGTCAAATCTTTGGAAGTGAGACGTGACTGTGTGGATTCTGTTTTACTTTATAAAATTATTAATAATATTATGGATGTCCCTTCATTACTTCATAATGTCTATCTTAAAGTACCCCGTGGATATGAGCGTTGTTGTCGCAAAAAAGAATTATTTTACATACCTAGCAGTAGAACATGCTATTCTAGGAACATGTTTATGAAGCGCGCCTGTAAACTTTATAATGATAATGTAAAATTGGCTGATATAGATGTATTTTGTTGCACATTATCCTCTGTAAAAAAAGCTTTTGATTGGTAATGTTTGTATCGCTTGGGGCCAGCTTAGCCGTCTACTAGTGGAATGTTGATGAGTAACTTCTTGTTTAATCAATTAAAAATTAATTGTGTTTGGTTTATCGAGCTTCAAAGGGTTAACTTTAATCAACAAATCAAACTGACTAGTGTTTCCTAAATTTTATTTGCATACATTCTGTTTACTAAGTGATGGAGAGGGTGGCCCTTGGCATCAATGCTGATATTGTTAATTTTAAGTTTAAATTTTTAAATTAGTGTATTCGTTTAAAAATTATGAAATTAAGGAAACTATAGGTCTATTATGAATTATACACTAGCCTTAAATAAGTTGAATGACCGTTTGTTTCTAAATAAATAAATAAAATAAAAATAAAAAATATTTTATAATTTGTTTTCAGGCAATTGGCCTTTTTATGTTCAAACATTATTATGAGCGTGTTTTTTTTATACAAAGCACGACAACTGACTCAATACCACCTGATATGAAGCGGTAAGAAGTGTCCCTACGCGAAGACAGCTAGTGCAGTTTATACACTGCTCTAGCCGCCTCCACCTTGCCGGCTCAAAAGGTGCTTTATCGCACCTCTTGAAGGAACCCGTGTTATAGGCAGGAAGGAACACATGTGCTGGCGAAGAATTCCAAGTTCTGGAAGTACGACAAAGAAACGAGGTACTAAATTTCTTTGTGCGTGATGTTGAGGTGGAGACAGGAGTAAATTGATGATTCCGAAGACCAGCACGCGTGCTCCTGAGTAGGAAGGATGAAGGTGGCATAACGTCAAAAAACTCTTCTGAGCACTCTTCGTGATAAAGCCGATAGAAGGCGCTAAAGCAATGCAACGTCTCGACGCAATTTCAGAGGCTCAAGGTTATTTGTGACCTCTACATCGTCAATGATACGTACAGCACGACGCTGCAATCTGTCCAGGGCATCGAGTAGGGACTTGGCGGAGCCAACCACCAGTGCGAGCAATATTCTACGTAAGACCGGACCTGACTTTTTTGTAGAGCAGGCATAATTGGTCAGGCGTGAAAAATCGGCGCACCTTGTTCATTACACCGAGCTTCCGTGAGGCTGTTTTGATCACTGTTTCGATGTAGTTTCTGGAATTCACATCGCAACATATCTGCATGCCAAGCAAGTGTCAGGAGCCCTGTGCCGAAAGAGTGGTGCCCTGAAGAGAGGGAAGGGGAAAGAACGGCGACATTTTGGCTGTGAACGCGCATACCTGTGTTTTGTTAGTATTGAACTCAACAAGATTGTTAGATCCCCATTCAAATATAAGGTCCAACAACCCGTTGAGCTCAATGGTAAGCAACTTGAAAAGTAATTTGCGTTGTTGATATATTTATGTTTAGTCATAATGAACTTTTCTACAATTTTTTTAAGCTTTTATGTAACATGTAATTATTAATCATTCTTATTTAAAAAAATATCATGCAGTTAAAACAGTTTGTAATCGTATGACAGTCATGTTGATTATTCACTGTGAAAAAGTACCTACCTTTCATTTTGTACCTTAATTAATAATATTTTTAAGCGACTTCATAAACGAGGAGGTTGTCTATTCACTTGGTATGTTTTTTTCCACATTTTAATGTTTTTTTTCCTTTTTTTCTATGTATGTACACGGATTACGCCGATTTCTGATCCAATTTACGTGATTCTCTTTTTGTTCGATGGGGAATAATTGCCATTTGCTTGGATAGTAGAAAACAATATAAGCTGACGGTCACCCATATAGCTTTGACCTTAAAAATATAGCACTAAAAAAAGTAAAAAAAATTTTTTTTAACAAAAATTAAAACCGACTTCAAAAAACTGAAATAAGTAGGTACTCATCCCCTAGAAACCTATTTTTTGGAGTTGGTGCTAAGTTGTTTCCAGAAACAATAGAAAATGAAACACCCACTCCGCAAAATAGGTTTCTAGGGAATGAGTACTAAATTTAATTATAATCCTTTTCAGTTTTTTGAAGTCCGTTTTAATTTTTGCTGATACAAATTTAGCTTATTTTTAAATGATATAACAAGCAGGCTCTCTTATAAAATAATCTAGGAAAATAATTACGAGATATACATATAACTATATTGCATAATTTATGTTCACATTTGAAATGCGGATGAGAATCTGATGCTCTTGTCTTACGTTTATTCGTCCCAGAAGAACTTATTACAGACTTGGTCAAGTTTTAATGAAAGAGCCAACTTGATGCCGCGACCAATATAGTCAGAGCCAAAGAAAGCATCCTTTAAACTTCTAAGGTTTTCATCCTTCGTTGACAAAGTTTGTAACAGGAGCCGTCCTTGTTTCTAAATAAACAGTTTCGAACTGAAATATCAACAATATTTTCACAAGTCTAAATCCAGCATAATTATGATTTACACTGGTAGGCGATTATTAAAGTCTGTGGTAGCTTCCAGATACAACCAATCTGCTAACACAATGCATTATTTGAAATAAAACTCCTCTTCCGGATTTTATTCGCGTTTAATTAGATGTCACATTAACATTATTTACCCGACGTTTCGATAACTTTACAGCGATCGTGCTCACGGGAAGACTGAAGATGTCAGATGTCTTTGATAGGTTTATAAGTTGACTACCGTAACTTTGTGTCTTATTTTGAGTGGCCCGATTTACGCCTACGGAGCTCACGGTGTCAGTTTGTCGGACAGCGTGAAAACGGGCTTGAGACTTTATTATCCGCATGATGGGGTCCCAAGCTGGTGTATGGTGCTCGCGAAAATAAAATAAGATAATATCTATTTGCAAGAATAAGGTATTACAAATGATGTTACAAATGAAAATAGGTCACACATATTCCAATTTATCAAGCACACCAATATTATTTTTGTTAAGTAAATAAATAAAATAAAATAAAATAAAAATTATTTCTAAGTAACAATGTCATAATAATGAATTTCATTATGTCTCTATATTAATATTATTATTAATTAATCTTTTTCAAAGCAAAATTTTTATTAAATTATACAATAATGATTTTGTCACTATCAGGTTTTATTTTTATTACCTAAATTCATTAAATTTAATTTAATCGTTCAAATATTCATGTACAGTCGAATACAACTTTTGTTTTAACCATTGAGTTATTGTTTTGTTAAATACTTTTTGATATAACTTATGTATGCATAACTTTTTGACCAATTTGAATTCAATTAGAAAGATTCCCGAGTAAAAACTGACAATCCAGGACACCATGGAAAGCCTTATGATAAAGTGACACATCTCTCAGACTAGGTTTCTCACGCAAAGTAAGCATTTTGAAGAAAGTTAAAAGAGTGTCGTAAGGAGCCCTGTGGGATATATCACTGAAGCCAAATCCTAGCAAAGGCTCTTTGAATTTTTTCTATGCGCTGTGAATGAATACAACAAAAAGGGTTCCATACTGAGTTTGCATACTCTAGGTGACATGAAAAAGTGTGCTGAACAATAAGTATAACTTTTACACGATAGCTAAGCTAAATGACTTGATGTTACGTCTAACGAATCCCAACATCCGAGACAACTTTTTCACCACCTCATCGAACAGAATCTAAATTGTGCATGTCGCTTTTATGTACAACTTCAAAATCTTTTATTTTTATTATGTAAAATGTTTAAAATGCCATTTTTACGCCAGACTCTAAGAACCACTGCACTGCTGCTGGAATAGTTTTCTTATTTAAGCATTAACGTAGACAAGCATCGTACTAAGTACTAAATGCTATTAGGCGAACATACTGTACCAGCCATGTGGAAAATTAAGTTTTAAGACCTATTGGACTACGAATCTTACAAAAGTATCTTCATAATTTCTTCGTATGTATAGAACTGTAAAACTTAATTACTTAAATATTATTTAAAATAGAGGAGAAACAGATAATAGAAAATGCATGCTGATTTAATATCCACCAGAACCAAGTGTTGCCGATTAACTGATTCATAGTTTGTCAGATATTTATAAGATTTAACCACTGAATAAATAAATTTTATACACACTTTATCACCTACATAAAACATAATAGATATACATTAAGGAAATACATGTATCTATAAGAATGAGCTTAACTGTTAAAGAAATCTCTTCTAACGAAACACAGCTTTAGTTTAATATGAAGTACCAACTGGGATATTGTGTAAGAAGATAATAGAGCTAATAAATACTAATTAATACTAATAAATACAGCTAATAAAATAAATACTTAAGTATTTATAATATTCTAAACTAAAAAGAAACCTAAAAAACCCTAGGCGATTCATAATGAACAAATGAAAATGAAAATATCTTTATTTAATTAGGCCTCCCAAGAAGCACTTTCGAATCGTCAAAAATCCCTTATGTCTATCACATAAATTAATTTAATAGGTATACACTTAACAATAGGGGTTTAAATATGAAAACTTTTTTCGCACGTTAAAGACAACATTCAAAAAATAAAAAATAAATATGACAATCGATTATTTGCCTTTCAATTGTTTTCACATTCGACTTTAAACGTAAGGAACTAAAATTTTCGATGGGCTTTTTTCGAAACTTATTTTGCGATTTGAAACTTTGAGTGATTTTTGAATACGAGTTCCGACGTGGAACTAATGCAGCAGGTTACGGCTAATGAACGAACCGTGCGTTTTTTGGTTTAATCGCTTCCGTACTGGAAACTTCGACTTGAAGAAAGAATCACGAGGAAGACCAGATACTAAGGTAAATAAGGACGAATTTAAAGCGATGGCAGAAGCCGATCCGTGTCAAAATACCAAAGAATCACCGGCATGATTTGACCCACAATATTGACCCAGTTGCACCAAATCGTTAAAGTAAAAAACTTGAAATGTGGGTGCCTCATAATTTGACTGAACCGCAAAGGCAAACGCTTGTTGAAATTTGCCTTGCCTTGTTGAATCGGTCCAGAAATGAAGGGCTTTTTGACCGGATTATGACGTGTGACGAAAAATGAATTTTGGTACAATAATCGCAAATGAACTTCACAACTCCAAGTCAAACGTCTCAAAAAGCCCTAAAGCGATGCTTACCCACGAAGAAGTGATGTTAACTGCTTAGTGGTTACTCCGTGGTGTAATTCACTACAGATTCCTCAGAACCGGTCAAGCAATAACAGCTGATATCTACTGTGCAGAACTTCGAACCATGACAAAACTCGCAGTGAAGTAGCCTCAACTCATCAATTGAACTTCACCATTATTGCTCCATGATAACGCAAGACCTCAAACTGCTCGAGAAACCATTTTAACTTTACAGAACCTGCACTTATAAACCATCCGCCATCCTCCGTACTCGCCGGACTTTGCTCCAACCGACTACCATTTTTTCGCGATTTGGACAAGTCCGGCCATGTATGGAGTACTGTTGTCATCTTTACGATGGCTCTGCCCAATACCAGCTAGCTGATATGGGCTCGATAGAAAATCGCGCCAGGAGACTCATTGTTGATCCAAAAATAAAACATCACCGACGAGTAGCTCGTTTATTGGTTTTTAATAGGTTACACTTCGGTAAGTGTGCAAACGAGCTGCGCGATTTGCTTCCACCTGCCCCTGTCGATCATCAAGGATCCAGGCGTCGCGTCGGTTGGCCTATCACCTTTACGATGTAGATGTTCCACTCATCCGCACAAAACGCATCGTCAGTACTTATATCATGCATACAGCAAAGGTGTGGAATTCCCTGCCGCCTGATGTTTTCCACGAGCGATACATCTTGGAGCTCTTCAAGACTAGAGTGAATAGGAAATTTCTAGGTAAGGACGTAACATTGTCGACCACATTGGCACTTACCATCAAGCGCGATTGCGGTCAAGTGCCTGCCTTTTAAAAAAATATTTTCTTTGTTAATTTATTTTGTTATATTTAGCTACTAATCAACCATAGTTAGTATCCAACAATCTCTGTTTAATTTGACCTGCCTAATTGGTGTGAGCCTACATTATAGTTATCTGTATCAAGTAGCACAATCGCAAATGTATCAGTTACTAATCACGGAATATAGTGAGTAGAATATTCGTATATGCCATTGGAAACTGACCCATTTCCATCTTCACTGTGATTAATTAAGATTCGGATCAAACATCACTAGAAACTTGTACGAGTAATTAGAATTTATAATAATACAACAATCATTTATTTTTTCTCTCACAAAGGTATCCTTAAATTAACTATTAAGTTTATTACATAATTTTATTTCCTGACCTTGTGTGTGAGAGACTGGTGCCTAAGATAGGTTTTGGAAAAACCCGTATTACAAGTCACCAGTGCTCCACCCCCAGGTTGGTTGTTATTGTACTTAGTAATTCTACTCACATGTTACATTGCTGTTTCCAATTAACTAATATAGTTAAATGTTTTTGTGTGTCTGTTTGTGTTTGTGTTTGTGAGTTTGTGTATGTTTGCAAAAGAAGCTATACATCTATATATCTATAAATCTATCTATACATCGATCTAGCTATCTATCAATCTATCTATTTATCTAACTACATATTTATTTTTATCAATATATTATCTATTATTAATAACAATTAACGGTGTGTACACATATTAAAAGTTGTGAAGTGACATACATAATCAAATTTACATAACCTACATAATCATGTATACATAATCACTCGGTATAATCATGTATTGATTAGTAATAAAAAAACATTGTTATACGTATCTATCTAAATTTCCATATATTTTTCTATCTATCTGTGTATGTAGGTATGCATGTGTGTGTATTTGACTATCTATTTATATAATGACAACAATTAACAAACAACATGTTTTATTGCAGTTGTACACTTCAATGTTTAAGTGGACATTAGTATATTGTGTACACGACGCTTACCCGCTTTAACAGTTGGTTTGACTAATGTCTGATTACATAAGTACGGACAGGTAATGTTCTAGCGATTAATGTGTACAAACTGCATAAATAATTGTCAATATAGCGTGCTTTACTAACACGACCGCGTTATTGCTTACTGTAAATCAAATATGGATAATGGACTTGGACAACTGTTGGTTTAAGGAAACAATATTTATGGCTATTTGCGCTGATTTTATTTATTTAACAATTTATTTGCATGGGGGAGAGTGGGGTAATTTCGGACAAGGTTCTTAACATCATGATGCTCAATGCCAGGCACTAGTTATGGGTTCTTTGGGGTGGACCCACCTCTAACTATCAAGGCAGAAATAGATTATCAAGTATTATTATTCACCATGGCAAACGGTTTTGTCCGGAGTTATCCCGCGTCCGTAATCACCCCACTCTCCCTTACAACAAAAAAAGATATAGAGTTAGCATAAATAGATCGATAGCGTTTTTTCCAGCGTCCTTTCTCAGGGTGTGATCTATTTCCATTCGAAATTTCATAAACGTTTCAGCAGTAAGGTAGGAGTGGACACCATACATACTGACAAACAGACAGACAACTAGAGCTATTTTAGAATCAATAATATTAAGTATGGACAAGTATGGATAGCATTCTTGCTATCCATACTTGCTATCCATATAAATGTGATATTTGCAGTGTGAATTTGTTGAAATTAAATAAAAAAAATATATTGTTACGCCATTGAAGGATCTGGAATTTAATGTTTATGGATTTATTCAGTAAATCAAGTACTACACTCTTGCTAACTGTAACGTAGCCCTGTTGCATTGAAGGTTAAAGAGAAATGTGATGGTTTCATCTATATAATGTAAAGTTTGACCTCCAACGCAACTGGGCTTTGTAACCAAGTTTGCAAGAGAATTATTTATAAATACAGAATGAATTTTTCAAGCCGGAGTGGATGGCCACGTCCAACTCTATAGGAATTAAGAGTCTCAGGCTCATTTTTATGGAAACTAAAACTGCATCATTGGGTTTTTGAAAAATCAGTATTCTGAGCCAGGAATCAAACCCAACGATTTTGGAAAAAAAACGTCATCTTGTATTATTACACCATTCGATATTGTCGCTAGTAAGAAATGAATTCTGGGAAGTAATAACATACTGCCAATAGCCATAAATTGTCCGTATGTCATTCATTACTTTCTGAAAACAATGGCCATCATTTTGAACAATAAACATGTTGAGGTTTATTAGGTATGTTGATAACGTAAGAAAATAGAAAAGATTTTGTTAAAAATGAGCTCTTTTTTTGAAGTTTTCCGTATGTCATTACTTCCCAGAATCCGTTCCCTACTAGCGACACTATTGAATGGTATAATATACAGAGCTTGTTTATTTTTCTAAAATCATTTTTCCTGGTTCTATTTCTGGCCAGGAATACTCGTATTAATTTTTTTCTAAAATCTAATTAGGTATGCAGTTTTTCCATCAAATTCTGGCCGGAGAGTTTTTCGCTATTTCTCATAGTTTCTCATTTGGCCGAAAAAGTCACCTGTATATACTAATTTCAACAGTAGAACATAGTTTTGTTAATAAATTGATAATAATTAATTAATTACTTATAGATAGTAAGTAATTAATAAATCGATACATAATAATATTGTATCAAAAGTTAAGTTTCCCTTTGACCTCCAACGAAACCGGCAGTGCGAGCACGGATATGTCCATGAATGAAATTTGACGTTTCATATCGACAAAAGCCTTTTTTCCAGGTCCTCATTTCAAAATGTGTATGAAGGAATTGATATATCGACTTTAAATATCTAATTTTGTCGATCGATAAATTCATGCTCGAAGGGCGACTTCGTAATCATTTGCAAGAGAATGGTTTATATATTATATGGACAAATATAATATATCCTCTGTTTTAAGGACGATATGACAGAGTGTACTTATTTTTTCAACATATTTGCTCAAAAATGCATTTACGAAGCCTGTATAAATTGTTCGAAAGGTAAAAATCACGCACCCTATAACCATAATAACGGAGGGTGCGGTAGTGGCACTGGTAATTGAGAAACTATAATATAAAAAAAACACTAAACATTTTCAAAATTATTTTATTGTAGAAGAGTTACATCTCAATAAAATCTTCTCTTCTTTATTCCAAGTTTCATTTTGCAAAACATAAAAAAACTGATAATATTAAATTGGCACATAATTCACATGAATTATGTCCCACTAGGTGGTACTTGGTGGTAGGCCCGTATGCAGGGTCGTCTGGGTAGGTACCACCGCCTTTCTTATTTCAAACATGAAACAAGAAAGGCGGATTTCTGTCCGTGCGGTGACGGATTAAGAATACAATTCACCGCCCCATTTCTTCCCGTGGGTGTCGTAAGAGGCGACTAAGGGATTACCGAGCTACCAACTGCTCGACTGGTGGTAGGGTCTGAACACCCGCCTGGTTAGTGACCACCGTACGCATGGCGTAAAACCCGCCAAGTGACCACTTGTGGTCGCGTTCCGGGATCAGTCAGCGTACAACCAGAGCTTGGGGAGACGTTGCGGCGATGGATGCGGTCAGTGACGGCTTCCGTCTAACCAGAGCCAGGTGGACTGCGTTGACCCGCCGACCAGGGAGACCCGAAGAAACGGCTGTTCCGCTGGCCGCCCGTGGTACAGTACAGGGGCCCAAGCGAACCTAACCAGTTCGTGAGGCTGCCCTATCATGCCACGCATAATCTTGGGGTGGTCCGTCGTGCCGGTTGGTGACCGGGTGGTGGGGTCCCGGCGGCCATTCCCGGGGGGGTTTGGGGGCCCTTCCGTTCGGCGGGTCAGCGCTTCTCTGCTGTCGGCTATTACCTGGGGAAACAGGCCTCACGCTTTGACCGTATATATCGCGACGACGTTCCCCCAATTCACGCCTCTCCTCCTTCATCATTTACTATGGCAGCGCTAAGAAACATTTCCGGTCGTTCAGCGGTGCACACCCCCACCACAACCACGCTGTTTGAGGTCGGGCTCACTAACATCCGTGGGCTCCATGCTAACCTCAATGCCGTCCACCAACATCTCGAGACGGCTCGACCCGAAATGCTGTTTTTGACGGAGACGCAAATACTCCGCCCGGCAGACACTAGCTACTTGGATTACCCCGGCGACGTTCTTGAAGAGTCCTTCAAAGCGAAGGCCGGGGTATGCTTGTTTGTCCGGGCGGATGTTTGCTGTCGCCGTCTGCGCTGTTTGGAGGACCCTTCCTACTCTATTCTTGGGGTGCATGTGGACCTGGGCACACATTGCCGTATCTACGTGTGCCTGTATAGATCCCACAGCGGTGACATGGAGACAACTCGACTTTTCGAACATCTTAGTCGGGTGGCAGATGTTGCGCAGGAGCAGTTTCCAACCGCGGAATTGGTGTTTTTAGGGGACTTCAATGCTCACCACGAGTCGTGGTTAAGTTCCTCTAAAACTGACCATGCTGGTAGAACTGCCCACGCTTTCGCTCTCACGCATGACCTGACCCAACTGGTAAACCAGCCCACCAGGATTCCAGACATTGTCGGTCACGCGCCCTCATTGTTGGACCTTCTGCTGACGACTCGCCCGGATGGATATCGGCTAGAGGTTCGTGCTCCTTTGGGAACATCGGATCACTGCCTGGTATCCGCTGGGGTGCCACGGGCGTCGCCACCGGTACCTATGGTTGCCAAACGCCGCATCTGGCACTATGCGTCGGCAGATTGGGACGGTATGCGGGATTACTTCGCATCTGTCCCTTGGAGGCAGCGCTGTTTCAGTGAGCTGGACCCGAACGCTAGCGCTACTGCTGTTGCTGATGAGATCATGTTAGGGATGGAGTACTATATCCCTCACTCCGATCTCATCAGTAGGGGTAGGCGTAACCTCTGGTTCAACCGCGATTGTGCCTTAGCTGTTGAAAACAGACAGTCGGCATACCGCGCTTGGATCAGGGGCCGAGCTTGCGGGGATCTCAACATTGACTCACTGAAAGCAGCCTATAACAACGCCACCAAGTCCTGCAAAAGGGCCTTCATCAGAGCGGATGCCCAGCGCGTTGCACGAGTTGGCCAAGAACTTCTTACGCATCCTACGGGAAGCCGTAGCTACTGGCGTCTGGCCAAAGCCGTGCAATCCAACTTCTGTCAACCCTCGCTGCCCCCGTTGAGATGTTCTGACGGCTCGCTAGCTCACAAGCCGCAAGAGAAAGCCGATCTCTTGGTAAAACTCTTTGCTGCTCACTCCCGAATCGATGACTGCAACTTACATCCACCAACACTCTCCCACTGTGGCCACACAATGCCCGATATTCGTATTAGGCAATGTGATGTACGTGCGGAGCTTCAGTCAATCGACGTCCGGAAAGCTAGTGGACCTGATGGCATTCCAGCGATAGTACTGAAAAACTGCGCAGCGGAGTTGTCTCCTGTCTTAACGCGGCTATACCGTCTTTCTCTCTCTTCTGGGTGTGTGCCGGAATCTTGGAGAGAGGCCAATGTGCAACCGGTCCCCAAAAAGGGAGACCGATCAGACCCAGCTAACTACCGCCCGATAGCTGTCACCTCAGTTCTTTGCAAGGTCATGGAACGGATCTTAAACCGCCAGCTGATCCGATACCTAGAAGATCACTCATTAATTAATGATCGACAGTACGGTTTCGGCCGAACCGGTCAACGGGTGATCTTCTAGCGTACTTAATGCATGTCTGGGGTGAAGCTATTGACAAACGTGGTGAGTCACTGGCAGTTAGCCTTGACATTGCCAAAGCGTTCGATCGGGTCTGGCACAAGGCTCTTCTCTCCAAGCTCCCGGCATACGGTCTGCCCGCTCAGCTCTGTAACTGGATCGCCGGCTTCCTGCATGAGCGAAGAATCCGTGTCCTCGCCGATGGATGCGCTTCGCGGTTCATGTCAGTGAATGCTGGTGTACCACAAGGCTCTGTTCTATCCCCCACACTCTTTCTTCTTCATATCAATGACATGATTCCGTTAGGAAACATTCATTGCTATGCAGATGACAGTACAGTGCATGGGGGATATTACGGTCGCCCAGGGGCTGGGCGCGCTGAAACCGAGAGGGAGAGAGAGAATCTTGCCATTGAGCTCGACAGGGTGTTGAACCTCATATCTGAATGGGGATCTAACAATCTTGTTGAGTTCAATGCTAAGAAAACACAGGTGTGCGCGTTTACAGCTAAAATGTCGCCGTTCCTTCCCCTTCCGTCTCTTCAGGGCATGACTCTTTCGGCACAGGGCTCCCTCAACTTGCTAGGTATGGAGATATGTTGCGATCTGAATTCCAGGAACTACATCGAAACCGTGATAAAAACAGCCTCACGGAAGCTCGGTGTCCTGAACAAGGTGCGTCGATTTTTCACGCCTGACCAATTATGCCTGCTATATAAAACTCAGGTCCGGTCTTGCGTGGAATATTGCTCGCACTTGTGGGATGGCTCCGCCAAGTACCTACTCGATGCCCTGGACAGATTGCAGCGTCGTGCTGTCCGTATTGTTGGCGATGTAGAGGTCACCAACAACCTTGAGCCTCTGCAATTGCGTCGAGACATTGCGTCGCTTAGCGCCTTCTATCGGCTATATCACGGAGAGTGTTCTGAAGAGCTATTTGACCTTATCCCACCTTCCCCCTTCCTACTCAGGAGCACGCGTGCCGGTCTTCGGAGTCATCAATTCACTGTCTCCACCTCAACATCACGTACAAAGAAATTTAGTAGCTCTTTTCTTTGTCGAACTTCCAGAACTTGGAATTCTTTGCCAGCACATGTGTTCCCTCCTTCGTATAACATGGGTTCCTTCAAAAGAGGCGTGAAAAAGCACCTTTCGGGCCGGCAAGGTGGAGGCGGCTAGAGCAGTGTCTGAACTGCACTAGCTGTCTTCGCATATGGACTCTTCTTACCGCTTCACATCAGGTGGTGTTGAGTCATTTGTCGTGCTTTGTATAAAAAAAAAAAAAAAAAAAAAAAACAGTTCGCTGTGTTTCGGATTGAAGGGAAAGGTAGCCACAGCCAGTGTAATTACTGGGCATGGACGGAATTTCATCTTAGGCCCCAGGATGACAACGCACCTGCAATATCAAGTGATTTGTTCTTGTTATTGCAGGTGTCTATAGGCGGCGGTTACCGCTTGCCATCAGGTGGGCCGTCAGCTTGTTTGTCATCCAGTTGTTTAAAGAAAAAAATATATCTTTTTTTTTTTTTTTTTTTTTTTTTTTTTTCTATTTATGTACTAGTTTAAATATAAATAAATAATTGTTTCATTATTTCGCTTTTTATTTATTTGTTAACTAGCTATTGCCCGCTGCCCGCGGTTGCCCCCCCCCCCCCCCTTTAGATATAAGTTATCGCTCCAAAATTATTCTATGTTTTTTTCAGGGTTTTAAACCATCTCCATACTAAATTTCATCTTAATCGGTTCAGTGGTTTAGGCGTAAAAGCGTAACAAACAAACAAACAAAATCTATTTCACATGATATTCATCATGATCATCATCACCAGCCTATATACGTCCCACTGCTGGGCACAGGTCTTCCTACATGGGAGAAACACATGAGGAGCTTGGACCATAACACCACCACGCTGGCCCAATGCGGGATGGTGGGTTAAAGCGGTTGCAGGAACAACCAGGACCAACGGCTTAACGTGCCTTCCGAAGCACGGAGGAGCGCAGGATTATAAATTTTAGTTGACCCATCCCGGGCTCGACCATGGCGAAAGTTGCTTTGTTTTCGTAATCGAAACCAGAGCGCCCGAACAACTACGCCACCGAGCTCCTCAAATGATATTAGTTAGGATTAAAAGCTAACTGAATATTTGTGCCGTCTTTACAGTCATGACGAAAAGACATTTATGTACGTATGAACGTATGAAGTTGATATGAATCAAACAGTTGCATCCGGCATGCCTTACAGTGCCCATAAATAGAAAACTTTTAGGTTTTAAAGTAAATAATAAACCAAAATTAATGATCCGGGAACCTTCGCAAGCGCCCCAAAACACAATCTTTTCAATTGTTTTGGTATGCATAGAGGACAAACATACAAATATTGATTTTATTTATATAGATAGATAATATAGGTAACGCCCATTGCAAAATCCATTTCAAAAATTCAATTGTCCGTTTGCATAATATTATGTTCCAACTTTAATATCACCTAATTTATTCTAAGACAGTAAAATTACATCGCTAACACGAAAACCACATTACCTTAATATTATTAGCATGTAGCGCACAACACGCACGAAACGGGGATTTATTTATTTCTAACTTAATAGTTGTTTCGAAATCCGCTTGAACTGTCTCGGAAAGTTTCTTTTACATCTGTTGGTATACTTATCGCGTACCCGAGGGCCCGAGAAGGAACACCTGTTTTCCCTCAAAAGTTGTCCGTGTCATCGGCTCACTTTCTCAAATAATGTTTACACGTGGCAAATCTGAAACTCACCTTTGAAGGGCGGGGCTTCCTATAATCCATTTGGGCGAACAACTGGAGTCATGTCACGAAGATTGATGTAGGTACCTAACGTGATCCGCAGGGTGACTTTATCTTCGCCTGTTTGACGTGTCCCGAAAACTTGCGCCGGTAATAATACGCACACAATATGTGTATATTGTAAGAAAGAACTTTTCACAGCCACTCCGCGTCAAGTTGATCAATCTGAATGTTCGTGACGTATTACACAAATTAACGATCCATTAAGACTCGTGAATGACAATGACAGGGGAAAGGTTATTTACACCCGGTACCGCAAGGCGAATAGATAATTTCAGCTTTATTACAAAGGGAGGATTTTGCGGAGATTGGAAATGAGTCGGTACTTTTACTGTCTGTAGATAATTAATGATTCGATTACAGTTGAAACATGACCAGGGAGAAAATTGCTTGTGTATAACGATTTCAAAATGAAGTGATTATCAAGATCGTTATATTTTATCCAGTGTTATCATAATCATTATTTGATAGATACAATCTACAAATTAGCATTGAATTGGATACACTTACCTAGTGTACAGATTTTCAACCTAATATAAACAACCAACAACTACGGAAATATCGGAACTCTTCGATTGCGGCAAATGTCACGTACAGTCGCACATGCCTACAAATAGTGACAAGTCAATTAATGTTAGTAAATAAATGTTTTCCCTTGTAGAGTTTCTTTTTTTATAGAAGTAACAAATGTAGCGTGTTTCCTGTGTGTCACAGCCTTTCTATGAAGTTTGGAAAATCACGAATGAATAATGAAAGTAGGTTCATATCATAATACTCTCTACCTTTGTCCGTTACCAGTCACCGGCGTCTCTTCAACGACAGAATACTCTATTGATTTACGCAGTTTTTTTTTGCTTGCCATTTTCATTATATTTGAAATTTAAAATTTAAAAATAAATCTCAGAAAAAAAAACTGCCAATGTTTATTTATTTGGCGTAAAACTTAAGCAGTTTTTTTTTTAAATAACGTCCACTAGTTACGTAAGGAACTGATGATTCACCATGCATTATCCAAATTACAGAGTTTTGTGCTTACGGAGCATATTAACACACCTTTAAACGTAGGTATGGAGTTTAACTACAATTCAATTACATTATTATTTTTAGGAAATACGAATAGAAAGAAGGGAAAGTAAGTAATTTATTAAAAAAATCTATAAAAAAAGCGTTTTCATATATTTTTTTAATAAATTACTAAACCATATCTATAAAAAAGAGAAAGAAAATACGACCTGGTTACGATTTTTTGTAAATGCAAACTTAAATAATCGTCTATTTTAAGTGTTAGTATTTTCGATTCATGTTTTCTTTTATTTTTATTTAATTTGTGAAGTAAGGAGAGCACTAGATTAGCTATAGCCGGCAGGCTGGTAAAGGACGAACGGTTAACGTAAAATAATCGCAAAGAGTAATCATAAACTAATATAATTAACCGATTCTAATAATAAATTTATAATTGTGACTCCAGGAGTATTTTGAAAACGCAGAGAATAAATTAGTTTAACCACCTAAATCTAGTTGAAAACTACATTAACTAATCCTCAAGTCCACACTGTAAGCTTTTGGAACAACTTAGTTTACATAATTCATTTGCAGCTTATTTTGTGTATAGGGGAATGTCTAAAATGTCATGGTAACCTCATACTAAGTATGATATATACAATAATTTAATAAGTTACAGAGATTTTTCACCGTAATGAAAATATGAATAGTAGTAGATTCTCCACAAATACCTTACGTCCCAGGTTTTTATTATACCTCATTTTGTTACGTATACGACTTACCTATTCAGAATTTGCTTGTCGAGTCCTATTATATGATGTTTGAAACCTAATCATTAAAATCTACAAAGCCCTAGTAATTACAAAAAGAATATCAAATCGATTTATAATTAACTGTATTAACTCGGTAGAAAATAATTTCATTTGTAATTATTTGTATTGTGTGTTAATAAGGAGATTTGTTTTCAATAAATTTTACAATTTTAGTGTAATACAAGTTATCAACACATTTAACCTTCAAAGTCCATTAAGTTATCAACACAAATAACTTTCTTACTTTGAGGTGCTGCTTAAGTTGAGTATGATCCGGAAGGCGCGAACGCTAAGAAACTAGATAAGTAGTCCTAATCTAATAAAACTATAATTTCAAACCGAGTCAAGTTTGTAAGTTATATTATTATGTAACTATATTAATTTCTATATCTATTCTTAATTATAATAGAAAATGCTTTTATTTTTTAAAGGAATGGAAAATACTGCTATAGCTCATAGTGTTCTTTTCCACTCAATGTTTAAGCGCCTGATTATCAGAATATATATCTAAATAACACCTCTTTCTAGAGTTGTGTTCCTGTTGCAAGTAAGGTTGTCAGAGCTCATTGAGAAAGCGTTGCAGCAGGGGAACCCGTCTTCTATGCTGACAATTCAACGCTTCTCAAGAGAAGATCAAGATCTTTACAAAGTTTGCATCGTGTGAGCGTCTAAAGGTTATCTTATTTTATCTTGTATCCCATGGCTAAGTCATAGTGCACTTCGACCCATTGGGATCTTAGTGCCTCCCTAGCTTTTAGGAGTAAAACCACAGGAGGAGTCCTGTGTCCAAAATATAGTTGCTAAAAGCCTCTATATCTTTGGGCAGAAAGAGCCTGTATCCCTCTGGCTTTGGATATGCCATTTCCAGAAGTTTTATTATGATTCTAGCCAGAGCATCACAATGACACAAGAGATGCGTCATTGATTTCTGGCATTCACCACATGCTCGACAAGATTGTGTTGGGGATAGTTTCATTTTGTGTAGCATGTTGATAGCGAAATGCCCTGTGAGCGCCTCAATTTAGAAGCAAGCTTGTATATATGTATTTATTCCCTCCTCCTACTTTCTCCCCTACGAAGGATTTAAAGTGTTTTAATTGGGGCTTTTTTGCCATTCATCTTTGTGTATTAATAATAATATTCATAGACTCACACCTATTATCTAGCTAGCCCAAAGTAAGCATCATTAAGAGCTTGTGTTATGGATACTAGATGTCGGAGAAATATTGATAGTAATATGTACATAAATATTAGAAATATACTAAAAACATATAAACATCCGTGACTCGTGAACAGCAAGCTTGTATATATGTATTTATTCCCTCCTCCTACTTTCTCCCCTACGAAGGATTTAAAGTGTTTTAATTGGGGCTTTTTTGCCATTCATCTTTGTGTATTAATAATAATATTCATAGACTCACACCTATTATCTAGCTAGCCCAAAGTAAGCATCATTAAGAGCTTGTGTTACGGATACTAGATGTCGGAGAAATATTGATAGTAATATGTACATAAATATTAGAAATATACTAAAAACATATAAACATCCGTGACTCGTGAACAAATGCTCGTACTCATCATACAAATATTTGCTTCTACCGAGATTCGAACCTGGGACTTCTGACCGAGTAGCCTGCATAGCAAAGGGTACAGACCACTCGGCCAGCCTTATGCTCTTTTTTTATTTTGTTTTTATGTTTTTTCTCTTCTCTGTTCTCTTCTTCTTTCTCTTTTTTTTCACATGCTTTCTAGGTCCAGAGGTTCTGCATCTAAAAGTTACTGAACCGCTTACCGTCAGGTGGGCCAATCTTCTTTTTCAGCTACCTTTGTCGTTAATAATAAAATACGTAATTAGTCAGTTTCGAAAAAACAATTACCATTTATTGCGCAAAGCAATGGCTATTATGCTCTGCGCAATAAATGGTACTGAAATCACCAGTAAGCATTTAACTAAGCTAACATAATTTATTTGACAAGAACCTGATTAAAATGTCCTAACAATCGGTTCGTTGGATCTTAACGTAACGGCGCTGGTAACCGAACCTCTAAGTTATATTAACTCTTATATTTTCCGCCGCTCACTGATTTTATGCTTTGCTTTATGGAGCTTCCGAATCCGAGCCATAAAAATAGTCTCTGGGCTGATTGCCATCGCTCGAAACAACTGAATAAATCAACAATAAAACGTGTGAGTTACGGTAGGCTTAGAACGTCGATTTCACTTTTCGACTCGACAGTCCGTAATCATGCCATCAATATTAAATTATCCAAGTTGACAGCTTTCATACACCTAACATTGCTTCAAAAATACATTTTTATTAATAAAATTCAACGTAGGTAAAAGCCGATTCATTACGGTTGATGGGAAATAATGAAGAAGATGATTCAATGCAGCGAATTTAATTTATCGTGGTAAGTTTATTTTTGATAGACATGAATTCAAACAAAATAAATAATATTCATCATTCAACAGCATTAATGATAATTGGAATTACGAATAATGAATGCCCACTCCAGATAAGTTGTATTTTTTTACAAACACAATCTACACCCCAGCTTAATAATACCAGGTAGTAAGCGGTTACCTTTAGCCGCTTGTAACATCGGGGGTAAAGCAATTTGTTGACATATAGACGACATTTCCTACTACTCCCAACAACTCGCAACTCAACGCTTCCTCAATGAGCTCAGCTATGCGATTCTCTAAAGTCAGCAGCAGCCAGCAGCCATAAATTCGTGGTTGTGGCAACGCTGTCATACCATTTAGAGTTTGTTTGACAACTATTTGACAACACTAGGCGACACTAGCGTTTCGACGACGAGCACGAGGAACTAAAAAGTTATTTATTTTTAATATCTTTATGTAAAAGGCAATCAAATATTGAACGAAGTTATTATGATATTCATACAACACGACGTTGTTAAAATAGCTCAATTTGGCTAAGATCTTTGATGTGGAGGTGCTTATCCATTCGGTCACTTTAAATTACCCCTCCTCTCTTGAGTTTTTGCTTTATTTCAAAACTAGGTTCTGCTCGTAACTTGGTCTGCGCCGGAATAGTACTTCTTTAGCAAACTAAATGATAGCCTATATGTCATTCGGATGTATGCGCTATATTATTGTTGAATTTCATTAAAATCCATTCAGTAGTATTTGCGAAAGAGTAATATACATACATCCACCCATATATCCAGACATCTCAAATTTTTGCGTTTCTGATATTAGTAGGATTTAGTAACAAAACTAAAATCTAACAAACTCTGAGAAATAAACTAATAAATAGGTACTCAAGTGTATTGTCATTTTAGGCACTTTTAACTCAAGTGATACACATGGTGTTGCAAGCGTCCATAGGCTACGCTAACCGCTTACCATCAGGTGGGCCGTATGCTTGATTGCCACCTTAGTGGTATAAAAAAAGGGTAATACGGAGTACCTACTACATACAGGAAAGGATAAAAATACACAGTTTTACAATCTGACCGTATGTATTTGTGTCACAGAATGTAGGGGAAGTAAAGTTATCACTAACGTTTGCCTGAGGCTCTGACCCATTTTAGAGCTAAGTATATTTTAATGAGAAGCAAGCCTGGTGGAGTACACGCTAACCGAGACGGTTAAATCCTATTATTATTAAACATTATGTTCCACTTGAAGTATTTTACGTTAAAGCCTTCTTTTAATGCACATTCTAACAAAAATAAAACTTGTTTAATCTATTACATTTTCACCGTTGCCAACTCGCATTTCCTGGGAGTAAAAATAACTTGAATATATTTTTTTAAAATATCAATTAAAAGACATCGCTTTTTAATATTGAAACTTGAATGCTCAATGACAAACGAATTGTAAAAACATATTGCAAATATGCAATATTTAACGCTCAAAGACAACACGTTTGAACACTATTTTATATAATAAACCAGAAATCGGGTTACTAAACAGATATTTGCTCAGGGTAGACTTTTATCCTTTTATAGTTTCCGATTTACTTAATAATCCCTCTTGCAAAGACCGGATCATCACTTCAAAGATGTTTGGATTTAAAGATGTAAGTCCTACTTCAGAGTTTCAATACAGATCTTATGCAGACTAGCAGGTCTACCATTAAATATTTTCCAAAGTTTCAGACTAAAACTACGCACGCTTCTTGCCATAATACAAGATTATTACAAACCCCGATTCTTTCGTTTCCTATAAGTTCAAATGGAAAGTTCTGAATCCAAACAAACCTCGTGGTAGCATCGTTTTCCGTGTCACATATATTCGTTTGTCTCCGAGGTTTTTTCAAATATATTTTTCATGGTAGAGGTGTTGAGCTACCCCTATGCTTATCACAATATTAAAAACAAAATAATATACATAATAGTAAATGACTGCATTGTCATGTGGTTTACATCTATGATGGAGGGTTAGCACGTAAGTACTTTTAGTTTAGTGATGATTTTATATGCATTATACGACATACCCATTATAATAAAATACGATATACCGCAGCACGAACAATAGCTGCAATCGTTAGTAGAATCATTAGTAAAGCAATTATACTGTCGTATTCGAGTCACAATGTTCTACTTATTCATTTTAGAAAATACAATGCACACTGCACGCCTAATAGATGTAAATTTAGCTTTAATTAACCCATTCCACCACTGCAACTGCACCGAACTCGCGTTAACATTGTCTATAAGGATTGCTAAGCATGAAACTCGTGTGTCACTCTAATAGTACTTGGCTAAACCGCTAACTTTAGCCGCCGTAATTGTTATTTTCAAGATTTACTTGTGATTTTGCGCTTAACTGTTTTTTAAAGAATTCTGTTTCTTTGTTTGGTCTAAAACTAGATTACTAAGTCCTAATCTACACAATAATAAACTTGTTACGAGAAACGGTTCCGAATCTTGGAGTTCATTCATAAAAGGTACTAAGGTACCAAATTTATGACTACTTGGAGGTTTATAATTAACAGCATATACCAGTCCTACTGATAGGCTATTGGGTTCCTCCGTGGGACAGTTTAGTCATTAATACTACCACGTTGGTCCTATACAGGTTGATCACTTGATCAGTGAAAGCGCTTTTAGTAGCATTCGATACCAATGGCTCTTCCGTGCCTTGCAATCGTCCGGAACGCGGTGAATCTCGTGACTACAATTTTGATTGACCTGTCTGGACAGGACCAACTATTGCTTTGTTTTCGTGGCACTCCGAAAACGAATCACGCAAATGAAGCATCCATAGAAAGGTCGCGAGTTCGGTAATTTTTTTCTAGTTTATATATTTAAAAAAAAATGTTACACCTACCTATCTTTAATATTCTCATTTTATATCAGAAACTGATGACGCTAGCCATGTACGACTTTTATTTTCAACGTGCTATCACTAAATTCACAATTTGATCACCAAGCATTTATGGATTTAATTTATGACAATTTTGAGTTGGTGAAATAACAGTACGAGTCGACAGAGTCGATCGACTCGACAGCACATCAAGAGTAACACTTTGGCCTTGAGATCACTCTTACTACATACTTGATGTGCAGTCGTATAGAAATTTTCAATGTTTCTGATTGTTTTGTGATTTGTCATCAAAGTCAGCACAATAATTATTTTGAACAGTATTTAATGTACAGAATTGGACCTGTTACTGTTTTATTATATGTAAGTATAGATTTTCCGTCTGTTTCCACCACTCAGTGCAAATAGGTCAACTACGTCGACTGACACCTTAATAATGAGGCCAATTATTGGACGCTTATTTATTAGCGTTCATATTTATTATATCTATTCACGAAAACTAATTTGCCAATACCCTAACTCATAATTAAATATGAATAATGCTAAACTTTTTTAACAATAAAATCATAAGTTTTATTCTAGAAACGATGTTTAATAATAATTCAAACACAAACAACTTTTTTTAAAATAATGTGTATTGTTGTATTCCGGCCAACTTTACTCTTTGGTTCCGGCAGTTATAGGTATAGATAATTTAAAGATTAATTCAGTATAAACCTTCACTACAATGAAAGCATGTTATAAAATAACATAGGCATGTTATTAGTTATTATACACGTTCTGAAGTCATTTTAAGTATACCCTTATCTATGTAATTTTCGCTGCGCAATAAAATTAATTCTTTAGAAGCGATTCCGCTAAATTGATGCCTTTATAAAATGCTGGCGATGTATTTATTTTAATTTTATTAATATAAATGTGGGAACGGAATGTTAAGTGTATGAGTGAGAGCGTGAGGAATGAAAGAGATAGTAATAGGTGAGAGAGGTAGCAGAGAAAGTGAATCGGAGGATGGCGATTTTGAGACTTAACGAAATTCTAAGTTCTAAAAATCTAAGTTCTATAAATCTAAGATTTTTGTTAAATAATAAAACCAGTGATTTTCCAAGTGATACTTTTAATTTTCGCCACACGAACTCCCCATTAAATGCAAATGCTTAATATTATTTGACGGCCTTCTGGTCGAGTGGTCAGTGCCCCCAGCCAGATTTCCCGGGTACAATTCGACCTTTTTTCACAACTCATGGATGTTTGTATGTTTACATATGTTTCTTACAGGTATAATTATGTGAATTTTACTATCTTTGACTTTGACAGTTATCCAGTATCCAAAACTAAAGCTCTTAACGATACTTAATTTATCTGAGATAATAAATATTCATACACCTACTATTTAGCCCAAAACGCAAGCATCATTAAGAGCTTGTGTTATGGATACTAAATAACGATGAAATAATGATAATAATATCTATATATTAAAAATATGCTAAATAAACATATAAGCATCCATGACTCGTGAACAAATGCTCGTACTCATCATACAAACATTTTCTCCCACCGGGTTTCGAACCCGGGATCCCCGACCGAGTAGCCTGTATAGCAAGGGGCACATACCACTCGGCAAGCCGGTCGTTAAATAATAGGTGTGTGTCGATAATAGGTGTTAGTGTGTGTTAATATTGTGATTATTAGTCTGTGTGGTCTTTTGTAAGCTGTACAATGCTTACGCTGCCGGACGCTCAGTGGACGCTGAGTGGAAAAGAACACTAGGGACTAGAAATAGACGTTCTTTAAGCAGAGATGACTAAAATAGTTTAGTCACTTCTGCTTAAACAACGTCTGTTTCTTATATTATAACTATATAAGCCCAAGTTTGTTCTTTCGAAGTCTTTTTAACCGACTTCAAAAACGACGAGGTTCTCAATTCGGCCGGTATGTTTTTTTTTTTTTTTTCTATGTATGTACACCGATTACGCCGAGATTACTGATCCGATTTACGTGATTCTTTTTTTGTTCGATGCGGAATAGCTGCCATTTGGTCCCATTAAAATTTTTTCAAAAACAGTTGGGTACTTTGGTTTTAAATTTAAAAAAACTTAAATTATTAAGTCGTCTACATATACGAAATTGCGAATTTTTGCTTTTCAAATGACTTTTTAGTGAAACGATACGATAGTAGGAAACAATATAAGTTTACGGTCACCCATCTAGCTTCGACCGTAGAAAGTTACCACTAAAAATTGTGAAAAAAAATTTTAAACAAAAATTAAAACCGACTTCAAAAAACTGAAAAGGATAAAATAATTAAATTTAAGTAGGTATTCATCCCCTAGAAACATATTTTTGGAGTTGGTGCTAAGTGGTTTCCAAAAACAATAGAAAGTGAAGCACCGACTCCAAAAATATGTTTCTAGGGGATGAGTACCTACTTAAATTTAATTATTTTATCCTTTTCAGTTTTTTGAAGTCGGTTTTAATTTTTGTTTAAATTTTTTTTGTAATAAGTATGTTTGATCTCGAGGAGACATAATAGGCGGTTGATTGAACACTAATTAATGTGACTATTATTAATTTGCGTATACATGTATTTAATACCAACTCGTTTATGATTGAAGACAGCAATTGCTTATAAGGATCCATAAGCCAGCACTGTACTTGTTTGTATTAGTAATAGAGTTCTGTAATTAGTATTTAATAATATTTAAAATTATTTGGTACAGTAGGTACGTAGCTTAGTATTACCTTAGACCAAATGTATCATCCTTGGTAATTCTAACTCACAGATTTTACATTAATTTATAACACTCATCTGTGTTTATAGACTTATCATAATTATTTCATGCTTTAACACAGAGATATATCAGTTTTATTAATACGTTTTGAAAATCAAACTTAATTGATATCTGAAGTATGAGCTCTCATAACATTTTTGATTGATCACTTAACCATCGTTGAAACTGACTGTATTATAAACATTATCAATATAGTTGATTGGTTACCTAGTTTTAAAGTAACATATGAAATTAAGAATGCTTCAAAACTTCATTGGTATGAGAGCATGTGATTTTAAAATAGTTTTATGCCACGCGTATCACAAATCTATATAAAACCTCTTACGCATTATAAACACAGGCTTATATACAAATGATTGTAGATAATTGTGTTAAATAATAAAATAATTTGAAGTAGGTAAGTATGTATAAATACTTACCTACTTTAAATTATTTAAATTGTCTATTTGAAAAGATTTTGCAAAGGTATGTGAACTTTTCCTTAAAACGTAAGTTCATGTGACGCGTTTCATTTTTATTCTGGTCGCATCGCCTGATCCGTATTTTCAAGATATTGGCTCGTTTTGACTAGTATTTATGGATATACCTAAATATAGCTTAACGGTGCTTCACACTGCTCAGGGTTGGGCTGAGGGTAGAATAAACCCTGTCGTTAGGATAAAACTATCTTTTATGGGTTTACTCGTTCCCTTAGTTTTATGTTAGTTTCCGATGGCGCTTAAACTATTTTAAGGTAGGTAAGTAGATTTCAATGGTAATATTTTTATTCAGGTTAGGTATTAAGTACCATACACTTGATGTTTTTTTTATATGACAAGGGTGAATATCAAGCATACGGTCCTCCTGATGGTAAGTGGTTAACGTAGCCTCGGACGCTCGTAGCACCTTGGGCAGTAGGTACTGCACCTACCCTATAAAGATGAAGGGAAAACTTTATGTCGACAGCATAGGAAACAAGTCCCAACATAACGTTATTCTTAATATAACAGTTAAAAATAAACTTATCTTTATGAGCTCTGGCGACCTTACCGCAGAAACACAACACTACCAAGCAGTGTTACCTAGCTGCGATCTTCTGTAAGGTCATAGAATACGTACTAAATAAGTTTGACTGGCCGCTCTCCGCCCCACACCATCTTAGTTTCCGCACCCCCGCTGTCGGTTCAAGAGCGACAATGAGGACTCGTAGAGGTCTCTAGTCACAGGTAAGCAGCATGTGCTTGTACGTTCGTGTGCGCAGACAAACAGCTTTATGCGTTTGAGTAAAACCGCTACGACTGTATGAAGATTTTACAAATGTCTAGGCTGCATACCACCATGCACTATCTGTCTCAAAATGCATGCCATATAGCTATTCGTCTAGTATCTTTCTGCATACGGTGCTATAGTTTTTCGAAATATATTTTTTTTGTTAGATTTTTATTGCAGCATGATAAAAGTTTTTGTTCTACCATTACCTAATACATCTAATCCTTCCTCCCTCTCTGAGTTCTGGCCCATATATATTCTCCCATTCTCCCTATCCTCTCCCAAGTCCTAGACTCAGTTGTACATAAGCCATTGTACTCATGCATTACTGATATCTCTCTTTTATGTTCTTTCCAATCTGGTTTCCGTCCCTCGCATAACACCGTTTGCGCATTGCTAAAAGTAACTGTGGACATTCGCTGTGTCATGGACAGCACAGAATTCACGGAAATTGTCTTGTTGGATTTCAGTAATGCATTTAACTCTGTTGTTTACTCTTTAGCACTCTTCGATCGACAAATATCTCTCTTCCAATACTAAAGTAGTTCGATTCCTACTTATTTTATCGCCAACAGTGTGTTAAGCTTGATGATAAGTATCGTCATCAAGCTTGGAACTGGTCTTGCTTGTATGTCCTTGTACTAAAATTGATAAAGAAGAGAGGCGACTCTCTTCTTTATCAATTTTATAAATAAAATAGCTGCTGTTTCAACCTTTCCTTTCCACCTTTACGCTGACGGTCTTCAAGTCTATTTAGAGTTTGAATTATCCGAGGTTACTGTTGCTATTACTGAACTAAACCGTGACTTAACCTCGGTGCAGAATTGAGTAATGAGCTAAATCTTTTGGGTTGCTTGTTAATCCTTCTAAATCGCAAGCAATGATTATTGGTAGCACACGACTAAGAAGCAAGCTAATTTGAACCTCGATGCCGGATCTGGTTTACGGTGGAGTTGCAATCAATTACGCGGATAAATCCTAATTATAGAGCGAGGTAAGTAGGCGTATGCATTACTTGATTTACTTCTCAAGCGGTTTTAGTTTTTCCTCCTTTTTAAAACAAAATCATGCACACGCAAAGTCTTTTCCTTGCGAATTTCGACTATGTCGACGTCTGCTATTTAGATATTACTGAAGAGTTGCTTAACAAGCTAGAACGCCTGCAGAACCTAGCAATACGTTTCATTTTTGGTCTTTGCAAATTCAACCAAATTACCGAAATTCGAGCACAGTTGAATTGCTACCAATACGGGATCGTTCTAATGTGCATATACTTAGCTTTATAAAATCATCAAAGACCTTTATTCCCCGTCCTATCTTCGGTCTCGTTTCCATTTGTGTCCACCTCCTTCTCACTCCAGGCGTTCCTGCTTTACAAAGATACTTGAGCTGCCGAAAAGCAACACCAATTTGTTTTTCCACTCATTTTCTGTTCGCGCAGCTACATTGTGGAATATAAGCATACAATCCATCTGTTTCCTCTTTTAAATCTAAATTACGAAAGTACAGTTCAGCGCTTTCATCCCATTTTTTTCTTTTCTCATAATTAGTATTTATTAACTAAAGTACTGGTTGTGTAGCTATAGTCAATTTTTTTTGGAAATTTTATTATATAAAAAGTAGGTATATTTATGTAATGTTTATGTTTCTATGTATGTATTCACGTATGTACACACAAACTATTGTTATATAGGTATAAATATAATTATAGTATTTTTTTAAACAAACAAACGCACTGATATCACTTCTGATTTCTCATTATAACTAAACACTGATGACGGGTTGGCTGGAAGGGAAGTGATCTCTTATAGAGAAAAGTCCTCCCTTGCATACTAACGTGTACATTTATTATGACTTGTTGAATGACCAGAGCGCATTATAGAGCCTATTTCATAAAAGTTTAATTATAATCTCAAAATGTTTTGAACTTGTTCAAGCATATGAATAATTATTATTAGGTGTACATATTACTGCGTTCATAAAATTTCAATTAACCCGTCAAACATGAGATTCCAAACACAATTGATTTTTCAATTGTCATAGCCCCCGGTGGCATAACGCCGCTTGATAGATTAAAATGGTTTCCTTCTTTATTTATGTAGATACTATCAGCGTTTCTCTTTAACGCTCATTAAACCTATTTAAGTCATAGCCCTGTTAAAACATGATTTGGTTTTCTAACTGATCAAATAAATATGCCTAATGGTGTCTTTACTTAAATAGGTATAATGAGCCTTTACGATCAATGTGATATATTTTATCCACCCCAAGTTCGTCACTGCCAGTTCTCGATATACGAACTACGATACTGTGAAGAAGTAAGTGGAATTTACCACCACAAAATGTGACGTGTATCACCTTTATAAACAAGGAGTGTGACGTCGTCGTTGAGACATATTTATTGTCTTATATATTTAAGAGTATGCTTTGTGGGTAGGCTTAGTAAGAAATATATGTACAACACTAGTGGACAGTGACATTGGCTATTGCGCCAAAAAATATCCTTTATGTACCTACTTCCCAGGGCCACAAACTAAACACCTAAATCGGTTCAACAGTTTAAGCATAAAAGGGAAACAGACAGACAGGTTTCCTTTCGCATTTCTCTATACTAATATTGTAAAGAGGAAAAATTTGATTGTTTGTTTGCTTGCATTAAATAGACTCCGAAACACCTACCGATTTAAAAACATCATTCATAAATATAGGCTAAATAGTTGTTTCAAAAAAGTTAGGTATCCGTATGAAAACTCCGATGATAGATAGGTGGCCGTATACTTCAAAACTTCTCAATTAGACGTTTGCTACTAATTTTATATTTCGACATTACTTAAATACGCCTTCGTCTCTCTTTGGCCAGCCGGCGCCGGCGTGGCGGCTTCACAATCAAAACGTATTGCAGTACAATAAGTATCTAGTATGTGGGTGTCCTTCACATGGTATTAGGAGGGTCTCAAAACTGAAGAATTATTTTCATATTCGGCCCGTAGAAACATTAATACAGGTATAACAACTTTACATTAATGTATACGAATAAATGAACTTTTTTTCTGGATAAATAATTATTCTTATTATTATTATGACTATTTAGAAATAAGGAAATGAAATTGAGAAGGGAAGCATACAAATTAAGAAGCTGTTTTTACTTCAAAACAGTTTTTCTTC
Organism: Nymphula nitidulata; assembly: GCA_947347705.1. Taxonomy (NCBI): domain Eukaryota; kingdom Metazoa; phylum Arthropoda; class Insecta; order Lepidoptera; family Crambidae; genus Nymphula; species Nymphula nitidulata. The sequence continues at coordinate 9,740,176 of OX374626.1, read as the reverse complement.
TTCCTTTGAATAAAGACATATTCAACGAGATTTTCAAAGAGGTTGCATTAAGTAAGTAGGTTAATTAGTGTCGGTTACTTGCTTTAGTCGTGCATTGACTGCGTTGTTCTTTGAAGAAAACAGTCTAAACCACACAAATATAATAAGAACTTTATTTATTTCCTCACACTACCCTTTCTCTCTTGAAAGCACCACCTCGCTGGCTTAAAGCGGGATGACATAGGGATCAAAGACTCCGCTAAAATTTCACTTAACGACATGCGACGGGGGGTGGAACCATGAAATTTCACTAGGAAATACTCCCACCATCCACAAGAAAGACATCATATTTTGACTTTAATTTCCACTGCATTATTATGCAAACGTAAACTACATCAAAATGTTATTGCGATGGAAATTTGACAATAGCAAGTTATCTAAAGTCGTTAAAATTAGGTATTCACAACATAGCGTACGCTCTGGTCATTCTTAAATTAATTTAATTTAATTCTGCATCCCTAAATAAAACAATAGAGTGCAAGTATTCGTTTGTGAACCTCTTTTATGTCTGGCCAAATGGTCCTGAGGCTTTCGAGATTTAAAGGCCGTTTGTACAGCAGACAAAGAGAAAATGCAAAGATTTAGTGCAGACGGTATAGACGGTAAGTGGTGCCTTGGAAAAGGAATTTGCTAAGGTAATGGTCAGTGCTTCTCATCGATCGATTCTTCACCAAAATGTGTTTATCAAACTGTTTTTATTTATCTTTTGGATCAACAAATTACAGCATAGCTGCAGTTTTAAACTCATTATTTAATAATCAAGAATAGTTAAACTTACATTAAACTTATACTCTCTTATTCACCATGGACAAGGAGCTCGGTGACGTATTGGTTTGTGCGCTCTGATTTCGATACGAGAAACAAAGCAACTTTCACCATGGTCGATCCTGGGATGGGTCAATGAAAGTTGTTATCTCGAGTTCTGTGCTCCGGAAGGCACGTTAAGCCGTTGGTCCCGGTTGTTCCTGCAACCGTTTTAACCCAACAACCCGCATTGGGCCAGCGTGGTGATGTTTTTGCCCAAACTCCTCATGTGTTTCTTCCATGTAGGAATGCCTGTCTCCGACAGTAGGACATATAGTGTATAGGCTGGTGATGATGAAACGAATATTCGGCACTTGTATAAATTCAAACCTGTCATGAAATGAATATGATTTTTTTATATTAAAATAAAAATAAATATTAGACTTGCATACTCCTATAGGTCAGTTTACAAACTGAGTGTGAAATATTCAATAAACAAAAAACCTCTACAATTTTTTAAACAAGTGTCGTGAATAAAATAAAGAACTTGTAAACTGTTTATTATTGAACGTTATGCGTTTTGAATGTGGAATTAAGTCAGAGCCGTTTTAGTAAATATTTGTGAGATAAAATCATGTGCCGGGATGATTGTGACTACACAAAGAATGAAGGTAGCAAATTGTTTCATTGATTATTATTTCATCGTTATATGGAACAATAATCTGCACGAAATTTTACATTGAATAATTCAATCTTAAATACATATTCAGTGGAAAGGCGGATAAACAATACAAAATAATAGACGTAAAATGGTATGGACTCGCTTTAATTTTATTCACAATTCCATCGCGCCTACTTTAATATCAAAGGGCTGATAAATGGTCCTAGGCACTGAAATATTCATAACCTTTTATTATATCTGTACAGTTATTAATTTTACAATTGATTATCATTTATTGATTGCGTTTTTGTGTTTGAAATAAAACTTGTAGTCGATTGGTATAATAACTAGAGAAAAGTGTTTTATAATAATAATAATAATAATAATATTTATACACTCACACCTATTATCTAGCCCAAAGTAAGCATCATTAAGAGCTTGTGTTATGGATACTAGATAACGGAGAAATAATGATAATAATATGTATATAAATATTAGAAATATACTAAATAAACATATAAACATCCATGACTCGTAAACAAATATTCGTACTCATCATACAAACATTTGTTCCTACCGGGATTCGAACCCGGGACCTCTTGACCGAGTAGCCTGGGGTACAGACCACTCGGCCAGGCGGTCGTCTAACAGACATGTCTGTATGTTATGTAATTAGAAATAGATCAAAACTTTCCATGGCATCATAATGTCTACCTAACCAACAAATAACTAATAATAAAGGGTATATATATCAGCTGGTTTTCGACAAGTTAAGGGAACTTATAACTTCAAGAGGAAATATTTTTATTGAAATTTAGGCAAGAATTTGTAAGATGTAGGTATGTTTTATAACTAAGTAGGAATTTTTTGTTGTTTAATTGTATAATTAATCAAATCAATAAGAAAGGAAGCTTCGTATGAAGCTTCCTTTCTTATTGATTTGATGATAAAACAATTTGACGATATACGATTTAGCCTGTTTTCGGCTACCGAATTCAGTATTCGGCCGTTGATTTATTTAGTTCTCGGCCTCCACTTACTTAGCTGTTTGAAAATAATTCTTATTTCTATTAAGTATATTTTATAGCGTTAGCGTAAATTTTATATTGATTAATTGTTATTAATTGTATACTATTATTTATTTTGATTTGCTAATTTAGAAATCCCTAATAGTTTTAATTTTGTAATTATTATTGTGGTGCCCTTACAGGGTTCATGTGCAATCAAATGTAAATTGTGTAACGTCTAAACAATTTTTATTTGATTGGAATTTACAAATCAACGACATTTATATTTTTTAATTTAAAGTTATCAGCAATATGACACACTTTGCACTTGAATATCATAAGGTAAGGAGGTATAAACATTTTTGTTGCGATGGAACTTGATAATTATTATACAACAAGTTGTTGATTCTCTCAACAAGTCTCACTTTACACATAACCTGTGTAAAGTGAGGCCATAATTTGACATAAGTACTAAGATTGATATCGAATCGACTGAGTTTCTTTGGGATCACTTTCTTTAGACCTTTATCATTAAACCAAATAATAATTTTAATTAAAAATAAAACACTGTTTTTAGGTTTTTTTCTTATTGGTCGAGAACTTATACCAATGCTTTTAAATTTCGGCCACCACGATTTTACCTAGGCCGAAAAGTATATTTTATAAAATCTGTTCGGCCGCCTAATACTTACTAACTACTTTTAAAGTATTTTTTAATATATATTTCTTAGTAATGATGTGGCGGTAAACTAAAAAAAACAATACTATAAGCCTACCAGAATCTGATGGCAAATTGTGTTATCAAAATTCAAAAGTAAGCAACACTAGGGAAGTTGGATTAAAACTGCTTGATAGTTGCTATTTTTATTTAAATATTATTTTTTCACTATGTGATGATGCATTTGTTTATTGATTTACGACAGAAAATTTAAAAAACGTTTAATAATAATTCAAAGATTATAATAGTATTAATAAAATTCATTTCTTCAGCTTAAGTACTCTTACGAACGTCATAATCCTAGACCATCTGTACGTAAAACTGGTCTTGTTTTGAGAACAACAAGCATGCAAATCCATGTTTTATTCCTCTCAATATACCTTTTTTTTTGACGGGGAGAAATCTGTTTACAGACCTACCCGTCGCTAGCGAGGCGACGGGCGTGTGTGGGGGTCGCCCAGCGCCAAATGACACTGGGAATACCCACTAAAACTCCCCGGTAACTCCACTGCCCTTCGCGGGGGCAGCCCAGGCTCTGCCGAAGCAATTTCACTAGACCACCCCCAGGCAACGCGGCCTTGCGGCCAGATTTCGCGCCGATGGAGATTACCCAGAGCCACTTGGGTAATCCCAGACGTGGCGGCCTGTGTAATGCATGCGTGGGGGCCACCCACGCACGCGGCCGCACCTAGGGCGCAGGAAGACGGGCGATCACCGCCCGTCTCCTCACGCCCACCCGCCTACGCCGGATTGGGGCAGCAAGAGGATCACCTTCCCGCTCCCTCTCCGCTACTTCCGTCTGAGTCAGCACAGTCTCGCAGAAGGAGGCGACAGCCTCCCATACCCTCTCGCTACCAACCATGGCCCTTACCATGGTTGGCAGCGAGAGTTGACCGCCACCGAGCGCTGCACGAAGTTCTCGGCGCTCGTGTCGCCAGGCCGGGCACTCCACAAGGTTGTGCTCAGCCGTATCCTCGGGGGAGTCGCAGTGATGACACCGCCCGACGGGCGATACGGTACAAGTAGTGACCGAAGCAACCATGCCGGTCAGTACCTGTACCATTCGGTACGTGAGGCTGCCCAGCCGGCGGCCAACCCACTCCTCCAACAACGGACGAATTGCTTCAATCGTCCGGTGGCCGGCTGTTGGAGTGACGAGTGCCTGCCCCCACTGGCGCAGAGCCTCCCTCTGTGCCAGGGTGCGGATCCGCCTCACTTCATCCATGAAGTGAGGCGGATCCCGTCCCGAATCCCCGAGGAGCGTCCCGACCTCCAGGTCGGGACGCTCCCCCCGCTCTCTTGTCGCAACCCGGTGTTGATGCACTCTGGCCAAAACCAGGGCATCAATCTCCCACGGGAGCGTACCTGCTAAAACGCAGGCAGCCCCATGACTGACCGTGCGGTAAGCGCGCACGGCCCGGTTTGCGATGACCCTCTGTGGCTGTCGTAAGAGGGCCCATGTACGGAGGGAAAGGCACTCTGCCCACACCGGTGCTCCATACTTACCACCCCGTGGTAAAGTCTACGGCACGACGAGCTGGGCCCTCCCACATTTGGGAGGACCCGTCCAAGCGCGGCTGCGGCGGCGCACAGCCGAGGATCAAGGAGCTTAAAGTGCTCCCTGAAGCTCCACCGAGGGTCCAGAACCAGGCCGAGGTATTTAAGGTGCACCTCGACGGGGATCCATACCCTCTCCACTCGGACTTCGAGCGCCGGTGATGTATGAGAGAATTTGACGAGTCAATAAAATCGTTATCTAGCTAATTATTTCCGAAGACCTGGGATACATTTAAAATTTTCCGGAGGCATCGATTTTTCAAATGAGTGGCATATTGGCCGAAAAGCAGATGTGGCCGGTAAACCGTCTAAGTTACCGTATTCTCTATTCCCTCTATTACTAAACTATGCTATTACCTATGAGTATATTTATGTCGTATATGTACATATTTTTTGGTTTGATGACTGTCTGGCCGAGTGGTCTGTATCCCGGAGTCCCGGGTTCAAATCCCGGTAGGAGCAAATATTTGTATGATGATTAAGAGCATTTATTTTCGAGTAATGGATGTTACTAAGTTTATTTATTATACTTCTTATATTTTTACTTATTTTTATAAATATTTCTGCATTATCTAGTTATGGATACACAAGCTTTTAATGATGCTTACTTTGAGCTAGATAATAGTTGAGTGTGTGATTATTATTACTCTGTCTTATTTGTTCGTAATAGTGATACAAGTCAATAGATCCACAATTCCACATGTTCTATATGGTATTGTTTTTTTACTACAAGAGTGATAAGTAAGCTTACTCTTTAATAAACTACTTAAGGGGTGCTGTATCGGAAGCAGTTACAGCCTATTAATGCTTGTAATAAATACTATAATACTCACGCGTAGCTTATTTACGTATATAAAAACCAAGAGGAAGCATTATGTTCACAGCACAGCTAGATGAGCTCTGGCGATCTTATTTACCGCCGGAACACAACACTATTGTATCGTAGCACACAAAATTTAATTGGTAAATACCAATATCTCCTACCACTCTTAAACTAATATTTTAGTTTATTGTGAAGCAAACAATACATCTTATGACATGTCATATTGTACATTTATTCACAGACGCTACACAAAATACAATTCAGAATAGAGTACATACTGAGTGTCATAAAGCTATTGGCGCTACGAACTGCTACGAGTTACGAAATGATATGAAAATTTGCAATATTGGCCCTAATATATTTTGATTCGAAACTATCCATTTAGATATTATTATTAATATGTTTATAGGAGCGAAGTTTTATAAGGTTATAAAATACAATGAACTCAGTATAATATGGTATTAATTGGGATGTTGCCTAAAATTGCTATTTTTCAATAATTCGAAAATTGTACGCTACTGCTACCCATAAAAACGTTAAAGTTGTACTGTTTAAAAAATTCATAAATATGGTAAATTTTTTTTACAATATTAATAAAAAATGTTAATGCTAGATTTACAAAAATTACTTGAAATTTCCTCAACTACCTATTAAAAAATGCATACTACTGCGGAGGCAGGCCTGGTTTTTTTTTTAAAAACCTATCTCAGGCACCAGCCTCTCACACTTTGGGATCATTCCCAAGATCAATTGTGTTTTATCTTAAGTAATCATAATTCATAAGATCCTACTGTAAGGAGGAAAATAAATACATATTTTATCTTATTTTATTGCTGACATCAATTAAAACAACTATTATTAACTATTACAACTATAAATAAAAACATACATATTACATAATTATTACTAATTTTGTCAATATGCAACATTTTTAGGTAATATAGGAACGTGTAACGTCACCTACCTAATAATATAATAATAAATAATTATTTTCTCTAGTTTTTGTGTTTTAAAAAGGTAGCCAGTGTAATTACTGGGCATGGAAGGCATGTCATCTTAGGCCTCAGGATGACGACGCACCTACAATACCATGTGATTTTTTCCTTGTTATTGCATGTGTCTATAGGCGGCGGTAACCGCTTACCACCAGGTGAGCCGTCAGCTTGTTCGTCATCTAGTTGTATAAAAAAAAATTAGTAAATCGTACACCAAAACTCAACAAACAGAGATATTTTGTTCAAGTTTCTTAGTGGTATGTACAGTCAAGAGCACATCAAGCTTTACATTTTAGTTGCAAATTGGTTCTTATTACCAACGCATAAGGTGCTACAGTGTAAAGTACAGCATTTATTGATCATCTCGTCTAACTGAACTATAATGCAGATCAGAAGAGTACTTATCAACGTGTAGCGTGTGAAGCAATGTGTGTTGATGTGATAACGTGAGCTCATTGTGCGGCTCAAGTGCAGTGTGCGACGTGTGGAGGCTGGCTAAGGGACATCTGCCCACTGAGCTGTGAGCGGAACGGCTCTGATACCACACCTCTATATCAAAGGAGATAGTCTGCTACGGTGTAAAATTTCTTTTATAAGATGTGCGCGTTAATGAACACAGAATGAATTCAATAATAATTTATAAGTAGACGAATTGGTTTTACTTATGTATTAGATATAGTATACCTTTCCACTCGTCACAACATCGATAAAATGAGTGAAGTTGCTTTTCTCAATTATTCACTTTGATGGATATCAAAAACAATGAATAATTCCTTAAGAAAGGAGACTTATAGTGATAAGTAACTCACTGAATGTGTTGCCAGTGATGACATACGGCTGCGAAACGTGGTCGCTCACTAAGGGTCGTCTGTACAAGTCCGCAGTCGCACAGCGAGCTATAGAATGAGCTATGTTAGATGTTTCTCTGCAAGATAGAATGAGAAATGATGACATCCGTATGAAAGCTAAAGTCACTGACATAGCTCATAGGAGTACGTTGAAGTGGCAGTAGCCAGGGCACATAGCACGCAGAGCAGACGGCCGTTGGGGCGTTAAAGTTCTAAAATGGCGACCACGTACCGAAAAGCGCAAAGTAGGACAGACTCCCACTAGATGGACAGATGACCTTGTCAGGGAGCCGTTGGATGTAGTCGGCGCAGAACCGTTTCATTTGGAAACTGATGGTGGAGGCCTTTGTTCAGCAGTGAACATCATGATGATGATAATGAACCTCAGTGGAGCATATGGTTACCTATCACGGTCTCCTGCGTTTCTTGGGAACTGAAAAGTGACGGGACACTCGGACCTTTACATAACCTTATTCCTTTGTATTAAGAGACAAATTGAAGTGACATGTTACGCTCAACATAGCATAGTTTGTGGTAAAATCATAGTAGCTCGTTAGTGGCTACCGCACACCCGGCTAATACGTGATTGTGGCCGACTGACGATGATCTGCCAAGCTCGACCTACCAAATTATGGCCGCTTGAGTACTTCTCTTCGCTTCGCTAATGACTATAATCTATATTGTCTACAAACTTAGGGGGACGTTATACGAAACTTTAGGAAACCAATTATGATTTTTGGTTTTATATGAACTTATTAAATAGCTGAAATTGAGTTTTACTTTGTCAGCGTTTCTAAGTAGGTAGCGGGTTTGTTCTCAAGCTAATAAAGTCCTTAAGACTAACAAGCTGATGATATATTTCCCCACTAAATATTGCGCTGGAAATAAATACGATATTTAGTACGCATACCTAGTATGTAATGTCCATCCGATATTATGACTGATAAGATTTAGAACTGAAGATGACTAGCTGAAATAAAACATTGGCAAATTAAAATTTTATCTGATTTGACATTAATGAGTGTGCGTAAAATAATGATTATAGGGCAATGAAATATGACAAAATAAAGAAAATGAAATAAACCCATAAAAAAAAATATTATTTATGTATACAGTGTTTACTATAGTAAGCCTGGCCTAATAGGATAAAATGAAAGAAAAAAATAATCTTAACACTAAAACTTTCATCAAAATTGACCTTTTTTAATAGGTACTTTGTTGTCCTACTCTAGACAAAGCAATTGAAATGCGATACACGATTTTGCTGTCTAAATTGTTCTTTTGCGAAACAACCCGGAGATACGTGTGTTAGCTAAGCTCTATTTTACGTCTGCGACAGTAAAACTAGAGTGTAGCGGTTATTTTAAGGGTGGACGGTTCAATGTTATCTTTCCTTGAGAAAAACTGTTTGGGTACTTATCTACTCCCGGTATCTCACGTAGTGGTTGGTTTATGTAGGTATTATTTAATTTAATAGTTTACAAAAATAACTATTTAAAATTGAGATGTAACTCCGCAGAATTATTAGAAACTGACAAGCAACAAATTCAACAGTAAACACCTCAAAAATTCCTACACTGAATAGAGTAACTGCTACTTTACAGTGAATAACTTTTCAATTACATATAAAACAATTATTTAAAACCTATCAAGGTTCTTATATTGTAATGTAGCATTATTTTAAAGCGGCTCCACCCGCACGCTTACGGAAGAGTACAAATTCGACCGGAGGCACCGCTATCTCGTAACGAACGGACCAGCGATTTTTTTGCCACAAAAAGACGCCGAAGCTCCTATGGGCACCGCTGAAAAAGACAGAGTGCTTGTGTGCATTCGGTACAAGCAGAAAAAGAACAAAATTACGTAACGAGTGTTAGGTATGTCAAAATTCACATAGTGTAGTTTTGTTTTTTTTATTGGTACTTATTTATATTTTGGGGGGGCAGATAAACTTAATCATTGAAGTATCTTGTGCTTCGTTCAAGTGACTTGTTTACGATTCGTATAGAGTCTCTATTTCAAATTCCTTTTTTAACTTACACAATGCATTAAATTGTTAATGATTAGGCAATACATATTAGGCAATAAACAATAGAATACAACTATGACAAAAAAATACATAGGGGTAATTGTTTATAGGTGTATTGTTAACAATTATAGGTTTTGTAGAATTTTTCAAATATCTGCCCATTTGTTGTAAAAATAACGGATGAGATGAAGAGTCTATGTGACAGCGCGGCGCGGCACCCCACCGTCGAGCCATAGATGAGTGATATTGAATATTAAATCAATCAACCTCAAATTTTTAATTGTGTAGTGAACAATTGAACATACGATTAATTAAAGCTTCGTTTCATCTACCCGTGAAATATTGTCACTACTCTATCTAAATAGCTATGTGATAATAGGTAGGTAGTTCTATATATTACTTATATCGTTAATTGCTGCGGGCGGCCCACCATCCACGGATGGATACGAGAACATAATATGAGAATATTTAAGATTCTATATAATATTATTAGAATATTTTTTTTTTTTTTTACAGAATCCTAAAATAAAATAAAATTCACATTTGGGATTAACAACATGAATAGGAAAACTATTTCTTTAATGAAATTATTTAAAGAATATTTTTCTAAGAAATACATTTCATGTATAATGTTTCATTAAATTTCAATTACAAAAGAAGGGAGGACTGACGACGCTTTTAGAGATTACAACAGAGAAACAACTTGAGCTATTTAAATATTATATTTGCCCACAAGAAACAAAAAAAACATAGACTAAGTAGGTAAACTTTATAAAAATAATTTATAAACAAGCTTAAATTTAAACGTGATAATTAAAAGGACCTGACTAACTCATAATATAATATTATACATATTGTGCCCATCTCATCCTTAAATAATTAATAAAATATCTGTCTCATATAATCGCTATTCGCCATCTCGGTTCAGCGATATGCACCGGTACGCTTTACAAAATTAATACATTGCCATGTGCTTAGTAGCCCAAGTACTTGTAATTATGAGTGATGTCCGCCTTCCTCCCTCGTACCTACAACAATACATTTATTTATATCTATGTTGTGAAAACAATGTAGTTACAGATAATTATGATGTTACCTGGTCTATTAAGCTTAAAATCAAAAATTAATACCCGGGACTATTTTTTTTAGAACAGATTATAAAACATTATCAGACATTATTTTTTACACTGAAGACTGACTTTTTTTCTCCTTTAAGAACATTTTAAAGAGTTTTTAAATAATACTAACTAAATACGTTTACATCACGGTAATTTGGAAGGCAGGTATTACCAAACGTTTCGTTGGAACTAAAAGCTCTAGGGAACAGTAATAAATCAGTGCCAAAAGACAGAACGTTTCTCAGTCCTATATTGCTTTAAGAAAATAGGTAGGTATGTATCTAAACACAACGCTCTGAAAACCACGTATACCTAATGGAATTCATTTTGGTGAATGCTACTGGACGCAAATAAGATAGATGAATACTGCTCAAACTGTTGACCAACAACTGTGATTACCCGAACTTTTATACGTGTAAAGTTGCTCATAACTCTAGTAAAAGAGAACAAAAAAACTAGCTATCCTGTACAATGAGACACGCGAGCATAGGATTCCGTAGACAATTTCTGAAAAAGATATCATTATATAAATATGAAAAAAAAGTTAACATGAGTTTTAAAATGTTTGGAAGATAACATTTTAAAAATGCTGTATAACTTATAACACATATTAATTCACTCGCACATAAAAATTTCATTTTTTTGTAATTTAATACTGAGTGTAATTTAATACTGAGTCTGAGAGATATTATGCCTTAATGTGGGATACATGCTCACTACCTTTTAGAATTCGGGTGACTTCTCTAACTCTAACTACTGAACTACGGAGGACTTTGAATTTCTCTTAGGTTTAGCTTACTAATAATTTAAAATAAATACAAATAAAAATATTTTTAAACGTAATTTTAAAAATATTTTTATTTGTACGTTGATCTAATTTCCGGTGTTTTAAGGAAAGTTTTTAGCCTGTACCCTTTTCAAAACATATTATTAAAAAAATAGCTTTAACGCCAATAATATTTTCTTAGTTACGGAAGCTATTTCAGTTGATCTCTTTAAGTTGCCAAATGACATAAACAAATAAAACCGGTGCACGGAAATCTCTTCATCGCGATAAGAATATTTCGTTTAAATTTTATTGGTTTTGTAAAGAACACTGTGAAATAAAGAAGCATGTTTCACACGAAAATGTTGGCAACAAAAAGCGACACATTACTTCACGAAAAAGTATCAGAAAGTTGCATCGTCCGGCGCTCAGCGTTACGTTGGTTTAACAATGCATGCGAAATCACAATAAACACACTAACTTGCGATTAATAATACGCCAGTTGTACTCGTATGCATACGTTGGAAGTGTATTGTTGAAACCAACAGTTGAAATTACTTTGGCACAAAGCGTATTTACATTTAAGTATATTTTTTTATTATCCATATTATTTGATTGGCATGTAAGTAGGTCTCATAATGTTCCACGTAGGTGATGTACCTACATACGTACATGTCGCCGCCATCTGGTTAAATTCGCCGCGTAGTTGGATGCCTAGCCCGTTGATTAAACGCCGGCATCCAATCAAATGCCTAGGCCGATAGTTAATTGAACTAGACTCACGTAACGTTTAACGACTTGGCGTGTTGAAAGGATCGTCTTGTACCGAAAAGTTTTGGTTTGATTGGTGGGTTCAAGGTTATTTTCTTATGACCACTTCTAGCCGACATCGTTTTAGTTATTATGTGGTCATTAAAAAAATACTACTTGAACCTACCAATCACTCAAACAGTCACACAAAAGCTCTTTCTGCCTAGACGTCCAATTGAATGGCTAATTTACCAGGCGACTGACATGATGTTCAGCCATCTGGTTAAACGTTGCGCTCAATGACTTGGCTATCTGTCCTTTATCCATTTCATTAGATGCTGGCGTTCAATCAGCGGGCTAGGCGTCCAGTTAAGCGGCTAATTTAACCAGACGGCTGTGACATACCTACACATGGTAAACATAGTGAAAATTCCAAAAGAAAAAAAGTAAATTAAAGTGTATACGAAATAAGACAATGACTAATTGATATTTTAACAGGCAAATATGTTACATAGTTAAAAACCTTACATTAACACCCATTATCTAGCCCAAATTAGGCACCATTAGAACTTGTATTTAATTTTAGGGATACTAAGTAATAATAAAATAAAGATTATGCACCTTATAGATCTATATTTTTACATAGTTTAGGAATATACCAAATCCATGTCTTTTTAACATTAAACCAAATGGCCGTCAGTAGAAATAATAACAGAAATGTGATATAATATTGAATATTCTAATTATCTTAATATAACAGCTGGTATTATTACATCCGAGAACTTTGTCCCTGTATCACAGTTATAAGCATTCTAGAAACAATGATATTACAGTGGTGTGAACGCAGACACCCGCGAAACAGTGCAAGTTGGCTTGTTAAGCTTTTGTGCTGAGCACTGCTCGTTTGCTTGATCCCAGTCCCGAGTATACTCGTCTTTTAGTTATATTGCTAAATGTAGATTTCATTGTGTTTCTGTAGTGTCTAAAAATAGCAGCAATACAAAGCGTAAATGTAAATTTAAGTAAATAAATTTTACTTTAAAAAAAACAAAGTCCTTGACGAAAAGAAAACACAATTGTTCTTTTAAAGTTAATTGAGGTAATAAGCACTTCAAATGAAAATTAATTATTATAAATGGTTATTGGAATCTTCAAAGGAAAATAAAGCGAAATTGGAATGGAATTTAGTAACGAATGACGAAATATAAAATAACATTTGAGAAAACAATTATTAATCGATTATTCCCTTTACCAAATAGAAACTTAACTCGATCAAAAATGTTGAAAGGCTTTTCTTTATTATTCAGTTAAGTTTCCATTATTACTCAAAGTTTCTGCATACATAACTAAATCGATCTACGAACTATTAGTTTCAAAGGAGTTGGTTCGTTTCCATTTGCATAAGTTACACGTTTCATTTCCGTAATTACCGTTTCGATCATTACCATTAATCTCAGAACTCCGCGGGGACGTCAATCGTTTGACTCTAATCGCGGGATTTGGTTTAAACGTCTTCCCGTACAGGCCTCTTAGCGAATCCTTTTTAGAAAAAGTTGTTAAAAAAGCGGGACAAAAACAAAGGGAAATAGTCGGGGCGGTCCCTGGGGTGCCGTTGACTGCCCTGGGCCGGTACTTAAATCAAATGTTCACCATTCAAGGAAATTATAAGAACAGGGCACGGATTCACTTCACCCTCCTACGGATGCCTTCGCATAAAAGTCTCATACTTTAACTGAGTTGCAAATAGTTTAATTGTTTACAAGCAATATTTCCGAATCAACTTTAGGCGAATGAATACCACTCTTATTGTATAAATACGAGTACATTCTCATCTTGTTAACAAAGACATGTTTTTAATGTGCCAGTTCCACGTACAATGGCATCGAAACAAAACTTAATTATAGGTATTGCTCGGGGATGTTTAATATTCAGGAGCGAGTGCACAGTTAAGGATTTCCTTTTTTGTTGTCTTCGAGAATATTACTTTACCTCGCAACAAACTTAAGGGGCCTAATCCTCTTTTCAACTCGAGCTTTTGCTTGCCTTATGACAGCGAGCTTAAAGCTTCGAAAGACGTTGTGGAGAAAGTTTTTAATCTTTCCACATATACATAGCAATCGGGTGTTGTGGAAATGGGAACTGTTCACAGTCTCAAGTTTATTGACCCAGATTTTTAAGATAAAACGAGTGAAGGGAAAAGAATATAATAAGCAGGGCTTATTCGTCTCCGGCGTGTGTCCATATGTCGATACCTTGTGAGCCGTCCCCTCACTCCAGATATGAATAAAATTTTCTTAGATAAATTGAGAGTTCGCGGAAACGTGTCGATTTCTTTATTTATTCAATACTTTTCTTCTTTGAGGCGTTTCTCCTTGGATTCATCCGCGTTTATCTTATATTTATGAATTATTTTGGGTTATTGATGTGAAACCGCTTATTTTCTTTTAGCGACATCTGAAAGTTGCGAAGTCGCTTAAAATAAACGCAAAGTATCTTGTTCGTGATTAATGCAAATGTACCGCTAGATACCTTACTATCTCTTAATATGCTACGGTCAGAATCAACGTGCACGTTGCAGATTTTGCTTTGACAACGACGTTATACTCGATTCTAGGTGGCGTAATAGTTTACATGTTTTTGCTTAAACTAAAAAAAAAGTAACATTTGAAAAATAAAGTAACTTTCGCCACGGTTCAACCTGGGGAAACAAAATAAAATCACCTTGTGGTCTTCCCTATAGTGGAAAAAATATTAAGTCGTTTGCCCTTGTTTAGTCGGAAATGCCCACAAGGTTTTGCCTTGTTATTGCAGGTGTCTATAGGCGGCGATAACCGCTTACCATCAGATGGGCCGTCAGCTTGTTTGTCATTTCATTGTATAAATACAGTACAGCATGAAAAGAAAAAAAACTATTCTCACAGAGCCTTAGTCAATTCACGTATCTAGAAATCTTTTTGTAGTTTTAATAATTTTGCAGCCCCTGGTTCATGCTCTAATAGGTAAGTGAAAACTGCATACCCTAGGATGTAAAAAAAGCACTTCCATATCCCGGCTATATCGAATAATCTGGACTCGATTTTTGGCTTTGACCGGTTATGGACTTCGAAAACAACCTTTCGAAAATACAACGTTTTAATTGAGAGCCCGTTGTCGGCAAAACTGGACGGGGAGAAATGACTTCACATTTTCATTGAATACTTTCCTTTTCAAGATTGAATAGTGAAAAATTCTACGCTCAATCTTCGTTTCCTTGTAACTTTTAAAAGCGAAAAATATGTTCTTTATTCGATTGTTAATTATTTACTGTAAATCACAAAGTTGTACTCCAAAGGAATTTCGAAGTGAGCTTTATATTAACGTGCATAAATAATTTTGGTATAGTAACAATTATGTTAAGTTTAGAATTGATTCTTTTGAAATACAACCACTTTACCGGATTAAACTCGCGTTTGATTAGATGTGCATTATTACTTTATACCTAACCTTTTATGTTTGCCCGAAGCTTTGAAAATTAAATGAATCTGTAAATATTTATTAACAAACTATGTGAAAATATTTTTTGTTCAAACAAAGGTAAAATAAATGGTTTATCGGATATAGTATTTAGTAAGAATCAACAATTTAAAAATATTGTTAACATGTCCACGTTATTAGACTAATAATTGTCTAGAAGTTTATTAATTACAGTTGCCTCTAAAATACTTTAAGTTAGACTTTATGTGAATAACTAAATAATTATATATCAAGGACCACGTCCCGTGACCGCGATCGCTGTAAAGTAAACGTCGTGTATATAATGATAATGTAACATCTAATTAACCGCGAGTTAAATCCGGTAAAGTGATTTCATCAAATCAAGAAGCTTTATGATAACCATTCCCACTAGTGGCACCTGCTCACAGGCATGACTTATGTGCCAGCATTCGCAGGCACACTGGCGCACTAGAAAACAAAATGAACAATTTTCAATCAAAAATGTACAACAATCAACAAATTGTCTGAAATCAAAAAGGAATTATCTTAGTCGTAGTGATGAGGCGATCTTATTTATACACAAATTCTGCATTCTGATAAAATAGGTATTCTACGTTATTTTCCACAATATAGCCTTAACGATCGTAATTTCCAAATAGATCATTTATTCTCAAACCAAATTTCAAGCCTAAGCAAACCCTTGCTCTAACTTAAAACGAGTTTAGCCAAAGCCGAAGTCGATTAATCGGTAGCACACCACTCGCCGACCGCTTATATCTCTAAAACAGCTTAAAAACGTTTCGGTAAGTTTGCCTTTGGGACCTTCGTTTTTTAAACACACGGGATTTGCGTATAAAATAAAGGCAAAGTAAACAGAGAAAATGGACGACATTTTTCACTATATTTTATATGAAATAAAGCACTTTCTATGTTAGATATAAAATGCTATTTTAAAACACTTTGTTGTTTCAATGTATTTTTGCATATAGTATTATGTGGGTACTTAAATAATTTGATATGATAAATTCTAAAAATGAATGGGTTTGTAAAATAATCCGAAATATCTTATATTTATATTTTGACATTATTTATAGATATTTCGAATATACTAGAAAAAAGTCATATGGTAAGGTACCGGAGGAGAACCTTAGGCCTTTCACAGTCTAGGCGACTGCTTTAACTACTGAGGTTCCAATGGCTTGGGACAAACCTATGAATTTCTTCTATTTTTCCCGTTTACATAATAAGCTTAAGTCAACCTACACAATGGCGAACTCATTACAATTTCCAGTAGCTAGAACGGACAATCTTTTTTTTCTACCTAGTTCTTATATTTTTCGTAATCTGAAGTTTTCTTATTTGTTGATTAAACTCTCTCTCTCTCTCTCTCTCTCTTGGAGCTATAGACAGAGTTACTAATCATATGCAACTTTTGCAAAAAATATACCTGACTTGCAGTACCTACCATACATTCAAGCATAAAAGTGGATTCGTAGCAAGGATTGCTCGTAAATAAACAAATAATTCAATCATAGCTTTTCTAAACAGACAGCTTATTAAAGAAATACTTAGAATACTTAGATGCTAGAAATTTAGTTTAAAGTAAATATACGCTATAAAATCTTCATGGCTTTATGGCGATGATATGCTCCGGACAGACAGGCGACAGTTTTCATGATAAAAACAAGATTTTAAAGTGTTAAGATAGTAAAAATATTTTTTTATGGTAAGTGATGAAGATGATGTCGTCTTATTAAAGCCGGTATATTGCATGTAGGTACTTCAAGGAACAGCAAGTATTGATTGTTTGGTAAATCTAGTAAATTCGGATTCTAAACAAAGAAGTGGTGTAAAGCGACACTGTAAAGTGAGATAGTCGCATCGGTTTGCCGTGTTTGGAGCATTAACGTCTGGATTATTGGTCTCCATCTCAGAAAAGCAATCCCATTCTTGTAACGACACACGACGAACTGGTACAGTATAATAAAATGAGAAACAAAGTTCATAAGAGGATTACGCTAGTTGGAGTTCAGTAGTTATAATAATTGCTGTCTCGAAATTACTGATATTTAGAATTTCGTATACATTTTAATTCGTTCAAAAGCTTTCGCTGCATCACATGTTTAAGTACTACTGTCTGTGTAGTATTCGTTTGTTTTATTATTTTTTATTCATTGGCAACAACTTTGTGAAAAAAATAGCTTTTGATGTGATTTAGTTGACGACGTCTGGTTTTGTGTTCAGACTATGTAACAAAACCAGACCTTTCGTTAGATAAGTATGTGATTCATAGACTTGTGTAGTGAAATAATTAATGCGCTTGAGAAATTAATATCTCTATACTGTGTCAATGCCAGTACCATGCCACCATATTAATTGTACCGTCCACGCTAATATTATAAATGCGAAAAATCTCTCTTACTGTTATATTTTCACTCCTAAGCCACTGAACCAATTTAGATGAAGTTTAGATGTTGATGATGATGATTTAGATGAATTATTCCCTTTGCGCCGAGTCTCTTTACGTCGAGTCTCGCTACGGTGACTCTCGCTGCGTCGCCTCCACGCTTAGTAATGAAGAATCTTGTTACGTCGAATCTGTGACGATTAGGTGTAGTTAGCAGAAAAAACGGAATTTTAGAACTGATTTATAAATATATATTTTTGGCACAGAGGTGGTTAGATTCGTAGAAAGGACAGCTACCTTTTGGTACGATAACTGACATCACAAGATCGGGCCACGTCATCCACGCTCGTATAAATTATAGTCACACGGATATCTCCTGTTATAATATAATATTATCATGTATCTCATACATCTTGTGGACAGAGCATTGTTCTGAAGAATTTAATGTAATATGATAATGCCGTATCTGACATTCTATGTTTACAGATGGTACAGTCGAATTCAGAAGAAGCTTAGCATTTTAGTACTGTGTACCCAATAATTATTGCGTTCGTATTCGTAGCTTCTATTATTGTGCGAGCACAATTAAACAGTTGGTGAAATATATGGCTGTATACAGACAGGGTGGTGCTGTCAATACGACACTAAATCAAAACATGGGCTATATTAGTTCATATAATTGTTTTGCAACTTTCAAATACATCTTATTCATTTGATAATTTTATAACATTTCTATGAAATAATGCAGCCCGTGTTATTTCATTTCATACAAATGTCTTGAAATTATGAAATAAATAAGATGTTATTTTAATGTTTGACTTTGTGCGATTATAACGCCTACTTCTTTATTTGTAATTGTTACAATAAATAAGATGTATTTTATAGTTGCAAAACATTTTTATGAATAAATATAGCCAATTTTTTAATTTCTTTTCGTATTGACGGCACCAACCTGTATAATGTAGAGCCTTAAGCTGTTTGAATGATTATCTCGGTTAGAGAAAAACGAATTGAGAAATCGCCTGCGAATAGCAAGGACAGTTGGAAATGAAGGCGAAAACCCGTCGCAAATTCCACTCGAATTTTAAGCGCCCAACGGTAGCTTGGCGCTACCGCCAAAGCGCCAAGCTACCGTTGGGTGCTAGACGCTTTGGCGCTAAGAGCCAAAGCCCCAAAACGCACCAAAACACTATACAGAAGATCGCAGTTATCATAGCTTACTATGGCGCCATGACAAAATCACAGTGCACTTCGACCCATTGGGACCTTTTGTGCCTCCCCTGCGTTAACTCTTCCTGTGTCTAGAAATAGATGCCGTTAGCCTTACTATATCTATAGAAACAGTACCTGTTCCTGAGTCCCTCTTGGATCCGTCTGTGAAACAGATCAAACTATTCTTTCCAGGGGATAGTGATCTACATTTCTATTCCACCCTGGTAGGAATGTTAATTCTGAATTCCTTATCGAATATGAATTTGGGACTTATTTTATCACACCACAAACCCCATTTCCATACTCGTATATGTCTAGGACATAATCGCAGTTAAATACTACTTAAGGTCGCTATAGCTTGTTAAGAAAACTCTATGTTGTGACACAGTACTAAAATGCTATGCTACTTCTGAGTTCCACTGTACCAACTAGTAAACATCGAATGTTGGACGATATTATCAGATTACATTTCATTCTTAAGAACACTGCTCTGTGTGTGTGTTTGAGATACATGTTAATATAATAATAGGAGATATGCGTGTGACTATAATATAAACGAGCATGAATGCCGTGGTCTGATCTTAGAATTAATCATATAATGAAGTGACGGAACATAGCAATATGGCCGTCTATGCTCTGCTATTTCTTGATATGTGTCAACATTATTCAGGAGATGCGGTAACAGTGTTTTAAGTTTAAGTAATAAATTATGAGGCGGTAAACAATATACCTTTTATACAATAACATTCATATCAAATTCTAGCTTTAATACATCTAATAAGACACTCTATATTAACATATGGCCAAACGTGGATGGTCAAATCCAGAAACGTTGTTACTTTTTTCTCATTTTATGAAATTGTCGGGCACTTCCTGTTATGATCTTTTTGATTGTTGGGACAGTAAATCTATAGGTCCGGTATAGGTAGGTCGAGGAACTCGGTGGCGTGGTGGCTTGAGCGGTCTGGTTTCGTTTGCGAAAACAAAGCAATTTTCGCCATGGTCGATCCCGAGATGGGTCTATTAAATTTATAATCCCCAGTTCCTCCGTCTCGGTTGTTACTGCAACTGCTTTAACCCACTAACCCGCAATGGGCCAGCGTGGTGGTGTTATGGCCCAAGCTCGTCATGTGTTTCTCCTATGTCGGAAGGCCTGTGCCCCGCAGTGGGACGTATAATGGCTTATAATATTCTTTAAATATAATCGTTATATGCAACGAAAATAAAATGTTTTTAAAAAGACCTCTGTAAACTTTAATATAGTTATCTTTCATAAAAGTTATTTTTAGAGTAGGTACCTAAATATAGCCAGTAAAAGTCCGTTCTCATTTATAAGTGTCTGAGAGGCTTGAATTGAAAACCTTTGGCTTCCAATTAATTAATTGAAGTGACAAACAGGCTGTGATTGACGATTCAGCGGTTATCACAATTATGAGAGAAATATAACTTTCGTTCGGTACTTCAGTTCATTGTAAGGGCAAATATTAATTATAAATACTAAAGAGACGAGCTTTTGCCTTTTTAAGTATAATGGATATTTTGTTATCTGCTAAAAGCTCTAATAAGTTTTTTATGTTTTTTATACAAAGCACGGCAATTGACTCAACACCGCCTGATGTGAAGCGTAGCGTAAGGAAATTCCATGTGCGAAGACAGCTAGTGCAGTTCAGATACTGCTCACGCCGCCTCCACCTTGCCGGCCCAAAAGGTGCTTTTTGATGCCTCTCTTGAAGGACACCTTGTTATAGTAAGGAGGGAACATATGTGCTGGCAAAGAATTCCAAGTTCTGGAAGTTTACTAGGTGGTAGACCCATATGTAGGGTCGCCTGGGTAGGTACCACCGCATTTCTTATTTCAGCCGTGAAACAGTTCGCTGTGTTTCGGATTGAAGGGAAAGGTAGCCAGTGGAATTACTGGGCATGGACGACATTTCATCTTAGGCCTCAGGATGACAACGCACCTACAATATCAAGTGCTTTTCCTTGTTATTGCAGGTGTCTATAGGCGGCGGTAACCGCTTACCACCAGGTGGGCCGTCAGCTTGTTTGTCATCTAGTTGTATAAAATAAAAAAAAGTACGACAAAGAAACAGTTTCTTTGTGCGTGATGTTAAGGTGGAGACAGTGAATTGATGACTCCAAAGACCAGCACGCGTACTTCTGAGCAGGAAGGAGGAAGATGGGATAAGATAGAAAAGCTCTTCAGAACACTCTCCGTGATTTATAGCCGATAAAAGGCGCTAAGCGACGCAATGTCCCGACGCAATTCTAGAGGCTCAAGGTGGTTCGTGAACCTCTACATCGCCAATAATACGGACAGAATGACTCTGCAATCTGTCCAGTGCATCGAGGAGGTACTTGGCGACGCCATCCCACAAGTGTGAGCAATATTCCACGCAAGACCGGACCTGAGTTTTGTAAAACAAGCATAGTTGGTCAGTCGTGAAAAATCAGGAGTTTCGATGTAATTCCTGGAATCCAGATCGCAGCATATCTCCATACCGAACAATTTTAAGGAGCCCTGTGCCGAAAGACTAGTGCGCTGAAGAGAGGGAAGGGGAAGGAACGGCGACATTTAGGCCGCAAAACGCGCACACCTGTGTTTTCTTAGCATTGAACTCAACAAGATTGTTAGATACCCATTAAGACAAAACGTTCAACACCCTGTTGAGCTTAATAGTAAGATTCTGCGTCTCTTTCTGGGTTTCAGCGCGCCCAGCCTCTGGGCGACCGTAATATCATGCACTATACTGTAGCAATAATTGTTTCCTAATGGAAGCATGTCATTGATATGAAGAAGAAAGAGTGTGGGGGATACAATAGAGCCTTGTGGTAGGTACACCAGCATTCACTAACATGAACCGCGAAAAGCATGCATCTGCGAGGACGCGGATTCTCTGCTCATGTAGGAAGCTGGCGATCCAGTTGCAGAGCTGGGCGGGGAGACCGCATGCCGGGAGCTTGGAAAAAAGAGCCCTGTGCCAGACCCGAACGCTTTGGCAATGTCAAGGCACCACGTTTGTCAATGCATTAAGTATCTACTCTAGCAGATCACCCGTTGTCCGCTTCGTTTCAACCGAAGCGGACAACGGGTGATCTGCTAGAGTACTGTCGATCATTAATTAATGAGTGATCTTCTGTATCAGATCAGCTGGTGATTTGGGATCCGGTCCATGACCTTGCAAAGAACTTAGTTGACAGCTATTGGGCGGTAGTTAGCTGGGTCTAATCGGTCTCCCTTTTTTGGGACCGGTCTTACATTGGCGTCTCTCCAAGATTCCGACACACACCCGGAAGAGAGAGAAAGACGGTATAGCCGCGTTAGGACGGGAGACAACTCCGCTGCGCAGTTTTTCAGTACTATCGCTGGAATGCCATCAGGTCCACTAGCTTTCTGGACGTCGATTGCCTGAAGCTCCGCACATACATCACATTGCTTAATACGAATATCGAGCATTGTGTGGCCACAGTGGGAGAGTGTTGGCGGCTGTGAGTTGCAGCCATCGATTCGGGAGTGAGCAGCAAAGAGTTTTACCAAGAGATCGGCTTTCTCTTGCAGCTTGTGAGCTAGCGAGCGTCAGAACATTAAAAATTAATACTTTTAATTCTGTCATTTTCAATGTTGTTTATTTTAATTTTCTATATAATTTCATTGTGTAAAAGTTTAAAATTGTATATTGAGTGAACAAGAATCGCGGATCACATCTGCCACAGGTTTTAGTAGGTATTTTGTATTCTATAATACAAGACACATTTTAACAATTATTTTTATTAAAAAAAATTACAACTCTAAAAAGCAATTACGTATGTTAGTAGTCTATTTGCATTTTTAATAAGGAATATTTTGGTTATTGTGAATATTCAAATTAGGTATATTCAAGTTATATAATTTTACATACCATTCACCATCAGGTGGGCCTTCAGCTTGTTTGTCAGTTGTATAAAAACACATTAGGTAGTTTTGTTCACAAACAGATAAATAAGAACCATATTTTACCGCTAAAACCTAAGGAGGCCAATTCGCAAATCGCGATCGTCCTAGACGCGGAAACCAAAAAGGTCGTTTTCTCTTAGCTGAATGTTCTCCTCTCAAATTGGCTCCAGATCCATTCCTGTTGACAACTTTATCGAGCGGTTTTCGATAAATTGCGGCGAGGGAAAACTAAATAAATCCGAGAAGGACTTTAGATAAGGTAATGGCACTAGTAATGCCTGCCGACTGCCGCCCGGTAATGCAATCGTTGAGCTAGCGAACCACACACCGCCGCTCAACTGAATTGTTGATCTGAATTTTTTATGGAACACATGTAGTGGGTAAGGATACGAAACTATGTTAAAGCAATGGATGTCTATCCAAAGCATTATCTTTAAATACTACTTTGATTACGTGCTTCATAATAAATTCAAATAGTCAAAAACTGTTTCGAGACGTACTGTCGATTCATTTGAGAAGTAATATTTTAATTAAGCAATTTTTTTGAAATAACTTATAACAAGATAATAATACTAAACACTCACACCTATTATCTAGTACAAAGTAAGCATCATTGAGAGCTTGTGTTATTGATCCTAGACATCGGAAAAATATTGATAACAATACGTATATAAATATTATAAATATACTAAATAAATATACAGACATCCCTAACTGTGAACAAATACACTTACACAACATACAAACATCTGGGCCTACCGAAATTCAAACCCGGGACCCCTGTCCGAGTAGTCTGTACATTAAGGGGCACAGACCACTCAACCAGTAGGTCGTCAGGTCGTCTAAATGCAGGGCCGGCTCTAGCTCATTTAGCGCCCGGGTGCAATCAATGCAATAGCGCCCACCTGCGCCATCAGATTGCTTGATATATAGCTGTATAAAAAAATCGAGCTGAACTCTCTGACGATCTATCTGTTCTCGAACCCTTTGATTTGGACATGTTTAAAACTAGAGTGAATAGGCACCATCAAGGTAAGCATTTCGTGGGCCATATCATCATAAACATCTATTGTGGTTGTGATCAAATGTTTGCCTATAAGGTACAAAAAAATGTATTTTATTAGTGCAATACGGTTAAATCATTTTTATTCCAAAGGGAAAATTATACACAAAAAAAACTTTTTAAAAATAAACAAAACAAATCCCGAGCTTAAATAGTTTAAGCGGTCGCTTAACGCATATCGAAGTCAAAAGACAAACTCATTGTCCCGACGTTGCCGATGCAACTTCTCAATGGAGCTCGACGAAGATAAACTTAGTATTCTCATTTACAAGACCAAACTTTCACAAATGTGTCGCCAATAGCTAGATTAATCCACATATTTTTATTATTACTTAAAGTAAAAAACTAGATTACTAGATAGAATTATAATGTAATAAGTGAAATAAATAACATCTAATAAGTGTAATAACTGGCGTGCTATGTATGTTTAGATTGAGGAGCCACTTTTCGCATCTTAAACGGCTTAACACAGTTATTTAGTAGTAGCGTAAAAAATTTTGTAGCCACGATCCTGGATTTTGTAGTATAATACTTCAAAAGTTAAATGAATGTAAAGGTGGCTCCTCAATCTAAACGTTAAGATTGAGGAGCAACCTCATAACTTGGAATATTATGAATGAATGTTTATCAATATTTGGTATGATTTTGTAGTATATGAGAATAATTAGTAGACAAAATCTGAGCTCGGTAGGGCTGAAACCAAACAAGCTACAACACATTACATGCGGCTCCTCAGAACAAACTTTGACGCGTACATTTTCCAAGGAAACAAACGTTCAATCAATGTGAAATTTGTTCAATCAATATGATTTTGTAGTATGTGTGTTTGAGTTGTAGGACATTATTCAGTTACTAAAAATGAGTGGATTTAGAGATAAGGCACATTGTAACTGGCTCCTCAAACCAGATGCTTCGGTAAATAGATTTGACTGTATATGCTTAAGTTTAAAACGATATTTAAAACAGAAAACGGGTATATTTTGTAGCAAATCGTACAAAATGTAGATAGAGTTCTGCGTTGTAGAAAACGTATAATATATTTAACAAGATATTCACTTTGACCATGTGTCCATGAATAAATAATATAACAGATATTTGGAAATTACTTTTTTTAATTTTATTGTCTATTATATACTATAATAGAAATTAAAAAGCCGTGGTTGTCATTGAAGATGAAGTGGTGATTTTCTTAGTTAAATGTTGTATTCTGTATGTGTGTGTTGAAGAATTGAAATAAACATTTTATCTATCTATATAAGACCTTTCCAGAAAAAAAATAGTTGGGACTTAAAAATGCCTGCAAAATTTTTCATAAGAATTTTCGTCTGTTTGTCTGTCTACCTGTATGTGCATGCGTCACGCAAAAACCGCAGAACAGATTTTGATTCAGTTTTCACTCTTTATTAGACTTAGGGCTAACTTTAAGCTAAGCTTTTACCGGAGATACCACTTAGAATCTCCGTCGTACTAACCGTTGATACAATAGAAAATTAATATGCTTTATCGCTTGTCGTTTTTATAACTGAGTGCAGCTCGCAAAATTTTGAGCTAAAAGATTACTTTTTGCTCAAAATTTTGCGAACAAGATTACTTGATTTATCTTCAATGGATTTTTTTTCTTAGGGTACCTTAAAAGTAATTTCTTAACGGCAACCCAGTGTCTCTTGAGGAATTGAAAGACCGTATTCACGAGGAAATCCAACACATTTCCAAAAACATCTGTAAAGCCGTTATTGGAAAATTTCCGCTCCAGCAGTGTCCCAAAAACAACAGTTTTATCTAATTTACCTAGTTTTTTTTTAAATCTTTGTATAAAAAGTGAAATCTGTTGTGGTCGATATTTATTTTATTCTTTAACCATTTTTTTTTTTCATTTTTTAGAACCACTTACAAAACATACACTTTACTATTATGATGCATAAGGTATTCTAGCTCTACAGTAGTTTTGCATTATTTACAAGTTGCCACGACGTGCTTACTTTAAGGGGCTACCTCGTGCACACTAGCGACACCAATTGATTAATTAATTATGGTGAATTTAGAACATAATAAACAAAAACGCTTTAGAGAATTGCTAAAGAACGGTATTTGTAATTTTTAAAGATGTATCTTGTATAAAGTAACCAAAGTAGTACCTATAAGTAACCAAATTTTTTATTATTGTTAAAAGTGGCCACTTTCGGCAATAATGAAAAAATAGGTTACATGTAAAGGAATATCTTACACCGAGCACATCTCAAATAATTACGAATACCATTCTTTAGTCATTCACTAAAGCGTTTTTGTTTATTATGTTCTATATTCACCACAATTAATATAAATCAAGTAGTGTCGCTAGTGTCGACGAGGTATCGCCTTAAATCAGGGAGTTTTTAAGTGTAGTGTTGGAAACTCTTTAGCAATTTATTTTTAAGAACATGTCATATATTTTTCAAATAGATGTCTATCAAATGAAATGTCTTGAGCGTACGTATTTTTCTCTTTATTTTATTATATTTTAATTATTAACATGTAGCTTCTTAAACTGTAGATATCTATTTGAAATAAAACCAATTTACCGGATTTAATTCGCGTTTAATTAGATGTTAAATTATTTTTATTCACCTGACGTTTCGATTACTTTACAGCGATCGTGGTCACGGTCGATTACTTTACAGTCTGAAGATGTCAGTTGTCTTTGATAAGTTTTAAGAGGGGGCATAAAGCAAATCACTAATCGTAGATTTGATTTTATTCGTATTAAATTAAATCCAAATGAGCTGTAATTTTAAATATGGTAATTACATTATATTTGTGAGGGTTGTGTCAGAGCAAAAACATGAATTTATAAAATTTTCTCGATAGAAAAAAATCACAAAGATACCTCTGACTTTCAACGAGATTCAATTTATTGTCCAAATCACATTACTTCACCACAGGGAAAATTGATAAATATGTGAGTCACCGTGTTTCCGAGGGATTCTTCTAGCGATTTTTCAATATATGTTATGGTTTGCAAGTAATTATTAAAAAACTATATTGGCGCATACTCCATTTTCCTTCCGCGCTAAACGCCATCGTCGGTCTCTGTCAGTCGCATAGTAGGCCGCATGATATTTGTTTTGTTTCACTCGCGGCTGCCCCATTGAGACGGGAAGACTATGTTTCTGCGTTCTCGCGCGCCCTCGTCAACATTTTCGCAAATAATTTGTAGTTTATAACTTAAAAGCCATAATTTAGTACATATATATTAAGACTATTGCTTAAAAAATTGAATGAAACGTTGTAAATTGAGATTTCACATAATTATTGAAATAAAATGCTATAAAATGAAACTGAAAATTGAAATGACGGCTAGGTGTCAAATTCAAGTCTTTTGTTTACTCACTTTTTAATTATTGATATCGACCTTATTTTTATGTACATTGAGCAGAAATCGCATTGTTTTTGCAATCTCAGTAGGCGGTAGTATAAGTAAAATAAAATCATGCTTTGTGTTTCTTATTGACTTACTGTACTCGTATTTGATTTATTTGTAATAAAACTTTTTTCGATGGTCGAAATTTTCATATGCATTTATAAAACAAAAATAACAATATTATCGGGCAGTTATCAATATGCAGTTGGAGAATCTAACACCTTAGTCTTAACTTTATTGCAATTTAATGATCACAATGTTTTTTCAGGTCAACGTCGGATTAATATCACCACAACTACACCTTATTAAAAAATCTTATTAAAATGAAATATGTAGTAAAAAAAATATGGTATCCACTATAAGATATTTAATAACAAAAATACATTATTGATGTTATAATATATGCTAGTTTATTTCTTTTGGATCACTAGAGGTATTAAATTCAATGAGTGGTGAGATAAACTTTGCTATAAAATCGTTAAGAAGAAGGATAGAAAGCGGTGAAGAAATTAGTAGGTTATACCTAATACCCCGGTGGCGTAGTGGTATTCGCGTCTGGCCGGATATCAGGAAACGCGGGTCGATTCCTGGCTGGAGCATCGTTTGCTTTCTTTATTTGTAATTGTTTTAATAAAGTGGGCGTTTAAACGCACCAAAAACATTAAAATATTAATAGTTTATTGCTATTAACAACAATTAAAAACAGAACATTGGCTTAGTTGAAGTCATCTGAAAAATATGACGTTACTTGTGTGTTGTTGCTTTTTTTAAATGTAATGTTATTTTAAGATAGAAAATTGGAAATACAATTCATAATAATATAAAACGTATAAAAATGAGTGGTGGTGCCGTCAATACAACAGTAAATTTAATCACGGGATATATTTGTTCATAGAAATAGTTTGCTACTTTCAAAAACCTCTTATTCATTCGATAATTTTATGACATTCGTACAAATCAAGGCAGCTAAGAGTCATTTGTATCGGGTAGTTGGGGATCAGGTGTTAACTTTCGAGGAGCTAACTACTCTTTTTATTCAAATTGAATCAGTATTGAATTCGCGACCTCTATGTCCAATCAGCTCTGATCCCAATGACCTTACTGTGTTGACACCAGGACATTTCCTGACTTTAGAGCCATTAACTTCTATCCCTGATGAAGATCTATCCAACGTTAACGTATCTCGGCTTCATCGGTAGCAATTGATACAAAGTTTTCAACAGAATTTTTGGTCCAGGTGAAAAAATGAATACTTAAACTCGTTAACACAGCGTGCCAAATAGACTAAACATTCTAGACCATTACCAATAGGTTCGATGGTAATAATTCGTGACGACAATCGCGCTCCATTGCAATGGGCCCTCGGTCGAGTGGTAACACTTCTTCCAGGTGCTGATGGAGTTACTCGTAGTGCGATGGTTAAAACTATTAGAAATCATGTCGTTCAAAGACCGTTGGTTAAGTTATGTCCTCTACCTTTAGAGAACTGACTTAGCTATAAATAAAGATTCTACTATATATTCTTATTCTATTGTAACGTAGTTTTTAACCGACTTCAAAAACGAGGAGGTTCTCAATTCGGCCGGTATGTTTTTTTTTTTTTTTTCTATGTATGTACACCGATTACGCCGAGATTACTGATCCGATTTACGTGATTCTTTTTTTGCTCGATGCGGAATAGCTGCCATTTGGTCCCATAAAATTTTTTTCAAAAACAGTTGGGTACTTTGGTTTTAAATTAAAAAAAACTGAAATTATGAAATCGTCTACATAAGCGAAATTGCGAATTTTTGCTTTTCCAATGACTTTTTAGTGAAACGATACGATAGTGCGAAACAATATAAGTTGACGGTCACCCATCTAGCTTCGACCGTAGAAAGTTATCACTAAAAATTGTGAAAAAAAATTTTAAACAAAAATTAAAACCGACTTCAAAAAACTGAAAAGGATGAAATAATTAAATTTAAGTAGGTATTCATCCCCTAAAACCTATTTTTGGAGTTGGTGCTAAGTGGTTTCCAAAAACAATAGAAAGTAAAGCACCGACTCCAAAAATATGTTTTAGGGGATGAATACCTACTTAAATTTAATTATTTCATCCTTTTCAGTTTTTTGAAGTCGGTTTTAATTTTTGTTTAAAATTTTTTTTAATTAATTTTAGTTTAATCGTCGTTAGTTCATTCACAACCAGAAAATTCCAGATAGTATTTTGGTGGGCGGGATGTTCCGTTGTCGTAACTATTTTCAAATGATATCTCTAATAATATGGACGGTTCATAGCTTATCATATGGCAACACAAAGCAGTCAAAATTTAGACTGTCATGTACGCGCTACTGACAAGGAATCGAAGCTTCACACTGAGGGTACACGTACAGACGTTACTCGACCACCGTACCGAGCAAACGAACCTTCCAAATTCACCTAATTCTTATCGTCGCGAGTGTCATAAAAACCCTCGTCCTTGTTCAGAAACCACTACTCATCTACTCTAACCAGCTGGCTTGTGAATATTTCATTCGTGGTGGAAGATCAGCGAGTGTAGCAGCAGTCCGAAGGTACGTGCGTGCATTCTATTGTTGTTGCCTATCAAGTTGTGAACCATCATATTTTTATCATGTAAGCGAGACCTCATGGTCTACCATGTGTAGCAGAAAGCCTCTGTGATTTCGGTAAGTGCGTATGCTACAACAGCATATCTCCATGAGTAATACTCTGAAGAGAAGGCAGGGGAATGAAAGAGGAGCTCGGTGGCGTAGTGGTTTGAGCGGTCTGGTTTCGATCACGAAAACAAAGCAACTTTCGCCATGGTTGGTCCCTGGATGGGTCAATCAAATTTATAATCTTGAGCTCCTCCGTGCTTCGGAAGGCGCGTTAAGCTGTTGGTCCCGGTTGTTACTGCAACCGCTTTAACCCACCAACCCGCATTGGGCCACCGTGGTGGTGTTATGGCCCAAACTCCTCATGTGTTTCTGCCATGTAGGAAGGCCTGTGCCCAGCAGTGGGACTAATGAGGCTGGTGATGATGATGATGAACACAACAACCCTGCCTGTTAAGCTCGACGGCAATATTCATTCTCTCTTTCTCGGTGTCAATGCGCCCCGCCCCTGGGCAACCGTAATATCTATTTACCATGCACTGTACTGTCATCTGCATAGTTATTAATGTTACAATGATTCAGTTCAAACTGATGTAGCAGCAATATTTAGTACAGTTGATGGTGACCTAAATTTTGAACAAAATGTGATTTTATTTTCAAAACTAAATAGTACCATTGAAAATACCTCTGTTTTGGATTGTTCATTAAATTTTCTAGCGTATCTATAACTTTTTCTTGATGGGTGACATATCTTTATTTCTCTAAATGTGCCAACTACATCTAATTCAAGAGCACCCAGAAATAAATTACCCGCATATGATTTGTAATAAGAGATGATTTTAGTATGTTGCACCATTCACAAAAAATATTTATGCAGTGGATAGTTGATATGTATGCAAAAAATAGTATAAGGATACATTATCTTTTCGAGAATATCAAACAAGACTTAGATCTTAGGTTCACATCGATTTAACATTAATTAAATTTGAAAAAAAAATGTTGATTGAATAAATTAACTATGTGTCGCCTTGAGGAAAATTTGGTCTAATTTTGACCCCTTGTAAGAATAAAAACCTGAACTTTAATGTTGCATTGAGCCAATAAAATTAATATTATAGATTAGAAACATTTACTCCTAAGAAGCTACTGTTGATTTCATGTGAATATTTTGCGTATACTATGTTATGACGTCGGCAGGTGACTAGACGAGCTTGATTGACAATACACTGCAATCGTGCCTCGCGATGCGGGGGGTGCGGGTGAAATTTGATTTTTTTCTAGCTTTAGGCGCACTCTTAAGTTAACTACCTTCACTTTGTGTTATATTTTGAGCGATCCGAATTACGCATACGGAGCTCACGGTGTCAGTTTTTTGGGCAGTGTGAGGACGGGCTTGGGACTTTATTATTCGCATAATGGGATCCCAAGCTGGTGGTACACTCCAACCATCTTCTCTATTGAAATTAGGATGTTTTTTTTATTTCAATAGCCTCAAGTGATTGGGTCCGTCAAGCTCAAGAGCGTGTTCACACACTGCCGACTTCGTTTCGCGCCTGTGTTTTACGTCAGCTGTATGTTCTTTTACCCGGGTGCCTATGCTTCTCTTTGTTTGACCTATGTATGAGAGGCCGCAGTCACAATCTAACTTGTATATGCCTGCATCTTGTAAGGGGATATTGCACTTGACAGGTGGTAGGAATTGGTTAATCTTCTTCGGCGGCTTGAAATAAGTTTTTATTGAAGCACGCTTCAAGATGTTGCCTATCTTGTCAGTGACACCTTTCATTTATGGTAATACAGCAGGTTGACGTTCGACTGTGACAAGTTTCGCTCGGCTTCTATGACTTTGGCGTGGTATTTGCAGTTTGTTGTCCCGCAATACATGCTTGACATGCTGTAGCTCAGCTGTCAGGTGTTGGTTGTCACAGATGCCTCGCGCTCTCTGAAACAAAGATGATGAGAGGGGTGGTGATGAGAGTCACCATTGAGGTACCTATCAGTATGGGTTGCTTTACGATACACAGTGTGGCTCAAGCTGTGATCTGGATTTCGGATAATTAAAATATCTAAAAAAGCTAGTCTATTGTTTACCTCTAACTCCATAGTGAATTGAATTTAAGGATTCATGGAGGTAAGATGTGATAGAAATGCAGTGACTTTATCAGTTGGTAAAATTGTGAAAGTGTCGTCTACATGCCGTTTATAAAACCTTGGTGTTACCGATGCTGTGCTAAGGGCCCTCTCCTCAAAGTCCTCCATGAAAATATCGGCGACTATGGGTGATACAGGAGAGCCCATTGCTACACCATCCACTTGTACATAGAATTCCTCATTCCACAATAGGTAGCCTGATGTGAGGCAATGTTCAAGCAGGTCTGCATACTCATTAGGCATGTCACTATGACATAGCTTCCTTTTAGCGATTTCAATGCAGTCCTTAACAGGTAAGCATGTAAACAGGGACTGTACATCAAAACTGACCATAGTTTCATTGTCAGCAATATGTAGGTATTTAATATCGCTAACAAATTGGTAAGAATCCTTCACATGTGCTCTTGTGTTTCCTCTTAACGGTGAGAGTATTTTAGCTACGTGTTGAGCCAAACGGTAAGTTGGTGAATCAATTTGGCTAACTATAGGACGTAACGGAGCGTTGTTTTTGACCGCTAAGAGGAAACACAAGAGCACATGTGAAGGATTCTTACCAATTTGCTAGCGATATTAAATACCAACATATTGCTGACAATGAAACTATGGTCAGTTTTGATGTACAGTCCCTGTTTACATGCTTACCTGTTAAGGACTGCATTGAAATAAAATGAAAAAAAAAATTACCAGTTTATTAGAAATTTTTAACATTAATATGAAAAGAATATCTAGGTAGTTTGACAGTTATACACAACACATAGGTAGGTAAACTTAACCGGCTTAACAGTAAGATACTTTAAAAATGACTAAAACAGTGTAACACAAAATACTAGGTGGTCGGCCCGTATGTAGGGTCGTCTGGGTAGGTACCACGGCCTTTCTTATTTCAGCTGTGAAACAGTTCGCTGTGTTTCGGAATGAAGGTAAAGATAGCCAGTGTAATTACTGGGCATGAACGGCATTTCATCTTAGGCCCTAGGATGACAACGCACCTGCAGTATCAAGTGATATTTCCTTCTTATTGCAGGTATCTATAGGCGGCGGTAACCGCTTACCATCAGGTGGGTCGTCAGCTTGTTTGTTATCTAGTCGTATACAAAACATAAATTTTAAAAAATGGTGTAACTCAATGGGAACAAAGGCATAAACCCGTCAAGCATGAGATTCCAGACACAAATGATTCTTCCATTGTCATCGCCCCCCGGTGGTATATCGCCGCTTGACAGATTAACCTGGTGGGCCCAAAGGTAGAAAGTGTTTACCGATGCCTATAGACACGGTATGACAAAAACGCATCGCTAACTCTGTTAGCGGACCACACGCCATCAGTGGCTGTGGCCGGTCCCTTACACAAGTCTGTATTATTGAAAAGGAGTGTATGTAAAGTTATTAAGTATTCATGGACACCCCTCAAAATAATTTGCTAGGAAATTGTGAATATGTCAATATCTTGTTGAATATAAGTTTTCTATAAGGCAGAACTCTATGTATATTTTGTACGATTTGCTACAAAATATACCTGTTTTCTGTTTTAAATATCGTTTTAAACTTAAGCATATACAGTCAAATCTATTTACCGAAGCATCTCGTTTAAGGAGCCAGTTAAAATGTGCCTTATCTCTAAATCCACTCATTTTTAGTAACCGAATATTGTCCTACAACTCAAATACACATACTACAAAATCATACAGAAATTTTACATTGATTGAACGTTTGTTTCCTTGGAAAAATGTACGCGTCAAAGTTTGTTCTGAGGAGCCGCATGTAATGTGTTGTAGCTTGATTGATTTCAGCCCTACCGACCTCAGATTTTGTGTACTAATTATTCTCATATACTACAAAATCATACCAAATATTGATGAAAATTCATCCATAATGTTCGTAGTTATGAGGTGGGTCCTCAATGTAAACGTTTAGATTGAGGAGCCACCTTTACATTCATTCAACTTTTGAAGTATTCCACTACAAAATACAGGATCACGGCTACAAAAATTTTTAAGCTACTACTAAATAACTGTATTATGACTTTTCAGATGCGAAATGTGGCTCCTCAACTTAAACATACAGGCGTGCTTAGTAGATTTCCATACATTTGTTTTCATTGGGGCGAATAGAAGCGCGAATATTCGCCGCGGCGAATTTTCCGTGGCCAGGCCGTTACGGGAAAACTCTGCAATAAAATGGGAGTTTTTGGCGAGATTTGATGTTGTCAGTCAAGATTTTTATTACAATAATTACAAAATTGTGACTGAGCTAACGTTGTGTTAAAAATTGGTGTAGTTTTGTAAAGCAAGCGTTTGTGCCTATGTAGGTCACTGTAATTTAAGTCAATCTGTTGCGAAAGACGTTGAGAATTTTACCATGGATATGTAGCTCAGCAAATTAGCATCATGGAGACTGTCATCATATGTTTCGAGCCAGACTCTCCCAAGATGCATTGAAATGTGTTGCACCTGAATTTTAATGCAATAAATAAAAAATTAAATAAAATACTTAAGACATGGCTGTATGAGCATTACTTCCCCTTGCCTTCTCTGTAATAGGGAGAACTTAAAAAGAAAAATAAAATAGAAAAAAGGGTGCGAAAGCACATGTAAATTATTTTTCGTACCACTTGCTCAAAAAAGTGACATTCTATGCCACAAAAAGCGAACATAATTATAGTCATTTTTAATCTGTTAAAAACAGGGAAAGAAAATTGTACTGAATTTCATTCATCCTCTAGGGGGAGAATGTGATTTAAATTTGGAATACTTACCGAAATTTATACTGAACTACATCTGTGTTTACACCATTGAGTTTGTATATAAAGCATTATACATCTTTTTGAAAAAGGAATACGCATTTATTGTGCAGTTATGATTATTAAATAAAATTACGAAAACCGACGAGGCCGTATGAGCTTGATGCCTTTGCTTTTGCGACAAAAAAATATTAGTCTAAGAATTTGCCGCGTTTGTAACTCTCTCTATCAATAATTGGACCAATGTTTCGAATGTTAACTTTTACTTTTAATTGTCATTATTTTTAATAAATGCTTATCTCATATTATTATGTGTTAATTTTTTCGCAAATGGTACGAAAAGTAGAGTATTTTCCTCGGTGATAAAGCTGTCTTAGTCTTGGGTGAACTTAAATTCCTCGCTACACTCAGGACTCGACTTAAATCCCTCGCTTCGCTCGTGATTTAAGTTTTTAACACCCTCGCTACGCTCGGGAGGAAACCTCGAGTCCTTCGTTACGCTCGCGATTTAAATCGTCACCCGCGACAGAAGACACTGCTTTATCCCCTTGGTTAATAATCTACTATTTAACAATCAATTATTTTCTCTTATTTAATTATTTATCTAGTAAAATGAAAAGAAAAGAGAAGTGCTTATCTCGAGTGAAAGCACCAATTCAGACTCGAACTATTAGCGATATCACGTTGTTGGAGCCCAAAAATAATTATCTCGTCAGAAATAGGTGGCTTTGTACCAAGGGTTGATACAAACTACTATTAAGTCTTGGGAAAAGTTAAATATATACAGGGTGGTGCTGTCATTACGACAATAAATTAAAGCATGTGGCTATATTAGTTCATAGAAATGGTTTGCCATTTTCAAAAACACTTTATTCTTTCATGTGTGCATGCGGATTGAGTGATCCTATCTTCAATCTTTACCATTATTTACGAGGATTTAGTAAATAATTGTTAAATTCGTTACAGTGAAGTTAAAAAATTGTAAAACCTGAGATAATACAGATAGAGTCAATAAAGTGGATCACTCATACCGCATGCATTATAAAAATGACATAATTTATATCTCATAATATATAACAGTTCTGCTTCTTATTTATACATCAAAAAATTGAAAAAAATTGTTAAATACCATTACCAAATTATGGATTAATTTGCATGTCCCGTTTAAAAATTATAACGATTTATGTGGATCACTCACACCGCATGGTGGCCGTATGAGTGCTCTTTAAAAATATCACCTTAGACTGAATATATACATATTATTTTTTTGTATATTATAGCTAAACGTGAGGTTGAATTTGTTAAACAGTGATCTTGACAAAAACTTATAATAGATGGTAGAAATTCAGGTTTTCCGTTTCCTTCAGCATGCCGTCTGAGTGATCCACATTTCGACCTCTATTTACTTTCGTATACCACCTACATAAACTGAAGATATACCCAAAATTGTTTAATTTTATTTACTAAAATTTGGCATATTTTCTGTTAATGTACGTGCGATACTTTAGGAAATATCTCGTTTCGTAAATTCCTGAGGAAAATAACTGAGTAGGGTGTCTTTGATTTTTCATTGTGTGAGACTATGTGATATATCCTTACTGGGACAGGACCAGGCGTTTTTATTATATTTATTCATATTATTTAATATTTTATGGAAAAGATTACCTTGTGCTCCGAGCATTCTGGATGCCTCAAAATTTACAGGGCTGTTGATTGAGACCGATGATTAGTATTCTGGTGCATTTATTTCTATTAATCTTTTTATATTTTATTCACCTAATTATATGTTATAATGAAAGTTATACATGCTCTGTAAATGAAAAACCACATGTTCTAGAAAACATATATTTTAATTAAAAAATCCTATATCATACAGTTTATCGACGGTACAATTTATCTATAAATTATTTACGTCAATGAAGATACTCTCAATATGGGTCTTTCCCTGTCCTCAGATCGGAACTTCGATTGGTAGGAGGAGCGGGAATCTTTTTTCCCATTCCTCCGATTGAATGTTTTTGTTTTTATCACTTACTTAACTTAAGCAAAAGCACAGTCAAGCCCATTATACAGGCCATATCCTAAGATCGGTACTCCGGTTGGTAGGAGGAGCTAGAAATATTTTTTCCCATATTTTACAATTTGACAAGTTGACATAAGGCATAGTCTTCATTTTCAATTTTTCATAAATAATTCTTTGTTAAAATTTATTACCAGCATTGCGCTAGAAAAAGTATTATGATTATAATCCGCTTTGTAGAAATTATGTAGAAGAAAAAAAAATAAGCCAACACTGTCGCACGCTTGTATGTTTCAAATAGGATACAATCACTAGTACGGTTAAGTGAGGGAAGCATTGTGTTCCGTGTGCGATTTTCCAGTCTGCCATCGGACCCGTCCCCAGGGTTGCGGATAGGGGATCGCCCCCCTTGAGTGGGCTTTTGTGTACTGGCTCAGGGAAATCCGTTGCTCAAGCTACGGCCCAGGAATAATAACGGTACCACTGGGTACCCCTCGTGACACTACAGAGACGCACAGGAAAGATAGGAAGATATCACCTACAAATGGATTTTTTGGAGTTGGTGCTAAGCTGTTACCTGAAGCAATAGAAAATGAAGCACCAACTCCAAAAAAATACATTTTGAGGATTAAATTTAATTATTTTTCCTTTTTAGTGTTTTGTATGTATGTTATTCGATCACGAATTCACGACAGGACGTTAGGTTCTTACGTGTCATTGGTTGAAATGGCATTTTTTACATTAAAGAGAAATTCTATTTGATTATATTAAAAATGTTGATTTTAGAATGAGCCAACCAACAACAGCAAATTTGCTTCATCAACTACAGACTAATTATCTGGAATGAAGAGTAAAAGGTGAATCTTGTCGTGTGGTATTTTAAATAAATAAATTGGCGTGTTTTGAAGTTTGTTTTAATTTTTGATTAATCAAATATATAGTGCTAGCGAAAATAGAAGGTGATTCTGTTTTTTACAAGATTTTATTTAGTTTCATCATCTGTCCCAGTAAGGATATATCACATAGTCTCACACAGTGAAAAGTCAAACACACCCTACTCAGTAATTTTCTTCAGGAATTTACGAAACGAGATATTTCCTAAAGTATCGCACGTACATTAACAGAAAATATGCCAAATTTTAGTAAATAAAATTTAACAATTTTGGGTATATCTTCAGTTTATGTAGATGGTATACGAAAGTAAATAAATGCCGAAATGTGGATCACTCAGACGGCATGCTGAAGAAAACGGGAAACTTGAATTTCTTCCATCTTTTATAAGTTTTTGTCAAGATCACTGTTTAACAAATTCAACCTCACGTTTAGCTATAATGTACAAAAAAATAATATGTATTTATTCAGTATAAGGTGATATTTTTAAAGAGCACTCATACGGCCACCATGCGGTGTGAGTGATCCAAATAAATCGTTATAATTTTTAAACGGGACATGCAAACTATTTCATAATTTGGTAATGGTATTTTACAATTTTTTACAATTTTTTGATGTATAAATAAGAAGCAGAACTTTTATATATTATGAGATATACATTATGACATTTTTATAATGCATGCGGTATGAGTGATCCACTTTATTGACTATATCTGTTTTATCTCAGGTTTTACAATTTTTTTACTTCACTGTGACGAATTTAACAATTATTTACTAAATCCTCGTCGATTATTGTAAAGATTGAAGATAGGATCACTCAATCCGCATGCACACTAATTTCATGACATTTGCATAAAATAATGCAGCTAATGTTATATTATTTCACACAAATGTCATAAAATTATCAAACGAATAAGATATTTTTGAAGGTGGCAAAGCATTTCTATGAAGTTATGTAGATCATGTTTTAATTTATTGTCGTATTGACGGCACCATCCTGTATAATATTGAATTTTATATAATCTAACTACCTAAAATTTAAGTGATAATATCGTATACTTAGTCCTTTCTTATTGATTCCATTTACAAATTTCCACCCCCCTTTTGAAACTCAAATAGGGATGATTTCGGGAATAAAAACTATTCTTTATCCTTCCCCACAACTCAAATCATCTCCATACAAATGTAATATAAATCGGCTTAGTGGTTTAGGTGTGAAGAGGTGACAGACAGACACACTTTCGCATTTATAATATTATATACTAGTACCTATGGATTATTTCTGCTTCATAAAATATACTACCTTATAATACCTTGATTTTATTAAAATATAATACCTGGATTTAATTAATCTTGATTACATTAAAAAGATTTTTATCTGATTATTATGTATTGATTTTGACTATTCTCAAATTAATTTAAATACTACTGTAAGAATACATTTACTTTTGGCATACGCAAGGGGGGCTTATCTCCATAATATATTATTATCGTTATTAGGTACATAGCTTGAGCCGTAAGGAAAACCTCTTACTAATGAAAAGGATATTTCTCGGAACTATAAAATATAATTGGATTAATGTGGAATGTTTGTTTTTATCCTAATCCTCAATTAAGATAAAACAATTAAACTGTAGCTATTTGTTTGCCGGAAAAGGTTTCCGCTACGCCTCTTGTTTATAGATAAAATAGTTTAACTCAATTTAATTTACAGATTGGTATCAAAAGTTTTATTTATTGTGACTTTATTGTATCAAAACTAACATTTTAAAAATTTACATGATAAAGAAAAACATTTTTTTGTAGAAAACAACATGAAAGAATTGGATAACAAGACGAGACGATGACGACCAATCAAATCAAATTCTCTGTTTTACTTATTCCGAGTGCTACTCCTCGCAAAAAGTTTTCAATTCAAATGATTTTATCTGACATGAAAATCTCGAGAAAAGTCACAGACGAACAGTACTCGTGTAAATGAGGCTCGGAACTTCCAGCACTTGAGTAACGTTAGTAGTGGCACTACCAGACACGACGATATGTCCAAAAACTTATAACAAACGGCGCTAGGGAAACTTACCAAACACAACATAGAACAATATTTGGAGTAAAACAACAAAACTTTCCCAAGAGTGATGAATGTAAAAAGAAAAATAAATTACATCAATTTAAATTATTGTGGCCCTTTTTGTCGTGACAGACGATTTGCAATTTAAATTTGGTCCTTTTTATATATAAAATAAAGAATCTTTACATGTTTTATATCCGTAAAACATACTGTATCTACCTTTCTCAATATAATCAGCGTGCATTTACAATTCATTCAAATAAAATGAAAATTCGTCGAATTACTGTTGTAAATCGAATCCGTCTAAAGGATTTGGAGATACATTTAACTTTACCGCCATTCCGTGCATTCTTGCTACATCGGATAAGCAATAACCTTAAATTAATCTTGCAGGTGTTTAAGCGAACTAATTCAACGGCAATGCAGGCAGATTGCCGGGATAAAAGTATGGGGGATAAAGGTATGGAGTCCGCGGCAAGCCGGATTTAACTTGTTTTAAAGTTTATCGTAGCTTTAATATTGTTCGCGAGGACTTAAACGCAGAGTATAAACCACGTATAAACCTTCGTCTAGCATTAGTGACGAGGAAGACTAAGTAGGTATATGATCTCTTACACTCATCGAGTAATTGTGGCCCTTGTTCCGAAATCCTCTCTAAAATTAGATGTCATGTAAAGCTTCGCTTTTATTCTAATAGCCACAAAATAAATTATAGAAAACTCTATTTTCAGGTTTACAATTTTTGAAATAAAATCACTTTACCGGGTTTAACTCGCGTTTAAATATATATTACATTATTATTATATAGCTGACGTTTAGATTACTTTACAGCGATCGTGGACACGGGAAGACAAGCCATGTGAAAGTAATAATAGGTTATTTTACTTACCTACTATTACACAAATTAGTTTAATTGTACCGTCCACTCTATATTTTAGTGTTAAGTTTCATTTTGTATTTCTCTTGTAAGCGAATTTAATACTTTTGGAGAAAGAAATGTCTTATACCATAAAGTCACAATTAATAATTACTTCATGTAATTTACATACTCTATAAAAAAGAAATGTATGAATTGGTAGGTAGTTCTTAATTTCAGACGAGTGTATTTACACTATGTAACTTATGAAATCAAGTACTTACTTAAAATTCAATTAATGTTTTCTAATCACAGTACACGACTATTCGATTCTACTACTTCATGTTCACCTCACTATGGAAGTTTCAGCGGCGAGCGTAACAATAGTTTGTGTATAGGCATCAGCATTGTTCATGACTCACATAAACTTAATATTAATAGTCCAAGGATGTATTGTGCCGAGGAGCCAGGAACATGGTAACTTTCACATAATAATAGTAGTAGCTTCTTAGACAACAATCTTATATCACTTTTACTAAAGCATTATTTTGCAATCGACTTAAAAGCATTTTTTTTTTTTTAAAAAAAGAAAAGCATATCACCACTTCAAAAAAAAACTGTAATCAATCAATCAAATCATTTATTTGTGTGAACTGTGTTCAAGTTGTTTTACGTATATTTTTTGCATAATTACCTCGTTTCTTTGTCGTACTTCTAGAACTTGGAATTCTTTGCCGGCAAGTGTGTTCCCTCCTTCCTGCCTTTCCTTGACTGCCAAGGGGATAACATGCGTTCCTTCAAAAGAGGCGTGAAAAGCCCTTTTGGGCCGGCAAGTGGAGGCGGCTAGAGCAAGTTAAGCTGCACTGGCTGTCTTCGCATATGGACTCTTTTTACCGGTTCACATCAGATGGTGTTGGTAGTTATTTGCCGTGCTTTTTTTTAAAAAAATACTTAGTCTGAAACCAAATGAAGGATTATTCTATCTATAATAATAATAATACTCTTTATTGCACTTTAAAAATTTTAAAAACATAATTCATGATTCATAAGTTAGCAAAGGTGGACAAACCCATAAATGTGTGAGACATACTGGTAAAATGTAGGCAACACGAAGTCTAGTTCCATGTCTTCCTTGCTATAAAACATCTTTAATTCACCCCTTTTGTTAGTGACCATTTTGTAGATAAAAAACACTTGCTTGTAGTGTTCTTTCAGGGTGATAAAAGTCACTAGAGCTAATCAAGGAAGCGTAGTGTTGGCGGCAGGAGGAATTCTCTACTGTGCTGTTAGCTAGCGATTGCTCTTGACTTTTACAGATAGTACTAACACTAGTTGTCCAAACTATCCTTAGTTTGGTGGTAGCACAGAATACATGTGTTAGTTACAGACGCTAGCTGCATGTCATGATATAACCGCTTACTTATAATCAGGCGATAGCTTGGTATTTATAAAAGAAAAACTTAATGTATTAGTTGCATAATATTTTTACTAACCCACGACGAAAAAAGAGGGGTGATAAAAGTTTGACGTGTCTGTTTTTGTATCTGTGTGTCTGTCTCTGGCATCGTAGTTCCTAAACGAATGTTTGTGAATGAACGATTTGTTTTCTTTTTGTTTGAAAGCTGATGTGATTAGGATGGTTTATAGCTATAATTTAAGAATATCAGTTCAGACGTTTGATGACTCATTCAGCAGCTCATTTTCTACATGATAAATGGGTTTTCCTATCTGTCACAGATCCGGTTGATTTTAAATTTGGTGTACTGTCACTTCGGTGTCATTCCCATGACGTACTAACCTTGAGTTGATCTTATACCATCAAAAAGTCTGCGGAATGCTTAATTCTTCAGAAACTTACGGCAGAT
Organism: Nymphula nitidulata; assembly: GCA_947347705.1. Classification (NCBI taxonomy): domain Eukaryota; kingdom Metazoa; phylum Arthropoda; class Insecta; order Lepidoptera; family Crambidae; genus Nymphula; species Nymphula nitidulata. The sequence goes on along the minus strand of OX374626.1, from coordinate 9,697,445 downwards.
ATTGCGTGTTTGGGCTGATAAGAATAGTCATAATGAGATGGTGTTAGATAGATGATTATTAAGGCCGGAGGTTACTTTATTTTTTTTATTTGGTTTGCCAACAGCTATTACATTGATACTTAGTAACTACATAGTAACATTAAATATTTGTCTTAAGTTATGCATAGCCACTTATAGGTAAACACCTCATTCAAATTATGGCGTAAGCCGTTTTTCACTCTTATTTTAACAGTTAGGTATTGATAATTTTAGAAAGGTTTATTTGTTACTTAAATTTTTTAATTTTATATTTTTTTGTTTTTGTCTTAAACTTTATCATGAATGTTTATGGAGAATGTTTATGGATGTTTAAGGAGCTCGGTAAGACAAGCTCGATGGCGAAGTGGTTTGAATGGTAAGGTTTTGATTACGGAGACAAAGCAACTTTCCCCATCTCGCGGTCCTCCGTGCTTCGGAAGGCACGTTAAGCTGTTGGTCCCGGTTGTCACTACAACCGCTTCAACCCACCAACCTGCATTGGGCCAGCGTGGAGGTGTTATGACCCAATGTGTTTGTGTCATGTGTTTCTCCCATGTGGGAAGGCCTGTGCCCAGGAGTGGGACGTATATGGCTAGTGATAATAATGATGAATAAATGTTTGGTAGATAAGAAAAGACCAAAATAGTCCTTGGATTAGATGGTTAGCGCACTTGCTAGATTGTAAAAGATCGCGGGGTCAGTCTCCGCCCCAGGACATATTTTAATTCTAGCTCGGATAATTTTGCTAGTTACATAATCTTAAAAAAAAGTTTAATTTACAGCTCGGGCTATTTGTGTAAGTAGGTACTCTAATTACTTTGTTATCTCTTAGTTCATCAAATTAATTACTTACACGTCTACTGATGAGGATTCCATACTTTGATAGACAATCTGTCGATTTCTTGAAAGATAATCAAAATTATTCCCTTGTCAAATCAAATTCCAGTCTATTTAATTGGCTCTTAGATAATTGATACTGTTCCTTAGCCAGCCACAGCTGATATTACGTAATAGGAGAGTGCAATTACCGTGATTGGCATTCTAAAACCTTGGGCATATTTGTAAAAACCGTAGGTGCTCTACGAAGCCTAAGAAAGTAGTGTTTTAATAAAAAGAAAAGAAATGGGTAGTGAATTCCTTCATCGTTTCTAATTTCATTTCATTTCATTTCAGCACTGGCTTCATGTCCAATTCCTTTCAATGTCAAGCTATACGGCTCTGGAACGCACTACCTCCCCATATTCAAGAGGCCAAAAACAAACTGGCTTTCAAGCAGTCAGTTCGCAGTCTTTTTTTAGAGTCTCCTTCTTTATCCAATTGATATATCTATCCTCATTATTTCTGTATTTATTTAATATGTATTTATTATATATGTGTATATATATATAAAAATTATTATGTAGTGTATTCATTGCTATTGTATATTTTAATTTTTAAAACAGTTGTTCTTGCACTACCTATTTAATTATTTTGGACTCAACTTTCCGGTCGACTGGTAGAGAATGCTTATTGGCATTAAGTCCGCCAAATTATAACTCATTTGTGCAATCAAAGTTTAAATAAATAAATAAATAAATAATTTATATATCTATCATGAAAATATTTAAGCACGAATAAATGTTTAAGCCCATCCCATTTGTACATATTTTTAAAACAACTGAATTCATTTCTTTGACGTTAATAAATCACTCATATACTAAAACATTTTTAAGACAATTAAGAGTGCCTTAAAATTGCATTCGTATTATTAAATTCGCGCGTACGAGTGAAATGCTGAAATGCTGTGTAGATGATGTCACATGTCATTAGAAATCAATATGGCGTCTTTCTCTTTGGGTCTTTTTGATAAGACTTTAGAACTTAAAAGTAACTTTTTGATAGCCTAGATTGTGTAATAAATATTTAGTATTTTTTAAACTAAAACCACCGTCAATAATAATTGATTGATTTTTTTTATATAACTAGATGACAAACAAGCTGACGGCCCGACGAACGGTGGTAAGTGATGACCTCAGATCATATTACCATCGCCTATAGACTTGCAATAATAAGGAAACAATACTTGATATTTCAGGTGCGTGGTACCTTCCATGCGCAGTAGTTACACTAGCTACCTTTCCCCTTCAATCCCAAGCATAGCAAACTGTTTTACAGCTGAAATAAGAAACGCGGTGGTACCTACCCAGACGATCCTACATACGAGCCTACCACCTAGTGAAGCTAGCATAATGAATGCTTACGGTGAAGACTGCCTATTATTGCTATCACATACTCCTTGCTCGGGCTTACAGAAATACAACATATATCCAGGTAGCGTTTTAAAAACTAAACCTAAGAAGATGGCGCCGCAGGTGGAGCATTGGTGAACTAGTAAGTGATAAAAAAGCAGTGTCCTTACGCCAGTAGATGGCGGACACATTTATATATTTTAGTATTTTTCCAGTATAGTTAAAAATACCCTTCTAGTACTAACCATGTATATCTTCGACTAGTAAGCGATATGACGTACCAACTTGTTTCTTGAGTAGTTCATTTCTGCATACAGTCACAATCTTCTCAAAGAGAGTTTAATATTTCATTGCAAAGTAGCAGACCGTCTGTGAAATATTCCAAATAGCATTTCTATCTACTTTCCATCCGCTTACATTTCCTGGCGAATTCTGGGGAATGTACAAAAACATGAACTGTAATTTGCTAAGACAAATAACGTTTGATTTAATCCAGCACGTAGAGCGGCCCGGGCGGGTCGGGACTCGGGACGTCGATTTACTTTTATTGCTATTTCGTTTTATTTCGGCGAGTCGACGTCAGTGGATAAACACAGAAGGTCTGCTTACCATTAACCACCTTAAGGGCCTGGCCACGAACTCACCACACGCGCGTCCTGCGTCTCGCGAATCGGTAACCACTGCGCGCTGTCTCGATGTCGGCCTCGCAGCGCGTCGTCGTGAGCGCGCAGTGATTGCCGAGTCGCCGCCGCCGCCGCCGCCGCCGCCGCCGCCGCCGCCCGTTCTCGTGCCCAGGCCGTAAGTCCCACTATCGAATACGGATGGGCTAATGCGAAAAACGAACTGCGACAACGATAGAAGAGATTTTGTCAGTTTTTGATATATATTTCCAAATCCGATGCTTCGTTGGCTTGTTTCTTTTCCCAGGACTGACCCTCGGGCCTATCTGAATGAAATAAACATAAGGATTTATCAATGCTTCTATCTACTACACAGATTGGAGACAGCACATTTCGACGACCGGCTGGCCGAGTGGTCTGTGCCCCTTATACAGGCTACTCGGTCAGGGATCCCGGGTTCCAATCCTGGTAGGAGCAAATATTTGTGTGATAAGTGCGAGCATTTGTTCACATGTTTATATGTATGTTTATTTAGTATATTTCTAATATTTATATACGTATTATCATCATTATTACTTTGGCTATATAATAGCTGTGAGTGAATGAATAATATTATTTTAACATAATTTTAATATATAATTATTTTTAATGCAACAAGTTAACATGGGTGGGTACCCACACGTTGCCTTCCATGTAGAAATCATGAGGCAACGTCCCCTCAATCTTAAAATAAAGCTTTCTCGATGAGCCCCTACTCACGCAGGAGTACAACACTATGACGTAGTGTTTTTAGCTCAAGTCTAAAATGATGTTAATAATACCACTAATGCACTACCTTTCATGACTGTGGCTTCTAGTGTTTTCATAATTATGTGTTTCGTAACAGGGAAAAGTAGAAATACAGCAATATTACCCACGAACAAAATTTCTGGGAAAGAACCTTCATAATTACAATATTTTGATTGTCCTTAATTATGAATCCGCTTAATACAATATCTCTCATGTTATTATAACAATGAGTAAAAGTTTTGCGAAGTTATTCTGCTTAAACTCATTATCCACAATCCAATTAGATACAACAGAAGAGTTACAGATCGTCTCAAATTTAACCTCAATCATTCGTTTGTAAATATTTAATAAAGTATTATGAAAAAGATCAGGTATTATATTAGACTTATTTTGAATGTTGAAGCTTTCCCAAACACTATACTGACGACAAAATAGCTAGCTATTGCGATTAACATAAAGTCACATACTCAAAGAACAATCTTTGTATAGCAAACGTGCACTTAAACTCACATACATTTTAAGCCTCGCTTAGTAATATATTAAAAATAGTGCTTAATTTGAATTTTGTCAATCCAAATTTTTTACTTTGACAATACATAAAATAATAATTTAGGGCCTCAAATTTAATAAGTCTATGAGTGTTCGGCCGTAGTAGACTTTCTGCGTATCCTCATTTCCCACCGATCCAGTTTGATGTGGGCCTGTTTCGAGATCGTTAACGGTAAATGTGCTAATCTTTTTACAGCGACGCGTAACAATAAGCAACTTGATGATGTGACCAACGCACCTCGCTATTGTATCAAATGCAAAACGATTAACGGGCATTTTTTTTCTAAATTTGATTTATATCGTCTACTTTTGTATAAAGGCGACCGGCTAGCCGAGTGTTCTGTACCCCTTGCTATAAAGGCTACTCGGTCTAGAGGTCCCGGGTTCGAATGCCGGTAGGAGCAAATGTTTGCATGATGAGTACGAGCATTTGTTTACGAGCCATGGATGTTTATATATTTATTTAGGGCATGTTAATTAATCGAACTTCTAATAATCATCAATATTGTCCTCTAAAATCGGACCTGCCTTCTAAATAAATTAATCAGCCACAATTCATGCGCTTCTAAAAATTGCTATATTAGCCGCAAATATCATTGATTAAGGCTTCTATAAATATGACTTGGTACGATATTAATTTTTAAGCATCTGAATTTATGTCATATATTCAAGGAATAGCATCCAAAAAAACTGCAAATTGACACCAAAAAATAGTGTTATTGACATTTAACCCTTAATAAGGCAACAGGAACATTATTCCCACATTGAATTTTACATTTTACATTTTTCATTTTTACATTTTTGAATATTTTTCCCACATGGTTTCCTGGAAAACTGAAAACACATAAGATAATACTGATATGAAATCCTAGCTCTGTATGTACCATTAATTACATAATAGCTTTGAAAGTTATGCAAACATTCACAGTTTAGCCATGCCCTATTAAGGGTTAATTTTATAATTTAGTGTGATTAAATATAAAGTGAAGCCTCAAAATTTAAAACTCGTACAATATAGCGTTTGATCATTAAAATAAGCATGTTCTTCTAATAATTATCAATATTGTCCTCTAAAAATCGGACCTGCCTTCTAAATTAATTAGTCAGCAACAATTCATGCGGTTCTAAAAATTGCTATATTAACAGCAAATATCATTGATTTAAGCTTCTGTAAATATGACTAGGTACGATATTAATTTTTAAGCATCTAAATTTATGACATATATTTAAGCAATAGCATCCAAAAAATCTGCAAATTGACACCTGCAAAAATCTGCAAAAAATACTGTTATTGACATCTAATTTTATAACTTAGGTAGTGTGATTAAAAATAAAGTGAAACCTCAAAATTTATAACTCGTACATTATCGTTTGATCATTAAAATATAGCTACATAAACTTGCCATCTTTGGGGTAGGGGTGGGGTAAGGGTGGGTTGTCTATTTTTTGCCCGAAGATTATATGCAATACTACTCATATGCCCGAATTTCATTTGAAAAGAAAAGAAAGAAAGAAATGCATTTACTCATGATATTTCACTATAATCGATCCAAGTCGCTTCCGTACTTTAACCTAACGCCTTTGTCCTAAAAAGGCTACCGCGGCACGCTCGCTTCGCTCGCTCGGCTCGTGCGTTGTCTTTCATGTTCTAACCTAACCTAAACCTATTGATTGTTTAGTTTAAACCGTTTTTTTTTCTAGAAGCATTGTCGATGGCAAATGATATTATGCCATGTGATTATTACGGATTACAATGATTATAACAAATGATGTTATGGAAATTGACTTTATGGGAAACAAAGTTTCTAGCACGTGACTAATATGGTAAACAATGAGCCGACCGAGCTGCGGCCATCTCACTCGCGCTAAACAGATCGTGCAGTGTCTATTTTCATTGTTATAGAATATGAAGTATTAGTTTTGATGAAATGAATGAAATTATAAAATATGATGTTCTTAGTTGAAGGTTAAACGATGTTTTTTGAGGAACCTATGTTGAATATGTAAAATTTTAAATGTGGGCGCGTTACAAATTCCGTGGTTGAGTCATTAATTTAGGTGCTTAGGTATAAATTAGTGAGACAAGTTATAATAATTGTTGTTCATAATTTGGTGCCTTTTTGGGAATATTTAGATGGCATTCTAAAGAAGGCGAGTTATTTTATTAGGTGCTTTTTCATTTTCCCGTGGCTTAGTTATTAATATCGAGGTTGGTTGCCGTGTCCAAAAAAAAATTTTGCGGCTCGATTTATTATATCTCGTTATTTAGTATATGTCTTATATTTATATACATATTATTATCATTATTTTCTCCGTTATCTAGTGTTCATAACACAAGCTCTTAATGATGCTTACTTTGGGCTAGATAATAGGTGTGAGTGTTTGAATATTATTATCATTATTATAATTATCTATCGTTGTCATAGTATTTGTCAAGGATTCGGTATGACAGTTTATTCTTCAGCAAGTTTATTGAGACATTTAATTTTTTCCACCATAAATAACCAATTTTATAAAAAAAAAATATCTGAAATAATTATTTTAGTAATCAGTTTTAGTTTAAAAAACAAAAAAGTGACAAAATGTACTTGAAATTCTTTGCCAGCACCTTCCTATAATATGGGTTCCTTCAAAAGAGGCGTGAAAATAGCACCTTTTGGGCCGGCAAGGTGGTGGCTGCTAGAGCAGTGTCTAAACTGCACTAGCTGTCTTCGCATATGGATTCTTCTTACCGCTTCACATCAGGTGGTGTTGAGTCATTTATCGTGCTTTGTATTAAACAAAATCTATTTAAATTATAATAATTTAGATTTCCATTGCTTCAAATAGGTTTTGAAAATTTTAGTGAAATACATTTATTTGATAATTTTTAATAAGTATATTAATTGTGTCTAAATCATTTCAATATTCACTCCTCCCAAATAAATTTATCAGATAATAACTCAATATACAAACTGTAAAGAATGAACGAAAAGAACAGAAAATGGTGAACCGCCCTTGTTGACAATCCGGAAAGCTTTATTTAATTTACATGAAATGAACACAAAATAATAGGTATCCCGCCAAATTACCTGTTTAAATTTTCTTTTTTGACTGACAAAATAAACTTAACAGTGCATTTTACTAAAAACTTTAATCTGTGGGCACAAGAAAAACAATAGAGCTTCAATTGGGTGTGAGCGCCAAGGGGCTGGTCATAGAGGAATATAATTTTATACCAATAGGCTGCTAAAAGAGCTGGGTTTTGAGAGTGAGAGAGACATCACTAGGTGGTAGGCCCGTATGTAGGGTCGTCTGGGTAGGTACCACTGCCTTTCTTATTTCAGCCGTAAAACAGTTCGCTGTGTGTTTCGGATTAAAGGAAAAGGTAGCTAGTGTAATTACTGGGCATGGACGGCATTTCATCTTAAGCCTCAGAATGACAACGCACCTGCAATATCAAGTAATTTTCCCTTGTTATTGCCGGTGTCTATAGGCGGCGGTAACCGCTTACCATCAGGTGGGCCGTCAGCTTGTTTGTCATCTAGTTGTATAAAAAACCAAGAAATTTTTCCTTGTTATTGCAGATGTCTATAGACTGCGGTTATCGCATACCACCAGGTGGCTTACTTTGGACACATATCATAAGTTAGCTCAAAAAGTAGTTTTCGAAGACGCCGGACATCGGAACACCAGTAAATATTAAGGGATGCTTATACCTACTTTTTTTAAGTCAGTCGCAAATTGACTTAGATTGACTATTATCTGGAATTAACATAGAAACAAAATGGCGAAAATCATAACGGAAGTTCTAGCTGACTCTACTGACCTAACACATTTGCTTGCTTGCTCACCTTTTTTGTACCTTCACAAATTTTACAAATAATTAACCAGAAAAAGACATAAAATCGATCCCTCGGCACTATCTTGTCTTTGACGAATGTTAAACCGTTAAAGTAGTATTGGTAATTTAGTATCTTATCCATACGAGTGCGTGATAACGGCAGTAATATTTTACCGTACACTTTGAAAATCTATTTAATTGATTCCCATGTTCCACAGAGTCACAGCAGAAACATCATAAGCACCTGTAGAAACAAATGAGGAAATTGGTGAAAAAAATGTTATTTGTAAGCATACAGTACAACAAAAAGGTCACGAATCACAAAACGTTTTCAATAAAGGTATCGTTACACAGAACCCTACAATCGACAAAGCGACTGTTTCATTTAGAAGGTGGAAGCAATTCCGCTCCCTTTTGTAAGATACTATTGCCTCTTAGTAGGCGGTGTTCCGATGTAAAATGTTCACGTATGTAGGTATAGGACTCGTTTGCGGGAACACTCAAAATTCGGGTGACAAAGACTCTCTGAAGAGTACGTCTTTTTATGTTTTGAATGGATATTTGATATGTCGTACATATTAACGTTGAGACTACCTTTTTGAGCTCAAAATTTTAAATGTTTACGACACCATTAAGAAGTACGATTATCTCTTCTTTGTTATAATGATACCTAACTGTATAAATATTTTAAGAGAATATACAAATTAATTTTCAAATTTCTTCACATATTCCTAAAACAGTATCAATGTAATGGTATTACCTATCCAAAGTTCCATATGAAAACTGATTTCATAAACAAATCCATAATTTTCCCATCCCCGCATATTGTAACGGACACGACTCGCGGTCAAAGCGTCCCTGTAATGAAATACAACAACATTATGCAATCTGTTGACACCGCATTCAAATTCAAACTAACGTGAATAAACTGGGGCCAGGCGCGATTGAATCACTTTCGCACAATAGGCCTCATCACTGCGGCGTGACAGCATGAAGCCTCCCATTCCCATTTTATGCGATAGGAATTTATATTAATTTCCTGTGTGGAGCCGTTGGCAACAGTCGATGCGGACAGCGCAAACTGCGGTCGGTCGGTTCTGACCTGTTCTAGACAGTGCAATGGACATGCCCGTATAAACTCACACGCTAATTTTACCTCAACCACGGAATATCTATTCGCAATTCTAAACTAGACTGGACTTGTCTGTAGCTGCAGGTCGTCAACTAACTTTGTTGTAGTTTACTTATTAATTACTGGATATCAGTAGAATTGACACCTTTATAAAGTTTTTTTTTATACCACTAAGGTGGCAATCATATATACGGCCCACCTGATAGTAAGAGGTTACCGTAGCCTATGGACGTTTGCGACACCAGGGGTATCACTTGCACGTTGCCCACCCTGTGAAAATTTTTTCAAGCCCTATTTTAAGAACCCCATGCTGTACTCGTTCGTGAAAACCTCTTAGGATGTTCTTAAAATCTATATTTTCATCTCTAATTTTTCTAATTTTCATAAAAATTTGTACTTTATAGGTATTTTTGCTACAGAATATACAGTAGGTGAAATTAGCTTATTTATCAGTGTATCTTATTAACTTATTTATCAGTGCTTTCGTATTATTCTAACATTTATCTGTAGTAAAAAATAATTCACATAATTTTAAAAATTTCGTGAGAATTTGTAACAAAAATTCATGGCCATTTGACTTTTTGAGTCAAGAAAAGAATTTTGTGGGTGGGGTGTTTTCAGGAAACGAATAGTAATACTCACGTGTGGTGATATGTACCATCTATTGTAGTCATGATTCCTCTTTTTGACTCGGGAAATTTGGCAAATCATAATAACACAATTAAAAAATTGGACCTAGCAGTCATACTGCTTATTTCTATCGATATAGAAAATAAGAAACAACCGTACCCACCCACTTTTGATCAGATAAGTAAGTAAGCCCAGTAGCGCAAACTCCTGTTAATGCTGAACATAAACCGACAAATAAGTTTTATCTCCAACTTTGTGCACCTTCATCCTTCACGTGCTGATCTCCGCAACAATAAAGTCCGCGACGTTACTTGAATAAACTGGTAGTTGTAAAATCTATCGAGATACGAAAACTTTTGCATAATGCTATCAACATATTTATTGGAAAATATATTTATTTTATTGTAAAAAGAGAAATGGAAAAATATATTTTAAAATAGCTGTCAAAATTGATCGCTTGTTGGGCTTTACAATTTTAATTACTATAAAATAACACAGCCGAAACATTTATATGCAAATAAAACCGAACACTTTGTTTGCAATTTCAACAATACCAAACGTTACTCAGACGAATTAATGTCAAGCTCCCGTTGCGATAGCATATTGTTGTGGATTGCGGTGTTAGTACTTAGTACTACTTTGAGAATCTGGTAAACTCAGCGCTTTAGTTCATAACAAGAACTAGGTACTTATCATCTGTTCCCGTAAACTTTGTACATAAATTAAGCCGGTCTATATTGGCAAAAACGTATTATTGTTTACCTATAGATCAATATTGTAACGCTGTATTGAATTTCAACGAGTAATGTGTTGTAAAACTATTTTTCGACAACAGCCTTAATTTTATATTAAATTACGTCGCTTAGATTGGTATCAACGGTAGGTATCCGCTGTTCAGAAAATCTATTTATTTTGCCAAATGCTCATGAGACCGCTAGCGTGGTCCAATATAATCTTTGTGTGAAATATGAGGTGCATTTTCCATAAAATAGGTATCAAAGTTAAATCTAGAACGGGAAAGTGTAGTAATCTCTATTAGCTGGCACTTTATAGTGCAATAGGACGGTCCGGCACCGCTGTAGCGCTATCCAGCTTTACGACCAATGAAAGGGGATCCTCTCTCAACTGGATAATTATAGGATTACTTATATGTGTGGTTGAATAGTGCAGCGGCTCATTTATAAAGAGATCCAACATAGCAGTTTCTCTCATATGTTGCCTTATTTACCTGTAAAATGAAATAACATTTTGTCTACCTTACGAAATAACACACCCAAATAACTGTTTTTGATCTCGAGGTAAGATTCTGTTTTTGAAAATTACAAAATGTGTTTTTTTATACGACATGAGTGTCAGAGTACGGCCCACCTGCACGCGTAGCACAAGGAACACGAGAAGCTCGAGAAACGGTTTTGTCTACACCGTAATGTCATTTTTGTCGGGCCTCATCTTACCTTAGCCCGACAAAAATGACATTACGGTGTAGACAAAACCGTTATCAAACTTCTCGTATTCTTTGTGCTACGCGTGCACTATGGTTCAATTCAACAAATTATTTTGAATTTGGTACACATGATAACGAATCATTAAGAGTTTTTGAGGTGATTATACCACAGTGACATATACCACTTAAATGAAACATCTCCTTTGAGTAGTAAATACTACTTTGCTCTACCTCTATTAAAATAAGCACTTTCTCCAAGCTCTAACATCTCCGTTAAAGCTAATTCCCCTTTCACAAATGAATACCTTAATCCCGCGTACTACAGTGATGTCGATGTCTCTTTCTCTGATTAGTTTCGGTTAGAATATATATTCATTAAGAGAGCGTCAAATGGATTTCAATGGGAATTCGAAGCTTATGTGTGGTTGTTTTGCTTCTGCAATAATAATTATGGATAAAGCTAAAAGTAAGGACTACTGCAATATTATAAATATTCAAGTTCCATGTTTCTATGATATAAATGATTTTTTTAATATGAACTTAATTTAATTGATATTAATTGACATTTCATAATTGGAAATTGTTTTATAATAATGACTTGATTCAAATATTGACTTCATTGAATACTGATTCTAGTTTTATTTAATGATTGACCTTATTTATTGAATTTTAATGTATTGTAGAATGTATGAGTTGCTTTAATTAAATGTATGTATACCCAAAGGGTTGGATATAGCGATCGTATTATGCAACACAACAACTGACTGTACTGTACCTATGTTCACAAATAAACAATTCTTATTCTTATTCTTATTCTAAGACAAATGAATACGGTCTGACTGAAAACATTACACTCTCAAAATAAAACAAAGTAATATTTATTATAGTCGGAGAGTGACTTACTACATCATCTTAATCATATTGTTTTCAAGTTCAATAATCTTGATAAAACTTATTGAGTAAATAAATCCTGGAAATAAGTCCGCTTAAACATTTATTAAAATTAATATACCATATGTCTATTAAAATTAAATAAGTCTCTATGAATATTTTTGAAGAAGCCACAGAAACAAACAAACTCTCCTTTAAATTTATTAAGATGATATGAACATTTAAAATACTGATGTTTTATGTATAAGAATACTCATAAAGATAATATATTTTCTGTGGAGTACCATCCAATATTTACCTACCTAAAAGAAAGAAGACAATCCCCACTGACCACTTTAATTTTTCGCAAGATAAAAAGTATAAAGTTATTCTGTACTTAGAGGTATGTTTAGAAAAATAGTGGCTTAAGGATATCAAAGTTTTGTTCAAGAAAGTCTGAACAAGAATTTGGATATTACAACTTGCGACAGTTAGAATAATTGCTCTACACTTGTATAGTTTTTGTATTTATATTTATCTAATTCCGTCTTTAGTAATGTTAAAAATTCGACATATGTCTCTAGTTGTTGTCAAATTGACATTTTGTTAAGAACACACGTCTATTTATTTACTATTATATTATTGTATATCTAAAAATATCTTATACAAAATGCTGTGACGATAACGATCGCTCCATTAGAACTGCAGCGCGTTGAGCGATTCACTAACAGAAATATTCGATGTTGATGTTGATTTTCACTTTTTGATTTTCGTTTGAGCATAGTCACTAATGCGATCTACCTCTACGCCGATCTACTGGCTGTGTTTTGTGCATCGCTGTTTTAGAGATACTGCATAAAGAACAATCGATATTTTCTGATTTATTTTTCTTGTTCTTAAAATGTATCATAATGACTTATTTAAAAATTTGATTAACTTTTACTTAAAGATATGAAAATATCAACTTTTTATTTCCATCTCACGCCGTGCTCATGTTTAAAAATACTTGTGGCGCCAACAGTTGTATAATGATTCTAATAAATACCAAAAGGTATTACAGCGCTGCCACAGTAACGAACTCAAAGCTGTGTTGTGATTCACAAAAAAAAATATTCGACATCGAGCTTGACGTCTGACAAGACGACGAGCTGCCATTGATTTTGACGTTTAAGCACGGCGCTGCGTGTACGCGTATTCACTAATCTTCTACGTCGATCTCATGGCTATTAATTCCGGCACACGCCGTGCTCGTCGTCGAAACGCTAGTGTCGTCAACGGTTGTCAAACAAACGCCAAAAGGTATGACAGCGCTGCTGACAGCCACCAATTCAAGCTGCTGACTTTAGAGAATCGCATAGCTGCCAACTTAGAGTATTACATAGCAGTTCTCCTTATCTGAATCTGTATCATTTAGCATTGAGTTGACTAGTACTTAACACTGAAATGACTACGGCGTAGCACAGAAATAACTACGGCGTAGCACTGAGACGACTACGGCGTAGCACTGACGTCATGGCGTAGGTGATGATGACATTAGAGCATAATGCTACACAAAGTTCAATCTGTAACTCCTAGTTGCCGTATTCATTCATATAGTATAGTTAATATTCTACTCAATATCTTGTTACTTCAAAATTAATATATTATTAAAACTTTTGATAATACACATTGCTGCCTAACGGCCAAATACTTGAACGCTTATTAAATTTTAGGCCGTCTCAAATATTTTGAGTGTCGTCGAAATCAAAAATTTGTATTGGGAAAAGTAACTTTAAGCAGATAAAATGTATATTAAATTATATTAAAATATATAAAATGTATATAGACTTATATGTTAGTTTTCACTGACCATTCCATAGGCTTAGGTGACTCTTATCAACATTTGTCTCTTTCTATCTTCTTTATATAGATTGAATTAATAATCGCTAAGACACTGCCAACGCTAAGGAAATGTTAGTGAAAACGAGCATTAATATTTATGCTACGTTACAGTATTTGCCCGTAACTCCTATTGATAAAAATCTGAAGTTATAACCTAGTGAATTTTGAGCGATACCGATTGCGTTATCCAAACAAGCAAAAAAAAACAACAATTAAAATATGTATAAGGTATAAGTTGTTTTTATTTTCGTGGTTTTATTCGTGTTTGGTTATCCAATCAAGAATAAAACAGAAAAATATACCTCCGTAATAGGCGCTGATTTCGACTAGCTCCTTAATAGGACTGTTATTGTTATCAGATTAATTTTAAGAACTTTTCAGAACCGTTATACTAAGTAACGTAAACCAACTTTTCCATGGAGCATTACTTTTATTCCACTGCTTTAGCAAAAACGGACTCTACATAAAATCACGGCCACTGTGTTATTTATGTGCCACAACGTCATGCTGAGTAAAAAACAATTTAACACATCACGCCGTGACATCGCAAAAATTAGTTATTTTAAGCCTGATGTGCTTTGAGTGTGTATTTTATTTTTGGTAAAATATAATATCTTAATATTTAATTAAAGTATCGGTAGACTACTAAATCATTGAAATAAAATAATTATCGTGCTATATATAAAAAAGAGGTAATTTATTTTTTTATCATAAATTAATGTGTATGATCAACCCACCAACCTGCATTGGGCCAGCGTGGTGGTGTTATGGCCCAAACTCCTCATGATGAATCAAATTTGACACAAAATTGCCAACCCGCTTAGGCACTCGGTGGCATATGACAATAATAATTTAAAACCCCGTTGTGTCTGGAATGAATGGCTTGACAGGTTAAAAAAATTACACAGTTCATCGTGCCATTTCGTATGCAAGAAGCATTACTGACGAATACTTCTATGAGTCCAGACTCAAAATCATGCTACAGAATCAAACATCAGCTACACTTCTGAAATAAAACCAATTTAATACAATACTATCAGTTACACTTGTTATTTGTCCTTCCTTGCTGAGTATCAAACTGCGTATCAGAATTAATCAATTCATGATTGTTATCCGTTCTCATACAAGTTTTGCATGTTTCGTGCGCTTAATTTTTCCATTTTCATCTCATAGTTTCGTTGAAAACACACCACGGATAGAGAGAGGTGTAACGAATTATTTTATGTAAAAAGAACTGGCTCTAGCAACGGATTCATAAAAATGGCATACACTGCCCGTTGGAATTTACTAGGGTTGTCCATAATGATATTTGAATTCAAGTATATAATTATTTTGATCTCCCTATGTGTTTTTCCCGTGTAGGAAAGCTTATTTATTACATAGGCTTATAAATTTTATATCTTATCAATATCCATACATACCTGCAGTAGGTTAAATTTAAGAGGACAATAACCTTTCGTTAATTGGTGTGAGTGAGAGATTATATTATTTTTATCATTTCACACGTTACTCTCTTAATTTTTCACAATATTGTGAATCAAACTATTAAGTTTTCAAATAAATTTAGCCACCATGTAGTTATTTCAATTACAATTTATTTATTTGCATTCCTCAATGTTACACAAGTTGTTACAAAAAGGTGTAGTCATATTTTAAGGGCTTATTCTACCCATCAATACAAACAATTTTTACTACGAGGACAACTACCAAATCGCGAAAAACAAATCAGAAGTCCATGCATTGCGTTGAGTAGGTATTGAACCTCACTAAGGAACATCTGATTTCTTTTCACTATTTTGTAGTTGTCCAAGGTAAAAGTTGTCATGTATATTGATAGGTGGAATAAGCCCTTAACATGACTACACCTTTTGTAACACCTTGTAGAGGCGTTAAATGGCTTAAAGCTAAAAACAGATCATTGTGGACCCGGGTGGTGTGCCCACCTACAAATAGTAAGAGAGTTGTAGACAATTTAATTACAGAAGTTTACTATAAATCTTAGTAGCAACTCATTAAAAGAACTATCGCCAAAAAATATATCAAGCTTATTATCACCAATAATAATAATAATCAATTAATTAATACCCTATTAGTAATTACAAAATATTTTTTCTTAATTTATCTAGGTAATTTTGATATTTTATTTATGTATTACTCAGACTCTTATTATCAGAACATAAGAATCATATAGATGTTCGTTTCTTTCTCTCTTTACCTCTTTTAAACTTTCTAAAATATTTTATCATTGGTTTGCTAATTTAATTGTTAGGGCAAGTTAGTATAAATTTTGACTGACATTCCGTAGACGCTAGTAGAGCAAAGTTTGTACAAGGTATTACTAATTAGTTTCGTAAATGCAGAGAATATGTTCTGGGCATGTCATCCTGCTTTTTATGTATTTCTGGATATTTTCAAACAAACTTTCATACCTCAAAGATATAACGCCATGGCAAGGAAAGAATATCATGTTCTTGGAAGTACGGTTTTCAACTAACAGTTTGCTTTGCTTAACTATAATTCTGATTAGTTTTTTTTATGAGTGAAAAAAGCTGGTGCATCTGTGCTATTGCCCCACAAAATAATCGTAAAACTGTGATTATAGCTGTTCCAATGCCAGTGGATCTTTTGACTTCACGAAGTGCATATGCGAAGCCGGATAGTTTATTTCTTATTTTATTTATATGCGCTTTCCAGTTAAGGTGTGTGTCAATGACCAATCCGAGCAAAATAAAGTTCTCAGCAATATTTCATAATATATTGCCATTGTATACAAAATCTATAGCCAATGGTTGTTTCTGATAATGGTAAAAAAAACATTAGTTTAGTCTTCGTAAAGTTCAGCTTGAGGTTTTGGTCATTTAGCCAATATGTTTGAAAGTAATAATCTGAGTTTATCATTGCAGCCGTAAGCAGAGAAATATCATCGATGAATAAATGGCCCTTCACATGATATTTCTTGTTTTTGAATGTGAAAGTGTACAGTTTGGTGTCAATTCACCAAACTGTTACATCCCTATGCTAAAAAGTGTGTTTACAATAAAATATGTTTAATCTTATCCTATGCTTTTGGCATATGTAACAAAATGCTGACTGCGTATTTTTTACTGTCTATTATTTTCATGACTTCTTGCATGTATTTATAGACAGCAAGGACTGTGGACCTTTTTACCGGAATCTATTTTGGTGGTCATCAAATATATTAAATTTTTCACAAAAGTTTCAAACTGTATTACACATAGCCCTTTCAAATACTTTAGACGTGGCAGGTAGGAGAGCAATCTGTCGGTAATTATTGGGATTTATTTTTTCATCTTTTTTTTAGATCGGTTTTATTATGATTTCCTTTAATCTGTCTGTATGTCTGTCTGTATCTAAAAATAGACGAAAAGGTGTAATTAGTTCTCCAATACATCCTTGAAGCAATGATGATGGGATCTCATGCCATCAATAAAGGCTTTTATTTTTAAGATTCTTCAGAATTTTACGGATTTGGATTTGGTAGCAACCCTTACGCTATTGGAGCTTCAAATTCCTTTACAGAAATCTCTATTCACCTCTGGCTCTGTTGTCTTTCGTCTCAATATTGGTATACTCGAGGTCAGGTATAAAAAGTTTACTTCAAAGAATTTTACATTTGACTTGTTTCTTTATGCATTAGTAATCGAATGTAAGCACCATAAGCAATTAAATGTAAAGTTCACATTTGAATAATGATAGCACCCCAAGCTTCATGATTTTTGAAGATGCATTACTATCAAGTTGTGTAACTACTGCTAGTTAGTACTTACGCTACTTTAATGAAAGAATAATATTTTTTTAAAGCCTGTATGTAATGTAAGAATAAAATAAATCTATCTGATTGTTACCTGTTAATTTTTTACAGTCATGGGTACGTTAAGAAGAATTGGTAACATAGACCTTATTACTAAAACTAAGACTGTATGATACTGCAGCATAATACTATCTATCTATTTAAGTAAATAAAAATCAATGTTTGTATGTTCCGAGACCATTGGATTGTGATGAAACTTTTGTAGGGTGTTGTTAGTATGTATGCCGAGTGCAGCTAGTTTGGAATATAAAGAAATGAATACTCCATATTAATTATTATACGGGTCTAAAGGCGACTTTGTTTAAGAGATTTTTCATAATAATATCTTGATCCTTTTTATCCCATTATTTCATTTTTTTATATATTTTTTTTATACAAAGCACGACAAATGACTCAACACCACCTGATGTGAAGCGGTAAGAAAAGTCCATATGCGAAGACAGCTAGTGCAGTTTAGACACTGCTCTAGCCGCCTCCACCTTGCCGGCCTGAAAAATGCTTTTTCACGCCTCTTTTGAAGGACCCCATGTTATAGGAAGGAGGGAACACATGTGCTGGCAAAGAATTCCAAGTTCTGGAAGTACGACAAAGAAACGAGGTACTAAATTTCTTTGTGCGTGATGTTGAGGTGGAGACGGTAAATTGATGACTCCGAAGACCAGCACGCGTGGTCCTGAGTAGGAAGGGAGAAGGTGGGATAAGGTCAAAAAGCTCTTCAGAGCATTCTCCGTGATATAGCCGATAGAAGGCGCTAAGCGACGCAATGTCTCGCCGCAATTGCAGAGGCTCGAGGTTGTTCGTGACCTCTACATCGCCAACGATACGGACAGCACGACGCTGCAATCTGTCCAGGGCATCGAGTAGGTACTTAGCGGAGCCATCCCACAAGTGCGAGCAATATTCAAAGTAAAACCGGACCTGAGTTTTGTAAAGCAGGCATAATTGGTCAGGCGTGAAAAATCGACGCACCTTGTTCAGGACACCGAGCTTCCGTGAGGCTGTTTTGATCACGGTTTCGGTGTAGTTCCTAGGATTCAGATCACAACATATCTCCATGCCGAGCAGGTGTAAGGAGCCCTGTGCCGAAAGAGTGGTGCCCTGAAGAGAGGGAAGAGGAAGGAACGGCGAGATTTTGGCGGTGAACGCGCATACCTGTGTCTTCTTAGCATTGAACTGAACAAGATTGTTAGATCCCCATTCCGATATAAGGTTCAACACCCTGTTGAGCTCAATGGTAAGATTTTCTCTCTCTCTCCCGGTTTCAGCGCGCCCAGCTCCTGGGCGACCGAAATATCCCCCATGCACTGTACTGTCATCCGCATAGCAATGAATGTTTCCTAACGGAAGTATATCATTGATATGAAGAAGAAAGAGTGTAGGGGATAGAACAGAGCCTTGTGGTACACCGGCATTCACTGACATGAACCGCGAAGCGCATCCATCTGCGAGGACACGGATTCTTCGCTCATGCAGGAAGCCGGCAATCCAGTTGCAGAGCTGAGCGGGCAGACCGTATGCCGGGAGCTTGGAGAGAAGAGCCCTGTGCCAGACCCGATCAAACGCTTTGGCAATGTCAAGGCTAACAGCCACTGACTCACCACATTTGTCAATAGCTTCACCCCAGACATGCATTAAATACGCTAGAAGATCACCCGTTGGCCGTTTCGGCCGAAACCCGTACTGTCGATCATTAATTAATGAGTGATCTTCTAGGTATCGGATCAGCTGTTTATTTATGATCCGTTCCATGACCTTGCAAAGAACTGAGGTGACAGCTATTGGGCGGTAGTTAGCTGGGTCTGAACGGTCTCCCTTTTTGGGGACCGGTTGCACATTGGCCTCTCTCCAAGATTCCAGCACACACCTAGAAGAGAGAGAAAGACGGTATAGCCGCGTTAAGACGGGAGACAACTCCGCTGCGCAGTTTTTCAGTACTATCGCTGGGATGCCATCAGGTCCACTAGCTTTCCGGACGTCGATTGACTGAAGCTCCGCACGTACATCACATTGCCTGATACGGATATCAGGCATTGTGTGGCCACAGTGGGAGAGTGTTGGTGGCTGTGAGTTGCAGTCATCGATTCGGGAGTGAGCAGCAAAGAGTTTTACCAAGAGATCGGCTTTCTCTTGCGGCTTGTGAGCTAGCGAGCCATCAGAACATCTCAACGGGGGCAGCGAGGGTTCACAGAAGTTAGACTGCACGGCTTTGGCCAGACGCCAGTAGCTACGGCTTCCCGTAGGATGCGTAAGAAGTTCTTGGCCAACTCGTGCAATGCGCTGTGTACCGCTCTGATGAATGCCCTTTTGCAGGACTTGGTGGCGTTGTTATAGGCTGCTTTCAGTGAGTCAATGTTGGGGTCCCCGCAAGCTCGGCCCCTGATCCAAGCGCGATATGCCGACTGTCTGTTCTCAACAGCTAAGGCACACTCGCGGTTGAACCAGAGGTTACGCCTACCCCTACTGATGAGATCGGAGTGAGGGATATAGTACTCCATCCCTAACATGATCTCATCAGCAACAGCAGTAGCGCTAGCGTTCGGGTCCAGCTCACTGAAACAGCGCTGCCTCCAAGAGACAGATGCGAAGTAATCCCGCATACCGTCCCAATCTGCTGCTACCGTCGCATAGTGCCAGATGCGGCGTTTGGCAACCATAGGTACCGGTGGCGACGCCCGTGGCACCCCAGCGGATACCAGGCAGTGATCCGATGTTCCCAAAGGAGCACGAACCTCTAGCCGATATCCATCCGGGCGAGTCGTCAGCAGAAGGTCCAACAATGAGGGCGCGTGACCGACAATGTCTGGAATCCTGGTGGGCTGGTTTACCAGTTGTGTCAGGTCGTGCGTGAGAGCGAAAGCATGGGCAGTTCTACCAGCATGGTCAGTTTTAGAGGAACTTAACCACGACTCGTGGTGAGCATTGAAGTCCCCTAAAAACACTAATTCCGCGGTTGGAAACTGCTCCTGCGCAACATCTGCGACCCGACTAAGGTGTTCAAAGAGTCGAGTTGTCTCCATATCACGCTGTGGGATCTGTAGAGGCACACATTGACACGGCAATGTGTGTCCAGGTCCACATGCACCCCAAGAATAGAGTATGAAGGGTCCTCCAAGCAGCGCAGACGGCGACAACAAACATCCGCCCGGACAAACAAGCATACCCCGGCCTTCGCTATGAAGGACTCTTCAAGAGCGTAGCCGGGATAGTCCAGATAGCTTGTGTCAGCCGGGCGGAGTATTTGCGTCTCCGTCAAAAACAGCATTGCAGGTCGAGCCGTCTCGAGATGTTGGTGGACGGCATTAATTTATTTATTTTATTTATTTATAACTTTATGTACACACAATTTATAAGAAGAAACAATTTTAAATTATACTTTGTACAAAGGCACTGCTTATTTCTAAAGGTTAGCATTAAGGTTAGCATGGAGCCGGATGTTAGTGAGCCCGACCTCAAACAGCGTGGTTGTGGTGGGGGCGTGCACCGCTGATCGACTGTAAGTGTTTCTGAGCGCTGGCATAGTGGGTGATGGAAGAAAGAGAGGCGTGAATTGGGTGGACGTTGTAGCGATATAGACGGTCAAAGCGTGAGGCCTGTTTCCCCAGGTAACAGCCGACAGCAGAGAAACGCTGACCCGCCGAACGGAAGGGCCCCCGAACCCCCCCGGGAATGGCCGCCTGGACCCCACCACCCGGTCACCAACCGGCACGACGGACCACCCCAAGATTATGCGTGGCATGATAGGGCAGCCTCACGAACTGGTTAGGTTCGCTTGGGCCCCTGTACTGTGCCACGGGCGGCCAGCGGAACAACCGGTTCTTCGGGCCTCCCTGGTCGGCGGGTCAATGCAGTCCACCTGGCTCTGGTTAGACGGAAGCCGTCACTGACCGAATCCATCGCCGCAACGTCCCCCCAAGCTCTGGTTGTACGCTGACTGATCCCGGAACGCGACCACAAGTGGTCACTTGGCGGGTTTTACGCCATGCGTACGGTGGTCACTAACCAGACGGGTGTTCAGACCCTACCACCAGTGGAGCAGTTGGTAGCTCAGTAATCCCTTAGTCGCCTCTTACGACACCCACGGGAAGAAATGGGGCGGTGAATTGTATTCTAAATCCGTCACCGCACGGACAAAGGTTCATATGACAACCACGTCACTCATCTTTGTCAACGAAATCGCACTTCAATCTATTGGGATCTTTGTCCTTCCCCTGCTTTTACTCTTCCTGTGTTCAGAATATAGAAATAATAAGCTGTTAGCTTAACTATATTTTATCATTGGACAGAAAGTGCCTGTAGTCGTCTGGCTTTAGATTAGCTACTTCCAGAAGACTCATTCTGTTTCTAGCCAGAGCATCACAACTAAGCAAGAGATGCGTCATTTACAGTAATCCAATACGTGTCAACAAAACCTCAGCAAAGTTAGATAATAATTCATCAAAATTAGTGGCGTGTACCATGTATTGTCCCTAGGCGATATATTAATTAGGTCAAAACACAGCTCGGTACTAACTGGAGCGGGCGTCTTCTGCGGCACATTGTAACGCAATATCAGCGGTTAATGAAACTTCCTACGGGACACGGTAATACCTGCCGGCGACGAAACATTCTAATCGGGCGTTTGAAACACCACCGCGTTTCATTTCCATTTTGCGTATCATTATAATTTTACTAACTCATTTGATAAACACTTTGTATCTCACTATGCGTATTGGATATGAGTACGAGTAACAAGGGGATTTACTAGCAATATTAATAACAATAATAAACAAAAAAATATTTTCGTTCAGCCAAAAGCCTGGGACTATGATTTCATCACCAGCCTATATACGTCTCACTGCTGGGCACCTGCATGGGAGAAACACATGAAGAGTTTAGAGCCATAACACCACCATGCTGGCCTAATGCGAGTTAGTGGGTTAAAGAGGTTGCAGTAACAACCAGGGCAATGGTTTAATGTGCCTTCAAAGCACGGAGGAGCTCGAGATAACACACTTTGATTGACCCATCCGCGATTGCCCATGGCGAAAGTTGCTTTGTTTTTGTAATCGAAACCAGAGTGCTCGAACCACTACGCCACCGAGCTCCTCAACTAATACGCAAATATAATAATCTTATGCACTACTTAAAATTAAAACCGACTCCAAAAACTGAAAAGGATAAAATAATTAAATTTTAGTAGGTACTCATCCCCTAGGAACATATTTTTGGAGTCGGTGCTTCACTATCTATGGTTTCTGGAATCAACTTAGCACCAACTCCAAAAATATGTTCATAGGGGATGAGTACCTACTAAAATTTAATTATTTTATCCTTTTCAGTTTTTTGGAGTCGGTTTTAATTTTTGTTTAAATATTTTTTTTTCACAATTTTTAGTGATTACTTTTGAAGGTCAAAGCTAGATGGGTGACCGTGAGCTTAAATTGGTTTCTACTATCGTATCATTTCACTAAAGATTCATAGGAAAGCAAAAATCCGCAATTTCGCATATGTAGATGACTTAATTTTTCCAGTTTTTTCGATTTAGAAACCAAACGACCTAATGGATTTTCAAAAAATGTTTATGAGACCAAATGGGAACTATCCCGCATCGAACAAAAAAAGAATCATCATTATCGGTTCACCCAGTCAAAAGTTCTGAGGTAACAAACAATAAAAAAAACATATAGACGAATTGATAACCTCCTCCTTTTTTTGAAGTCGGTTAAAAAGTCACAGGAAAGCAAAAGTCCGCAAATTCGCTTAGATTAATGACTCAATAAACGCTAACCGACTAAATAACCGCAGGTTAAAATCTTGATGACAAACTACTGAATCTATTTTTAATAAAATGTCCATGGGACTCATCTGAAACAATAATCTTTGAATTTAAAAAATAATATTTCAAATTACTTTATAAATAAGTGTATTCTGGGGTAACAAAACATATAAAATAAAATAAGTACCAGCTGAAATGATAACCTCCTCCTTTTAAAAGTCGTCCTGTAAATATTTTAAACAACATTGCTTTTATTTTCGATCTTATTTTTAACATTATTTACGTTACATTTAATTGATTTTGATGCGTTTAAACGCTTTCTTTATTGTAACAATTACAAATAAAGAAAGAAAACGATGAAAAATATATGCTCTAGGCGGGACTCGAACCCGCATCTTCTGATTTCCGGCCAGACTCGATTACCACTACCCCACCGGAGCACTAAGTATAACCTACTCATTTTTTCACCGCTTTCTTTCCTTTTCCAACGTTTTTATAGTTAATTCTAAATTTATAAGTACATATATATGTCGGCGCGACGATATTAATCAATATTTAAAATACCAAAAACAAACAGTTGTAAATTATAATAATTAAGTAATCTTCCTTAATACTCCTTTATAACGTTTTGTTAGTGCTTATTAGGTGTACGAGCTGGTAAAAATAGTTATAAAACCATTTCCGGCTATTCAAACTTCCGCCATAATTGTCAAGATAATTGTAAAACCTTCTTTTAAATAAAAACACAATATTGTAATAATAACTACAATTTTAATTGTAAATTTACAGACTGTAAAATATTTTTAATAAAAAACCTCAATTCTAAACAATGCTTTAGCATTTCTTGTTAACATCCGGTTTGTGAAGAGCTTATATTTTTGTAAATGAAATCAGTAGTTATAAAAATCAAGTAGGAGTGTAACAATTATTATTATTAAAAATAAATATTTATCGACTGATTTGTTTTGTGATAAATTTGTTTTGTAAAGTTTTAATAAATATCATCGATTTCCGCCGTTGAGTAGCACGTGGCAAGATGGCGCCACACTGACGTCAGGTGGAGGGGTGGCATTTGTTAAAAACTAAAATTCAGTGGAAGCAAAGGTACATTTGTGTTTGAGCTGCTATGCTGCACTGAAAGGTTGAAGAACGTGGAGACTACGCCAATTAAGTTAAGTGGTACATTTTTATGATAGATAGGCTTTAAGTAATTAAAACATAAGTAATTATTGTTTAAACTGTGGAATAAATTGATTAGTCGAGTTGGCAAGTGTTTCTTTTTATCTGAAAACAGAGATGAATATTGATTTGATTTCCACAAACGATTCCGCGGTCCAGCCGCCGTTATATACAATTATTTAAGTTTATTTTAAGTCCTTGGTGGCTCAGATGGTTAAAGCAGTCACCCGGATTGTAAAGGTCGCAAGTTCGATCCCTGTCCCAGGACGTTTTTATTTTTATATACAACTAGATGACAAACAAGCTGACGGCCCACCTGGTGGTAAGCGGTTACCGCCGCCTATAGACACCTGCAATAACAAGGAAAAGCACTTGACATTGCAGGTGCGTTGTCATCCTGAGGCCTAAGATGAAATGCCGTCCATGCCCAGTAATTACACTGGCTACCGAAATACACTGGCTACGTGAATATTTTCTAGTTTTAGGTATTTTTCTAGTTTAATATTTCTTTTTGTTAAAAAATTTACGAAGCTCCAATGGACATGATTGAGAGTACTCTCGTGTCCATATTTCCTAGATGTACCGCCTTGTACCAATTAATAAACAGTGTCCGCTGACCTATCAGTGATGTCGTAAATCAGTTTCAGCTTCGTACGGCGCGGCCGTGTGTGGGTGACGATAAGCCAGCTACACTGACGAGACGGATTGCTGCCAGAAAACCAGTCTAAATAGAACCTGCACTCAAATATGGGTAGATGCACACCCAGTTTAAGTATTTAGATATTTAAATAGCTATTCTTTGGTTTCTTAATGAAAGGGAGCCTACATGCATATAGCAAAATAGTTCTCTAATAAGCATAACATTAATTGTCATAAAGTCATTTGTTTCGTCATAATAGAATGAAAAATGCTAACGTTGTTGTTAAATTTGTTGGTCCGTATCTAAACATAAATATTAGAATGCAAGTTACCTTAATTTAATAAGGTAGCCAGGGTCGAGTGTATTTACTAGGCGTGGAAGGCATTTAATCATGGACGTAAGGATGACAACGCACCTACAACAACAAGGGTTTTTTTCCTTGTTATTGTATGTGTCTATAGGCGGCAGTAACCACTTATCACCAGGTGGGCTATTAGCTTTTCATAGTGCCTATGATTTTTTAGTGACCTACAGTCAAGATAAGACATAGAACTATTACTTTTTTATACATATACAACAAGAGTGGTAAATAAGCAAACTTATTTATTTTAAATACTATCTTAATGCACAGGAATCATAAAAAATGAACATAGTTTACGAGAGAGCAGAAAAGAAAACCTCGCCTAAAATATCCTTAGTGTTACATTAGTCTGAAACTGTTCTCTAATTGAAACTAATTTGTAAAGCGTCTAGCACTAAACAAACTATCAACATTGTAATACATCAGTTGTAGGCAATACACCTGTATGTTATAAATGATAGGTAATTATGATAAATTATCATAGCACGACGGCTGAGGCAAGTGCCAGTTCAGCCATTTACAAGAGTGAAACAAGACCACACAAATTGAGAAGCAAATAAAGAATGAATATATTGGGAGACGTCCGCTTTCTTTGAAAATTTACTCTTGGGAAGTTGGAGCCAAAGGGTGCCTATATTTACCGGGTGTACAAAAGAATAGGACAGCTGATTTAGTGGGTTATTATTTATCGAAAACATAACTGATTCACAGTATAAGTTAATCGCTTAACTAATTAATAAGTAATTATAATAAATTGAAATTAAAATAAGTCTTGCGCTTCCCCTTGGAAACGAATTCTACAAATCGTTGAGTTGCCTAGGCTAGGCAAGGAACCTTCACGAGTTCTTTATTCAATTTCTTTGATATCTAAGATAAAATGTTGAACTAATCTTGTTAAGTCTATGTTTTCTTGTCGTCATTTAATAGACTACGATATTCATCCAGCACAACCATCCAGCAGTACCGAATGTACCAACTATAATTACTGCAGGCTGTAGGTACGCGCGTGCGTTCTCTTACTACTTTCTTTGATTAATTTATTAAAAAATGTAGGTACACACCTAAAATAAAACGATAAACTAACCTCGTTAGATCCTGATTGTTTTCTTAATGGCAAACAATCTGCTACGATATTCGCCCACTACAACACAACACATACACATTCAAAATGACTTTAGCATTCGATTGCAAACAAAGCACACTAACCGGCGGACCTTACTACACACACTATTGATTCATAAATCCTTCCGCAGGAATGTACATGCTCATCACCACGATGTCCGAAATAGCCTAACTACAAACGAAACGCTTCACTGGTGTCTCCGTTAGCCATCCCGTAAGTTAAAACCTTATCCGTGTACTGTATATTATTGAAATAGTAATTAGGCATAATTAAATTTAATTGTAAAATAATGCATCCATCAAACACTATTGAAAAACCGGTAACTTAGCAACGCCCGCAAGGCGTGGTATGAGCCGTAGCACAGCAAGGAGGAAAGGATTAATCCTCAAATAAAAGTACGTAAATCGCGCAAACGTGTAAAATGTAATTAACCCCGATCCCCGTATTTCATTAATAAAAAAGATAATAAAAAAGTGTTAATTGACTCACATTTCATATATACATCTCATAGTAAAATTGGTTTAATTTAAATTAAAATGACTTAATAATAACAATGTTACTTTGGATGCTAATAACTCCGAAACGGAATAGAATTTCCAAAAATGTTTTCGTATAAAAGAATACTGTCCATCTTAACTTTATTTCATTTTACCAGCTGTCGCATTATTTTGTACACCCTATAATTTTGCAAAAATCATAGTAGTTTCATCATCATCATCATCATCAGCCTATAAACGTCCCACTGCTGGGCACAGGCCTTCCTACATGGGAGAAACACATAAGGAGTTTGGGCCATAACACCACCACGCTGACCCAATGCGGATTGGTGGGTTAAAGCAGTTGCAGTAACAACCGGGACCAACGGCTTAACGTGCCTTCCGAAGCACGGAGGAGCTCGAGATTATAAATTTGATTGACCCATCCCAGAACCAACCATGGCGAAAGTTGCTTTGTTTTCGTGATCGAAACCAGAGCGCTCAAACCACTACGCCACCGAGCTCCTCCCTACGCCACCGAGCTCCTCCCTACGCCACCGAGCTCCTCACTACACCACCGAGCTCCTCCATAGTAGTTTATAATGATGAAATAATAATGATGAGGAGCTCGGCGGCGTAATTGTTTTAGTGCTCCTGGTTTCGATTACGAAAACAAAGCAACATTCGCCATGGTTGATCCCGAGATGCCTCTATCTAAATTTGTAATCAAGCACGGAGGACCGTGCTTCGGAAGGTACGTTTAGCCGTTGGTCTCGGCTGTTCGCGCAACCACTTTAGCCCACCAATAGCCCACACTCCTCATGTGTTTCTCTCATGTTAGAAGACCTGTGTCTAGCAGGGTGGGTGAATGAAATGATAATAAATGGTTTTCAGGCGCCCATCTATGCCTGTTTTTGTAGCATACGGCCTTTTTTTCGGAGTGGAATTCGCTTACAGACGATACCCTAAACCGCTGGTTAGGTGGACCAGCGGACCGTCGGCTAGACGTGGGCCTGTGCAGGGTTCGCCCAGCGCCTGATCATATCGGCACTGGGAATACCTGCTAAACCACTCCGGTTTCCCCATGCCCATAATGGAGACGACCCGGGGTTTACCGAAGCATTTCACCGAGCCGCCTCCGGGCAGCCCGACCCTAGAACCGACCGGAGCCAGTCCTAGGGCGGGGCACCAGGCCTCACCCCGGGCCGGTCGCGGCCATAGGTAGCATACGGCCTAAAAAAATGTATTTTCCAGAAAAGCGATTAAAAACCAAACATAAATAGGTAAGACTACGGGCTTTCAATAATATTTTTTACTTATGATGATTATTCACACTACAGCAGTGAATTTTAAAAAATCTTGAGTGGCTCGATTTCGAACAGAGCTCTCATAGTGACAATTACAAATAATGAAAGAAAACGATGAAAATTATATAATTATGCTTCATGCAATTTCTTCACCGCTTTCTACCCTTTTTTAAAAAGTAGACGTTATAAACGCACAAAATCAAACAATGAAATGTCACTATTACAGTTTTGGTTTTTCAATGATGCTTACTTTGCAATTATTATTTGTTAATATTTACTGTTTTAAATTTTTCATAGATTATTTATATTTTAAACTTTTCATAGACCCATGTTTCAATTTCATAATAGAAAATATTATGTACGGAAGCTTTTGTTTGGTGCAATTGGTTTTCACTATTTTACTAGTAAATACAATATGTGTTTAGTAGTAATTGAAGTGTCTAGTGCAGTAAGACAACTTCGCAAATATTCACTAAGTTCTCTCTCCAGCAGTAAGGGTAGCTCCATAAATACGTTTGACGTGTTTACATAAACTAGCTACATTTTGACTAATCGCTACGAACCAGATACGAGGGTTGGATTAAAATATACCTTCAGACTATCAAAAATATACTTAGTTGTCTGTTTTACATAAGTCACTAGTACGAGAGGGTTAAAATATACAATACAAATAGTTTATTGAAATAAGTGACGGAAATAACTATTTGTATACTTAAATTTGAATTCATATCTTCAAAACCATGACTTTATATTTTAAATTACTACCTATGTCTGTATGACAATTAAGAAGGTGATAGTTAATTTTAATAAAATATTCAGACGGAAAATAGTGCATTTCATGTCATTGCCCATAGACGTCACTTCGTGTGTCATCCTTTTCTATTTCAACCGAGTTTAAAAAAGAGGAGGCTTCAGCACATCAGCCTATGAATAGCTAATTAAATTTAGCTAATGCTTTGTAATGGTGCTCAAGTCGAATATTATATAATTACACTATAAACATCTGTCTATACGTGTTCATGATATTAATTACTATTGCACCGATAGTGACTTATATGTATTTATTCAGTATAGGGTGATATTTTTAGAGAGCACTCATACGGCCACCATGCGGTGTGAGTGATCCAAATAAATCGTTATAATTTTTAAACGGGACATGCAAACTAATTCATAATTTGGTAATGGTATTTAACAATTTTTTACAATTTATTGATGTATAAATAAGAAGCAGAACTGTTATATATTATGAGATATACATTATGACATTTTTATAATGCATGCGGTATTAGTGATCCACTTTATTGACTATATCTGTTTTATCTCAGGTTTTACAATTTTTTTACTTTACTGTGACGAATTTAACAATTATTTACTAAATCCTCGTCAATTATTGTAAAGATTGAAGATAGGATCACTCAATCCGCATGCACACGTAGTATTTTGGCCTTGGATATCCTTTTCCAGAAGCCTTATTCTGATGCTCGGGATTTGTCTTTTCTAGGCTTTAAATTTACTTCATTTTTTATTTCATCAAGGCTTGCTAGCTACGTAGCGTCAATGCACGCGCACAATTTCGTCATGATATTTACTGTATATAAACAAACGAAGCCCTGTCGACGAAGCGGTTGCAACTTTGCTGCTCCCGTGAATAAGCAGCAGACATGAATATATTAACGAAAGTGTTCTTAAATAGCTTCAGTACGTGGAAAGTAGGCCTAATGTGACTAAATATCATGTTCCACGCCAATATATAAACTTAACCTCTGGTCATTTTCTAAATCGCAGTAGAATGAGCCAAATGGTCTAATTTAGCTTTGATGATCGCCACCCGCGGCTAGCCTGGTTGTAATAACAATATTAGCATCGTGCAATGAATATTTTAGTCTTATAATCACACATTGCCTTAATTCAATTAAATCCTTAGCATAGCTATTGTCACACTTTACCAATGTCTTACAAGTATCATATAAAAACAAATTACCACTTTGACTTATATATTCTATAATTTAAATTAGTGTTATTAATATTAATTTAAATTTTATATGTTAAAACAGAAAAGGGATAGGAACCAACCTTGGACTATATTGAGCAGAAACCTACCTAATAAATTTAGTTATTTTTATATTAAGTTTACCAATATTTAAGAAAACTATTTAATTAAACACATTAAAGTTTAAATAAATTGACATATTTAATTGTAAGCCCATAGATGCGAGCAGCTCAAGACCGATTGGCTTGGAGAAACTTGAGGGAGGCTCTCGGCTGATAAGATGATGATATTAAATTGTAAGCAACTTGAAAAAATATTTATTTCATATACCAACCTATATAAAAACCTTTTGAATTGATTTTTTTCTTTATGAAACTAAAACGTAATTTTGAATTATTTGTGAATTTTCAGTTTCAGACAGAACGTTAAATAAATGAGTTTTACTTTTTACAAATTGCTCTTACAAACAATTTTCAATCCCTGTGTATTTCGTTATAAATCGTAACATTTCTGTTAAAATGCCTTCACGCCACTCGACACATCGACCAAAAATTGGAATTGCAATTGCAAATTAAGTGTCGAGAAGTGACAGAGTAAATGTCCTGGCGCGGACACCTGATTAAATTGATAGGACGATCGCAAGTAGCGCACTGTGACCACAGACAATATTAGCCAGAGAACCTTTTACTTATTTAGTGTTAACATTTTCAAGTATTTAGCATTGACATTTGGAAGCATAAAAAAGTTAATATTAGATATATGGACAATCAAACTAAATTTTAGACTGTCTGAATGGTAAAGGCACTCCATCTTACAGAAGATCATAATACTGCAATATTAATAGAGTGTTCCTACTTTAAGATTACCAAAAGTAATCGAGGAAGTTTATCCTAATGTTTACGGGGTGAGCAACTATGGTGAATGCCGCGACCGTGCCCTATAAATGCTTGTAAAGCACGAAATAACTATTCCAAATAAAAATTTTACTAGGCTCATTCTAGTTCTAACCAGTGCATCATAATGACACAAGAGATGCATCATTGCTTCCTGGCATTCACCATACGCTTGACAAGTTGGTGTTGGGGGAGTTCTATTATGTGTAGCATGTGGTTTCTTTATTTTCATACTACTAGTTGACAAACATGCCCACCTGATGGAAAGCAGTTACCGCCGCCTATAGACACCTGGTTATTAGCCAAATGCCCTGAGAGCGCACCAATTAAGATGTGAGCTTATGTTCTACCGTTTGTATAGATGTATTTATTCATCCTCCTACCTCCTGCCCTAGGTAGGTTTTGGAGTATTTTAATCCCGGTATTTTATTCCGTTTAGCCTTGTGTCTGTTTTTTGAATTGCTCTCTAATGGCGGTTTTTATGTAACATTATGAAAGGGCTAGAGAGTGCTTAGGTCCCACGTATGTTTTCAGAGCCTATCCTTTTGGGCTTAGAACCCACGTATATCTTTTAGCCTATGCAACGCCTTCCTCGCCTCTGTTTCAATAAGTATGTGCAGCGGGGGAAGGTCTAGGGATGGAGGTACCTCCATCGATGCCGTTGGGGTAGTTCTCTAAACGCTCCGGTGATCGCTAGACATGCTGCTCTCTGCAACTTGCCGAGTACAGTTTTGCAAGTTACCAGCCTTGTTCAAGGCCACCACACGATGCTGCCATATGTTAATAGAGGCAGTATCAGAAACTTAATAAATATGATTATTATAAAACTCATTTTTAATATTATTGAGATTTTATTCTTAATAAATTTACCACCCCTTTTAACGTTCTTGTAACCATTTAGTAATACATATTCACTCGTTTGATAACGAAATGCAAATGTTCCCAAACATGATTTACTGTTCCCGCTGATATATTAGCATTTGATACAGATGATATCGCATCCCCACTGAATAATAACTGGAGCTCTTGCATGCATCCCTGACGTTGACGAAGATTGCCTATAAATCGACACTGCTAACTGCTGCGTGGATCAAATCAACGCTTCATTAGCATAACATCTGCCTTCATCAGACCTAGTATTAATTCTCTGTCTGTTCCGCTACAGAAATTTCCTATCGCATTTCCGTGTACAGTTTGATATGTTATGCTGCTTATTATGTATTCGGCTTGCGCCCAGCATGCTTTGCCATGCCCGTAAAGAAAAAACTGTTAGGTTTTATAATTCAGGACCCTTTGCGTACGCAGAACACCCTTCTTGCATATTGTGGTTGTTTATAAATTCTTTATTTTGCACATTTACATAAACATCACATTATGTAAATGTGCAAAATAAAGAATTTCTATCTATCTAACACCCTATCAAAGTTTTATCATAATCTAATTAATGGAACGCATAAAGGACAAACATACAATCATTGATTTTTATTTATATAGTTAAGTATAAAATATTGTTTCAAAAGATAAAATCTAAGCAATATCAGTAGTTATGCCATTTTGCATTATCAATACTTTTTACTTTTCGACCTGCATCAGCCCACTGCATTCAAAAATAGAATATCTATTGTGGCGGCCTTATTAATAAATACCTTGATAAAAATTTTCGCCTTGTCTTGACTAGCTTCTGCCTACCCACCCTACCGCCTCCTGCGTGCCTACACTTCATAAAAAACGTTGATATACAATAAGCCAATCAGTCAAGATTTTAAATTTTATATATACAAAAAACTAAAACTATTAAGTATATCTGTTACCGCTAAAGCCCGAAGTATGGCAAATCTTAATATTTACCAGCAAAAGCACAACACTAACCTAACCTACCGGTAAATGCTAGGAGTTACCGGTAAATCTTAGAATTTACCATACTTCAGGCTTTAGCGGTAACATATCTACATAAATTCGATTCCAATTCAATTCAATTCTTTATTGCAAAAATATGGTACATGAGGTGTTATGATAATAAGATTGTATCACATATTTTGCCAAAAACAATAATAAACATTAATTAACTTAATAAGTAAACAACCAAAAAAAAAGAAAAAAAAATGATTATTATTGTTTTAAATTAATGTTTATTATTGTTTTAAAGAAACAATAATAAACATTAATTAACTTAATAAGTATTACATCAATAAGTAAATTAAGACATAGGTAATGATCCTGATTCTCTTGCGCATAGACGTAGTAAAATTAACATTAAGTTCAGTTTGCTCTGTCATCACCTACAAATCCGGCCAGAAAAGGCCAAATGGCTGTAACGAAATTTAACAACTGTATCTGTTCAGAATTATTTCAAATCACATCTAAAGTATACCGATTGAAATAAGTAAAAACTGTTATGTCTGACTAAAGGTCATGTCACACTATACCGGCTCCGCAACAGCACGGCTGCAGCACGGCGTCGCCTCGAATTTAGGCTACGGCTAGCCGCCAGCGCGCTAGCTACGTGTCGTCATGAAGGTGCAAGCTCACCGCCCGCGCGCCGGCCGCGAGGTGTAAGCTTGCTGTTATAGTAAGACATTTGTGATTGAACACGCCTAGGACTTGCACGTTGTTGTTTTGCTGGCAACTCGGAGTCGGCGCGTAGTAAGCACGCAGCCGGCTCGCTGTAAG
This sequence comes from Nymphula nitidulata, assembly GCA_947347705.1. Classification (NCBI taxonomy): domain Eukaryota; kingdom Metazoa; phylum Arthropoda; class Insecta; order Lepidoptera; family Crambidae; genus Nymphula; species Nymphula nitidulata. The sequence continues at coordinate 9,663,235 of OX374626.1, read as the reverse complement.
CACACCGTTAGCGAGCTGTAAGGACGCTAGCTGCGAGTTGAGTTGTATACTAGCGGCAAGCGCGCTGACTGCTCGCCGTTGGATTTTTCATATTAATATTGCAAAATATATTGTACGACTCACAACTTTATGCTCTAATTTGAATGGCAAGTTAATTGCTGGGTTAGGGCAGGGCCGTTGCGGTGCCGGTATAGTGTGCCATGAGTCATGACCTTAACACGACGTTGCTAAAAGTCATTCTATCCCTTTCTCGTTGAAACAGAATTAAAGAGAGGCAACTTAAAAATTAGGAAATGCCAACTGAATCGACACCCATCTATGTAAAGTTCTTATTCCTACACACATTAAGTTTTAGTTAGACGATGTCTCCACTAAGTATATCGAATAAACTAAAACTAAACCGTCGTATTATTTAAGTGAAAATATTTCCCCGACGCGACCGACCTTACCTGTGTCGGGACGTTGATAATATCGCATGGCCAAAGGTGGAAGTTCAGAATGTCAAACTTTACCACAATCCGAATAACTTTGCGTAAGGGTTGACTGTGAAATAACACATTTCAAAACTTTGTAATGCCATTCTGTCCCAAAACTGTACTAGAAATAGTAATAGATTTATAGATCATAACTTCTCAGTGAATGATGCTATGTTATTTTTGCAGGTATACCTTTTATCTGTTTTAATCGCCTAAAAGCATATTATAAAATCATGCTTATTAATTCATGTACTTGCTTTAATATCACTTTGATTACTAAATAGTAGAAAAAAGTGTCATCCAAAATTTCTACTCTCAGGCAACATGAAGGACTGTTACTAAGGGCTCCTCAAAAAATAGTGATTTATTAGAGATAATATTAGCTAATATCAAAAATGACACAAAAAGTTTTCATTTACCTATTTATTTATATGATATTAAAAATCTTTTTGTCGGCCATAAGAGTACAATTAGGTACTGTCGGGAAAATTATTAGAGATAGGCTTAGGAACGAAACGTAGGCTACATGTATGGTTCAAATATAGATACTTGCGAATAATTTGGTTGGTAAAGTTTGGAAACGCAATTGGACTGATCACCCAAAAGCTACACCAAGAATTTTGCTAGCCAGAATATTTATTTGGAATGTTGGTTAGGATAATTTTATTTAAATAGTATTTGTAGGAAAGAAACTCGAATAGAGTAAAATGCTCGATAGGGTACACAAAAAGGTACTATAGGAATCAGGTCCTTCAGTGTCAACGCGATGAGTACGAGAGTCCACGCTGAAAACTGTTGGAGACCAAAGAGTGGTCTTAATTCATGATTTCCTATGTTTATAATAATATGGTACATGGAGGGTCAGATCCTTCCATTCGATCATGGTGAGAACGAGATTCCTCCGTGAGATAAGTTGGAGTCCATTCAATGTAAAGAAAATGTAAGAGGCTTAAATTATGACCCCCAAAAATGAGTATAGGCGTGCGCACGACCCAAGACAGGCACTAAGATGCTTATAATGAAATATAAAAATAAATAAGTCGACTATAAAGAAATGTACCAAAAAATGAAGTGAAATAAAGAAAGGGACCGGCCGGCCCAAATAATGATGAGAAAAAGTACCTTACACGTATATGTTTATCCATGAAATAAATATGTGTACCGATAGTATAGATAGCAGTGAGGAAAAAGATATGAAATATATTATGTGAATGAGAAATATTGTGACTTTTATTTTTATGGATCATAATTCAGTGATATACAATGTGATTAAAAAATGTAGTAACTTAACATCGTAAAGTTGTATCAAATTTTATAAAGCTATGTAAAAATTGGATAGGTATTGCAATTGTAAAGTTATATGAAAATGAAATATCTTATTTTGTGAGCATTATAAAAATCACGATTATGTAAAATTAAACTACCATTGATTTTTGAAAACACACATTTTTTTTCTCAACATATGGAAAGAATATAATTATCTGCTATTATAGAGTAAACATAAATATATACGTTTTTAAATTGAATTTGATTTTGCCAACAGTGTGATAATGATAACTTATGTTAAGTGATAAAATATGATAGGTTTAATACAGTAAAATATTTTGGTAATATATGGTTTATAATCATTTGAATTTGTTTGTCTAAAAATAATTAAGTCAAAATCTTGTTTATTTCAATGAAAACTTTTAGTAATATTTTGTTATCTTTTTATATTTTAAAATCATTAGTTTTATATTTTAATGTTTATTGTTAATAATTTTTTACATACAGAAATTGATTGAATAAAAATGTTATATGCACAATTGTACATGCTGAAATACATTATAAAGTTGAATTTTCTCATATGTATTTTGTTATAGTATTATTTTTATCCTAGAGAAATAGAAATAGATGACCATGTCATTTTTATCATTTGTTTAAATAAATAAATCACTGCATTGATTGCATAGTATCAAAGCTGTAATGTTGTTATTTCAACATTAACAATGAAATATTGTTACATTGACATAAAACATAAAAAATGTATTCCTCTTATTAAAACATTAATCTAATTATAAAAACTATTATTATAATAAGTTTCGTAAGTTGTATAAAAAACATATTAAAACAATATCAGTGAACATGTATTTAAAAAATGTTAAACTTGGTTTTGAACTTGATAAGTAATACAGATTTTTATTTTTGGATAACTTACAAATATTAAATGTCAATACATAATTAAAAATAAATTAAAAGATTTTTTGTAATAAAGATTATATTGGTAAAAAAAATTGTAAACCATTTTTTTTTTCAAAAACGGGGGAGGTGTAGTGTATGACGCACCTCCTCATATTTTGCACACGTAGGTTTAATATACGTTATTGTAACGTGCATTATTATTAGTATTAAATTAGTCTTGAAGAAGCTAACATCTTTTATTTGTATCTCCCGGGTCCACACATTTCAGGAGTATGAAAATAAATTAACAGCGTAAATGGGTGATGTCATAACATACCCAACAAAAATAAATACAAATGTAGTTGTTCAACTACCAGACTTTTACAAAATAAAGGCTGCCTAAAGTATGCTCTATTGAATAAAGAAGTAAAAAGACTTTCTAAAACAAATCCAGTATCAACGTAGGAAATAGCAAAACCCCATCCGATGAGAATGCACAATCGGCGTGGCGCGGCTCGTCATGCGTATACTGTACACGCGTCTGATTTATCAGCCCAACGTGTCCGACAACGTTGTTTTATAGCAGCATCATTGTATTCCACAGCCCATTGCAATCAACCGACAACGTCACATTGCACTCAACAAATTAAAATACTACAACGATGAAATTAAACGTACATACTCGTACTGTTAGGTTTGATACTATGTTACTTGTTCTTAATCAAATATTGTTGCGTACACAATATAGTGTTCGCATCATTGGAAAATATTTAGGAAGGTCAAACGAATTCCAGTGACATAATAGGTACCTACGTCTAAGAAAATTAAAGGACAAGGTTTCCAAAAATATTATTTCTTAACAAATATAACTAGCTTACTACTTGCAACAAACTGCAAGCTTACTACTTGCAACAAACTGCATGGATGCTGGCACCCGATGCCTTTCTTTCACCAATTTATAGAAAAAACAGTGAAGACTGAAATCTGCCAAGATAAAATCTATCTAGAGAGTACGGAGTTAGACGTATTGTTAGATGTATTTACAAAAATATGTAACCCTCAGTAAGTTCGCTAAGGCTAAGCAGCAGATTAAGCCGGAACCAAAAAAACACTACAGAATGCCTCAAAAATAAACTTTATAGAATCCCACAGAATCAAACATGTTTTACAAAAACTAACAAACAAACTTTTACTATTGTAAAGGTAGCATAGGGCTGGTGTATTAGTATTCTTAAAATAGTTCCTATAATATTCTCCTTATATTTAAAATATTCACACTAAAACTATATTCCACAATTTACGTTCCCAAATCTCTTCATATTTTAGCATGAAGCAAAATAAATAAACGAGAAATAGATATTTCAACGTGATATCGATAATATGTACCATATATAGAAGTTTCGGTCCGAAACAAAGTTTAAATGCCGCATATGTCTTAGACAGATATATGGCACATCGGTTGCATTTACGGGCGTCCCGAACACATTACAAAAGCCATTCCCTTATCTAATGTTCTCCTTGGATTTATTTAACTTTTTCATGCCTCCGCATCTCGAAAATCGTTTGATAAAGATGTCAACAAGGAAAATCGCACAATCTATTTCAAAAGACATCGACAGTATGCTTGCACAATCGGACACTTGATGCTAGCAACACCATTTTTGGGATCCTAAGCCAAAATTTAGCCGTAATTGATTCATCATGACTGTCAGTCCGTCCATATATACGTCGCAGAATAATCAGGATAATTCACCTACTAAACCCGCTACCAAAAATATGAAAATTATTCGAAGTTGGTGCTATCCGAAATTGCTAAACCCTGTCATAGAAATTTTGGTATGGAGGTACTAATACAATATTATTACCTCCATTATATTATAAATATTATGGAGGTAATAATATTTATAATAACTACAATAACTAACAATCGATCGAGTGGTGATCTATGATGATTAATAGATAATATTAAAATCAACGATAATTCTGATTTCATCTAATACATGCTCAAACTATATCTTCATATAAAAATCTTTTTGTCTGCCATTTCCTCACATTAATCCAACTATTTTTCTTCCTGTATTCCTCCAGTATAAGTATATAAGTTTTAAGACCTCTTTATTAGTATCAAAAAACTTCATACTTTGGAGACTCTTGCAAAGATAGATAAAGTTTAATTATTATTATTTAATTATTTTTAACAAAGAAATTGATTTAATTTAATTAGTCTTCTAAATTAATGAAAAAAATAATGGAACTTAATTGCGTTTTCTTCATGTTTTGTCTCCTAACGGGCTGGTAAAGCCGCTGCGTTTGTCTAATATAATTAGGTAGGTACTTTATTAAATTAAATATTAATAAATTTTTATGCACACCTTCCAAGTCTATAGTCTAGGTGCATTATAACTATCTCTTCTACTAATCGTAGTAGGTAGATTTTGTTTCGATTACGAGGTTGGAATTATCGAATTCTTATAATATTCGCTACTTTGTATTTTAACTGTATTGCTGGTCCTGAGTACATTATATTTTGTAAAGTGTTACCATTAGGATTTTTATGTGATCTTGGGTAGGTATCTAGTAGCTACGCGCATAACTACCTATAATATTACGTTGATTCAAACAACACAATAGATATAAAAATATGTAAAGAGCGAATCTCCAAAAGTTCTACTTCATGAACTTAAAAAATGGTCGTTTGAGCAGTCCAAGAAAGAATAAAAATTTCTTGGGCTATAAATTAACTGAGCCCGAGAGCGGAGTTGGCAATCTGCATTACCCGAGACGCACTCTCCAGCGATTAAATGAAATTTCACGGCCGGTTGCCTACGGAAAGTGACTGGACAAAGGTCTGTGATATTTAAATTGAACGCTTTTAATCCAGTAACCTCTCATTTTTTTCTTCTACTGGATATGCTGAGATACGTGGCATTCTCTGAAAATCTCTACCAAGCGTTTGTAACTGAATAAATACTTATTGAAGATACTTAAAAATGTCAGATAAAATTACAAAATGTTCTATATACATTGACTTCCAAAAAAATTTTTGGTCCCTCGTATCGTGGGGTATATTACCCCCATGTATGTTCCGCTACTTTTTATAGTTTTCGAGTTATGAATTTTTTACCGAATTTTCGACCTGACCAACTTAAAAACATTTCTAAAAAAAAGACTAATTTTTTAATTAAACTAAAAAAAAGCCTCTAAATGTTTAAAAATCTTAGCTTTCCTGTAGTCATTTTTGGTTAGTAAACCAACAAATTAAACTTCGGAATGATAAAATTACCAATATTTTTTTTAACAATGATTAGGAAAGCTGAGAGTTTCTTAGGAACTACTTACCATGAAGTCACCTGTTTAGATTTTTAAATTAAAGTTGAAAATTTAAGTCATAATTTACCGAACGTAAATTTTTCACTTTGGATCAACATTTTCATAACTTTCATCAAAGTTACAAAGCTAATTATTTTGTGCATAAAAGTACAACTCATGAGAATTCAGTTGCAAAAAAAAATTAAGAAAAAGTCTATTTTTTTTAGAATTTTTTTAATGGTCATGTCGAAAACTCCCGAAACTTCGGAAAAAAATCATAACTCGAAAACTATAAAAAGTCGCGGAACATACATGGGGGTGATTCGGATACCCCACGATACGAAGGACCTAAATTTTTTTTTGGACGTCAATGTTCCGGCCACCCTGTCTCGTATTGGAATTTATCATAATTATCAAAACAGATTTTAATAATAATAATATTCATACACTCACACCTACACTCACATGAAGTGCATGATCAGGAGTCCCGGGACCGAGTAGCCAGTATAGTGTGGGGTACAGACCATTAGGCGAGCCGGTCGTCGAGCTTAGTAACATAATAGTACATTATGATATAAGTGCGGTAAGTTGAAAATTACAGCCGAGGCGATATTGCTAGCACGAGCCGTAGGCGAGGGCTACAAGAAAGCAGAGGCTTTAAATTACAGAATTAAATGTATATTAGTTTTATTTTATGTCTCAAAGTTAATTTTATTTCATAAAATGTTGACCACTTTTCTGACATAAAACCTTTTGCTAAGATTTAAAAAAGTATCGTTCGTTTTTAAACGGAGCATCTTGATAAACCGTGCGTTTTACATTACAATAACGCACAAGTACGTAATGAGATACAATACGATATTGAATTTGGTGAAATAAGAAACCCTTTACGAGCAAATGTGTTATAAAGTAATATAAAGTACATGGTCCCAAGACTCCAAGGTAATCAGCACGTAAAGCATGGAATGAACTTTAACAACAATCAGAAACTATCGGATAGGGATGTTGTCTACGCTTAAATATGGCCCTATTTTTCACTAATTGGAAAATATATGTATACAAAAAATAAATTCAAAATTAAAATAAGTAAATTAGTTCGGCAATGAAATTTTTTTAAAAAATTTTTTTTCATAATTTATCAAAAATATTATGTTATTAGATTGCTCACATATTTTATATTAAAACAACTATTATCATAGTTATTATAAATTCTCGTACATTTATTTTGATGTTTTAAAATATTATTTGTGCTTCTAATAATCCTTAGCAAGAAATTTTATTTAGTCTACAGTCAAAAAAATTAAAAGGTTTCGTCACACTAATGGATTTAAATTATTAAAGAGGACACGAAAGCCCGTAGAGCACTCAAACGCAGAAGGATTTTTATTGCTTTTTTTCGGATTTGTATTTATCGACTAGAACTAGAAGCCATATTATAAAGAAATTATTAAGGCACACTAGCCCTGATATACACTGGATGACTAGACTAGATATTCAAAATAATTACAGTGTGTAAGGGATACACTCGAAAAAAAACCAGTGCGGTCATCCTAAGCATGACTTATTAGAAATAAATATTAGTCTAAGATCCCGCTATAGAACGACCTTCACCGAGATGTTTATTTGATGGAACGTATTTTATATTTAATTTAATATGTCAATATATATATTGCATATGGGTTGCCTAACAAATTTTAGTCCAGGGTATGATTAATTGATAATTAAAAATTTTTTTTTAAATATTTCACCGGTTTGATTATTAGACAAATTCTATACCAATCGAAAGTATGAAGCTCATAGAATAGGCAAACGTTAGGTTGCCTATTCTTTTCCGGTCACAACTCTCGGGTAGCCAGGTATAAACAGGTAAATCACTAGCATTTTGCACCGGTCTGTTTATTGAATTAAAATTAAATGAAATTAAATATTATTTCATTATGAGCACGGTAATCTGGAGTTGCCTGCGAAAAGTCAGTCCCGAATTCCGGTTGTCGAATTTTGAAAAAAAAATTAAACAAAAATTAAAACCTACTCCAAAAAAGTGAAAAGGATAAAATAATTAAATTTTAGTAGGTCCTCCCCTAGGTCATCCCCTAGGAACATATTTTTGGAGTTGGTGCTTCACTATCTATGGTTTCTGGAAACAACTTAGCACCAACTCCAAAAATATTTTCCTAGGGGATGAGTACCTACTAAAATGTAATTATTTTATCCTTTTCACTTTTTTGGAGTCTGTTTTAATTTTTGTTTAAACATTTTTTTTCACAATTTTTAGTGATAAATTTTTAAGGTCAAAGCTAGATGGGTAACCGTGAGCTTTTATATTGTTTTCTACCATCGTAACATTTCACTAAAAATTCATAGGAAAACAAAAATTCGCAATTTCGCATACGCAGATGACAATATTTTCCAGTTTTTTTTATTTAAAAACCAAACTACCCAATGGATTTTCAAAAATTTTTTATGGAACCAAATGAGAACTATTCCGCATCGAATAAAAAAAGAATCATCAAAAAAAAGTTCACTCAGTCAAAAGTTCTGAGGTATCAAACATAAAAAAAAATACAGATGAATTGATAACCTCCTCCGATTTTTGAAGTCGGTTAAAAATTATAAATACATTTTTTTTTTAATTATTCAGGTTCCGAGTCATCGGACATACTATAACTATGATCTCCAACTTCTGAATCTTCTTCGTCATCACTCTCCGTTTCAGTTCTTTCGACAATGTCTTCTATCTTTAAAGGTGTATATGATCCCCAATGAATCCTCGTCCGAAGTTGAATTAGCTAAGATAATTTTAGAGATTCAATTATTATGTACTTACTTACTGTATATTCAGCACTTAAATTATGAAATTATTCGTTATAGTTTTTAATCAAAACGGTCACTTTTTAACTGACTTAAAAAAAGGAGGAAGTTATCAATTCGTGGGTATGTTTTTTTATGTTTGTTACCTCAGAACTTTTTACTCGGTGAACCGATATTGATGATTCTTTTATTGTTCGATAAGGAATAGTATCCATTTGGTCCTATAAAAATGTTTTGAAAAACCAATTGGACAGTTTGTTTTTTTTAAAAAAAACTAGAAAAAAGTAAGTCGTCTACGTATGCGAAATTGCGCATTTTTGCTTTCCTATGAATTTTTAGTGAAATGATACGATTAAAGAAGCTCACAGTCACCCATCTAGCTTTGACCTTCAAAAGTTTTCACTAAAAATTGTGAAAAGAAAAATTAAACAAAAATTAAAACCGATTCAAAAAAAACTGAAAAGGATTGTTGAAAAAAATGGCAAAAAAGTGTTTTTTGTGTGGTTCGGATGATGATATAATTGATTTTAATGATGAAACTTAAAAACTGTGTATTAATTTTAGTTTTTCGTATAAGAAAAAACTTTAAATACAATTTTGTTGAGCTACCCAGTGCCTCACATGAATTTGTAGGTACCATACATTGTACCATGTGTTTGTATCATACAATGTGTTATAAAAAACCGACTACAAAAAACTGAAAAGGATAAAACAATTAAATTTTAGTAGGAGTATGAGTATGAGTAAGTAACTCATCCCCATAAGTTGTTTCCAGAAACCATAGATAGTGAATCACCAACTCCAAAAATATGTTCCTAGGGGATGACCTAGGGGAGGACCTACTAAAATTTAATTATTTTATCTTTAGAGAGACTTTTTTTTAAAAAAATTTAATTATTTTATCTTTAGAGAGACTTTTTTTTTCAAAACTTGACAACCGGAATTCGGGACTGATTTTTCACAGGCATCCCTATACCACCGTGTTTATAATGAAATAATCTTTAATTTCATTTAATTTTAATTCAATAATCAGACCGGTGCAAAATGCTAGTATCGATTTACCTGTTTATACCTGGCTACCCGAGGGTTGTGACCGGAAAAGAATAGGCTACCCGAGAGTTGTGACCGGAAAAGAATAGGCAACCTAACGTTTGCATATTCTATGGGCTTCATACTTTCGATTGGTATAGAATTTGTCCAATAATCAAACCGGTGAAATGTTTAAAAAAATATATTTTTTAATTATTAATTAATCATACCCTGGACTAAAATTTGTTAGGCAACCCTAATGCAATATATATATTGACATATTAAATTAAATATAAAATACGTTTCATCAAATAAACATCTCGGTGAAGGTCGTTCTATAGCGGGATCCTATACTATATGGAATTGCGACAAAAAATCAGCTATTACCATTACCGTCTACCGCCTATTACTGAAATACCGAAGACACTACAGTTTAACTAGATATGCCAATGAACTAAGCGGTAAAGACATATTTTTTTAAGATGGACATTGTCGCTACGGCGGAATGAATATTTTACATTTCAATAAAGCTAAACAAAGATTTAAAAGAAAACGGTGAAGGATTTCTATGATTCTTCAGACTGGTATCTCAGACATAGTTTAGATTAGAATAATTCAAAAACTTGAGCGCCCTTATATCCAACCAATCCATGTCGACCGACACGTGCATTTCCGTTAATCTAAAATTTATTTAAAGGTAATTTTCTTGGATATGCAAAAAACACCGCCGCCGGAGCCCTTGCCTACCGTCGTATGAAATATTGATTGGCATTCTAAAATTATGGCCATAAATCGTAGTTTCACCTAGTTGTTGTTTCAGTTACGGCCATAACTATAGCTATATCACGGTAGTGTAGGTATTACAAAATTAGTATAAATCAGCTGAATTCTTTTACATGATTTCATATTTTTCTTGCAACAAATTAGCACTGCCATCTGCGTTTTCAAAAGTGTTCCTTACACTACACCCGGTATAGATACTTTCTGTGCATATTATTTTTATTCCAACTTCGGTACAACATCAATAATTATAAAAGAGATACAGTATACTGAAAAATAGGTAAAAATATGCAGAACGGATGACATGAATAACGAGAATAATCACATATTTTCATTGAATATTTCAAAATATTTTACACTGACCAGAAAAAATCATCATCATGAAAGAAAGAAAGAAAGAAAAAATATTTTATTTAAATAGGCCACAAAGAAGCACTTTTAAATCGTCAAAAAAACACATTTTTACAACTATCACAAAAAATATAATTAACTAACAACGTCATAGTCTCTGTCTGTCTGTCATGTCTGAATTTACACCGGTTCCAAAAGTTGAACTAACGAGAAGATTCCGGCAACAAACTCGTGTAGTCACTCTTTTCAAAATAAATATCCAATTACAATGTTTGTAGTTAAAAAAAATATAACTTTTAGCAGTGCAGTGCCGCCCAGCGAAAAAAATAATTAAAATTAGAAGAGAATCTATATCAACGTACCAACAAAGTAGGTACCCAATGTCAAAAGTATTATCGTTATTTTCAAGCTATCTGACAATGCACAATCACAATATAGGTATACGGAGGTTAATAGTCATAATACTTACTCGTAAATAAACATATAAACATTTTGGAATTTTAATGTATCCACGCATTCTCACGCATCATCGTCAAATCAGCCTATAATGTCCACTGCTGAACCATCGATTTCCAAATTGATCGGTTCTGCGCAGCCTGCATCCAATGGCTCCCCGCCACCCTGACCTGTGGTGTCTGTCCATCTAGTGAGAGGCCTTCATACTTTGCGCTTTCCGGTACATACGTGGTTGCTATTCATGTAGAATCAGAACAAGAGAACTAAAGTCACTGACAGGATTAGCAAGTTTAAATGGCAGTGGGTGGGCCATATAGCACGCATAACTGGCGGCCAATGGCGTGTTAATGTTCTAGCCAGAAAAAATACAACAAAATATAACTAAGGTACGTCTTGAAAAACCATACTAATAAATGTCAAAAATAAACGTTAGCTATGGGCGCTATAGCTTTCATCATACAATATTCATACAAGACGGTTCACTGGGGCACCTGTTCATATGTATCACATCCCACCTCCTTAGCTCGGGCCGGGGGCGTTACACCTCACTTAAATTTCCATAGGCATTAATATCTGAAAAAGTTTCGTCTCGGTCTACGTATCGCAATCGAAAAGATGGTTAGGTATCCTCTTTCGCACTAATCGTGCAATTTCTCCCGTGTTATTAAGGGTAAATGGGAATGTTCGCAGGCCGTTGCGTTTCCAAAACGAGTTTCTTATAGACGGTATTGAATTTTTAAACAAATTTTTCGGCCCGCACCTCTACACCGCCCATCCGTGCACCCACTTTATGTTATAGGATTAGAACGTTATTACATCATTAAAGCTTCCTTGAATAATTCTTCCTTTCAGTGTTTTGCTCTTAAGGCTAAAGAATAATATGTTTAGCAGCGCACTCGGGTGTTAAGAATGAATTTGTATGGTGGTTTAATTTTATGGACCACTGATTTGTGTTTATATTTTTATCACGTGGTTTCGCGATTTTATTGGCGTATTAAGAAACTATGTATTTCTCCATATCAGACAAGCAATATATGCATGTCGATCTGGGCCGAATTCCACAGTGAATCCTAAACCAACAGTCGCACAAAGATATAAGCCCAAAAGGCATCCACGATGAATAAGCACTGGAGACACGCAATACACTGTGATCCGACGAGCCTATTTATACAGCAACCTTTGTCCACTAAGCGTCTCAATACTACTATTATTAGAGAATATAATGCAAGATTCATGAGATAACTTTGTATAAAAATAATACAACATCTTTTTTGAAGCTTATAGATTGATAGCTTTGTTAAAAATTAGAACAAGACAATTGTTTATTACTACCATAGGTATACTTATAGGTAATCATTAGGGAAGGGCGTTGTCCAGCAGTGGACGACTTTCAGCTGAAATGATAGGTAACCATCTAACTTTATGCTTAGTAATAATATTATTTCCTAAAATATAATACATAAAGACTAGAAGAGTTTTATAGTGTTATCCCAAGGCGTCGGATAGCTCAGTGTTCAGAGCAATCACCAGGACTGTGAATGTTACGAGTTCAGGTCCCGGCTATGATTTTTTTCCAATCTATAAATACGTCCAGTATATTTTAAGTACATATTTTCTAATCACAAACTTTATAATCCTGTGATTTATTTAAAGTAGGAGACAAAGCTCTCAGAAGACAAGAACTCCGGCGCAATCTCTAAAAAATTACTCTCCTTTTCACCTTAGAATTACAATCAAAGTTTATTTCCTCAAATCAAGATAAGGTTAGTAATGTTTATGTATGTTGTTTAAATACAAAGTAAACCACTTAACAGTCTGTACAAAATAAGCAGGCCATCCGAAAGATGGGGCTTAAAGACAATTTAAAAATGCTACAAAACACAAACGATATTTCCCTAGGGCAGCGTTAATGTTCCGGTGCTGGCGTGGGCCATTCGACCGAATCTCTGGAAATTAAGGCAAGGAAAAAAGTCAATAAATCCAAGAACCAAGCTGGAACAGATAACGAATGTCTCGGGGAGGGTACGACGGCGCCAACGACAATCGCAGTCCCTGTTAATGTGACGGTAAGTCCCCCGCTAGGCGGAAGGGTAAACAAGAACACCAGGGAACTCAGGGTTATTTATTTTCTTTGAACTTTCACTTCTGATTCTACAGATAGGCAGTGTCTAATTTAGGAAAGCGACACGAAGTTCCCTTAGATTATATTACGTCAAAAGTTTGGAAGGTCAGGTAGCGAAACTTTTTATCTATTAGGTACATTTTTCGGAGTAACATTATATCATGTGGTTTGGGATACTTTATCATACATAAGTTTTGTAATTTATACACACTTTTCCAATAGTACTCTGAAAATATTAAAGTAGCTTTCATACATAAAGTTAATGGATAAAATGAAAAAATTAGGATTTAAAGTGTGGATTTAATACTTAACTCTCCAACTTTCTTGTGTAAATTTTAGGTGATAATCAAACCTTTTGAAAGGTAAAACAATTTAGTTTCTTCAATTGAAGGTATTGATTATGTCATTTTGATTATAATCATATTGACCAATATTACAAACATTACTAACTACAGTATAATTTATTAATATGATCATGTTGATATTGTTAGCGCAACATTATTAATTATGCCCTAAGTACGGTTCCAAGTATAAGCTTTTGACCGCAGGTCGTAACAAACTACTAGTGCATAACCAATATATTCTCTTTGGTAACAATAAGTATTTGAACATAGCAAACGTTTTATATATTATGGTTTGTCGTTATTAGAAGCGAAGAACCCAAATCAGATTAGTGTACACTAAGAAAAGGTACTATAGGTAAAGTCGATAAAATATTATGAAGTTATTAGAAATGACTAAAATATTTATAAGACTGATATTGAATGCTGATTGTTAGGTAGTTAAGAAAAGAAAATGCTACCACGCTCATGCTATGTCCTTAATTTGAAATCATCATCATCATCAGTTCAGCCGAGAGACGCCCACTGCTGGGCATAGGCCTCTCCCAAAGATCTCCAGACCGATCGGTTAATTTTAAATGGTGGAAACTTTTTATTTTTATTTTATTGGTAGATCAACAGTTTTCTATTACAAAAATAAGACAAATAAGTAGAAAATAGTAAACCACTTACAGATCCACACTAATACACATCGAAATACAGTAGATAAGTAATGTTGAGCAAACAGAGAAAAATTTAATATTAACTCGATAAAAAAAGCACACACTCAACTAGTTTATAAAGCAGCACAATTATATCACTACAAACTAAGCCAGATAAAACCTTATTTAAGTAAAATCTATTGATTTTTTCTTTTATCAATTAATACATTAAAAGGATATAGTAAATATAGAGTATATCTATAACTAAACAAATTAAGGTTCAAGAAACATATTAATCATCAACCGCCTCACAGAATCAAACCCAGAGTTGAAAATTTCGAATTCAAGCTTATAAGTTGTTGAGACATCTGCCTGCACGCAGCAAGTAAGTATGTGTTTTGCCTAAAGTTGGTGTTTGAACGCGGAACACAAAAAAGTAAGTACCTATCTATTATATTTTCGACCTAAAATTGATACACAAAATTGGATTGACGTTGCATTTATATTGATTAACATTGACTACACGGTTTATATTTTTCTTTAAGAAAAAACTATAAAAAGTACTACTAATTAATTTAACATTATTATAAATGTGTGAATAAAATATATGTACATAGAAAAATATCTAAACTAGATAACTTTCACGTCCTGGGGCAGGGATCGAACCCGCGACCTATCACAATCCGGGTGACTGCTCTAACCCTAAAGCCTAAAGCTACCAATGACACTATACAAACTTCTGAAATTCTATGTAAATATAAAAAGAACGTTAAGCATCTTTAGGCCGGAGTGTTTTGTGCTAGGTGCCGCCATCAGCTTAAAATATCTTGAAATTTATTACCTTGTAAACGTTTTTAGGTTAAGTTAAGTGCTTACATTTACTTTTATACAGAAGAGTCATTTAATTGTTTTCCGTCCCATGTACTGAATAAACAAAATTAGAGCAAGGATTACATTAAAAAATTTAAACAAAATATTATAGAAGCCCGTTGCTCAATCGCGCGGTAGGTCACATAATAATGTAAAAGTAGGAGCGAATTTGAATTTAAGCAAAGCTGCACGGTTGTAGCTCTAATGGCTCAAAAAGATAAAATGACGTAACGTTCCGCGCGTTGAATTCTAATTTAAGTGTTTCAACTCAACATCTCATGAAATATTCTTTACATATTAAACTTTTTATACCGTTTAGTCACCACGTCCAAGTTACATCTCAGGTAGTCCTAAGCAACAGATGGATAGAGCTGATTCAAGAGATAGTGTGAATTGCGCCCACGTTAAAAAAACAGTTTAAAGTAGGATTTTTCCTTGTTCTTTCTAATTGAAAAGAAGAAGAATGGGGTCAAGAATAAATATAACAAAGTTTAATTCTATCTGTAGATCGATAGAATAATATAACCCGGCCGTTAAACGGTTAAAAGTCATTTTAACAATCAAGATTTTTAAAGAGTAGGTAAGGTAGGTACCTACTCTTTAAAAATCTTGTCGTCATAATACTTTTCCTTGCGATTCGTTGTTGTGTTTAGCTGGATAATTATTATTGTTTATTAAAATAATAGTGAAAGTAAAGAAAATTTAACGCCGCCCCACATTTTAGAGACTGCGGCAGCAGTCAGTCTTAATCTACTACCAGTAAAGTCAAGTAAATTATTCGATAAATGTTATCAATACTTTTCAATTATATATTCATTTTCCACGCTGGAAAATGAATAATACCCTTCATTATGTACCAGTTTCATAAACTACTATTATAAAATTTGTTACGATCTCAGTAACCTATAACTGCAAAATCTGAAGTCCCCACTTACAAGTTATAGTAACAATGCTACAAAAGAGGCATCTTCGGAAAGAAAACATCTTGCCCAACTTTTGTCCTTAACAAGCAACGAAGTTAAAAATCTCGACTTTGTTTTCAACAACCCAAAAAACATGTTTTTTATTTACTTGAATTTGAACATTGCAGCTGATTAAAATACTGCTAGAAATAAGATCGAATATTAATTTTAAAAAAATATTTATTGCATATGGGCCTGAACATAATTTTACAAAAGAAATTATCGAAAAATAAACGGGCAGAGTAACACTAGCAGTACTAGCACTGATCTTCATTCGACGGAACCGCAAGCAAAATGGGCGGTCTACTGGCGCGCGGTTACTTATATATATAGCTGCGCCGAGTAGTGGAGGGAGCAGGTTTCTTACGTTGTTAACAATACATATAATACAGAGGTAATATTATGTACAAAGTACAAAGTTATGTCAAAGTCATGTAAAAATAAGCAGTTTTGGAAATAAATTAAAGGCAGACCGACTGGCTGGATCTCAAGGCCGTAGCCAGGGAGGGATTAAGAGGGATTGATCCGTGTACCTATTCGTATCATATAACCATATAACCCTTTATCGAAAGTCCTCTCAGGGGTACATCTTTAAAAGTTAGTGTATGTTTGAAAATAAGGCCTAGTTGCATTCTCCGAGAGCTTCAATAGCACATGTTGGTCGATCTAGTTCAGATTCTCCCAGCCATTTGAGCCGCCACAGTTCTAATTCAGCTTTTTTAAAGTCCCAAATATTATTAATAGAGCTCAAAGCAGTTTACTCGATAATTACGATAATTTTTCTTAATTTTTGATTTTAACATTATTATAAATGTTTGAAAAATTACTTAGTAATTAAAATATAATAAAACCAGAAAAATTTCACGTCCTGAGGCAGGAATCGAACCTGCGACCTTTCGCAATCCGGGCGACTGCTCTGACCACTGAGCCACCCAGGACTTGGGATATCCCTGTGAAATTCTTCTAGTCTATCTGTGTTTGCGTTTATGAGCTAACGTCCACCCTACAATGTCGAAATATTCTATTTCAACATCCGAAACGAGTACTTTTACAAATATCTACGATTCGGTTAAGTTGGGGCAGTGCTTTCAAATATTCTTAATTTTTAATTTTTGATTTCAACATTAACATTTATAATAATAAATGTTTGAAAAATTAGTAATTAAAATATAATAAAACTAGAATAATTTTACGTCCTGAGGCAGGAATCGAACCCGCGATCTTTTGCAATCCGGGCGACTGCTCTGACCACTGAGCCACCCAGGACTTACGATTAATTTGTTATTTGCAACATATAGGCGCAATTAAAATGTTGACAGATGATAAAGTGGCTTTATGATTTTGGAATCTCGACTGAAGCCGATCAATGAAATCATCCAAAAGTGGAAGCAAGCCCAATATTTGTTCACCCACTAACCAACCCGCATTAGGCCACCGTGGTGGTGTTATGCCCAACTTCTCACGTGTTTCTTGCATGTAGGAAGGCTTGTGCCCAGCAGTGGGTCGTATGTAGGGTGGTGATTGAACATTTGTTCACGAGTCATTGGATTTTCATATCAGTTTGTATGTTTATTTAGTACTAGTGGCTACCTGCGACTCCGCCGGCTGAATGTCGGTTATCGCGCCAAAACGAATCTGTGTCTTTTCCTAGGATGCAATTTATCTCCACGAGAAATTTCATCTGAATCTGTTTAGCGCTGTAGGAGTGAAACGAAGATAACAA
The DNA here is from genome assembly GCA_947347705.1 of Nymphula nitidulata. Taxonomy (NCBI): domain Eukaryota; kingdom Metazoa; phylum Arthropoda; class Insecta; order Lepidoptera; family Crambidae; genus Nymphula; species Nymphula nitidulata. The sequence continues at coordinate 9,645,204 of OX374626.1, read as the reverse complement.
AGAGAGAGTTACATCTGTGTGCATTTATAATATTAGTATAGATGTCTTTAAACAAAATGAACAGACAGTTATACTTAATTACATATTAACGGTGAAACTTACAGATACAGTTTGTCCGCGCGGTAAACGCACCGCGCAATCTACTAGAAGTTGGTCAACTAATCCAAGTTTTCCTTTACGGGCTAATGAGACGAGTTTGATTCGAATTCCCGGCGCTCCGGGAAAACAGCCATCCGCTTTGAATGGCTCTAGACCACTACTCAGCAGAGTAAATGAAAATACACTTTTTATTACGAACACTAACAAACCTATTACCAAATTATGTACTAACGTTATTGGATAAAATTTACTATACTAACCGAATCTTAGGTTTTTGTAAAAATACTCGTTTTGGATGTTAAAATAGAACATTTCTACATTGTAGGGTAGCTTATAACGCAAATACTAGAACTAAACGCAACGTTATCCCAAGTCCTGGGTAGCTCAGATATTTTTAAGAACAAACCATACCCCATAGCCGCAAAATGAAGATGTTGAATTTATGCATCCTACCCATTTTTAACATACGGAAGCCAGACATGGGCCACTACTCTAAAACAGCTAAGCAAGCTTGTGATATGTCAAAGATCTATGGAGAGTAGTATATTGGGACAAGAGCACAAAACCTACGACATAAACTAATCGGCATAGGAGTGAAACGGAAATGGGTAGCCTGGGTAGGACATATGATTAGGGAACAGATAGAGAAATGGACCAAAATTGTAACAGAATGGACACTTGGATTTAAGACAAGTAGGATAAGAGGGAGACAACTAAAACGCAGGTCCGCAGGTATCTCTCCCGGGCTACTGTAGTCCATGCTAGAGAGATACTGTTGGAGCAAATCGGAGGAGGCCTTTCTGTCTAAAGGACACACCATGGATAACTAAGGCTAATTAGTCTTATTGAATTGTGAAGCGGTAACAAGAGTCCATATGCGAAGACAGCTAGTGCAGTTTGACACACACTGTTCTATTGTTACAATTAAAAATAAAGAAAGAAAATGATGAAAAAATATATTGCTCCAGGCGGGAATCGAACCCGCGTCTCCTGATTACCGGCCAGACGCGATATCCACTACACCACCGGAGTTGTAGGTACAACCTACAAATTTCTTCACCGCTTTCTTTCCTTTTCCAACGTTTTTATAGCAACGTTTTTCTCACCACTCATTGAAGTTAACACCTCTGATGATCCGAAAGAATATTTTTAAAAATATTTTTAAAATTCCAGTTAAGGTGAGAAAGCTATTTTAATCACATTTTAATGTTTTTTTGATGCGTTTAAACGCCTACTTTATTGTAACAATTACAAATAAAGGAAGAAAGTAAAAGTAAAAGTAAAAAGTAAAAGAAAAGAAAGAAAATAAAAAAAGATGAAAAAATATTTTGCTCCAGGCGGGATTCGAACCCGCATCTCCTTACACACTGTTCTAGCCACCTCCACCTTCCCGGTCCATAAATTGTCTTTTCATGCCTCTTTTAAAGAAACCCATGTTATGGGAAAGAGGGGCCACATGTGCTAGCAAAGAATTCCAAGTTTTGGAAGTCCAAAAAGAAACAAGTCACTAAACTTTTTTGTCAGAGATGTTCATGTGGAGACAGTTAATTGATGACTCCGAAGACCGGGATGCGTGCTCCTGAGTAAGAAGGCGGAAGGTGGGATAAGGTCGAAAAGCTCCTCAGAACACTCTCCATGATAAAGCCGATAAAAGGGGCCAAGCGATGCAATGTCACGACGGTAAAGACTCTAGGCTGTTCGTTCGCGCCGAAAGGCAGCTTATTCTATTCTTTCTTATGATATAATCTATCTCCATGCCAAATTTCATATAAAATGGTTCAGCGGCTTAAGAGTGAAAACGTAGCAGACAGACTGACAGTTATTTTTGCATTTATAATATACACCTTTAGATATATTGTTTCATCATACTTGAGATAATGTATTAGACAAGCCTCAATAAATTAAAGTGTAGGTTTCTTCTATGCAAAAACCGCTCATAACAAAGCTACAATATTTTAGTACAAATGCGTAGTAAATTTATGCTTTTATTTATGTAATTTTTTTTACCTATGATACACCTAGGTGGACCATGGGAGTTTTATTTCCCGTGGTCCACTCAGGTGTACCATGGGAATAACATCTCTCGTGGTCCACCTAGGTGAACAACGCGGGTAGACCACTGGCAATAAAGGAATATACGGTATAACTAACCGTTAAAATTCTATTAACATTGTGTTGAAAATAATGAAGTATAATCCGCTTTTGGTAGAGTCTTTGAGAATGAGTTCTTTGACACAAAATGATGATTCCTAGAAAAAACATCACAGATAATTCAAGATTGGACTCCATATTTTTCTTTGTTACAAACCTTATTTAAATAACAAAAAGAATGTGCTTATTTTGTACGTTTTCTTATAAACAGTAGAGATTCTCGCCGGGCTTATTGGTCTGCACATAGACAAACAAAGCGTTTGGCCTCCGTAATGGAAATTACATACCCCCGAGGTCGGAAATCAAATTGACAGAAGAGGTTAAACAAACGATGCGGTCAGGAGCCGAGACCGTAGTCCGTCGAATATTAATCGCTCGGTAAATGCGCTTTTATTTGTTTTTCCCTTCCCTCGTTGGCTTATCTACGAACTCTTAACGATGGATCAACTTAACACTCTGCCATTCACGCTTTGATAATTTAAAATACTAAAAGGAAATAAAATGGTAGTTATCAATTATTATCTTTCAACACCACATATGACCACCACACCTGTTTCCACTTTTCGTCCCTTACTAGCCCGCCAGTGACTCAGCATTAATATATCAGATATGTTAGTGATCCTCAAATTGAACTATTAGCAAACAACACTGTATCCTGTCCAAAATCCTGCAAAATGCCTACTGGCATGAAGTCTGCCAAATAGTATCATATCATGTACATTAACAGTATAAATAAATAAATAGCTGGTGTGATTTCTAAAAATAATGTTTAAAGTTGAATAATCAACGCGTTTTTGAATAGAAACACTGATAAATAATGACAAGAATTTATTAGATAGGTGTTTACAAACTCGTTTATAAAACAATATTCTTTTGCTAGATCTTCAAACCTAAAACATAAAATTATATGTCCATACCCAGATATCTAATTGCCATAAACATTTATCTTACTACTGCTTGCAATGGAGTAATCGGTACTGCTCTCTACTTCGGGTATAAAAGCCAGATTAATAACATTGTCTTGCAAAAACTTTTTGCAATATGGAATTAACTGTAATTCAAATAATATTAAGTTATGGGTAAACTAGAAATACTTAAATTTCTGGAACTTGTCATTGACATAACAATATACTTACCATCAAATGATGTTCCTTCACTGCTTTATTGATTCTTTTAATTTCATTTTTAACATGAGAGTTATCTTTATAGCATTCATTCACAGTCCATGAATCTCCACAAAATACTAAAGGTAAAACGTAAGGATACCCTGTGTATGGTAAGAATGATTTATTAGTTCATTGAATAATGTTTTAATTTAATTATGATTGTATAAGAGGCGTGAAAAGGCAACTTATGGGCCGGCAAGGTGGATGCGGCTAGAACAGTGTGTTTCAAGCTGCACTAACTGTCTCCGCATATGGACTCTTCTTACCGCTTTATGTCAGGTGGTGTGTTGGATCATTTGCCGTGCTTTGTGTGAAAAAAATGTGATACCTTTGATTGTTCCCACTGAACCGTCACTTATAACGCCCAGATTACAATTAAACTTTTTTCCACTTTCAGCATTCCGAGAAGCCCAAGCTAATTTCAAAGCATTCGAAATATACTCCGCTCTGAAGATACATCCGTATGGGTTCTTTGAAGTCACTGAAATAATCTTTGAAACATAAAAGTATAGGGTACGGTCATCATTACATTTTAGATAAATTTACAGATTTTTTTTGTAAGAATGACAATCCCACCTTTCCAATAAACTCCTTTTTCATCCATGATGGACTGAATTGAGTGTGATCATTTTCATAAGACCGCATTAAATCTTTACTAATCATATCCCAATCACATTTTGATGACTCATTAACTTGATCATTGACTATTATAGGCTTCTCTATTTCTACATGAAAAACTCTATCATTAGCCGCCCAAACAAAAAAATCATTGATTACATTACATGGAACCTAAAAAATAGAGCTAAATTATTAATTATTTGTGTAATTAATTCTTTCAAGAACAAAAACCAACTATATCTTCACTTTACTTTTAAGTAATCTGCTAGAACTGTCTTCGCAATGTTAGGTATAACAGATGGACAAAAAAATAAATCCAAAGGAAGATCTTTTGATAATGATTTCAAAATATCCATTGCCGCTAGTCCGTCTTCCATGATGATCGGTTTTATTGGTTTTATTTCAGGTTTTTTTTGTTTTTGGTTAACTTCCTCTTCAACAGACTGTTTTTCGGGAGAAACAATAGATAGATTGTTGGCCACTTTAATCATCAAATATAATGCATCAAACTGATCTTCTTTATCTATATTATTAAAGTCTATCTTGTTAGGATCAGGAAAATTGGACATAAAACAAAAGACGTCAGCATCTGAAATACTTAAAACAAAACAATGATTTAACCGCCTCTGTGGTCTACCGGTTGAGACCACCTGCCTCAGATCTAGAGGTCCGGGGTTCGATTCCCGTGGGGGCAAAAATTTTCTGCTAGGTTTGGTTGGTGGTAGGGCTTTTCTTAGTCCGCCTGGCTAGCTACCACCATCTTACCTAAGTCTGTCGCCATAGCAATAATGTTTACCGCATTGTTGTGTTCCGGCAGTTAGAGGTAAAATAGCCAGTTCCTTTGTGGTTGAGGAATCCGGGTGAAGCTCGCTTCCATCGTCTGCCATATCTTCACTTACGATCAGGTGAGATGAAGGTCAAGTGTTAAACCCCGTTAAGATAAAAATAAATAAATGATTATATTGTCATAGATCAACTCTACAGGAAATAGAGTACTTACAATTCAATAGAAATATTGAGTAGGTAATGAACCTTTTTTAAATACAACTAGATGGCAAACGAGCCGATGATTCACCTGGTGGTAAAGCTACAGTCACCTATAGACCTGCAATAACATGAAAAATGCAGCACTTGGTGATGCAGGTGCGCTGTCATCATGAGGCCTCAGATGAAATGCCTTCTATGCCCAGTAATTACACTTACTTTCCCCTTCAATCCGAAACACAGCGAATTGTTTCACGGCCGAAATAAATAAGGTACCTACCCAAATGACCCTTCATAATTGGGCCTGCCACCTAGTAAAACCTTTAACCTCTAAAGTTAACAGTATATTTGGCCTTTCTACTTTTCGACGTTATCTCATCTTTTCCTACTTAGTCAGGAGCACGAGTGGCGGTCTTCTGAGTTATCAACTCACTGACTCCACCTCAACATCACGCACAAAGAAATTTAGTACCTCATTTCTTTGTCGTACTTCCAGAACTTGGAATTCTTTGCCAGCACATGTGTTCCCTACTTCATATAACATGAGGGCCTTCAAGAGAGGCGTGAAAATAAACCTTTTGGGCCGGCAAGAACTGCACTAGCTGTCTTCGATTAGACTTTCCTTACCGCTTCACATCAAGTGGTGTTGAGTCGATTGCCGTGCTTTGTTAAAAAAAAGCAACATTTTTTACAATAAGGGGGCAAAGAAGCAAACGGCCCATTTAGTGGTAAGAGTTTACCAGAGGTATATATAAGCGTATACCTATAGGTATTCTGTAGGTGTTTGTATTGTATGTATCGCTGCCGTCTAGCTACATTAGCCACTGAACTGAACTCCTATTGAACACCGGCATCCAATAAAATGGCTGAAGGACAACTAGTCAAGTCATTGAGCGCAACGCCTAACCAGATGGCTGAACGTCATATCAGCCTTCTAACACCTAACTACTCACGTGTTGCTTGTTGCCAACCTTCTAAAAGTCAAAAAGTAACGTTAAAGTTACTTTTTGACTCTGAACACAACGCTTTCTCGCTACGCTGTGGCAATCTTACTCACCCCGACACAGATGCTCTACAATATAAGGTACAAGATAGTGCTATTGGTGCTATCTCGGATTTTCTCTATAGAGATGCTTCCCCATTGGTATTTTTAGGTGCGCTCAAATATACATTCAGTCAAAAAAGTATCGGGAATGGATGATTGGTTTATGGTTCCAAATTCAATGTTTTGTTAATTTTGTTGTTGTTAGATTGGCACAACTGTTTTCCATTTTGGCGCGGAGTTTGAGTTGCATCTGTTATTTATATTAAATACAGTGCTGTATTTAGTGATATCATATCTAGTGTGTATTGCGAATTTCACAATGGACAAAACATTGAACAAAGACTTTGTCTTAAATTTTGCATTGCCAATGGACTTTCGTGTTCGGAGTCACTGAAAATGTTACAGAAGGCTTACGGTGAACCGACTTTATCAAAAACACGTGCTTATGAGTGGCACAAAGCGTACAAAAGCGGTCGAGATGTAATAGAAGATTTGTCTCGCTCTGGTAGGTCATCAACGTCTGCAACTGAAGTTAACATCGCAAAAGTGAGGGAAATAGTGACTTAAAATCCTCATTCAACTTTGAGAGAGATAACTGGCGAATTTTCTGTATATCACGAGTCGATCCGTATCATTTTAAATAATCACTTGGGTATGAAACATGTTGCCGCTCGGCTAGTCCCAAAAGACCTGAATTTTATCCAAAAACTCAATCGCATGAGAGTCGCTGAGGATATGCTAGACCGAGTCAATTCTGACCCAATATTTATGAAACGGCATTAGCGCACAAATGGAAGTCCGGGTTCTCACTTAGCCAGTTAAGATGAGTAATTAATCAAGAAACCAACATTGTAAACAATGAAAACTATGTGAAAAATTTAGAAATAAAAAAAATAAAAAAATTATGAAACGCGTTGTTACTGGTGACGAGACGTTGGTTTACGAGTTTGACATGCAAACTAGTCAACAAGCTTCGGAGTGGCGCCTTCCAACTGAACCGAAACCGAAAAAACCACGCCAAAGTCGATCAAAAGTCAAAGTCATGTTGACTGTTTTCTTTGACTCTCGCGGTGTTGTGCACTTGGAATTCTTGCCGGAAGGTCAAACGGTAAATGAAGAATATTATTTTAGCGCTATGCCGCGTTTAAGAACGAAAATTCGATGAAAAAGGCCAGATTTGTGGAAAGAAAATTCTTGGATTTTGCACCACGATAATATGCCTTCGCACAAGGCCATCATTGTGAACGAATTTTTGATCAAACATTCAACAAATATCATCGAGCAACCACCATATTCACCAGATATGCCTCCAGCCGACTTCTTTCTTCTTGGCACCCGTTTTCAATCGGTAGAAGACATAAAGGAGAATTCGCGGCGAGAACTGAACTCGATTCCGGAAACAGCGTTTTAAAAATGTTTTGATGATTGGATTATTCGTTGGCAAGTGAATCGTTTCTGAAGGAGCATACTTTTAAAGTGATAAAATAAATTTGGATGAATAACTAACATATTGTGTATTATTTATCTTTTCCCGGTACTTTCTTGACAGAAAATTAGTTTGAGCAAACATATTACATGTTTGCTCAAACTAATTTTCGACTTTCTTAAAATATTTTAAAGGACGTTGACTGGCTAGTAATAACGAAGGTACTTCGCAAAATACGAGAAATTACGAATACAAGGATGATGTTTGAGGTTGTCTGGGAAACTACCAACAGATTTTTCCCAGATTTCGGCCGTAAACAAATTTGCTGTGTTTCGGATTGAAGTCATTCCTTCTAAGTCCTCAGGACGACACCACAACTGAAAGAAAGAAAGAAAGAAAAAATGTTTATTTAGTGCAAATATGACAAAATACAAAAATAAAATAAAACAGGAATGAGATAAGACATAATAAATTAATTACACATCTGCAACTAAAATGGTTACCACTCAGCTTAATGTCACGCCACCAATGAGGAGCCATGACGCTGGTTTTCAGTGGCACCATAGTGGTAGTGGACAAATAGCACCACCATCCCATAAAATTATACAGTTGGCTAATAATAATATATATCTGCTATATCTACTTTTAAACATAGAGTTGACAAAAATAACAAAACATGAAAACAGTTACAATCAAAACATGACATGTAAAACTTTACAAAAGCATTGGTGTGTAGTGTAAACTGGTGTAGTGTGGTAAAACAGTGTATGTAAATAAATAAAACATAAAGGAAATAAACTAGACAAGAATGATAAAATAGAATAAGAAAATAGAACAGCCGCTTAAAATTTTGATACTTGTTCTTGATACAGAAACTTTGAAAGCATATTTTTGAAAGAGTACAAAGATTTCGCGCACCTTACTGGTGGCGGGAGGTTATTCCAACACTTCGTGGCAGCATAACGAAAACTGCCACGAAAAGCAGCTGTTCTACATTTTGGGAATAAAAGGCGTGGAGCTATTCTCAGTTGACGCTCCGGGAACCTCAGTTTATCATACAAATATACTGGCGTCTTCCTGTTTATGATACCGAAGAGTAGTGATGCAAGATGTAATTTACGTCGAGCAGACATATTCAATAATTTGTTGCGATTCAAAAAGGGAGTGATATGAGATCGACGAGGAACTGGGAAACAGAAACGTGCACAAGCATTTTGTATGCGCTGTATCATTTTCTTGGTACGTTCCAACAGACATCCCCCAAACACGGTATCAGCGTAATTGAGCTTTGATAGGACTAGTGTTTCACACAACTTTACACGCATGTCTACACTCAAGCAGTCGCGGACACCGTAAAGGACCTTTAGCCTGTAGAAACAGTTTCGCATTATTTCCAAAATGTGACTCTCGAACTGTAACTTTTCATCCATCAGAAGACCCAAGTTTCGCACTTGCGAGACCTGTTTTAGACGACTACCCATTACAGAAACTTGTGGGTCCCTAGCAGAAATATCCTTGACTACTGTTTTCGAACCTAACAGCATGTATTTGGACTTCTCAGAATTTAAAACTAAGTTGTTATGGTTGCACCAATTGAATATATGTTTTAAATCATTATTAAGTTTTTCAACAGCTGTTTCAGTGTCAATAGGTTTAAATGAAATGTACAATTGCAGATCAACTGCAATACCAACTGAAAATTTCTTTGTTGTTGCAGGCGTCTTTATGCGACGGTACCCACTTACCACCAGGTGGGCCGTAAGCTTGCTTGTCATCTAGTTTTATAAAAAATATATATCCTAAGAAATACAGATAAAGAAATTAACGATGAAAAAAATGTATGCTTCAGGCGGGAATCGAACACCGCGTCTTCTGCCCCCTTATTCACAACTATCGGAAAGGAATCGAATTTCGGAATCTCTATACTTGTCACTTTTTATCACGGTGCGTCAAAGCGAGACGGCATGTGACTTTTCGAATCGTATCCGTGATCCCACAGTTACTGAATAAGGGGGCTGGGGTCCGGCCAACGGAGCACTAGGCGTATAAAGTAGGCGTTATAAAAATGTAAATATATAAATCCTGTATGTTTTATCACTGCACTTATGCTACATATCCTCAAAATAAATAAAAATCCAATTATTTTAATATTAAGAATGGAGCAAACCTGAGTAAATCTGAAGATACTATAATCTTGTTATAACAAGAAAAAGCGCATCCGATTAATTCTAGTTTTAGAATTTCCGCTGCAGGCTTTTCATTGGAATAAACCAGTAGAATCAAGTCAATTAACTGAGTATCTCTAAAAACTTTTCCCGATAACATTTTCACAATACACATTTGCCCAGCCGGTGTAAGGGGATTAACAACAAGAACTTTCAAAGGTGTAAATATTGGTTTTGTTTGGAAGTTCATTTCTTTCTTTTTTTATGAAAATTATAACAATCACTTCTGCACGATCTTATTCTGTCTTTCTAGCCACTTTGTCAGTTATATTAGAGCTAACATAACTAACTAAATTATAAAGAATGACATTTTTGAAATAGAATCGTATTGACTTATTTTATTTTCGTGTGTAATTTTGCTACTGTTTCTTAATTTCGTGTCCCACTGGCCCACCGCTGGTGCAAACAATCTTACCGTTAGAACACAATTCACACAATCAACACAACACATAGACAGATAAATAATTTTAAATTATGACTTGACATCACATCTTAATTTGTCATGTTTTGACAGACATTGATTTATTTTTCCAATAAGTACTACATAGCTCCCGTACCGACCGGACCTACCTTTACATGGTACCCGCGCATCGACCACGATTAAAATCTTTAAGTATTTTAATTTTACAAACGTTCATTTTATCAAACGATCCAAATTTAATTTACAGTTGATTATTCATGTTGTCGAAGCAGGATGCAAGAAAGCTGCGGTCACAGCAGTGAGTTGGACATCGCCATATCCGCCGCTGCATACGCCGTGTCCTCCGCTGCAGACTACGCGGCAGCCGGAGCGCCATAAGCCGCTATTCCGTATGCCCCGCTCCATCATAAACGAAACTTCTTGTTACCCTAAGTTTGTTTTTACGTGTCAAATGCGGCGAACAGCCACGCGCGCTGCCTCTCCATAAACGGAGAAAACACTTGACGCCTCGCAGGCCGCTCTGCGCACCGTGCCGCGTCTCCTTGGACGTAACCTATGTCCTTTTTTAGAGTCTCAATCTTTCTACATTGTGTAGTCTTTCTACATTGTGTAGTTGGACGTTACCCGTTAGTTTAACTCGTCAAACAGAAAACTAGAAGAAACTAATTTGGTAGCTCCGTGACGCTAGTATTTAGTTTGTGGCTCCGTGCCCAAACGGGTTTTTTTGGTCTAAACATTTTTCGATGATAGTCTCAATAGTTTACGTAAACTAAACGATAAGACTACTTACGTTAAGACTGTGTACGTACACAGTCTTATTACGGCGATAGTCAAAATCAACGCCTATTACGGGGGTAACTTTACCTTCGTGTTTAAGATAGGATAAGTCTGGGTAGGGGGTTTGCTTTAAAGTACTGGCTAATATGGTCACTTTCTCATAGGTATTTCAAACAGTGCAAGAGATGTGCAATAAATGATAGATACCTGTGTTATATACTATTCTAGAGAGCTTATAGACATGCGTTACACCTGTTCTGGATAAATGGAATAATAAGAGACCGTTTTAAACCTATAAAAGAGGTTCTTTAACATCGTCCGGGCCGTTGCGGTGCGAAGACATCGCAATTATTAATCATATTCGTCATAAAAATGTCTGGGAATATTTACCCCACGACCACGACGTGTCCTTTTCGGTTCATGTTTGTCTTTATTGTCAAATTCAGAAAACTCGTTAGAACCAGTAATTTCGGTATTTGATTCAGTAAGTTCGTTAGTAGCGTTATCAAGTTCATTTGGTAAAGTTATTTCAAGAGGATGGAGTTTTTGGACTGGTCTAACCATTTCACCACTCGCGGTCTTTACTCTTGCCACTTTACCAACGCCATGCACTCCGTCAAAATCTCATTTTTAAACAACACTAAAGTCGCCAAATACTCGTTACGAAAACATTGCCTCAAATCCTCTCTTAATTTTTGCAAATATTTCAAACGAATATTCAAACCCATAGAATCAACTTGATGTAGATCAGAAACCTCACTCCAAGACAATTGCTGGATGAACATAGCAGGAGTCAACGGTTTTAGATTCTCATTGTCACCCGAGACATATGTCAGCAGGCTTTAGCTTCGACATCTTACAGTACCGTTTCAAACTCGACATCTTACAGTACCGTTTCAAACTCGACATAATCGAGTGAAGCACTGCCAAGTATCCGCTGGAGCATGCATTTTACGATGGCCACCAATCACTCCATCAGGGAGCATTGGCGTAGCTAGAGATTTTCCAAGGGGGGGCCATGGCCCCAGCAATGTTTTTTTTGTACTACTAAGGTGGCAATCAAGCATATGGCACACCTGATGGTAAGTGGTTACCGTAGCCTATGGACGCTTGCAACACCAGGGGTATCACGCCCCGTTATGCAAACAATAGAACACACACAAGGAGGTAAAATCTCGCCTTAGGCTTAAAAGTTCAATGCTGCTTGTGATCTCAGGATCGTATGCCCCCCCCCCCCCCCCCCTAGCTACGCCTATGACCAGGTGGTATAAACCGCCACTTAATTTTGTGCGTAGCCGATTGTAGCCGTAGCGTAGCCTGTTGACAATGATGCTGTCGAGATGCACTGCTCGATATATAGCACTGGTAAAAAGTACGAATCAGCACTTCTCGCCAGATCAGATCATAAGATCATAGCTGGTACTATGATCTTATGATCTGGCGAGAAGGCGAGAAGTGCTGGTCAATGCCACCTCGAATGCGTTCCCGGTCTTTACTCGATTTAGGGGATGTCTTACAAGCGGAGGCTGGCAGGACTTTACTCGTAACCGTTTGCACCTTATGCAGCTATTCATCATCCTCTTCGCTAGTCTCCTACATTCAACGATACAAACAATTTCTCTGATATTTGCGATCAAAGTTTGAACGATACCTATTTATCTCTTCTAGTAACCGTTGAACTATAATTTCATCTCCAGGTAAAATAGTATGGTTTGTGTAGGCCATAAGTTCTTCATTTTGCTCCAACTTTGTATTAAACCGCCAAACTCCAGTCTCATCCTTAAACATCAGCAACTTTCTTTTTCTCTAAAAGTCTTGCATAATATTTCCCTTGTACAAGTTTTACTAAAACCTTTTTAGCCCGTTCTATTTCGTCTTAGGCTAATTCTAAACAACAAGGTTGAGACCCTTTTTAACCATTACATCCAACTGGGTTCCTTCTATCTGGCAGAATTTTGTTGTTCCGAATTTTATTTGGCATAATTTTCTTTAAACAAATATGTTCAATGCATAAAAATCATTTAGTATAATTATCATTTGGTCGAATGTTTATATGTCCGAATTCCCAATTTACGATGCAGATACTTTTAAGATTGCAGATTTTCACTAAGCATAATTTCATTTAGCAAAATTTCATTACGCATAATTTCGTTAAGCATAACTCTTATTTAGTGCGACGATTACTCGGTATAATTTCACTTGGCATACTACGATGGTGGCAGATTATGCTACATTAGTGACAGAAACGAATCGCTGCAAATCCGACTCCACGTAGTCTTGTCTGCCCTACCCCTAGAGTGTAATTCAAGCCCGCTTAGGCGCGGAGGGGTGAGGCGGCCCGCGAGCTGAGGAGCTGGTGGTTTTGGCGACCACCGCCACGGCTGAGGCTGGCCGGCGTGACCGGCCAGCAAGCCGAAGCTGCTGTGGTGGGCGAAAACCATCTGCGACGATAAGGTCGCGTGGGACCGCCTGCCGGAGCCTCGCAGCGCCGGAGCCGTGACAGAAACCTTGCTTGCTGCATGCTTGCTTGCATGCTGCATGCTTGCTTGCATGCTGACTGTTACTTGCATACTGCATGCCCTGCATAGTGGATGCTAGTATTGCTTCTGAATATTGACTTTCTGCGATATGATGGTTCTGCCTCTTAATATTATGGATATCAAATTTATGCATAAAGATGATTCTGAATATAAACTTTCTGCGATATGATATTTATGCCTCTTAATTATTATGGATATTAAATATATGCCTAAAGATGATTCTGACTTATAAAATTATGGGTTTTGAATATATGATTAACCAACCAGTTATAACCTAATTCAAATATACCTTAGAACTTAAAGATATTAGATAGATTATTTATTTAAAATTATTAAATTATTTATTTTGCACATAACAAATATTTATTTGTTTATTTTATTATTATTTTTTTATATTCATCAGTCCAATGAAGAAGGTAGCAAACAAACCACTTGTAGCCCAAGCACTGCCTGCCGATATTTTAAAAGCCCTTGGCGAATCTAAAAGTTAGACCATAGAGTAGATTGAATATGCTGAGAGTTAGACTTAGTTAGGCATCGATGCAAAAATGATAGAAAATATTGATATTCCGGAAAAATTTGGGATATCTTAAAGCTCTAATTATTAATTAATTAAGATATATTAATAATGCTAATTTTTGTTTTTCAGAAAAACAGTTACTCGATTAACATAAGATTTTTCATACAGGCTGGTGCCGTCAGTACGACAATAAATTAAATGGTTTGCCACTTTCAAAAACATCTTATTCATTATATAATTTCAGGACATTTCTATGAAATAATGCAGAAGTTATAGTTAAGATTACCAAAGATTATATTATTTCATATGGTGAGAAAGACGATGAAAACTTTTTCGTGGCTATCCACCTTATCAAGTAGCATCATATGGAAACTGTCATCATATGTTTCGTGTCAAATACTCCCAAGATGCATTAAAATGTGTAACACCAGCAATTCAATGCAATAAAAGAAGAAATAAAGAAATGCGAAAAACATGGCTGTATGGGCAATAGTTCCCTTTGCCTTCCTTTTATAGTGAGAATCGAACAAAAAAAACTAAAAAAAATGACTTTGACGTATGTATGACAGCTACTAATTTATCTGATCGGTGGTTTGACAACTTTGACATAAATGTTGTGACTTGTTCGTAAAGCATTTATTTACATAATTTGTTGATAGACCAATGTTAATTTAATGTGATATTTTAGAGTATTTGTGATGGCATCGTCCAAAGATAGAGAGACAGAAGTGTCACCAGCGACTTCTACTACATCCGTGAAATCTCAGTTTTTCGATAGATCTCCATCCGTATCGTCTACAAAAGACGACAAATGGCCGGAACTTTTAATATCTAGACCTGATAATTCTTATTTTTACAGCACAAAAAGTAAGTACATGACTTATGTATCTTTAAAATTATTCTTGTCTGCTAAATTTGATGTTCAGTATTAAAATATTAAACCATTTCATATCTGCTTTCAGCTTATCCAATCCACTAAAAACCTTGAAATCAACTAATAACAAACACCTACTCAATATCACATAATTGATGTTAAATATATTTTCATTTACTTCCGTCGTAACCAGTAGTGTACTTCTCTTTACCATTTCATCACTACTTTATTTAATTACACTTGTGATGTGAGTGCATTCTGAGTATTTCACTGCATAAGTTGCCTTGCCCTGATCCTTTCAATATTATTCATGGTTGAAATAAAACCATAGCCTCAAATTTAATGTGAGTTAAATGAATACAGATCATTTAACTCACATTAAATTTTATTTGAATAATGTTGTATACCCAGCCTTTCCATTAGATTACTGTGATCATTGCCACTGGGAGACACCCCACATTGGTGGTCTTCCCCTTGTGACCACTACCACTATGTTGGAGGTAAAATAATAATGTTACATCATATTAAATTTAAATGTGGTTTCACATTTCCTCAATAGTTATAGATAAAATTAGAATGTCCAGTTGTTTTCTGTTAACTATAGTTTTGGGGCAGACTCAAAACTTTGTTGGTATACTGGTGGAGTGCATCATTTGGTTTAAGGTTACAACTGTAGCAATTTATTTATGTGTGAAATAATAAATAATAGTTTCACTTTTTCTAAATTTTTTTTTTTATTGAAATAAGATTAAAATGGCTTAATTCCTTATAAAATAATAATAATACCTTAAAAATATGACAGCAAAAAAAAATATAATTAACACAAAAATTACAATCATTTGTATTTTGATTTTAGACCTTTTTAAAATTGGGAAAGAAAGTGGTATGAAAACTACATATATCTTAGTAATCTTTACATGGTTTATTTTTCTTTATAAACAAAATTGAACATTTGTATGTTTGTCTTCTTTGCATTTATAAACTATTCATCTGAATGTGATGAAACACTGGAAAGCTGTTTTACTAGTTCTTTGCAAATGTTCCTGGATTATAAAACCAAACAGTTTTCTCTTTACAGATATTGCAAAGCATGCCAGGCGCAGCTAGTATTCATAATATAGACACACATATGACGACCGGCTGGTTGAGCGGTCTGTACCCCTTGCTATGCAGGCTACTCGGTCAAGAGGTCCCGGGTTCGAATCCCGGTAGGAGCAAATGTTTGTATGATGAGTACGAGCATTTGTTTACGAGTCATGGATGTTAATATGTTTATTTAGTGTATTTCCAATATTTATATACATATTATTATCAATATTTATCGGTTATCTAGTATAATTATAGCATAATTCTGCTTTAAATATGGTCATATTGTGTATCTGATCCTGTTTTGAATATTTTTACATGTTGGTTACTTAGTAGGTAGTAGGTACACTATAGGTATAATATCACAATCAATCGGTCAGTTGTTTAACAAACGATTGGTTGTTAAACGATAGCCTAGCCTGTATAGTAAGGGATACCCCTTACTATACAGCCTACTCAGCCAGGTGTCCCAGGTTCGAATCCTAGTATGGGCAGACGTTTTTATGATGAGCATGTATATGCATTTGTTCACGAGTCTGAATGTTTGTAGGTGTATTTAGTACATTTCCAATATTTATATACATATATTATTATCAATAAGATAAGATAGATAAGATATTTATTTATTTCCCTCTTCACAATAGGATCTTATGAATTATGATTGCTTAAGATAATCACAATTGATCTTAGGATTGATCCCAAAGTGAGAGCGGCTGGTGCCTGAGATAGGTTTAAGAAAAAAAACCTGTGTTACAGGTCACCAGTCAATATTTCTCCATATATCTATTCTAACCTAACCTATTATCAAAGTCAGCATTATTAAGAGTATATGAAAGTATGTAATATAAGTGTATGAAAAAATACAAAAAAAAAATCAATTTACTCATAGAAAATAATAATAAATCAACCCAATGGTATAATTTCAATAGTTATGTTATATTACTAATCTAGTCCACCTACAAAACACAATGTAATTAAATACTAGGTCTATTATGCTTTTCTGTTAGCATACTTAGAAAAAGCTTCCTAAACATTCCCCCAGATGGCAGCGTCCGGTGCGCGGTATTGATTTCCCCACCCTCGCAAGTACACTATTACAGAGAGAAATCAATATTTTGACTCGAACTTACGGTAAAAGCTCTCCAATCCTAAATCATACGGAAAACTACAATTGCGAGCTACAATAACGTATCTACTTCAAGAACTTTATTTACGCGGCGCCAATAATGAATTAATAAAGTTCGCCAAACAGTGTTTAATAGAAACTGCGGTACAATTTGTCTTGTGCGCGTGTTTATTTGCAATGCGTACAGGGAAGTAATCAAGATTTCCGCGAGTGTGTCTGCTTTTACGCTTGATAGTTTATTTGCTGCTTTATTATGCGCACTCTTACCGCGGTTCATGGGGTAGACCCCTTACCAGAACTAGGTGTTCCATCGGGCATCCATCAAGACGGAAACCCCGACGCCGATATGGCCGGGGCGCAGGACACCATTTATCTTTGTAACTTCCGCGTATCGGTGGATGGAGAGTGGCTCTGTTTGAAAGAACTGCATGACATGGAAATGCAGGATTCCTACACTCGCCCCTCCGATAACGGGGCTATTACCTCACCTGATGATCCAATGCATTCTCTAATGGGTAATATCTAATGTAGTCTTAAAATTTGTCGTTTTTTAAGAAACTACTCGAAATAAAGCAATAGTTTACGGAATAAACGTAACATAATGTTTGTTTGATTGTAGCACGAGACCCCGTGGTGATTGAGCGTAGCAATCTCGTCAACATCTCGAAGCTCATCGTAAAGGAGCTAATAGAACAATCGCTGCGCTATGGACGTATGTTAGACAGTGACCATTTGCCACTACACCACTTTTTTATTGTTCTCGAGCATGTTATGCGTCATGGACTAAAGCCAAAAAAGGTACGGTATTCAATCTTTACGGCTAATCGTAATATATAGGTTTTACGTAAATATATAATCGTATGATGTAGGTACTTATAGCAAAATAATATTTTAGGGACTTCTGGGCCCAAAAAAAGAGTTATGGGATATTCTTCAAATGGTTGAAAAATACTCACCAGAAGCAGCCGACATCACAGCGAGTATCAGGGATTTACCAACGGTCAAGTGAGTTTACTATAATTATGAACAGGTAAAGGTATTCTATAGGTGCATGTTGCCATATTGTATTATTTTTTAGTATTATCATGGCAAGCCATTAATTTAAGTATTACTTTTCGCATTACTCCAAAACTTATAAAATGTAAGACTAAATTGTAATCTTATGTTTGAAGATATAATGTTTTAAGACATATTGTATTCGTTTTCTCCTGTCTATACAGAACAGCAATGGGGCGTGCTCGCGCTTGGTTAAGACTCGCTCTAATGCAAAAGAGACTTGCAGACTACTTGAGAATTCTCCTTGAACACCGAGAGGAGACACTAGAGGAGTATTTTGAACCTCACGCTCTCATGTTGAATGAAGAAGCGGTTATTATCACGGGCTTGCTTGTTGGACTGAACGTTGTCGACTGCAATTTGTGTGTCAAGGTATGTAGTACTAATTACTTTTTCCTAATACTAACACCAACTGGATTTTAAAACGGTCAGTTTTAGGTTTATTGTGACTAATGATCCATAACAATAAAAGTACTTACCTGGTTTTTAATTCAAATGCTTTACGGCCGAATACTCCCTGAAATTTTTGGTATTCTAAGGAGTGGACAATTGACATTTGACTTAAAAATTTAAGTGGGCTTATGAAACGTTTCAGTATTTAGGGCCTTATTACATGTCATTAAAAATTCATAAGATAGATAAGAGTCAAAAGTTGAAATTAATACGACATCATCGTGGTGTAAAACAGTGCGATGTCATTTCGCCGGAACTATTCACAGCCGCGTTCACAGGATGTGGTTAAGTTTTGGACTGGAGTGGAGGGGGCTTGGCATCCACATAAACGTCGAGTACAGACTCACCTTTGTTTTGCCGATGATGGCCTCTGTAGAGTCTTTCAACAAATGAATCTTAAAATGAACATTGATGAGACTAAAATAATGTCAAATCCTCATGTCGTACCCACTCTTGTGAAGGTTGGAAGCTCTACCCTGGAATGAAGAGGGCTATGCTCGCGGTTTCTCTGCGTGAGCGAATCAGAAGTGATGAGATCCGCAGGAGAACTAAGGTCGCCGACATAGCCCAAAGAATTGCGAGCCTCAAGTGGCAGTGGGCAGGCCACATTGCAAGGAGGACTGACAGCCATTAGAGCGGAAAAGTCAGCGAGTGGCGGCCGCGTGCCAGGAGACACTGCGTTGGTAGGCCTTCCACAAGATGGACCGACGATCTGTTGAAGGTCGCGGGAGTCCGATGAATGCGGAGGACCAGTCGGTTTTGAAATCTCTGGGGAAGGCCTATGCCTAGCAGTGGGCGTATTTCGGCTGAAATGATGATGAAAACATGCAAACCTAATTTTTCCAAACAAATCTCTAAAAATAATGGCTAAATCTGTGTCTGAAGTTTTCCTTGTAAGTTTCATATAAATACTCATAATGTGGCTTTCGGTGGCATAGTGGTTTAGCGTTCTGGTTTTGGTTACGAAAACAAAGCTAAACTCAAAACTTGTAATCTTCATGCTTCTGAGGGCATGTAAGCCGTTACTGCAACCGCCTTAACCCACCAACACGCACTGGGCTACCGTGGTGGTGTTATGTCCCAAACTCCTCATGTAGGAAGGCCTGTGCTCAGCAGTGGGGCATAGTATAGGCTGGTGAAGATGATTACTCAATGTTGTTTCTTATCCCGTGCAGGAGGAAGATTTGGACAGTCAACAGGGAGTAATAGACTTCTCCCTATATCTTCGCGGCAGTAACTCTTCTTCCGACTTATCGGGTAACGGCAACAACTCCAACAACGAACCTAAACAACGGCACATCAACACTATGCTTGATCAGAAGAATTATATTGAAGAACTTAACCGACATCTTAAGTAAGTGGAATTTTCTTGTTTTATCTGTTGTTATAGTTAATTTTATTATTTTTTAAAGAAGATTCTTTATAATTTACTTAATGTAACTAAACTTCATTCATGTTGGAGTAACATTACCTACTTCCAGTAAAATCCAGTATGAAGTGAATTTCGGGAGACTTGAATTAGTGGCACGTTCATGAATAATAGGTATTATGTTCCCACTTCCAACAGTTCGTGGCTCTTATCGCAAAACTAATAAGGATGCTAATATGTGAAAATTGAGTATCTATACATCGTGAGAATTTGACTATTATCTATTGTAGGCGTACACAAGGCGGCGTAAATTCATATTTTATAGACAGTCGATGATTTGTAAATTGTCTTATCGAAAGTACTTACGCATCGATATCAATGTAAACAAATAATACAGATTATTGTCTCTATTTTTCTTTTCTTTCTTTCAATGAGTCATTATCTCATCGTGTTTTTAAAAAAATCGCCATAGACGTGTAGTTTCTGAGATTACCTAACACTTACATTCAAACGTACAAACTTCACCTCTTTATGATATTTGTGTAGATTCAATCGTGCAATAAAACTAAATAAATAAAACTATTTCAGTGCGACAGTCGCAAATCTCCAGGCCAAAGTTGAGACACTGACCACAACTAACGCTCTAATGAAGGAAGATCTAGCCATATCTAAAAACACAATGATTCAATTGGTGGAGGAAAACAACCAGCTAAAACATGCTTTGGGTAAGTCTCTAGGTGTTGTTTATATTGTCTAAAATGATTAAGTATATGACCTTATTTATGTCATTTGAACTCATTTGGTAATTACTTTGCATATGCATTATTGGAATTTGAAAGCATGAAAAACATTCAAACGTCCCAGATATTAAGCAATTATCGTAGCTTACGGGTGGTTGTTATACCAGGAGTTTACTTATGGCACTAGCGCCCTAAATCGTTGCAGTCCAACAACTCTACAATTTGTTCTTTTGGTCTAAGACTACAATATTAAATTTTAGTTTTCATTCGGCTGCGATCTTCTGTAGGCTCACAAGTCTGCCGCCTCCAGACTTGGGTAAAAATTCTGTAAGGTTTATTATATTATTATGTATAATAAATATTGTGATCCTATTATTACCTAAATGTCTACAAACTTTAATATGTAATGGACGGATTATACAAGCGAATCCAAAACTCATAAAAACACATGGTTTATTTAAAATGAGACATGGTTGTTTTGTTCACGTTACAGTTTGATTGCACACAATTATTTTAAGTTTCCTTTTGAATTCATTTTTGTTTTCACAACTTCTTAAGTCACTAGGCAAAGCATTAAACAGCTACTTTACTCCCTCAAATAAAATCGTTTTTATTCGTAATTATTAGTTCGTACGCACGGAAGCTGCAACTTATTTGTGTCCCTCAGGTTGTGTCTGTATACTGCACATCAATTGTAACATTTGCACTACGAAAGCCGCCTCTATTACGAGCGCAGTAAGGGCGACGTCAAGATCAAACTGTTATGCTTGATGTGTCTACTTGATGTGCTGTCGGCAGTACGTTACTGTTAGGAAGCTAATTTAAAAAAGATTTGGATAGTATTGGATGTGAGGAATCCGAAAAAGTTTTAGATGTCACCTTTTGGTATTTTTTAAAAAATATTACCTAATTGAAAAACAATTGTTATAAGACAAAGGCTATTATATTTTAGGTACAGTACATTACGTTATCTCAATAAAAAAAGGTTTAAATATAATAGGTAGGTAGCTTTTAAAGAAACCAATATTTAGATACTTCGGTAAGTTTATGAATATGCATCCAATGAAGTTTAAAAAGATCTTACGATGCATCTAAAAACACCAATTATTATGAATGTGAATTGTACGACCTGTTTTATTGTCAAGTTATTTGGCAGATGCTTTTTTCATCCAAGGGACACAACTAGTAGGTACCTGCCTACTGAATCAACTGTTTACCATTATTATGAGCCCAATGTTAACACATTTTGTCGGTCCCGTTTAAAATATATGTCGTCATAAGGTTCTATCTATACGAGTGTACCTACTAAATTTTATGAAATAAAAATAATCGCTTCTCTAATTATACTTATATTATAAGTATGACAATTACTTAACAAACCTATTTGCGTATTATTACTCATTAACAGTAATAGGTATTAATTATATTTGTTTTTATTATTATAGACTACTTTGTTTGTTTTTTTTGTGTGCATTGGGTGCTTCGGGCTCCGTAGATATTGCATGAGCAGACTGAGCAAATAGTAGCATTTTATTTTAGTACTATTAATCAACACTATTAATATTAAATATTAGGTAGGTACTACTATATTATTACGACGGTAATTAATATTTACAGCGCGAAGCCCTCGGACCACAATAACGAAAATAAAAAATAGACCTTTCTCAATGTAGTATTAAATATTAGCGTATTATAATAATTAAGGATCGTAATCGCTTGCCACTGTCCTCCGTATAAACACTATCAGTCACAATAATTAATTATAAATAATACGAAATGTATTAGATAAGACACCTTGCGATTTGATGAGTCAGTCTCAACCGCTTACTTACTGTTTTGTTTAGTCGCCATTTGTATTCGGAGAGCGTCGCCCGCGTATTTTACTCTTCACTTAGAATTCAATTGTGACACAAACCCGTTATGCCCTATCGCCTATCTTTGATGGGTAATTCAGCAGTGAAAAGTCGTCCTAAAACGACATTTTGGATAAGATCATGTGAGTTATTTTAACGGTGTGTAAATATAACCGCCGGACTGTCTGCCCGCCTATGTTTATTTACGTAGCATCTCACGTGTGATTTTTCTGCAGGTCAAGACATAAACAAAGATACAAGGATGAAAGTGACGGAACTGCAGTCGGATGAAGAGGTAGGGAACTTATGTATTACAAAAAGTTTTAAGGATTTTAAATAAAAGATAGATAATTATTGTTTTGCGCAATTTTACTGTGTGTATACTTATTGTTTTTCACGCAATGTTACTGTATTATTAGTTTCGTGAAAAGTTACAATTAAACTAAATTATAAAATATTATTTAAGGAAATAAATAAGTTATCGTTGCAATTTTAAACAATGTGTCATTGTCACAATTCCAGGAAAGACGGAGCGTCAAAAGTGTGACTTCCGAAAAGTCTAAAACTGATAAAGATACTGAACCAGGAAGAATGTTAGAAGAAGAACGAAGAAAAAATATTGAATTCCAAAAAGAATTAGATTTACAGGTATACCTCCTCTTAATAATTTCAACACCCGTTTCAATTCTGTTTTGAAAGCAAATTAATAAAAATGTACCTGCTTATGTCATGTCTTCAGATTTCACTGAAAGCTGAGATGGAGGTCGCAATGAAACTATTAGAAAAAGATATTCACGATAAACAGGACACAATAATATCACTAAGAAGGCAGCTTGACGATATAAAACTAATCAACCTGGAAATGTATAAGAAATTACAGGTAAGTCATCTCCTTATCAAAAACTAACTTCACTTCTTGTGTCATTCTATTCAACACTGTTCGCTTAAATTCATCTTAAGTTATCATATTTATTTTATATTTTCACGGTATCGATATCAATAACAGTAAACATAATGTCGCGTAACCCTTGTTTCTAGTAATCTCTTGTTTTGAATACTCTTTTATGGTATACACTCAAATGTAGGTCACGTGTATGGTTTCCCAAACAACCAAAAATACATAATGTAATTATGTAAAGAAAAATAGATAACAATTAAAAATATCATTCCTCTTACGTCACTTGCCAGCCTGCCTCCGCTCCCACACAGTAAAAAGCCCTTTATGGTTGTTATTTCACAGAGTAAAAAATAGTACTCTTATAGTATTCAATAATTTTCTGCCCCTAATTATTACTTTATTTTGGTTAGATTAGATAGCCGAACTAATTTCAAAAGGTTATTCTTTTCTTAATTCGAAGCCGAATTCCTTCTAAAAGAAAGTTTAAAATGGACTTGCCAGTATACAAACGGATTTGACAGTATACAGACGACAGCACGTCAAGTGTAACAGTTGCACTACGAAAGCTGCCTTATTACGAACACAGTAAGGGTAGTCTCAAGGTCAAACTGTTACGCTTGATGTGATGTCGACTGTACATAGGGACTTCTATTTTCAATATGATTAGGTACATTGTTATAAAAATAAAAATCCAATTTCCCACACAATTCTGTTTTTGCTTGCATTTGTCAATGCGAACAATGCCGTTGCCCCGCGAAGGTCGCTGATTGAGCGTGGGTCTAATGCTTCCCGCCCATACAATCTCTTTACCTCTTTGTTTAACATCTAATTAATTGAAGATTTACTGCAGTTTATATCTTGCGTTTATCATACGTGAAGTCAGAGGTTCCTACATACTTACACCTGTCTGTTTCCGCATTTTGGAAACATATTATATTTGGTTTATTCTCCTTTAGTAGCTTTCTTAATTAATTTCAAACCGTTGTGTATATACCACTTCATATTTAAAATTATTTTTATGTACGCATATTATATTTACGATATCTTGAACGCTTTTTACGTTAAAATGCATGATATGTTTATCATATTATTTATATATCCAATACTAATACAATGCTGTATTCACAATGCCGCGTTTGTCGTATGGAAGGAATGCGAGATGGAACTGACGCAGAAGGGCGAAATGGTGTCCAGGCTTCAGGGGAAGGCCGAGCAAATTGGCAAAATACTCCACAACCTTGAGAAATATAACCACTTCCTAGGACCCGACCATGACCTGGTCAAAGCTCTAAGGTCACCCACCACCAACGAGCATAACTTAGGAGAAAAATTAGAAAAACTCAAAGCACAAAACACTGCTCAAAAGGGTACAAAGTCAAAGGACGAGGGGCCGCCAAACAAGAAATTAAATCTTCAGGAAATACCACCGTTTAGAAAAAGTAGTAATAACGACAAAACCGCTCGCGGAGGAGAGTGAATACTTAATTAATGCGATCTCATTTTACAATCTAGTCTATTTGTATATAATTTTTTCTCCACATGGCGGTACTTCCTTGCCTACATCTAATAATCTGTATATTAATTAACTAATGTTATTTATATATTACAATGTATGTATTGATAAACTATGCTAATGTTGAGGCTGATATTCTGGCCGTAGTAACAAACTCCAACTCTATGTACAGTACATATGCAAATACAAACAACTGCTTTATAATGGTACCTGTTTTAGTACTAACACGATATCTTCCATTGCCGTGGGTTGTAATTATAATTGAGATAAACTTTATTGGCCTTGTTTTAGGAATGTGAAAGTTCCTTGAAACATAAAACTGAGCTAATATCCAAATTGGAAGCAAAGACTGAATCAATGGGCAGCACGATACATCAGCTCGATGAGAAGTAGGTTTTGTATGTTTTTTTCTATGTCATCGCCTCAGTCAGGCCTCGGCCTGTCGTCATCCGCAAGGATAGAAAGAGCGCCTCGACGTTATGCAAACGCTGTTAAATAAATGTAACGCTTCACATATCAGTAATCGAATTCGCACATAGGTGTGAGCAATGCACAGCTTGCGTCAAGACAAAACAAGGGTGACTCTTTCCATTCGCTTGATATTGGCAAACCCTCACAATGAACTTAGAATGACCAGAGTAATATTATTTTTATAATAATGAGTGATGATTTAATCTCAATTGTCGAGTAGGGGAATCAATGTAAGACGACATTGCTACTGTTGCTTTAGCTTTCTCGTTGCTGTTGAATAAGTAACGCGGTATGGTTGTATTTATCTCATGTTAAGTTTGTATTAGGTTTATTAAGTTATTTTCACATAAGATTCCATGTTACCAGCTTATAAAAACTTGTGTTGAATATTCATTTGTTTATAAAAATAATTGCCATTGTCTAAGCCGTACTTAAAAGTGATAAAAATGTTATAGAAATCTTTATTAAATTAGGTGCAATTATATGCCTAGAATAAAATGAAGTTATTTTGTATACTTTTCTAGTGATATTTTAAAGTATTTTAACTTTAACGAAGGCAGTGAATGATCTGTATTACTAGCTGTAATAAAGTACGTATAGATTACTTTGATCTCCTTATGTAACTATCGATTCATTACGATTTGTATTAAATTTATTTAAAAATATTATAACTATAAGCTTGTTAACATCTAGCTACAAATGTTATAGAGAACAATATGACAACTTTTCATAGTTTTGTAATTTGTTCCAAAGTAGAGATGTAAAAGCCTTATTTATAATAAAATATATTCAATCGCATCCGGTATTTCATTGAAAAAGAGACCAACAATCATGTTTTTTTATTTTATGTTGATTGTGTAGGTTTGCCATTATCTATATACATTTTGTTTGCATGCTGTTATAATATACTATTATTAGAATGTTCTAACGGAGCATTCATTTAAATCTTTCATTACTTACTTCTTAACTAACTTAATTAACTAATGAACTATTAGGACTTATTTCCCCGATGCAAGTTTCTTGATGATCATCATAACCTAGATCTAAGTAATAAATATATCTAACTCAGTATTAGCACATGAAGTGCTTTAAAAATATAAAAATGGCTAAGCTAGTAATATACGGGATGGTGACAACAATAAATTAAAACATGGGCTATATTAGTTCATAGAAATGTTTTGCAACTATCAAATATATCTTACTCATTTGATAATTTCATAACAATTATATAAAGTAATACAGCCAATGTTCTAATTTAATGTCGTATTGACATCACCACCCTGTATATGTTGATGGGACTGTCTTCATTTGCATATGGCTAATGTTGTTGAACAGTAAATTTCAGTTGATAAATAGTACTTGCGCAATTCGTTTCTGAAATTACATAGCTACTATAGTACTAACAAAGAAGAATATTATAGTACTAGTTTAAACAAATATTTTTGTTTATTATTATTTACCTGTGTTACGTATCCTTGGATACATAGGACATATTAAAAAGTATATTATTAATATAGGTACCGTAACTGTAATGTGATATCAATCCGTACATAGGTACTGCGTTGATTCTTTATCTTTAAGAAGCGTGACACGCTAACTAGAACCAAAATAAGGCCTAATCCACTAGCACGACTTCAGACAATTTTTCACAGTTCGAAGCGCTACCTACAGAAATACTTATTCACCACTGAAGGAGCATTTCAGTTCTAATTGCTAACTTCGCCGGAGCTTGATTGGAATTTCACTCCTTTTTGTGCTCAATTTAATAGTCCCTTTGCCATGGAAAATTTAATCAAAATCCTTTATTGCACACCTAAATGGACCACGGCAGTTTTGTTTCCCGTGGTCCACCAAGGTGTATCATGAGAAAAAAAACTCCCGTAAAAGCGCCCCCCCCCCCCCCCCCCTTACCCGTAATTAGAAAGTTCGTGTAAAGTCCATATTATTACGTACAATAAAATAGATGTTATTATAGTGACGACCGGCTGGTCGACTAGTCTCTAAACTCCTTACTATATACATGCTACTCGGCCTTGCATCCCGGCAGGAGCAAATGAGTTATCATAGCATAGTCCATCCATACACCGTGAATTTTCCCTTTGCTGTGGGAAAATTAACCGTTTAAATTGAACTATAACATTTTTATTCTAGATACCTTAGTTCTTATAAGCACAAAATAATTTAGTATCAGTCAAATCAATATTACTTAAATATTTCATAAAATAAATTATCCTCTTTGTCTTATAAAGCATAATTTGGAAAGCGGTGCTGCTTATTTATTGTATAATCTATTATGTCCTAAACTAAAGATGTGACCGAAACGTGGTGGGATAAATTCTAAAAATTGGAACCTATTGGCATAGGTTACAGAATGATTCAAAGACTAGGAAGAGTTTGGAAGAAAGTGCACGTTCGTTAGGACAGAAAGCTGCAGCGGCAGAGACAAGAGCTGTGGCCGCGGAGGGAGACCTTCGGATAGAACGAGAGTGGAGAATATCGTTACAGGTACAGTCAACCATCACAAATAAATATTTCTCGTTTTGATGCCAGTGTATATTTACGGTACAGAGACCGGTGTAACTAACATAACCTCTAATAAAAATAAAATCAACGCTTTAGATGCTTTTAGTGAAAATAAGAGATTATTACGTTTCACTCCGGTTTCTCCGAAATGACTAATTCAATTCACAAGGCGTTTTTACTAATGCTATATAAATGAAATTTCGGTTAGTTACCTGTATCACTATTTAAAAGTTATTAACTTATGAATCGATAAGTAGACGTCAGTTTTGTAATTATTGTATTAAATAAATAAAAAGATCTACTTATAATTATAATTTTTATAACGTAAAAGCAGAAAGACTAAGTAATTTTCATAAGGTTCTCCCAATATCTTAGTAGCTCATTAATTGGCATGTAAAAGGTCGTTGGTCGCGGTCATCATGCCTCAGGCCATGTCTTTTTCGAGCTCAGACGTTTTTATACATTATAATGTTAAATTATTACTATTTTTTAAATAAATTTATTATTAATAGTAATTGTAGGAAAAATAAAGAGACTTCCTTACTTATTAAAACTCGAGTTTATTGGTAACCCTTGAGGTTTTAGAAAATTAAATTCCAATATGCTTTTATAAATTTCAAGTCATACAAAATCAGCCGAATTGATCGAACATAATAAATTATATGTCATGCAATTTTACTAACACTAGTATATAAGTTATCTTGTAACTAACACAATGGGTCCTGATGCCTGAAAAATTTATTATTATTATTATTGAATAACAGGGCATCGATACCATCATCAATTTGTAATTGAGTAGGTATTCTTTTGTTTTGAAGAACTTATAAGGTGGCTCAAGTTCGTAAAAAACTAATATCTTTATAAGAAGTCCTACATTACGAGGAGCTCGCCAACGGGTTGAAAACACAAACAACAAACTCTGACGTTCTGAACTTCAGAGTTAAGGTCAAGAAACTTGCTGGCTGTGCCAAAATGATTCTATCAGGGATTGTAACGGCACCCGATGAAACGGTTTAGAGCGGCTATTTTTTTCGGTACCCGATCGTTTTCTGCACTTTTAAATAGGTATACCGATAATAACGGTACACGAAAATTTAGACATCAGCTAATCCATCATTCAAAGAATACCATAATTTAAATGGTACCCGTAATAACGGTATCTAACACGTAACGTTCCCAGCTTGTGCGATCGGTATCCGATTAAATACAGTTACCCTCTAATTTTTAAGGTACCCGCTAGGAGATTTGATATACCTATAGGTCGCGTATAACCGCTACCGTACTTTATGAGTCACTAAATTTGGTTACCGAAAATAATGGTAGGTACCCAAAATTTGTGTTACCGGTTAATAGCGGTTTTTCAGTCCCTGAATTTAATTCCTGAAATTTAAAAGACTGTCCTTCTTAACACTAATCACAAGTATACTATACTGAATCCTTCAATTATTGTTCTTATCTAATTTTGAATATTCTGTAAAATGACAGGAATCAATGATGAGGGATCGTGATAAAATATCAATGCTAACACAAGAAGTTGACTCACTGAAATCTATTGGACAGGTAAGTGTCGTTGTCTTTATTATGATATGTAAGTGTTTATTGTGATATGTAAGATAATGATTTAACGATTGATAAACTAAAAAGGCTAGAATATTTGTAACGTTTCGTGGTCACGAAAAGTAATTTACAGGCATGATTTAGGGAAACACTCTCGTAGACGAAGGTAGATGGCAGAGTTGGTGTTATTAAACACGATAAAAAAATCGCAAACAGATCGTTTAAGCACAGATTAAATAAATTATGTGGTGTAGGTATTAAAACACCAGGTGTAACAGAATTCCGAAATCAAATTTGGGGTTGCGGGGGGTTGATATTGTAGTATGGGCGCGGGTTGGGTGTATAACTGTATAGTATGTCGTACGATACTGGATAGTACGCACTTTTAGGGTTGTCACGAGCAGGTGTCACAATGTTTTTTTATTAATTCAATTCTTTTTTCGAGTGCTCTGAAAGGTGTCAAACTTTCAGAGGTCAGAGAGAGGAGAACGAGAACTCTTGACAAGGATCAAAACCACCCCATTTTATTTCGGACTTCTGTAACACGCTGTATACATAATATGAAACAGCTTACGACAGTGTCCATTCTGTATAATAAAATTCAATTTTTTGTTTGCCGTTGACTATTAAAATATTAGTTTTTTAGTTAGATAAATTTCAATTTTAATGGATCATTTTATGCAGAACGAATAATTTCTAGAAATATCTCGCCCTTCAAGAAGAGCAACATGTTCTTAAGACTCAGTACAGCGAAGCCCAGAAGACATTGGAAGAAGTTGGAGCCACTCTTAGTGAAAACAAACTGCAATTAGCGGAACTGCTAGAAAAAGAAGCCAAAGCTACTGCCACCGAAGAGATACCAAATTGGACTGATGATAAAGACGCCACGTCGTGTATAGCTTGCGCTAAGGAATTCACAATCGCAAGGCGGAAAGTGAGTAATAATGTCGACAACATTTTTCTTTGTAAAAAGGTGGAATCCTTTAAATATCAACCAAATCTTGTAAATACCAAATATTTTATTTCATTTGGTATTTTTTTTAATTTAACAGGCTTATGTCCCGCCTGATGATAAGCGGCCACCCTAGCGTCAAAACCCCCGCAGCAACAGTTGACTCCCGCGTGGCTCACCTGAGTCACCTGTAAAGGCATCGTACTGTTGGCTGCTAAAAGGCTTCAACATATCTGTTCGTGTTGGATTAGTTCATTCCGGCGAACGTAGAGAGCCTAGAAGCATAACTTCATACAAAACTCGTCGCAAAATGGGTACCCTCGGCGGCTAGAAGAGCACGTCGGATAAAATCGGCTAATATCGAAATAGTATAGCACCCTCTCGGTCTTCTGATTTACACGCGCCGGACGGGTCATATATGCAAGATGTAAGCATGGAATTTTTTTAACGACTTTAATAATTATATATCGTCAATTTTAATAAATATAGTAACGTTGTAAATCGGTAAACTTATTGAATTTTAGAGTTGAGATCAGAAATCAGAAATGAAATGGGTTCGCTTCATTCATTTAAATATAAAAATCTAAATATCTGTCATGATATTATTTATTAGTATTAGGGACATAAGATAAAAATTAAATTGTCATCAAGTGGTTTTGTTTCTTGAAATAAAACCACTTTACCGGATTTAACTTGCGTTTAATTAGATGTCACATTATGATTTTTTATGCCCAATGTTTCGATTACTTTATAGCGATCAAGGTCACGGGAAGACTGAAGTAAAAATGTCAGTTGTCTTTGATAAGTTTAATATTAAATACCGTCATATTTTTTATAGTTATATTTTGAGTGTTCCGATTCACGCTATGGAGATTACAGTGTCCGAAGGTCGGAAAGAGTAAATACGGGCTTGAGACTTTGTAATTCTCATGATAAGATCCCAAGCTGGTGTGGTCCAACTATCTTCTCTATTGAAATTATGATGTTGTTTCATTTCAATAACCTCACGAAATTATCTTGCAGTTTACAACTTTACTTACTACGACTTATCCTTAACAGTTTAAAATAGATACCTATACTATTTCCAGATCATTTTGCAAATGAGTAAATTATTAAAGTCATAATTAAACATACACATGTTAAAATAATAATGCTTAAATTTATTGAGAAATTTGTTGAAAGTGGCATCATATTGTAAGGAACTGTGGCAAAATATCCATAAATTGGAGGTTTGTTTATCATTCTTACAAAAATCATATAAGGCAACGCTGTATAAAGCCATAATTGTTTATTAGTAGGTAAATTAACTATAAACATACACAATAACAATAAGTCGTCATAAAAGTTTGCAGAGTTAAAAGTTGAGTTGAAAATAAATAAATACTGTCACACACAAATGACTGCATAACATCATCCACTCGTGTATTTGTTCAAATTGTCCACAAATATTGGGCCAACATGGCGGCCAATATTATTGTTTATATTTGACTCGATTAAAAAGGTTTAGGAGAGACTTACATGTAAAATTTGATTCCAGTGCTCTTATTATGTTCACCTACGCGGCTGACACACCATTTTACTTCACTTTTGGACATATTTACTGAGATTTTATTGTTCTTTTACGAGTACATCACCGTGACGCAGTCAATGACAAACTAAATCGTGGCGCGGAGTCCGATTTAAGCCCCGCCCACTTTGGAGTCTCTTTCGGGGTGTCATTTTGGATGGGCTAGTTACTCGTCTATGTTATTATCGGTCGCCGGTTCATTCAGTTTATGTTTCTAGAATATTTCAATAGATGGCGCTGGTAGGTTGAGTGCATTTTCTAAAATCACAAATTCAATAAACGAATCAGATACCAACAATATCAACAACTTTAAATTACTCCCATCCAATCGTATTAAAGTGTAAACAATCATTATATCTCGTCATTGTCTTAAAAACTTACTACTACTGAAACTATTTTTAATCATAATAAATTACAGTTGTTTCATTGGTATAATCACAGAAATGTTCTATTATCATATATGTATAAAAAATAGCACTTATTAGTTTCTGACACTGACAATATTGTATTTATTACTTATAATTGTTTCTTGTTTACAACTAATAAGTGCTATTTTTTATACATATATGATAATAGAACATTGCTGTGATTATACCAATGAAACAACTGTGATTATTATGATTAAAAGTAGTTTTAGTAGTAGTAAGTTTTTAAGACAATGACAAGATGTTATGATTGTTTACACTTTAATAGGTAGGTACTTAATTTAATTAGTATTATACTTTTATTCGATGTGAGTAATTAAAAGTTGGTGATATTGTTGGTGTCTGATTCGTTACCGTTGGTGTTTATTCGAACCTCCCAGCGCCATCTATTGAAATTTTCTAGAACCATAAACTGAATGAACTAATCCAACACCAACAGATATAGAACTAACTATGAGAATTGTTATCAAAACTAATTGCTGTGATATTAACATATATGATATATACTGAGATTTAAACAAGTTGTAAAAAAATAAGCAATTTTGATTTTTTTAATTCTGAAACTTTAATTTTGATGTTTCTAGTAAAGCGTAAGATGTTTGTCTGTTGGCGGGCCGTAAACTTATATAATATAATAAAAGACATGCAAACACGCAGTATCTATTAATAATTACGTTTTTTTTTAATTTCAGCACCACTGTAGACGCTGCGGGAACATATTTTGCAGTGCGTGTAGCGAGAAAACAGTCGCATTGGCGGGAAACACAAAGCCCGTGAGAGTTTGTGACGCCTGTTATGCCGAAGTGAGACTCACGTAATATCCATAGTCATAATATTTTTACTAAAGGCAACGAGTTAAGTAAATTCCCAACTAGCAAACTTATCTTGAACATAAACTTTTATAAGAACTAAGTCATTATAAAAGGTTTATAGCTATCCTAATTAAGAGAGACTACCTTTAATGGCATGTTATAGGACATTTAGTACTAAAATAACGTTCAAACTTTTAAGTAACCCTTAAAGATGTTTGTAATAAAACCTAGTTGAAACATTTATTAGAACAAGGACTTACAAGTGCATTTAACAAGATCAATTGTTCTGATATTTTAAATACACTTAATTAAGCATGTTAGAAGTCTTCGCTCTTGAAGTAGTCTTTATTAAATGATCTAAAAGCCTTCTACTCTTACTAAAGTTTTGTTTACAACGTCTATAAAAGAAGCAAGTTACAAGTGTAATTCATCTTCGGTAAGTGGTATTAAACAGTCGAAGCATATATCAAGACATTTCTAAGATTATTTCAACTTTCAAGAGTTTTATGGCTTTTCTTTATGAGTCTCGCAGCATGGCCATGTTGACATTGATTCTGCTGAAATTGTCTCACAGTTGAGCGACTACGATTTGTCGTAATTATTAGCAATTGATTATGTTGTCACTGATGAAATTTAAGTTATATGCCTTTCATTCCTAAAATGACCTTTTGGAATCAGTCCCATACTGTCTGACGTGGACAGGACAGGCCGGTTGCTGAGTTGCAAATTAGAGCATAACTCAGTTGAAAGACACTAATTCTATTTTTTTTTATTACATTTTTGTCGTATTTATTACAAATTGAGACTTAGCTTCGAATTCTCAACTGCTAACTCGGCTGCTAGTCTTATTTAGATTAAAATTGCTCTAATGAATTATGAAGGTCCCATCCATCCAATCCGCGGACATGTCTTTACTAGTCTACAAAAACATTTGCATGCTCTTTAAACATTGCTTTCTGTTGTAGTGTTAACATGAACACTAAACAAGTTAAATTATATGTAGGTATTGCCTTCTTTAATGATTTGGATTAAAAACTTATTTCTAAAAGACCTATTGATTGACATTTCATCAATAAAGACAGACAGTGTAATGATTTACTTTTCTCGTTTGCTGTTGTTAGACAACTAGTAATTTTATTTCCTGTAGGCACCCAAAAACCTGATGAAATTAAACACCTTCAAACCGTATGTGATGTTAGGTTCTCCAACATATACGGGGTGGTGCCATCAATACGACAATAAATTAAAACATGGGCAATATTAGTTCATAGAAATGGTTAGCCACTTTCAAAAAAATCTTATTCATTTGAAAATGTCATAACATATAGTATTAAATAATATAACATTGGGCCTAATTCTGGGACCACACTTTAATTCTAAATTTAAGTACAATATATCTCTTTCTCGCAATAATAATAGGAAAAGGATAGCAAGAATCTGTTTAGAGCTGTCACTTAAATTTAGATAGATTTCAAAGAAACCATAGACAATTTTAGACAGCATGTACGGAGGTGCCTCCTAAACACTGCATTTTATCACGTTCAATAAGGTCGATAATTGAACGCACGTTTCTAAATGTCAAATTATATGACAACCATCCTTGTCGTATGAAAATGATAAAAAGAAATGCACTGAACTTAAATTTAGACTTGCATGTGTTCACCAGAATTAGGGTCATTGGCTGTATTACTTCATAGAAATGTCAAGACATTATCAAATTGATTAGATGTAGTTGAAAGTGGCAAACCAGTTCTGTGAGCTAATATAGCCCATGTTTTAATTAATTGTCGTATTGACGGCACCACCATGTATATGGTTTGTTTTAAACCAAGCTCAACTTGGGCTATTGTAAAAAACAGGTGCTATACGTTCTAATGTGATGTAACAAAAATAACACGTATATTTTTTTTTCGCTAAATATGACTTCTAACATAGATTTTTCTATTTTACCATCATTATTTATTTATTTCCCAAATACAAACTGTATAATGAAATTTTCTCGAGATTGTTGATATCATCATTGACAATGATATATCATAGACTTATAGCGCTACTAGTTGCTTTGTAATCACCAAAAAGCCAACTCTTCATGTGTCCAAACTTTCAAATCTTATATTTTAGTATATAATATTGAATATGATTACATTTAGATTTTCTGAATATCCGCGGTTTCATCAGATAATTCTGGCATACATCATACAGTTTGCCTGAGCTACCGCCCAATAATATTTTAACTGGTGCGGTCACACAACACAGTACGCGTACACTACGAAGTTTGCAGCGCAACTGATCCTTCTTTACCGGTTTAATCGATAAATTAATATAAGAAGTGAGCGATCTTTGCATGTAACATATTTTGATGTGTATGTCATAAGCAAATTATTTATTGAATTATTATTATGTCTTCAGACTGATTGTAGACTGATAAACAGTTTGATTTATTTATATAATTTTATTACATGAAATATCGTCACTATTGATAATATAGGTATTCACTTTTTTTTAATATTATTGTTCCAAAACAACATAGACAATCTTAAAAATCGATATTTTTTGGTAAATGCCTTATTAGTTTAATTGGATCGTTGTTTTCTTGATTAAAGCCTCGTTTATAAGCAATGGTGTATTTATTTTATATATATTTATTTATGTCAAAAGACTTGCAGATGATGTTAATTAAATTTAAAAGATTTAAGGAATCATAGCCGAATTGATGTATTTCATAGTAGGTAGGTACATAAGTTTACTAATGAAGAATATATGACGAAATTTCTTTAATGTTAACGAAATTGACCTTAACTAATTACTGTAAATTTTGTAATCATTGTTTGTTAGTGTGGTGCTTAAAGATATTGAAGTTATTTATGTATATTTAGTTGGATAATTAATTGTTAAATATGGTATTATGTACAATATAAAATTGGAATAAGTGACGAATATATTAAGTTATGAATAAATTACGATGTCTTATTTGTTAAATTTAGATTCATGCAAAATATATTACCTACATAATAATATTGTTGCACTCCAAACATAGGTAGGTACTATCAAAATGTTAGCGCTACATTGTGACGTCATAGACGTGGAACTATGAAATACGTACACTTCAGGGAGTTGAGGAGGTTCGGTTTGCAATAAAATATATGAAATATAAATAAACGTAAGTAAATGATATAGCAACTCCTCTCATAGCTTTCCGAATTCAACTATGTTTACAACTCAGTAAAAGTGACAAGATCATTAATTTAAACAAAAGAAGATTTTACCTCTTCTCCATGTGTTTTTCCCAAAAAGTACTTGTTGCATAAAAATACCACTTAACTTGCGAACGAGATTTAAGGCCGATTTACATGATGCAAGTCTGCCTGTAACGACTTGCATGTTCGCAACTAACCAACACATTTACAAGTATAAGTCATATCTTGCTTCAATTTAATCGTATGGTACGGGCAACAAACTTGCATCGTGTAAATGGGCCTTAAGAAATAGTAGAGGTATGAAAACGGTCGAAAAAATGCTCGCTTCTTGATTGGCCGTTCTGAGAAGATAATGATCGTTTTCGTTTCGATTCTATTGAAACTTACACCAGAGGTACTGTATTCGATTTATTGAATAATGTATTTTAACTAATGAATATTTAAATACGACATAATTACTATCCTATAAAAATAAAATAATTAATAAAAATTTCAGCTACAAAAGATGTACTTAAATGCAATAAGTAAATAAATAATGTTTAATAAAAAAATATTTCTGCATCGTAAAATTACAGTATGAATTACAAATATAGTAAGGATCTTGTAAATTATATTCTGATAAACAAATTATCTTATCTTATTAAATGGGATACTCTTGTTTGACTATTCATCACTAGAAATCACATGCTCCAAAATATGCTGCATAGCTGTTGGATTATCTTCTGGAACCTGAAATTATAATGCAAAATTCATAACCATTCTATGAATAGGGAAGCAACGTTTATGCCAATATAAATATACTTTTCTTCTTTATTTAGCTTAGTTGTCATTACAAAACAAGCTTGTAACTAAGAAAGGCTAAGGCTAACACTAATCATACAACCACTTACAGAAAACCATAACGTTTTCATCCAGTCATTAATAAGAATAAGTAGATTCTATATTGAAATTAAACATTTCTAAATAAAAATACTTTATTTTAAAAATTATTCGCGCACAACTGAGTCATAGATTTAGTCTTAGATATATGCAGTATTTTTTCCTGAAGTCTCAAAGACGGTCATAAATTAGAGATATGCGACGGTGGTATTTCGAATTCACAAAGAAAATAACGTTTTTTGTTACCGAGCAAAGGTTTGGATTGATTCAGCTTTAATGATTATTTTTCAGCTTAGTTTTTTGTTGATAACTGTAAAATATCATTAGTGAATATATTTGCCTTGTTTTATTCACCACCAGCCTATATACGTCCCACTGCTGGGCACAGGCCTTCCTACATGGCAGAAACACATGAGGAGTTTGGGCCATAACACCACCACGCTGGCCCAATGCGGGTTGGTGGGTTAAAGCGGTTGCAGGAACAACCGGGACCAACGGCTTAACGTGCCTTCCGAAGCACGGAGGAGCTCAAGATTATAAATTTGATTGACCCATCCAGGGACCAACCATGGCGAAAGTTGCTTTGTTTTCGTGATCGAAACCAGAGCGCTCAAACCACTACGCCACCGAGCTCCTCTTGTTTTATTAATAAAGAGCAATTATTATCATTTAAATATCAGCATTATTCATCGCCTTGGGTAATTAATTAAAAGTGGCAGGAGATTAAATAAAACTAAAAAAAAATCATTTTATAGAAACACCTTTAACGAGTTTTAATTCGATATAGCTTTATTTTATCAGGGAA
The DNA here is from genome assembly GCA_947347705.1 of Nymphula nitidulata. Lineage (NCBI taxonomy): Eukaryota > Metazoa > Arthropoda > Insecta > Lepidoptera > Crambidae > Nymphula > Nymphula nitidulata. The sequence goes on along the minus strand of OX374626.1, from coordinate 9,607,076 downwards.
GGTTTTCAAGTATCTACCATTTTGTTACGTCTCCTTTCGCCTTTCAAAGACTAGCGTTTTTGACAAGAAGCAGAGAATATTCTTTTTGGAACGGAAAATACTTGAAACACTTAAATTATAAAGGTACAGTCAGCATCAGAATTATCTGAGCTCCCAGAGTGACCAAAAATATCTGCACTTTTTAGAAAACTAATTCTAACACTAAAATGATAGAGTCGTATGTTGTTTGTAGCAGCACTTAAATATCTAACAAGTGAAAAGCGATTCTAATAATGTAGTGATACCCTACGGTAGCTTATTCAAAGCATCATACATAGTTATTTTTGAGCACTCTGAAAGCTCAGATAATTTTGATGCTGACTGCACTTATCAAATATATAGCACTTGGATCTAAATTTTAAAAGAATATTTACCCAATGGCCTGATCCAAAGACCCACCAAAAACTAAATCTTTTCGCTCTCTTATAAAATCCATTTCTATATCCATTTATCTTTATGCGTTTGGCATTCTTAAATTCCTCGGCGCCATGCCATTTCAGTTTATGAACCCAATTTGTAGCTCCTACAAAAATATTAAGTAATCAACATTGAATGAAACTCGGCCTCCTAACTATGACCTCTTAAATCATTCTTCATGTTACTTAAAAAATTGGTTCATCGGATAAAAGTCCTTAAAGTCTTAAAAAATAGGTATCTTTTTTAATTTTACCTATGATCAATTTAAGAATGTAAAAGACCTCAGACAGGCTTGTTTTGTAAGACAAAATTAAAAAGCCGTAGCCAAAAGTCGATTGTGAAAAAGATGGTACTATTCTTTTTTCTTTTTTGTATACAACTAGATGACAATCAAACTAACAGCCCACCTGGTGGTAAGCGGTTACCGCCGCCTATATATATGCAATAACAAGGAAAAGCACTTGATATTGCAGGTGCGTTGTCATCCTGAGGCCTAAGATGAAATGCCGTCCATGCCCAGTAATTACACTGGTTACCTTTCCCTTCAATCCGAAACACAGCGAACTATTTCACGACTGAAATAAGAAAGGCGGTGGTACCTACCCAGGCGACCTACATATGAGTCTACCACCTAGTATTTTCTATGTTATTATTAAAAACTATTTTAAAACAGCACGAATGAATAGTGGAGTGAACTAATAATTGAGTCTCCCCACGAGGCGTCGTCGAGTGCACACAAGCTTCATTAAATATTAAAAGCAATATTCTATTCATTAAAAAGGTAAAACAACTTCCTCGATGGAATAGAATTTACCTGCTAAAGGAGTAACAACGTCCAAGTTTCCGTTATAAACAGCAATGTTCAGTACGGTTCTGTTCAGAAGAATTTCTACTAGAAATGAAATAAAAATTAACCACTTTTTTACTCTTTCACATAAAATATAAAAATAATAATTTGGAAGAAATCCGGCTATATTCAAAGACGCTCGATGGCGAAGTCGTTTGAACGCTGCTGTGGCGTTTACTTAGCCTCAAATACCACAGTTTTGATTGCGAAAACAAAGTAAACTTTCGTTATGGTTAAACCCGGAAGGGTCAATCAAAATTTCTAGTCTCGATCTCCTCCGTGCATCGGAAGGCACCTTGAGCCGTTGCTCTCGGTTGTAACTGCGACGGCTTTCACCCACCAAAGTGGTGTTAAAAATTCCTAATGCGTCTCTCCCATTTAGGAAAGTCTGTGCTCAGCATTTTCGGAACTAAGCTTACCATGGAATTCATTTTTAACCCCCGACGAAAAAAGAGGGGTGTTATAAGTTTGACGTGTCTGTCTGTGTATCTGTGTGTCTGTCTGTGGCATCGTAGCGCCTAAACGAATGGACAGATTTTGATTCGGTTTTTTTTGTTTGAAAGCTGATGTGACTACGATGGTTCTTAGCTATAATTTATGAAGATCAGAACAGGCGTTTGATGGCTATCAGCTCATTTTCTACATGAAATTAGGATTTTACTAACTTTTAGCGATCCGATTGATTTCAAATTTCGTGTACTGTCACTTCGATGACATTCCCATGACATATTAACTTTGAGCTGATCCTATACCATCAAAAAGGCTGCGAAATGCTTAATTCTTTAGAAACTTAAAGCAGATATAGCGTGTTTGGGCTCTTATGAATAGTCTTAATGGGATGTTGTTAGATAGATGATTAATGACGCCGGGGGTTACTAATTTTTTGTAATTTTGCAATTATTAATAGTTTTTTATTACTATTATTTAGGCTCGCAAAAATAATTACTACTAACCCAAAAGCAAAACTTACAAAATTTTGTCGATGGAACGAAAAAGCTGTTATTCAAATTTTCGAATACTTCTTCCGATATATACGACCACTGCATGCTCTGGTTCACCATTGGCAACGTCGGCTTCACATATTGATTAACTTTCTCGGCCAACACATCCAGTGCTCTGTAAGGATTTTCTTGATTGATATTGTTGAAATTTATGTCCAGGCCACATTCTTTAGTAATAACTGAATATAACATAGTGTTCCATTTATTTGCAGTCCCATAATCTTTATTATCGATGTATTTTGCTATCCTTTTAGACATGGCAGTTATTTTCAAATATGTACTACGGTCAACTGCGCCCTTAAACGAAAACACAAATTATAATAGGGTTTGCACCGAATTTGATTAATCGAAAATGGACCTTATTGATAATTACTTTAGGACGGCTTTTAAAAATTTCTACAAGAGTTCATGGTTAGGGGGCAGTTCACACATACTAAACACGTACACGATATGAATATACACATATAAATTTAACATTCAAAATAATTCAAATGTTTATTTTATGTGCTACACTTTGAAATCGTTATTTTTTGTTTCGAGTAATCGCCAATGAATTTTTATTGACCTTCCTTTGCTGATTGAATAAAAAGTCAATAGTGCGTTCTATAGGTACTTATTTTGATGATTATAATATTAATATTCACTCACACTTGTTTATTTATCTAGCTCAAAGTAATCATAATTAAGAACTTAGGTTATGGATACTAGATAACGGATAAATATTGATAATAATATGTATATAAATATTAGAATTATACTAAATAAATATATAAACATCCATGACTCGTGAACAAATGCTTGTACTGATCATACGAACATTTTCCCCTACCGGATTTGAAACCCGAGACCATCGTCAGAACAAAGATAGATAGAATTATATTGCGCGCTTTTAACATACAAACAGTGAAGAATTTAATGGGCTACAATACCAGAATGGCTTTATAAAATATCTTAGTAGTAAAATATTAATACCATGTTATATAAATAGTTGGGATACGCCAGAGTGCTCTCCTTAGGATCAACCCAACCACTCCCAATTCCAATGCCCTTCAAACTCATCTTTAAGCGTTTCTTGTCAATAGCCTGAAAAAAAATTAGATCTCAAAAAAGTTTTCGTGGTGCCCCCTGCAGAATCATTCTCCTTAACATTAATGCAAAATGGGGGCTGTCATGCAATTTGATATTCAAAAGTTGTGTTTAATTTTCGACCTTAATGAAAGTGATATATTGTAGGTTTCATTTATACTTACTGTCTGTAAGTAATATGCCAATCTTGGGCAAATTTTACCCCCATAACTCTGACCAAAAAGGTAAGTCGGGGTTTTTCGGAACTCTTTGTGCGCTCGAAAGAAAGATTTTATTGTTTTCGCAAGGTCGGTAGCTGTAAAAAATGTAAAGTGTAAAATAGTTCTATATATTTTAGGTAGGTACTGTATTTTTTTTTTCGCTATAGCTTTCGAAGACTAATAATGTCTAGAGTCTAGAATGACGTTAGGACTTCAGTATGCGCCTGCCTACACAGATATTCAAGATTGTTACAAATTACGGAATAACCATGGAATAATAAATACATACTACCTTAAATGAGACCTTTATTGGACATTTATTATGGAAAAGTACTTTCTAAGATAGAAATCGAGGATCTGGTCCATATAAAACTACCTACTTTGTAGTCTATCTACATTGTGTTTTTACGGTAAAGTGACCAAAGCTCGGAACAGGAAAAGTTGTCTCCTTTATTTCCTATGTTTTCTTTTGAATATCTGCCAGATCAGAACGGTTGAATTACATCCAAGAGACGTTTTTCTAAAAAAACTTTCGACATGGTGTTAGATGAAGCCTTTAGTTTTGATGAACCAAAATTTAATACCTTTCGCGTAGACTTTATGAGGTTAATTTATTAACTAGAGAAGAAAATGCAATTTATGTTGTACTGGCGTGATTACGCTTAAATTGACTTAGTATTTTTTTTAATACAAAGCACGGTAATTGACCCAACACCATCTGATGTGAAGCGGTAAAGAGTCCATATGCGAAGACAGCTATAAGTAGTACAGTCACAGAGTACTTTGAATACAGTACAGTTTAGACACTGTTCTAGCCGCCTTCATCTTGCCGGCTCAAAAGGTTATTTTTCACGCCTCTCTTGAAGGACCGTCACTGACCGATCCGAACCCATCACCGCATCACCGCAACGTTTTCTCAAGCTCTGGTTGTACGCTAACTGATCCCGGAACGCGACCACAAGTGGTCACTTGGCGATTGCGTACGGTGTACTTGGCGAACGGTGATCACTAACCAGACGGGTGATCAGACCCTACCACCAGTCGAGCAGTTGGTAGCTCGCTAGCTCGGTATAATCTCTTAGTCGCCTCTTACACGACTTACGACAACCACAGAAAGAAATGAGGCGATGTATTGTATTCTTAATCCGTCACCGCACGGACAATAAGTGCATGTTTTTGTAACTCTTCCATCATGAAATCTAGTATAGTTCATGTTATGTATTCTGTGGTATCGTTATCAAAAATTAACTCACCCATCACTCGGTCATTCCTGGCGAGTAAAGATTTATCCTTGACATAACTGAACCCTGTGCCTACAGGATGGTCAATCAACAACACGTTTTTCCCTTTGACCTGGAAGGAAAATAGTGGTAACAATTAAATGTCCCAAAAAATATTGCCTATATCGATATGTTTTGTTGTTACAGGCATACAAAAACTTACCCATGTATGGTTGCGAGGTTTCATATCCATGTCTATTGGTCCCAGCTCCGCAAAGTTGGCGATCCCAGTGGCCGCCAAACCAGGCCCTCCCTGAATCCATATCACAAGTGGTTTTCTCTCTGCCCCCGAGATAATTCCATCAGCATAATACAACCAATAAAAAATGTAGGCTCCTGGTCGCACTTCCACGTATTTTTGAATGCTTTTCCACTGTCGTTTATTCAACGCTTTTGTATATGGATTCCCGCTGAAATCTATGATATTTGTAAGTAAATTTGAAATGACAAAACAATGTAAGTAATATCTGCAGGTACCTACAAACGTAAAGTTTACAAATCAGTACCTAGCTTTAATTGTTAAGAAACGTAGTAGGCAAGTAGAAAGAGATCACAAACTCTATAAAAATACAAGAGAGGTAGGGCATAGTAGTATTTTTCACTCAAATGTAGTGTCCGGCTGGAACATCGCAAAATCGCAAACAAATAACACGATTACAAACCTCGTGAAAGCGTTCAGAAATGTCGCCAAATCTCATCTAGACAGCGTTATGTCATTATGTTGTGAACAGGGGTAAGTACTTTTGATCTCTTATACAATTAACACAATGCCTTTCTCATGATATTTACTTGTTTCACAACGTGTAACTAGTACCTATCTACGTTTGGTATTGCGCTTTAAATAAGAGATGCCACGAATATTCGGCCAGTATTCGGCATTCGGCCGAATACTGGATACTGTTCGACCGAATACCGAATAATAAATCATGGAAAATAAAAACCACATATTATTAAAAATGCGATATTTTAATCGCAAATGAATACTTAAAATCTACCAATGGTAAGTTTCGTGATGAGTAAAAACAATTTTTTCAGCATTTGTTGACAGTAAACGGTTTGCTGACCACAGTTCGTATGGGTCTACCGTCCGATTTAAGCGAGCAGTTTTTAAATAAAAATCAATTAATTTGCAACAAAACTTTTTCTGCATCTTCATCGTTTTGGAATATTCGGCCATGCGGCCGAGGGGGAAGACGAATAATCGTTATTCGGTTATTCGGCCAAATCATTATTCGTGGCAACTCTACTTTAAAGGCTACTGTAGCCGCTTACCACCAAGTGGGCCGTGTGTTTGCCACCTTATTGAATATAAAAAGCAAAAACTATATAAAACTGAAGCAATTGAAACCTTAATTAATATAAAAACTAAAATTACTCCGTAAAAATCACTGTAGGTGATAGCTTGTATCTACTTTTAAATCTTGCCCACATAAGAATTTTTATCAACTTTGTATTGTAACCTACCTATAGTTGTGAAATCAATAAAACCCGTACCTATTTCAAAAATGGCAATAGCAAAATTAATACACTGGTCACATAGTAATACATAACTAATTATCTAGTTTGTTTATGTTTCCATTGCTTCCACAATACCTCTAGTAAATTATGTGAAGCAAATTTTATAGCATAGCCCAAACCGTAATATATTATATTTTATATAGCAATTTGGTCTCATATAAGTGAATTATAAAATTCTTATGAGAAATAAAGTTCTCTAACCAGAAATTAGGTAATTGCTTAGGATTAGTAAGCAATAAAATTTATTCAGTCCTACCTTCTGATATAATAGCAGCTGCAACATGTAACACTAACACAATTAAAATAAAGAATTTCATTATCAGTCCTAAATGTTTGTAAACGAATCGACTGGATACACCCACTCTACCACTTCACTTGCACGCTTTTGAACCACTTTTGATCTTTTGACAACATTTCAAATTCGCGGGCATGCGCGCAGTGGATGATATCATCCTTACGCTAATAAATAAAGTAATTACATAAACGAATTAAAAAATTGACAACCACGTGCCTGATCCCACGAGTCATAAATGGCGTGTCACGCGCTCCTGATTAATCTGTCGTAGGGGATACTCCTACGCTATTGTCCTAGTAGGTATTCACAGCACAGCTACACTTTACGTCAACATTGCCACAAAGTCAAATTAGTTGATAAATTCTAGCTCCTCACAGGGTAAGGTACTAAGGCGGAATGACAGTACCTACATACCTATAAGACGAAATGAAAGGTTATAACTTGGTATTTTCAACAACACGAAGGTTGGTAATACCTTTACTTATTACCAATCGTGCTATGAAAATAAATAAAGGTCAATTATACTCTGTCAGGACCTAAATCGAAATAAGAGAATAACCCTGTATTCTATATGATTATGGTCTTTTATGTGCACGTTATAATGCTACATTGTGATTCAATATACTTAATAATTAAAACATAGCAACAATAAAATATGTTTAATTAGAATAACAAGTCTATAAAGGATCCAATCACACTATTGTTGTTGCCCAATTTTCCAGTCCTTGGCCGTCTCGTTGAGTATAATGTTGCCTGTGTGGAATGTGGCCTCACATTGAAGTAGTCGGCCCCTCTCCGGTTGTCTGGACTAGGTGTGGTGGGCCTGGCTTGAGTCACACCCACCACGTGCCCAAGTGACCCTCCCACAACACCAGGTCGATATATTTGTGGGATATCCGAAAAATCTGCTGTCTCATGTACAGGCTTGTAGTTATCTGAAAGAAAGTGGTCCCGTTAAGAAGCGCTTGGTGAATCCAGACATTCAACTTTCTCCGTACAAAAATAACAAAACATTTGTAGATATATTATTATGCCTACGATATTAAAAATGTTCATTCGCGGACTAAAAATCTCATTTAATATTGAACACAATATCACTAAACAAGTGATATTGTGTTCATTATTAAAATGATATTGTGTTCATTATTAAAATCTTTCAAATAGATATTTGAAAGATAACTGCCACCCTATCTATCTACAGTATAGATAGATAGGGTGGCAGTTATCTCAGGGTATAGATTCTATACCCTAGATTATTCTTATTTAGATAATTTCGTAGGTAAAATAGTTTTCTTTCGAAATTCTTTTTAATCCCGATTGCTGCGATTTTTCAACGTCTTTACTATATAAAAAGTAAAAGCTAACTGTCCTTACAATGAACTAAAGCATTAAGTAAATCAATATTACTAAAATACTATTCAAAATCAAAATCATTACTTATCTCTCGACAATGCTCTCTGTACTAGACCTAACCTAAGACGTATTAATGACCATCAAATTATACCCACCTGAAGGATTCTGGTAAGTAGGCTGCTGATACTGATTGTTACTGAATACTCCACCCGACCAATAAGGTGGTCTTTGAGGTGGGAAACTTGGTTGTGGTGGTCTTTGAGGCGGGTAGTTGGGTTGCTGTGGGCCCTGAGGAGGGTAGTAAGGCGGCTGAGCTCCCTGTGGTGGGCGATTAGGTGGCTTCGGGTAATTAGGGTGCGGAGGCCTCGGAGGCCGTGTGATAGGACGTGGAGTTGTAGGCGGAGGCCTGGTCGGTCGGTGTCCCGGATTTTGTGGCCTATGAAGCGTGCCTCCGAAAAAAAAACGGTTGTCTTCTCTTTCATGCCTATTCCTCGTAGGCTGTGCTACTGTGAATAAAAAATAATGAAAATTCATATTTTGCACGTAGGTAAGTATTAAACCATTTAAATTACAATAAACAACTATTATGATAGAAAAAAATAATTTCTGTATTTTGATTTTATTATTATTTATTAAATCTGTCTTTTCATCCTTAATGCGCTTTCAATACACAAAGTCTAAACAAAAGTAGGTAGGTAAGGGAGAGTGGGGTAATTCCGGACGCGGGCAAGGCCGTTTACCATGGTTAGTAATAAATAATACTTGCTAATCTATTTCTGCATTGATATTTAGAGGAGGGTCTACCCCAAAGGACCTATACTATACCTATTGCCTGGCATTAAGCATGCTTAACATGATGTTTTAAACGGGGCGTTATTGTCCGGACGGAGTTACCCCCCGTACGTAATAACCCCACTCTCCCCTACTAAACTTACAATGCATTCGACTTAACTTCGTGCAAGAACAATTAAAGGTTTTTTTTCTAAATCAACATAAAACATAGGTACCTACAGTGAGCAACAGAAGTCGATTAAAACTTTAGTCCCTTTTAGTAATAACATATTGGTACCTAATACCTACTTGACAATTTGTATGAACACTAATTGACGTAATGTGACATAGTACTTACTTAAATGTCCAACTTCTATTGCTGACCGTACATATACCTACTGATACTGACCTACATTTAAAATCCCTACCAAAGTTTAGAAAATATATAAAACAGGCACGATTGGTATATGCAGGAAAAAATCCATTAAACCTAAGGTAGATATCTAAATTATTTTCAGTTTTAATGAACAAGTTAAACAACTTAGAGTTGTTTAGCTTGTTCATTATTTATTATAAATTTCAAAGATTCGTATCACTTCCTTCCTCTCCAATATCCTTTCATTGATAGAAGTAGGTACTCTTTTTCGATTCGATTCGAAAAGTCACCTGTTTCAAATTCCGGTAGTAAAAAAATTAATTATTATTTTGTACTCACTTGAACTTAGATCATTTTCGTCATAATCTTCTATTTCACCACAATCATCTAGCTCATCCTCCTGTGGCTGTTCTTGTAACCCATCTTGAAAGTTAACTTGGGGTCTATTCGGAGTGAGCAAGTCGTAGAAAGCTCCTATGGTCCTCGTATTCGACCTCTGCCAACTTCCGATCTTACGATGAGGAGCTATTTTGTTCGTGGGGCACAGTGTACTCACGGTTACCGCATCAAAAGGCACAGCTAGAAAAATCACCTGAAATAAATCTAGGCAATTAAATTTATTGCACTATTAATAGCCACACAAGAAACACTTAAAGAGATAGATAAATCTACAAACCAAAACAATTGAATTTCTCATGACTTTCTCTATCTACAAACTTTACGTAAAAAACTAAATCAGTGTCACAGTTACTCGGTCAGAAGGCTTGCCGGTGTCTGATTGTGGTTTACAAACATATTGTTCAACACAACTCGGGGCTCCCACGCACGACGCGGGCGGCGCAGGATCGAGCCTTAAGCAACAACCGTCCCATATGAGATACCTTATATTTTTTTGGTAAAAAAATAACGAAATCGAGCCAAAGATGAAAAATGTTTCAAAACAGGGTCAAAGAATGGCAAGTGTTAGGATAACATCAATAAAAATCATGTGTGAATAATGCCGACTTTGCAAGAAGCACAAAATAAAACTGAATGGCGCTGGACGAAAAAAGTCGCAATTACGGTGGAAGATCCACAGATCGACGTTGAATTGAAGCACTATGTACTTAAAATTCGATTGTTGATGAAATTGATTGAAAAGTTGGTGAAAGAAAAAGAACTTGCAATCATTGAAAATTCCTAGATTTTGGTTGTGGAACATGCTTTAAAAACATCTCTTTAAAAAATTGTCACTTGTAGTTGCGGATGTGTAAGCTACTATTTGGTTAAAGTGGCACTGCATTTTGTGTGCTCGGCATGCAAAATTAAAGGCGAAATTGGTATAAGTAGGTTTGAATAGAAGACAAACAGCACCATATTTAAAATTACTTAAATAGGTAACTAACTGTAAACATGGTGGGTTGGTGAAATTACTTCGGCAGAGCCCAGGCTACCCCCGTGAAGGGCAGTGGAGTTACCGAGGAGTTTTAGTGGGTATTCCCAGTGCCATTACGATCAGGCACTGGGCGACACACACACGCCCGTCGCTTAGCTAATGGCGGGTTGATCCGTAAGCGGATTCCTCACCGAAAAAAAAAGGTGGTAGGCCCGTATATAGGTAGCGGGTCTTTGGGTTGGTATCACCGCCTTTCTTATTTCTACCGTGAAACAGTTCGCTGTGTTTAGTAGTGACGGGAAAGGTAGCCAGTGAAATTACTGGGCATGGAAGGCAAGGCATTTCATCTTAGGTCTCAGGATGACGACGCACCTGCAATAACAAGTGATGTTTTCCTTGTTATTGCAGGTGTCTAAAAGCGATGGTTACCACTAACCACCAGGTGGGCCGTCAGCTTGTTTGTCACCTCGTTGTAAAAAAAATGCGATAGATATAAAAATCGTGTAGGTTTTAACCACCTTTTGATGCTGACTGTACCAGGTCAATATATGTATGTATTTATATTACGCAAGAAAACATCCCTTTATATTCGAGAGCGACACTGAAAGGCGAATGACGACTATTTGGCGACGTCAGAAGTAGAATTACTGGATCACGCGCTGTGTGCTTACCATTATCTGTGGGTATAGCCCCGATGTCCGGACCTTGCACCATGCGATTTTTATTTATTCCGAAATTAAAAGAAATTAAAAAAAACGTTTCTGACTGTTTTTATTTATTTTCTAAGAACTTGTTTGAATACGAGGGCGTATTGTATGTACTTACTTACCTACTTATCTTTTTGTTATTATATATAACACATCTCCAAACTGCATTGCTCTTTCGTAATTATTACAAATTAGATAATTAGTCATTCGATCCTCGGCAAATTAGGTAGGTAGGTACATAATAAACTCGAACATGATTAGCAATAGCAAGGTCAATTGCGCAATTTCTATAAACATTCTATAGCAACAATTTCGTATAAAACTTAATTATATTACAAAATTTATAGATAATTGAGAACTTTGTCGTTATTGGACATAGTTATGTAGGTAGCTTAGATACACAGAATAAGTGTATACCATGTTTGTAGTATATACCTAGATGGCCAAATTCGAAAGTTTAAGCACTGGCGAAAAATATTTAAAGGAAACTCGGAGCCTATTTTGATAACAACTAAAACTGCTAATTACAATTTCCAAAAATCAATGTACTAAGTAATAATTTTCCTGCTGCGAAACGAACTCATTGAATCCACACACCTTTTCATTATAAATCCTGCAAAAAGCTGCTATCTAAATGGCAGAGCCATTTGGGAGAGCTTTAACTCTTAAAAATAAAATATATTTAAACAGCATATCGTCTGGGTAAGTAGGTCTACCCAGACGACCCTAATATATAGCACGGTAATATGTTATGTAGGTTCCTCTGGGTAGGTACTTACATTAAAGTCACGTGCAAGAAGATAATAATATACACATTTGACCGCCTTTCCTCGCAGCCGCTATCTCGGTCGTAAAACAGTTCGCTGTGTTTTGGATTGAAGGGAACCCTCAGAATGACAACGCACCTGCAATACCAAGTGATTTTTTTCTGATCATTGCAGGTGTGTATAGGCGACGGCAGCCACTTACCACCAGGTGGGCCGTCAGCTTGCTTATCTGAAGTTATATTGAAAATAAAAATAACACTCTAGTTTTGACAGTAATCAATATTCTTAATTTTTGATTTTAACATTATTATAAATGTTTGAAAAATTACTTAGTAATTAAAATATAATAAAACTAGAAAAATTTCACGTCCTGAGGCAGGAATCGAACCCGCGACCTTTCGCAATCCGGGCGACTGCTCTGACCACTGAGCCACACAGGACTTGGGATATCCCTGTGAAATTCTTCTAGTCTATCTGTATTTGCGTTTATGAGCTAACGTCCACCCTACAATGTCGAAATATTCTATTTCAACATCCGAAACTAGTATTTTTAACAAATACCTACGATTCGGTTAAGTTGGGGCAGTGCTTTCAAATATTCTTAATTTTTGATTTTAACATTATTATAAATGTTTGAAAAATTTCTTAGTAATTATAGTAATTTTTCTAGTTTTATTATATTTTAATTACTAAGTAATTTTTCAAACATTTTTTTTTTTTTTTTTTTTTTTTTATACAAAGCACGACAATTGACCCAACACCACCTGATGTGAAGCGGTAAGGAGAGTCCATATGCGAAGACAGCTAGTGCAGAAACGGACAATGCACTAGCTGCCTCCACCTTGCCGGCCCAAAAGGTGCTTTTTCACGCCTCTCTTGAAGGACCCCATGTTATAGGAAGGAGGAAACACATGCGCTGGCAAAGAATTCCAAGTTCTGGAAGCACGACAAAGAAACGAAGAACTAAATTTCTTTGTGCGTGATGTTGAGGTGGAGACAGTAAATGGATGACTCCGAAGACCAGCACGCGTGCTCCTGAGCAGAAAGGGGGAAGGTGGGATAAGGTCGAAAAGCTCTTCAGAGCACTCTCCGTGATAAAGCCGATAAAAGGCGCTAAGCGACGCAATGTCCCGACGCAATTGTAGAGGCTCAAGTTTGTTCGTGACCTCTACATCGCCAATGATACGGACAGCACGACGCTGCAATCTGTCCAGTGCATCGAGGAGGTACTTGGCGGAGCCATCCCATAAGTGCGAGCAATATTCCACGCAAGACCGGACCTGAGTTTTGTACAGCAGGCATAGCTGGTCAGGCGTGAAAAATCGACGCACCTTGTTCAGGACACCGAGCTTCCGTGAGGCTGTTTTTATCACGGTTTCGATGTAGTTTCTAGAATTGAGATCGCAGCATATCTCCATACCGAGTAAGTTCAAGGAGGCCTGTGCCGAAAGAGTAGTACCCTGAAGAGAGGGAAGGGGAAGGAACGGCGACATTTTGGCTGTAAACGCACACACCTGTGTTTTCTTAGCATTGAACTCAACAAGATTGTTAGATCCCCATTCAGATACGAGGTTCAACACCCTGTTGAGCTCAATAGTAAGATTCTCCCTCTCTTTCTCGGTTTCAGCGCGCCCAGCCCCTGGGCGACCGTAATATCCCCCATGCACTGTACTGTCATCCACATAACAATGAATGCCTCCTAATGGAAGCATATCATTGATATGAAGAAGAAAGAGTGTGGGGGATAAAACAGAGCCTTGTGGTACACCAGCATTCACAGACATGAACCGCGAAGCGCATCCATCTGCGAGGACGCGAATTCTCCGCTCATGTAGGAAGCCGGCGATCCAGTTGCAGAGCTGATCGGGCAGACCGTATGCCGGGAGCTTGGAGAGAAGAGCCTTGTGCCAGACCCGATCAAAAGCTTTGGCAATGTCAAGGCTAACAGCCAGTGACTCACCACGTTTATCAATAGCTTCACCCCAGACATGCATTAAGTACGCTAGAAGATCACCCGTTGACCGTTTCGGCCGAAACCCGTACTGTCGATCATTAATTAATGAGTGACCTTCTAGGTATCGGATCAGCTGGTTATTTATGATCCGCTCCATGACCTTGCAAAGAACTGAGGTGACAGCTATTGGGCGGTAGTTTGCTGGGTCTGATCGGTCTCCCTTTTTGGGGACCGGTTGCACATTGGCCTCTCTCCAAGATTCCGGCACACACCCAGAAGAGAGAGAAAGGCGGTATAGCCGAGTTAAGATGGGAGACAACTCCGCTGCGCATTTATTTAGTACTATCGCTGGGATGCCATCAGGTCCACTAGCTTTCCGGACGTCGATTGACTGCAGCTCCGCACGTACATCACATTGCCTGATACGGATATCAGGCATTGTGTGGCCACAGTGGGAGAGTGTTGGTGGCTGTGAGCTGCAGTCATCGATTCGGGAATGAGCAGCAAAGAGTTTTACCAAAAGATCGGCTTTCTCTTGCGGCTTGTGAGCTAGCGAGCCGTCAGAACATCTCAACGGGGGCAGCGAGGGTTGACAGAAGTTGGACTGCACGGCTTTGGCCAGACGCCAGTAGCTACGGCTTCCCGTAGGATGCGTGAGTAGTTCTTGGCCAACCCGTGCAACGCGCTGTGCATCCGCTCTGATGAATGCCCTCTTGCAGGACTTGGTGGCGTTGTTATAAGCTGCTTTCAGCGAGTCAATGTTAGGATCTCCGCAAGCTCGACCCCTGATCCAAGCGCGGTATGCCGACTGTCTGTTCTCAACAGCTATGGCACACTCCCGGTTGAACCAGAGGTTACGCCTACCCCTACTGATGAGATCGGAGTGAGGGATATAGTACTCCATCCCTAACATGATCTCATCAGCAACAGCAGTAGCGCTAGCGCTCGGGTCCAGCTCACTGAAGCAGCGCTGCCTCCAAGGGACAGATGCGAAGTAATCCCGCATACCATCCCAATCTGCCGACGCATAGTGCCAGATGCGGCGTTTGGCAACCATAGGTACCGGTGGTGACGCCCGTGGCACCCTAGCGGATATCAGGCAGTGATCCGATGTTCCCAAAGGAGCACGAACCTCTAGCCGATATCCGTCCGGACGAGACGTCAGCAGAAGGTCCAACAATGAGGGCGCGTGACCGACAATGTCTGGAATCCTAGTGGGCTGGTTTACCAGTTGTGTCAGGTCGTGCGTGAGAGCGAAAGCATGGGCAGTTCTACCAGCATGGTCAGTTTTAGAGGAACTTAACCACGACTCGTGGTGAGCATTAAAGTCCCCTAAAAACACCAATTCCGCGGTTGGATACTGCTCCAGCGCAACATCTGCCACCCGACTAAGATGTTCGAAAAGTCGAGTTGTCTCCATGTCACCGCTGTGAGATCTATAGAGGCACACGTAGACACGGTTATGTGTGCCCAGGTCCACATGCACCCCAAGAATCGAGTAGGAAGGGTCCTCCAAGCAGCGCAGACGGCGACAGCAAACATCCGCCCGGACAAACAAGCATACCCCGGCCTTCGCTTTGAAGGACTCCTCAAGAGCGTAGCCGGGGTAATCCAAGTAGCTAGTGTCAGCCGGGCGAAGTATTTGCGTCTCCGTCAAAAACAGCATAGCCGGTCGAGCCGTCTCGAGATGTTGGTGGACGGCATTGAGGTTAGCATGGAGCCCACGGATGTTAGTGAGCCCGACCTCAAACAGCGTGGTTGTGGTGGGGGTGTGCACCGCTGATCGACCGTTCATGTTCTTGAGCGCTGCCATAGAAGATAATGTAAGGAGGAGAGGCGTGAATTGAGGGAACGTTGCCGCGATATAGACGGTCAAAGCGTGAGGCCTGTTTCCCCAGTTAACAGCCGACAGAAGAGAAGCGCTGACCCGCCGAACGGAAGGGCCCCCGAACCCCCCCCGGGAATGGCCGCCGGGACCCCACCACCCGGTCACCAACCGGCACGACGGACCACCCCAAGATTATGCGTGGCATGATAGGGCAGCCTCACGAACTGGTTAGGTTCGCTTGGGCCCCTGTACTGTGCCACGGGCGGCCAGCGGAACAGCCGTTTCTTCGGGTCTCCCTGGTCGGCGGGTCAACGCAGTCCACCTGGCTCTGGTTAGACGGAAGCCGTCACTGACCGAATCCATCGCCGCAACGTCTCCCCAAGCTCTGGTTGTACGCTGACTGATCCCGGAACGCGACCACAAGTGGTCACTTGGCGGGTTTTACGCCATGCGTACGGTGGTCACTAACCAGACGGGTGTTCAGACCCTACCACCAGTGGAGCAGTTGGTAGCTCAGTAATCCCTTAGTCGCCTCTTACGACACCCACGGGAAGAAATGGGGCGGTGAATTGTATTCTTAATCCGTCACCGCACGGACAATTTATAATATGTCCTGCAATATCAAGTGCTTATCCTTGTTATTGCCTAGGTGTCTATAGGCGGCGGTAACCGCTTACTACCAGGTGGGCCGTCAGCTTGTTTTGTATAAAAAAAAAAGTAATCAATATATTTTTACTTCATAAGCTCACAATCATTGATTTTACCAACGGTTGACTAATAACAAAAAAAAACAAAAAATTAAATATTATAGGTACCTATAATATTTAAATAATTATCTTCCAACTCCTAACCGTTAAGGAGGTGTACCTTTCATCACCAGCTCATCAACATAAGATGGTGACTGACAGTAGCAAATACTTGAATAGCTTTGGGATAAAAGTAAAACATGTCGTAGTTACGTGCCTTTAAAATTTGAAGTATACCCTCGATTTCCCTGGAATCCTCGATATCCTGACTTGGTGACAATGGGACCCAAGGGCGTCGCCAGCCCATGGCCTAGGGGGGGGCAAGTTGCTAATATGGAGAACTTTTTTTTAATACAACTAGATGACAAACATGCTGACGGCCCACCTAATGGTAAGTGGTTATCGTTGCCTATAGATACCTGCACCAAAAGAAAAAAAAAGAGAAATGAGAAAAATATGAACTATTTAGCGACCGTCAACAATACGGCACTCGCACACCTTCACGGTACTTCACACACCGTTGGGCCCTTGCCATTGAAAGTCAAGGTGAGACATCTTATCTTATCTTATCATTGGGCCGTGACTATGCCACGATGCACTTCGACCCTTCGGGATCTTTTATGCCAACCCTGCCGTTACTCCTCTCACGTCCTGAATATAGCTGCCATAAGCTTCACTATATCTTTGGAGTGAAAGAGCCTATAGTCTTCTGGCCTTGGATACGCCACTTTCAGAAGGCTCACTCTGATCCTAGCCAGGGCATCGCATTGACACAACAGATGTTTTCATCTCGATTCCTGGCTTTCACCACAAGTTGTGCAGGGGAAATTTCATTTTGTGTAGCATGTAATTGGCAAAATGCCCTGTGAGTGCTCCATTGAGGAAGCGAGCCTGTGTTCATTGTTAGTCTAGATATAGCGAAGGCACAGAGCTACCAACTAACGGGCTGCCTGAGGGCTTGTGCAAATAGGTCGCTAGCTTTTTGTGCAGAAGGTGCATAAGAGCCGTTGTCGACAGTTTCTCGGATAGCATGGACATCAATGCTGGCGTCGCACGAGGCTAGGTGCTGTCTCCTAACAGTTTCTGATACATATCAATGATAAACTGTCTATTGACAGACTGCATTGTAATTTGTAATGCGGATGACAGACTGGCAACACCTAGTATGCGGCTTGTGCCAATACCCCTAATAAGAAAGTTTCGATAGACTTGTGTCTGAAATCGACAGTTCTCTAATTAGAGTCTCTAATTAGGTGCCGCGTCTTAGGGTTAGTCTGCGCGTTTACCGTTAAATAAACCCCATTAGGCTCCATATTTTTTTAGCACACCCCTTTCGATGTCTAAGAGATAGGGAATTCGGGATATCCGTAGAGACGTTTAGTTCCGCAGTCATTTAGAGGATAAAGTCAAGCTGGCATCCAAGAATCTTGGTGTGGTATATGTCTCAAGTTAGGCGCCATATGAAATAGGAGACTGCGGAGCCGGTCAGAGAGGGGTTGCCCTTGGCTGACCCGATCAGTCGCAGACGGCCACGGGTTAGAAGAAGGCGTTACGTCCACTTGCTTCTCCTGTTGTAGTGGTGTCGTAGGTGGAATGTCATGGGGGCTCACCGCCGTATAACACGGCCCGTCAAATATGAATAGAGTGGAGTTGGAAGAGGCTCGCAGTTGTGCGGGATGACCGCAGTGTGGCAGGGTTGACTGCTTGTTTGTTCGCGTGTCGCCCCATAATGATGGAAAAGGGTTTTAGCGGTAGATTTGAGTGGGAAGGGCGGAATTGTTTGCCCGGGAGTCCCACAAAATCGTCAGCGTCCCCCCGGGCTCAGCGATAGGCGTAATCGCCACACTCCTTGAGAATCAAAAGAGAGATTTTGCGTCCTTATGTGCGTTCTGCCGATTGCATAACGAGTTTTGTTCTGAGGAATTATTCGACATGATGCCCAAGGCCTCATTTTGTCCTCGCGCCGCTCGCCATTGGCAGAGAATTTCATCCTCACACGTTGGGACCACAGTGGTCGCGTACTTATACGGTTTTAGAGAAACTTTCTCCCGATTACCCCACTCAGGCTGTGAAATGAGCTCCCCACAGAGGTTTTCTCGAACAAGTACCACCGCCTTTCTTATTTCAGCCATGAAACAGTTCGCTGTGTTTCGGATTGAAGGGAGAGGTAGCCAGTGTAGATACTGGGCATGGAAGGCATTTGATCTTTGGCCTCCGTATGACACGAGTGATTCTTTTTCCTCGTTGTTGCAGGTTTCTATAGGCGGCGGGAACCACTTACCACTAGGTGGACTTTCAGCTTGTTTGTCATCTAGTTGAATAATAAAAAGTGTGCATGGGGTTCTTCAAAAAGGTCTTGAAAAGGTTTTTATACGACAACGCGAAAGTGATACCTATATACCCCTGCTGTTACATACAATTGCAACCGTCAATAGGCTACGGTGCCCGCTTACAATCAGGTGGGCCGTATGCTTGATTGCCACCTTAGTGGTATAAAAATATTTTTTTTAGGTACAGTAAAGACTCAAGAGCATGATCGAAGCTTTACATTTGTAGCGAGAGTAACCGCGCATTACCTCTACTGTATGGTGATTGTAATAAGAACGGTTCAAAGTTCAATGTATAGAGCGTCAGGAGCTCTTGACAGCATTGTTATTAAAATATTAGAAATATCGAAGAAAAATAATTTACGACTGTTAATATAAACATAAGTTCCGGGGTTTTCCTAATTTTCTAGACCACAATAGCATGAAATTCTTGTAAGTTTTATTTTAAAACCGTCTATATTACTTTCTGATACTTTGTGAATTTGTTGGAGTTTTGTTGGCTACATTTTTGGATTTTTGGTTCTCTAGGGGGGGGCAGCTGCCCCCCCCCTGCCCCCCCTTGGCGACGCCCTTGATGGGACCACCTCAGAAGTATACTTTATCGAATAAAAAAGAATTTTGAAAATCCGTTCACAATTGACCTAGAAATCGATGACCATACATACAAAAAAAAATACATACAGTTGAACATAGAACCTCCTTCTTTTTTTGAAGTCGGTTAAAAAACTTCATACGTCTCCAGTTCCTCACCTCGGTGTTTGTGTCTGTCTGTGTCCCTGACGTGACATCGGTTTCGGTGTTATTTTGCAAAATGTCTAGATGAGAAAATTTGGCATCTGGGAAGAGGAATACATCCTCTAGTAGATGAACAATCTTCCATCGGGATCTCAAAAACGGATTTGACCATTAAACGTGGATAAAATTTACACTATCTTCGCCAGCGAGAGTGATGACAACCACGTGATTTTGATGATGATTTAGGCGATCCTGATTTTATTTTAGAGAGCAATCACAACACAGAATCAGATGTAGAAGAAACTCGGATTTACACAATATAGTGGATGTAACTAACTACATTTACGATTTGACTGGAGAGTGAGTTATTGGACCTACTGATATGCCTGAACCTCTTCCACCCTGAACCTATTCGAATTCAGATCCTGATATTCGAAAGAACTGTGCTATCTGTCCTAGTCGCCTGAAAAGGCGTACAAAGCGCTTAAATAATATTAGGTTGGGGAAAAAGTCTTTTCGCATTATAGTATGTATGAACTTATAATAAAATCTCTTTGGCTGTTCTATTTGTATATGGCTGGTTTTGGTATCAGTAAAAGTTTAGATTTTAAAAAAGATAATTCCAAATTTAAATTAGGAAAACGTGTGTTTTTCATTTGTTTTTCGTACTGTCGAATGAGTGAACCTAATGAAAAAATTCGATACATTTAAAAATTTTACTACAAAGAAGGTAAATATGCAACGCAAGCCGCGAAAAAAATTTGCGTTGTTTATGGACCGAGTGCAGTGTCTGTGAGAGTAGCACAAATATGGTTTAACCGTTTTCCAATATTATAGCGTTTTTCTAAATCCGGAAATTTTGATGTCAAAGATGCACGTCGCTCTGGTCGCTCTATTACGGATAAAATTGATGCCATTTTTGAAAAACTGGAGCAAGATCGGTATATCAGAAGTTACGACGTAGCTGAAGAACTGGGAATTGACCACAAAACAGTTTTGGCGCATTTTAAAAAAAATGGGTACACAAAAAAGCTCGATATTTGGGTACCCCACGAGCTCACTGAAAGAAACCTAATGAACCGTGTACTCACTTGTGATTCTTTATTACGATGTAATAAAACCGAACCATTTTTGAAGAAGCATAACTGGTGATGAAAAGTGGATCACGTACGACAAGAACGTGCGAAAAAGGTCGTGGTCAAAGGCCGGTCAGGCTTCACAGAATATGGCGAAACCCAGGTTAACTCGCAACAAGGTGATGCTGTGTGTGTGGTGGGATTGGAAGGGCATTATTCATTATGAGCTGTTACCACCAGGCAGGACCATCGATTCTGAACTCTACTGCGAACAACTGATGAGATTAAAGCAAGAAGTTGAGAGAAAGCGGCCGGAATTAATCAACAGAAGGGGTGTGGTTTTTCATCATGATAACGCTAGACCTCTAGAGTTTGGCTGGGAGGTGTTGTTAATGCATCCGCCGTATAGTCCTGACTTTGCACCTTCAGATTTTCACCTGTTTCGCTCTCTTCAGAATTCTCAAGGCAATGTCAGGTTAAGATCACAAGAGGACTGCCAAAACCACTTGTCGCGGTATTTTGATCAGAAGCCCCAAAATTTCTATAGCAATGGGATCATGTCCCTACCTACAAGATGGCAAAAAGATATCGAACAAAATGGTACCTACATACGTATTATATTCCTCTATGCTACATACTTTAGTTAAATGTAAATAAACTATATTAAAAAATGTTTTGAATTTTCTTAAAAAATGCGAAGAAACTTTTTCCCCAACCTATTATTAAGCTATCATTTTAAAGCATCAATAGGCCTTCATGCTGTGTACAGTATGTAATAATTGCCAACTGTGCTAGTCTCTAAAAGCTATGACGAGTAATCCTTCCTCATTGCCTAGAAACACCAAATAAAGGAGTTAATTCTTCCTCATTGCCTAAAAACACCAAATAAAGGAGTTGTCATTTTTTTGTTATAAGAAGTGGTATATATTTGGTTTAGGTATATAATATATTTTTGATCAGAGTTCATATTACTATTGTTTGGATGATGTTTTAAAAATAAAAGAAAAAAATATGTTAATTGTTTATTTATTAGTTAGTCGAAAATAAATAAACTAGCATTTCGCACCAGCTTAATACATTTTGATTTTCTTCTTCTTCTTCTTTGTGAATGGCATTAAGGCTAGTGTTGCATTTTGATTTTCTGTGTGAAGTTGCGCCAGGCTGATCACAGAGACCCGTTATCCCGTGTGTGTGTCTGGTGATCACGTCTATCGGTACATACGGGACCGGGGGGGCTTGCCTTCATTGGCTGGCCCTGCGTGGAGACAACCACACTAAAAAACCCCAAACCCCCGTCGCTGGGCAACGCGGCGACGTGGGGGCCTTAATTTAGGTGGTGGGCTGGGTAAGTCCACCAACTAGCGCCAACCCTGAGGACCGCCCGACCCTCAGGTGTATTAGGGTTACCCCGGTGCAGGGGGCACCGCCGGGGTGGACTTTTTATATCCCCCACACTCGTGGGAATATCATGGATAATTCAAATACTAAAATCTCAAATAAATTGACGAGGAGCTCCGGTTCGGAGAGTGTGTTGAGTAGGTGGGCCTCAGCGGCAAGCGTTGCTGAGAGCGTGAGGACGAGGAGTAGGCACAATTCGTGCGCGTCTACAGATCTGGAGACGCTTGGTGGTGGACTCGTGTCCAGTAAAAAATCGACGGCCAAACGGCCGAGACGAGAGGAGGAGTCGTATTCTTCTGACTCCAGTGCGTATAGTGCTTCTCAGGAGCAGAGTAATAAGAAGGTTCGTAGCCGCGGTCGGCCTCCAACGACAACGACACACCAATACAGAAAAGCCTGCGAGTTGGAGGAAGAGGTTGATCTGGAGGCTAAGGTCAACGGGTTGCTTAAAAAAGGCAGATTCAGCTACTGCCAATTTAGGCGCCCTCCCTCCCCTAGATGATTCGAAGGCTGAGGAAATGTCGGCCGACAGCCTCGCGCGAAGCGCGCGGTTATACATGGAAGTTGTCTCGACTGCGGTTGGCAAGTCCAAAAACATCAAGGGGACCATGCAGCGGGACGTCAAAAACGCCAACCTCTCGCTGGGGCGTATTGTGCAGTCGCTTAGCATGCGCACTTCCTCCGAAGAAACAATAAGACTGCTTTGCGAAAATAAACGGATGCAGTCGGAGATTGATGCCCTCCGCAAAACTGTGGAGGAGCTACAAAAGACGGTTTCACAACTGAGCACCTTGGCGCCGGTGGTATCTCTGCCCAGGTTGCCTACTTCAGAGACTCCAACGGTGGAGGTCATGGAGACAGATGTGTCGTCTCTACCATCCAACGACTGCCGTCCGCCCAAAGCGGTCCCCAATTCAGCTGAGTCCCTCGTTCTGCCCGAGAATGCTCCCCTTCCCGACGGAAATACTTTCCGCGCCCTACTCCGGGAAGTGGGGAAAATGATCGACTCAAAGTTTGCGACCTATGAGGAGAGTAAGCGCACGCCAGATCGGCCACGCCCTCCCCTCGCTCACGAAACTCGAGCTGCTGCTGCTGCGGCTGCCGCTGCCGCCACTTCCGCTGCTCCTGCAGCCCCCCCAGCAGCTGCGTCGAAACCTGCCCCTAAAAAGGCACAACCTAAGACGGCCCCGCAGTCCAAAGCGGGCGTTGGCACCGGCAAGGGTAAGCCCAACAAGAAGAATGTGGCGTCTGACCCTGCGGCTGCTTCCCAGCCTGTCCCGTCCACATCGTCGTCGGTGAAAACTTCGTCCAAGTCTGGACCCGACGCAGACGGCTGGACGAAAGTCGTTAATAATAAAAAAGGCAAGAAAGCCGCCCGAAACACCAACGCGCCTAACGCCCAGTCCCAATCCCAAAAGGTAGCTGTGGCGGATAATTCTACTTCTAAAAAGAAGCGGGCCCCTAGATTGCGCGCCCCCCGCTCTGCGGCAGTTGTCGTAACGCTAAGCCCCGAAGACGAAAAGAACGGGCTTAGCTATGCCGATGTCCTCACCAAGGCCAGGCTTGGTATTGAGGGCGAAAAAGAAGCCCTGGGCCTCCCGCCTCTCAAAATTAGAGAAACCGCAACAGGGGCCCGAATCCTGCACGTCGTCGGCGAAGACAATAACGCCAAGGCGGACCTTTTGGCCGCCAAAATGAGGGAAATCCTTGGCCCGAGCGTCCAGGTCACGAGACCGACCAAAACGGTTGATCTTCGTCTCACCGGCTTGGACGACTCGATAAATAAGGACGACGTTGCGCGGGCAATAAGCCAACAGGGCAGCTGCCAGTTAGACCAGGTCCGTGTCGGGGACATCCGCCGTGGACCGGGAGGAATGGGATCCGCCTGGGTCCGCTGCCCTGTGGCGGCGGGTAAAACCCTTGCGAGCACAAAAAGACTTTTGGTGGGCTGGAGTGCGGCCCAAGTCCGCTTGCTGGACGTACAGCCCCTGAAGTGCTACAAATGCCTTGAGGTGGGCCACACGAAGCAGCGCTGCCCGTCCTCCATTGACCGGAGCAACTTGTGCTTCCGCTGCGGTAAGCCGGAGCACAAGTCGGCAGCCTGCACGGCAGCTGCTCACTGTCCCATCTGCGCAGAGGCAAAACGCCCTGCGCAGCACACAATGATGGGCAAGAACTGCGGCTCGCGCAACATCAAGAAGAAGGGCAAACTCCTCGCCAAGACCACGGGTGAGAAAGTCACGGGTGCTGCTCCGCCTCCAGCGAGTTTGCAGCAGGAAGCTATGGACCTCTAATGGACCTAGGTCGCCCAATTAGCTTCCTGCTGGGAAATCTGAACCACTGCTCGGGAGCTCAGGATCTGTTTATCCAGTCCTCGAGGCAGTGGTCGATCGATCTAAGCGTCGTTTCGGAGCCGTACTTCGCAATCACGAGTCCATACTGGGCCGCGGACCATTCCAATACCGTGGCTGTCGTGGGCTCGAGTGGCGCGGGCACGCAGCAGTTCTCAGTGCTGTACAAAGGTCAGGGTCTCGTTTCTGCCTTGTGGGGTGACCTCGTGGTGGTGGGAGGATACTTCTCCCCCAACAAGACCCTGGCCGAATTCGAGGAATTCGTGCGTGAGATGACCGTTGTCGTGCGTCGTGCTCAGCCACGACCGGTTATCCTCATGGGTGACTTTAACGCTAAGGCCACTGCCTGGGGCTCACCGAGGACTGACACTCGGGGAGAATTGCTGGTGGAATGGGCCGCCATGGTCGGGCTCGTTGTCCTCAATCGTGGCACCGAATATACGTGTGTGAGGCAGCAGGGCGGGTCTATAGTGGACGTCACGTTCGCTAGCCCTGCTGTCGCGGCACGAGTGCACGATTGGCGTGTCATCGTGGACGAGGAAACGCTCTCCGACCATCGGTATATCCGGTTCAGCGTCTCCCCACAACACCGTGTCATCCACCCGCCTCCAACCAGAGGCAGATTGCACAAGTTTCCGCGGTGGGCCCAGGCAAAACTGGATAAAGGCCTGGCTATCGAGGCGGCAATCGTAGAGGCCATTAACACCAGGCCCACGATGGGGGAGGTCGACGAAGAGGCAACTCTGCTCGGTGAAGCCCTAACGCGCGTCAGCGATTCGGCGATGCCTCGAGCCACACGTCGCCCCCCCAAAAAGGAAGTGTATTGGTGGTGTCCAGAGGTTGCGGCTCTTCGTGCGGACTGCACCACTAAGCGCCGCGCACTCACGCGCTACCGAAGACGCCGAACAGGCCGCGATCCGGCCATTGAGGTCGTTATGCAGCAGGAGGTGAGCGAGGCGCGCAAAATCCTCCAAATTGCGATTAGCAGGGCCAAAACATCTGCCCGCGAACGCATGCTGGAGGAAATAGACGGGGATCCCTGGGGCAGGCCCTATAAAATGGTCCGCGACAAATTGTCCAAAGGCCCCCCGGCTATCGAATTACTGCAGCCCTCCCTCCTGCGCGAGGTTGTCGCAGAGCTTTTCCCGGAGCGAGATGAGTTTGTCCCGCCAATGCGTGCGTCCCGCCAACTTCGGGATAGCGACGACGAACACCAGTCGTCTCCCCCTCCTATCGTCACTGACGGGGAGTTCGATGCGGCTGTGACGAAGCTGCGGGCCAAAATTACGGCTCCGGGTCCCGATGGTGTTTCCGGCCGAATTTTGGCAATCTACCTCGGGTCCCTCGAGAGCCACGTCCGTGGGCTTTTCGACGCTTGTTTTGCGTCATGCAAATTTCCGGCTGCCTGGAAGGTGGGACGACTCGTCTTACTCCAAAAGCCTAATAAGCCGCCGAATTCACCTTCTGCCTACCGCCCGATTGTGCTTCTGGACGAGGTAGGCAAATTGTTTGAGCGCATCATTGCTGGGCGGATCACCCGTCATTTGAACGGCGCGGGTCCGAACTTGTCGCCTTCACAGTTCGGCTTTCGTGAGGCTCGCTCCACCGTGGACGCTATCATGAGCGTCAAGGCTGTAGCGGAGGAGGAAACCGCCAGGGGCAGGGTCGTTCTCGCGGTGTCATTAGATATCGCTAACGCGTTTAACACCCTGCCCTTCAGCGTGATTGACGAGGGCCTCAGGTACCATAACATCCCAGCGTATCTGAGGCGCCTCATCGGTGACTACCTGCGCGGTCGGTGCATTCAATGTGTCGACCGTGACGGTAACCTCATTGAGAGAGGGATGTCTTGCGGTGTTCCACAGGGTTCAGTCCTTGGGCCGACCCTGTGGAACATCGGCTATGACTACGTGCTACGTGGTGCACTATTGCCGGGCCTGAGTGTTGTTTGTTATGCGGACGACACTCTGGTCCTGGCCAGAGCGGCCGATTTTGAGGGCGCCATCCGCCTAGCCACTGTTGGCGCGGGCCAGGTCGTGCGCCGCATCGAGAGTTTGGGCTTGAGAGTGGCGATCGAGAAAACTGAGGCCGTATTTTTCTGCGGCCGTCGCCGAAGACCAGGCGGGGCGCACCTCCTCATCAACAGGGTGCGCGTTGATATAAGTGCGCACATGCGCTATTTGGGCTTAGTGTTGGACTCACGGTGGTCGTTCGACGAACACTTCCGCCGTTTGAGTCCAAAACTCATGCAAGCGGCCGGGGCTCTCAGTAGGCTCCTGCCCAACGTCAGCGGTCCGAACGCGACCTGCCGCCGCCTGTATACCGGGGTGGTGCGGTCGATGGCCTTATACGGTGCACCGGTGTGGGCGGAGACCCTGTCGCCACGTAATAAGGCCCTACTGCGACGCTCGCAGCGGGTCATGGCTGTCAGGGTCATACGCGGATACTGTACCGTCTCGTATGAGGCCGCGTGCTTGCTAGCCGGGACCCCACCCTGGGACCTGGACGCCTTGGCGTTGGCGGACGTCTATAGGCGCAGCGCGGCTGTCCGTGCTGAAGGACTGCGTCCGGCGCCGGAGCTCATTCGGCGCTGGAGGGAGAGGGCCCAACGCATTGTTATGCGGCAGTGGCGGGTCAGGCTGCAGTCGCCCTCGGCGGGCCACTGGACCATTACGGGAATTCTGCCACACATGGCGGAATGGGTTGCCCGACGGCACGGCTCCCTGTCCTTCCGGCTTGTGCAGATATTGTCGAACCATGGCTGCTTCGGCAAGTATTTGCACAGGCTCGGTAGAGAGCCGTCTCCTCGCTGCAGCGAGTGTGCGGGAGATGAGGACACGGCGCAGCATACGCTCGCGTCGTGCGTTAAGTGGGCGCCACAACGCCGCGCCCTCATCTCCGCTATTGGTGGTGACCTCTCGCTGCCGACCGTGATACAAGCCATGGTCGGCAGCGCGACGTCGTGGGACGCTGTTGCCTCCTTCTGCGAACACGTTATGCTCGCGAAGGAGGCAGCGGAACGGGAGCGCGAGGCTGCGCCAGACGCTGACCCGAACCGCAGGCGAAGACCAGGCAGGAGACGCCGGCTCTATGGCCAGCTGAACCAGCCGTAGTCAGGGGCGGTGGGTGATGGGATAGGGCCCCATCACTCACAATACACTTAGCCCCAGCGCGTGAGGGATGTCCATCGTGTCCCGGGGACATTTCTCGGAGGAGTAGTGGTTGGCGACGACCGATGCCGGTGCACCATGCGAACGCCTACATTGTTCCTCGTGTGGTGCATCATTTTCTGGCATAAGCGCTTCCGGGATACTGTTGGTTTTTTAGTCGGTACACTGCGGCTTTAGGCAGGATTCCGACATAACCCTGGCGTGGCCCCTTATCACGTCAGGGTACCTATAAAAGGTTTTTCCAACATTAAAAAAAAAAAAAAAAAAAGGCTGATCACAGATTAGAAAGAGTATGTCTAGCTAGGCTGATGGCGACTATATCTGTTCTGCTTTCTTTTAGGGTTCAATTGATTTTCTTCTTGGATGGCTTTCTGCTATAACTTAGCCAATATCAAGTTTCTGTTCCTTATAAATATATCAATTGTCATAAAAAAAAACCCTAAATTGACATCGTAGTTCATTGTTGATCAAAATTAAAAAGGGACAGTTATATATAAAAATATAATCACGCAAGTTTAGTTTATCTACGCAAAGCAGTTGAGCAAAGAAGAAATAAAAATTACTAAAGACGAGGCTGAATGGGCTATAGTTTGCCTTGCCTTCTCTAAAAAAGGGAGAATTTTAAAAAAGTAAAGGTAGTGTCTGGCGGGTTTTGTGGCGTCAGTCAAGATTGTATTATAAAAGCGGCATAGTTTTATAAAATAAGTGTTTGTGTTGACGTGCAACTTAAAGATTAATAAAATAAAAGTGATTATAGTGTGAAATACGATGCGATTTTTGTGGTTATCCACCTCATCAATTTGCATCATATGGAGTCTGTCATCATATATTTCGTGTCAAATACTCCCAAGATGCATTAAAATGTGTAACACCAGCATTTTAATGCAATAAATGAAGAAATAATAAATACTTAAGACATGGCTGTATGGGCATTAGTACCCCTTTGCCTTTTCATAACAGGGAGAATGAATTAAAAAAAAGAAAGTAAAAAGAGTGTTTGGCGAGTTTCAATTGCGTCGATCAAGATTTTTATTTTAACAATTAAAAATTGTGTCGGAGCAAACTTTATGTTATAAAAGTTGTGTAAAGTGTTTGTGTTGACGTATACAACTAAAAGTTTGTTAGAATAAATGTGATTATGGTGTGAAATATAATGAGAACTTTTTTGTGCTTATCCACCTCATCAAGTAGCACATAAAGTGACTGTCATCATATATTTCGTGTCAAATACTCCCAAGAAGCATTGAAATGTATTACGCCAGCATTTGCAATAAATGAAGAAATAAAGAAAAACTCAAGACATGGCTGTATGAGCATTAGTTCCCTTTGCCGTCCCTTTATAGAGAAAACTAACAAAAAAAAAGTAAAAAGTCTATGGTTCGGGAGTGTTTGGCGGGTTTTAATGGCATGGCGTCGGTCAAGATTTTTATTTTACTAATTGAAAATTGTGTTGAAACGAACTTTGTGTTATAAAAGTAAATATTAGGCTAGTATTATTCTTAAGTTTTTTATCTGTCACTGTAATCTTCCATAATTATATATTACATTTTTCACTAAAAAGATTTTAGAATAAAAGTGATTATGGTGTGAAATACGACGAGAACTTTTTTGTGGTTATCCACCTCATCAAGTAGCACATAAGGAGACTGTCATCATATATTTCGCGTCAAATACTCCCAAGATGCATTGAAATGTGTAACACCAGCATTTCAATGCTATAAATGAAGAAATAAAAAATACTGAAGACATGGCTGTATGGACATTAGTTTCCGTTGCCTTCCCATTGTAGGTAGAATGTACCAAATAACAAAGTCTATGGTTACTATTACTATGGTTAGCATTGTCAATGTCATCAGAATCGATAGTTTCGCAATTTTTTCAAACAAGTTTAATTTGTTATTGATTTAATTTTAACTATCTAGTATATCTATCTACAATGGCAAGACCACAAGGTAAAGTTTACTTAGGATACGAAGATGATGTTATTGGAGAAAAAAATCAGTCAACTATTAATTACAGCATCAATAAAATTGGAGGCATGCCTGTAAGTCCAGTTTATATATTATTATCTATTGAAATCCAAATGTGTTTAATGAAATACGTGTCAAAATATTATTTCATTTTTCCAGGACTGGCCGCCTTTGCAAAACTTACAATTTTCCTCCAAGTGCCCTCTATGTGGTCTTAGCAGACCACTGATCGTCCAATGTTACGCACCTCTTGATAAATCGGTTTATCATCGCACTTTATATGTTTTCGCGTGCTTAAACCCTAACTGTTGGGTGCAGTCTGAAAGGTACTTTTATTTGATACATGTTATCACATGCACAATTAAGCAAGTTAACGTTAGCTAATAAAATGTTTCAGTTGGTTATGCCTCAGAAGTCAAATACAAGATAATTCCACAACTCCATCCTCAACTGTTGCTATGCCAAAAACTGATAGCAACCTAACTTGGTGTAATGGTGCTGATGAATGGGATGAAAATGATAATGGAGATACAGCTAATGGAAATTTTATGAGTGTTGATAATGCTGCTAGCCCCAACAATTTTATACAGAGGTATGTATAAATCGGCAGCACCGTGTGACACTCCGACTGACTGATGAATTGGCCATTGTGCTCACAATTATTATTGTTACGAAAATAAAGCGGATTTTCAAGGTGAAGTTCCAGATTAGCAAGTTCTTGTCAGACTAATTTGAACTTAAACTAAGTCTCAACATCACATCAACGGCTTACTTGTAAAACATACTTAACTAAACTTTAGGCTGAAAATATCACTACTTTTCTTTTTTGTAGTTTCTTATTTAAAAAATGGTAAATATTTAATTCTCTATAAATTTATTTACTTACATTAATCTATCACTTATTTATCAGTTTTTCACTAAGCTGGTACCACAGATATGTTTTTACAGGAAATTACTCTCATTACATTACATTTCTTACTTTTCATTATAGAATCTGCAAACAAACTGTTTCTTTCATTCATTATTCACATACTTAGAGATTATACAATAATTAGTAGTACATACCACATAGTTATATTAATGGTATCAATATCAATGTACTAACATCAATAACTTATTGATGGAAGATGTCAAAAACTACATTTTATCAATTGGTTTATTACATTATAATTTTTAAACCACAAAAGTGGCAATCAAGTATATAGTTCACCTCATGGTAAGAAGTTACCATAGCCTATGAATGCTTGAAGCACCAGGGATTCACTTGTGTCTCACCCTGTAAAAACCTCTTCACACCCACATTTTCTTTTTTTTTCACTTAATGTCAAATTTGTTTTTCCCCTGTCTACTAAACAAGAGGTTCCAATAAGTTTTATTCGAAATCCCATACACTTGTTCACAAGCCATGAATTTTTGTATGCTTATTTAGAATTATTCAAATATTTATACATGTATACAATTATCTATATTAGTCCATTATCTACAACACAAACTTAATTAGGGCTAGATAGGTGTGAATGTAAGAATATTATAAATATTATAATTGATAAGCTAAAGGAGGGACATACCTTAATCAATTTGCTATCCATTCTTTAAAAAAACACTACTTTTGTACAGTCTTTCTTATTTTTCAGAAATTCTGATGAAGAAGATGAGAGTAATTCATTAGAACTAGAATCTGTTGAACAAGCACTTGGCAACCTTCAAGTATTTGATGCTCATAATGCAAACATGTCCCCTGTTCAAGGTAATATAATAATATAAGTCAACTGAAACACACAAAAAGTGTACATATTTTTGATTGATACTCAAATGTTTATTCTTCATTAATGTTTCGAATCCTTCTGTTCATATTTTTTTTTCTGCATGTATAAAAATAATTTTGTGTTTTTAAATAAATGAGATGATTTTCAGGTGCAAAAGGTGCAATAAGTGCGCCAGTGGCAGCAGCAGAACTTGAAGGCGGAGATGAGCCTGGATTAGTTACTGTGGACACTCCATCAATACCCACCAATGATGTCCAATCCTTATTGCTCCAGGTATATATCTTTTTTATTAACACAATAAGGTTGATTATTTTAAGTGTATGTCATTGCTTTCACTGATTTGTATAGGCATAGTGGGTTGAGGGTTTTGGTTTTGATTACTCAAACAGTGTATATTATTAAAGACTGATAGCAATAATGTCTTTGGTGTAAAACTTTGATTACTTACCTTCATACTTAGACAGCAGAGCTACCACCAGATATTAGAAGCCGGTTAACTTGTGGACCACAGCAATTTGCACCCAAATATATATATGTGGAAGAGGAATGGAAGAGCTTCCATAATAATGAGGATAGAGTTACAGACTTGTTGAACAAGTACAACAAAGAAAATGGTTAGTTATCTATCTGTTCATCAAGTACAAAATAATGTAATGTCTTAAAATCTTAAATTTTGTCTTAATTGTCTTGTTCTTTCATATAATATCAGAGGACTTATCACAGAACGTTTTTTAAACGAGTCGCGCTGCTAACGCTAATCAGCTAAAATGTAAAAATTTACTGATACAAAAGCGCGGCGTCAGCTCGCTTAAAATGGTCATGTGAATAATATTCCTAAAAAATGCCCACAGGCTATTAATGTATATAAATTAATACATAAACAAGAAAATATAGTACTAATATCTTATGTGATAATAATTACTGGGCATGGACGGCATTTCATCTTAGGCCTCAGGATGACAACGCACCTGCAATATCAAGTGCTTTTCCTTGTTATTGCAGGTGTCTATAGGCGGCGGTAACTGCTTACCACCAGGTGGGCCGTCAGCTTGTTTGTCATCTAGTTGTATAAAAAAAAAGTCATAGTTTTTGGTATATTTATTCTCTATTGTTAGGCTATTTGCAAAGAGTTTTAATTATTTATTGTTTCATGTTTCAGAGTTGGATTTACTCGGTGGTGGTGACCGGATGGCAGGGGCTGGTGGGGGCGATGACGAACAATACGAGGAAACCGCGCCATTGCATGGGGATAGGCTTTTCCATGCTTTCCTGACGCGACTTCGCAGCAACCCTGGTCAGATACTAAGGTGAGTACCATAGGTTCATAATAATTAAGTTGACATGAGACACAGGATAAAATAGCTTATTAACTCTACTTTTCAGCAATAGCTGTGATCACAAACGGTTAAGTGGTGTACCACGTTTTTTTTTTTATTATTTTTTTTATTATTTTTATACAACTAGATGACAAACAAGCTGACGGCCCACCTGGTGGTAAGCGGTTACCGCCGCCTATAGACACCTGCAATAACAAGGAAAAGCACTTGATATTGCAGGTGCGTTGTCATCCTGAGGCCTAAGATGAAATGCCGTCCATGCCCAGTAATTACACTGGCTACCTTTCCCTTCAATCCGAAACACAGCGAACTGTTTCACGGCTGAAATAAGAAAGGCGGTGGTACCTACCCCGGCGACCCTACATATGGGTCTACCACCTAGTATTATTCAGTTTAGTACGGTTCTAGTAGTCTTTTTTAAAGAATGTAGATATCTTCAGAAATTAAAAGCACAATCTGTACCATTTCATACGTTATTTTAAGAATTATTCGCCATGTAGTGGAATTTGATTAATGATTTTTCAGTTACAGTTTATAGTTGTTTGGCTAACTGTTTTCTAACAAGTCGTATTTAGATTGACCAGCACGCGTAGCACAAGGAACACGAGTAGCTCGAGAAACGGTGTCTACACCGTTATGTCATTTTTGTCGGGCTTTAACCCGAGAAAAATGACATTATGGTGTAGGCAAAACCGTTTCTCGAGCTTCTCTTGTTCCTTGTGCTACGCGTGCAGCAGGACAACTGCCTAAATGCATTACTATGTACATAGGTATCGTCGTCACCACAGACAGATATATACTGGTACGTCTTATTGTCATTTTGAAAGTGATATGGTATTCACCACATGTCAGTAAAATCAGCAAGTGGATAATGAATGAGTAATTTGTAAATACAGACTGTTTTTTCTACAAATTATGCTAATATCGCTAACAAAATGACAATATGACTTTATAAATGATACCCATGTCCATACAAATTCATTTAGGTGGTCGCCCTGCAGCATTGCTATCTGCCTTGCTTTAAGACAGCTTTCCCCTTAGTACACCTTTTGTTTTTCGTCAGAAACCCCTTTATTACCCAGCGAGAACTTGGGGGCTAGGCCCCTAGGTTATGTGGGAGTCTACGGCCCAAGGCCGGCATACCCACTATAAACTGACGGTACCCATCATGCCACATAATGCGCGGCGCGACCGAGGAAGCTCATCGCATACCACTTAGGACGCGTACTGTGGTCATCATTTCGGAATCAGACTTGGGGGCCGTTCAAGTATTACTTAACGCAAATTTCGAAGATTTTTGACCCCCCATGTATCGCGGCGTAACTTAGTTCGGGAACATGTTAAACATGTTACGTAACACGTTGTTCGAATCCCCCACCCGCCCTGGTAACGCTTCGTAACGTTTTACAAGAAGAAATTGCGTTACGTAATACTTGAACGGCCCCTTGGGTGAAAAGTGCCGTGGGTACCCGCCACTTTTCTCCCGACGGGTGTGTTTGGATGAGTAGCGGAGCCTCCACTACTTCACGCACTTAACTTAGGCGGTTGAGACTGCTGCAACGTGCCTGCGTAGCGCTGCCTCGCCCGACCGAGTCTTACGGTTCCCCTTACATCCTGTATGTTTATATTCTGCTCGTAAGTACCTAATTAATAGAGTTTCTACTTGGTCGCAGGTACTCTCGAGAGGAGCCACCTCTCCTAGGTGCTCCCTTACCAAGCGCGGCCAGCACCCCCGAGGTACCAACCGTACCGACTGTCTGCATCCGATGTGGCTCTACGCTCATTTGCGAACTACAACTCGTGCCCGCGTTCGCTGAAATATTACGCCTTTTGCCTACTAATGTTTCTCTGCCTCACTTACACTTTCTCTCAGTACTTATATTCACATGTTCACAAAGTTGTTGGCAACAATACGATACTCTCGTAAAAGAAACCGTAGTTTTCCAACCAGAAGTTGTATGAACTCCAACCGAGAGCTTTAATGTGTCGTGTAGAAGATAGTATAATTATATACTCAAAATTGCAATAATACTTTTAATACATTAGTGCCACATTTTAAATATACTTTTAAATTTTTGTCATTATATTTAAATATTTTTTGTATATAAGCATTAAAATTTTAAATTTCACTTTAAGTGTACGTAATAGTGTGTCTGTGATCTAACTTCCTCTAAGTGGGTGGTATAAATGCTAATATTTTTACTTTATAAAATAAAGTGATTTCTTTAGTAACACCTAATCATATTTACACAAGCAAAATAGATATAAAATATGTCACCACAGAGTCATCCATTTATCATAAGCCTTGTTTGAGGATACTGCCTACTGGCCTTCAACATAAAATAATAATAACATGTAAAGGTGATAGGGATACTTTAACACCTGCTTATAATTGTCTTTTTGTAAATACTTGAGAATTACAAAAAGGTAATTATACTCTGTAATTAAATCTAAACTATTCATAGTTTTCTTGTTACAATTACGATAGCCATTAGAAATATGTCCTTTTAATAACAGATCTTCCCGTAAATTTTTCAAGTATTTGTCGGTCCTAAGGAAATTAATGAAACTAAGAACTAGCGATGCATTTCGAAAATAAGTAGTTGTTTCAAGCATTTTCATTCTGAATATTTTAACGTTGTATACTAGATGCGTGTACTGTCCCATGGACTCTGTATGCCCCCCTATTCACAAATGTCAGATCACGGATTCGATTCGTAGGTGACATCCCGCCTCGCTTTAATGCAACGCGCAGTGACAGGTACAGAGTTTCCGATTTTTGTATTTTTTCCGACAGTTGAGAATAAGGGGGTGGTAAACCATAAACGAATAAGTGGAACAACAATATGTCGGTATATTATTATAATAGTTACAACATTGTTGAAGAAAACAGTTTTAAGGTTTACCTCGTGAACTTTGTTATATACAGCAGAGAGGGATACAGATACAGTTGACTTCTCAGTGCGTGGAAAAAAAACAACAATACCGCTCGCGCGCATAACATAAACTACATATTGAAAATAATTTAGTTATTAGAAAAAAAACAGATGAAACGGATAGTTGTTTGGCCGGATGCCGGATATCCCGCCCATTGTCTCGTTGCATGTCGTGACGAGTTTAGCGCCGCAGAGGGTGCGGCAAACGCGATCAGATCAATTCGGGCGGTTTCGGTTGCCATCGTAAGTATTCGTGATTGATCGCGTGAGTGTAATTGAATAGCGAAAATTAAATTATAGTTGGGCCGAATCCTAAACTCCCGTATGACAGTTCAACAATAATAGATCGCCACAACCTTGGCACTGCGTAATCATTTCAAATCGAAATTCATTTGTAGTTTATCACCGCAATCAATTCAATCAACAAACGAAACAAATAGCTAATCGTAAACATAGAACTAAAAATTGCATTCCCAGTATTAAAATTGTTTCACATACAAGAAAACATTTTATTACGATTTCTGTAATACGCTCTAGCAAGGTTATGGCGTTCAAATATATTTTATCTTTATTGCTAGTGATGTTACCTCAGATATCACATGGCCATGTCCAGCAAACATGGAAAATAATAGTAGGCCTATCTTATAATTTCATTTGCGCTTTTTTATTTATACGCATTATGTAAAAAGTGGTTTTTGAAGTTTTTTTTCTACGGTCTATGGAAAGCTTGCCATCCCAACTCATCGGCTCGCACAGGGGGCGAGGGGCGGTGCTGGTGCCGTCACCGTTTTGTTTTTTCGCTCGTTGCTCGTTATCGTGTACACAGACTACTACTACGCTCTTGAAATTCTTGTTGTGTGTGACCCGGCTTACTTTGGTTTTTTGTTCCTGCTTAATATACGTTGACCTTGCCACTAAATTGGACTTTAATCTTTTTTATAATCGGACTCGTTGTTTTGTTTTGGTCCAATAAGTGATAGCGCACATGTGGAAAAACTTTAACTTTACCTAGTGATAAGCTGGTAATAAATTTGCAAAATTATTTTGAACGCGAATCCCAAAATGGCGGACCTTTGTTACCAGTAAATCGTGTGCAAGATCGAGTTGCTGAAGCACTTGG
Source organism: Nymphula nitidulata (assembly GCA_947347705.1). Taxonomy (NCBI): domain Eukaryota; kingdom Metazoa; phylum Arthropoda; class Insecta; order Lepidoptera; family Crambidae; genus Nymphula; species Nymphula nitidulata. The sequence goes on along the minus strand of OX374626.1, from coordinate 9,570,330 downwards.
GATTGCGCAAGGAACTGTTTACCAAATAAATAAAAAAAGTTCGGCCCATCGGGAAATGAAGAAAATTAATTGCACTCGTCAACAATTTTGATACTGGTGCCATTAGGAACCATGTTTACGGGTACTATACTCGAAACGATTACCTACAAGAGCGAAATTACTTGTCTCTCTTAAAGTAGCCGGCCAGTGTAATGGTGCTAAAACCACCACCACCACCAAAAAAATGAAGACTTCTAACCGAGGCATGTGAGAAAGTGGTAGAAAAAACCAAAAATCTTATCTTTTCCGATTATGGTCGTGACATCAAAGTAGATAGGTAATATAATCCACAGTGAAATAATTATCTATGTTACCGATGATGACAGCGACACTGGTAGTTCAGAAGATGATAATTCTGATTTATAAAAATATTTATTTTATTTGGATTTCTTTATTTTTACCTATAAACAACTATTTAAACAAAAATACTGTTATAACGTACTGAGTATCAAATAATCGCAGCGATACGTGTATAGGTTGTGCATGAATAAACAATGATAGTAACAATAATAATGTTCGTCCAGTTCCAATAATTCTACAGTGCAAATGAAATCTCATTTCTGAATATGGAACGCTTGTTGTACTTGTAAGTATCGACTGTAATGCAGTAGATGGGTACTTTGAACTAACCTGTTCTATGAAAAACATTTTATTAAATTTAACTAACTTCTGCTGCTCAGATTTTTTTCTTTCGTTACAGTGAAATATTCCCTATATGAAACTGAGTCCATCCGCATCAATTTTGTTTTTTTTTTTCAAAATGTTCCTAATTCTGGAGAACACATGCTAAGTTTAAATTTAAGTTCAGTGCATTTTTTTTCTCTCATTAAGAATACGAAAAGGATGGCTATCTTATGATTTCACATTTAGAAACGTGCGTTCAATTTTCGACCTTATTGAACGTGATAAAATGCAGTGTTTAGAAGGCACATCCGTACATGCCGTCTAAAATTGTATATGGTTCCTTTGTAATCTGTCTAAGTTTAGTTGACAGCTCTAAACAAATTATTGCTATCTTTTTTCTTTTACATATTACGAGAAAATGATATACTGTTCTTAAATTTAAACTTAGAGTGTGTCTTCAGATCAGGCCTAATGTCTTATTTCTATTGACAACTCACGCTTGACCCAAAAAATTACTACGTTATTTTTTTTCACAATAAAAGAATAAATGGTTCCTTAGGCCGTTTCCCTGTATCTTCTATGGTTTGGGATTTCCCCATTCTGTCCCAGTTAAAAAAAACACTGTATAAGTGAACTAATAAATGTCACCATGACCAAAGTAACATAGGCGCCATTATGAATATTTGGCTGTTGCAGTTTTTCTATAAAAAATATTGTTTTGTATCACGCAAAAAAGCAAATATAAAGAAAGAAGTTGGACAATTGAACACTGTCCTGCATATATTTTACCTTTATAGTGTACATAGACCTGGCCGGGTCTCCTTTAAATACTTTTTTGGAACATCGTTTCTAATACAAAGGTTATTTTTTTATTTAATTATCTTTTACTTTTGTAATTTTTTTGTTTCAATTGTTTCTTCCCTTACACGGGCATTCGTTATCGTCCTTTTCTTCCTAGCACTGAGAATTCATATATCTATCCTTCTCTATCTCTGCCGTAACAACATTCACAAAGCCTTTAAATAAGAAGAAACTTCTCGAAAACGAGTGCTATACTTTAGTTATAACCTCCAATAAAAGGGAAAGAAGATTAAGTACACTGACTTATACTTGAGCCATCTAATAAATAGAATAAAATGTAAACAAAACAAATATCATTCTGTATAGTTTTGTCCCTTTCACTTAATACTTTTCTTGCTACTAATACAAAATAACAAATAATACAGTGGGTTGTTTAAGTTAGCTGATGTGTAGGTCATGGTTACGAAACATCTATAGATGTAGTAGTACATTTATTTATATGCTAAAAGCTGCTCCTTAGCTTTAGAATAATAATAATATATAATAAGTTACTTGCTTATTTGCATACACAACAGTTATCAGTCTTTTAATTTTAGCGTCGATTAGTTCGTCTATCCATCCATAGTTCATAATATAAGTGCATACTTTACTGTAAAAATATATTGTTGTGTTATGTATATAACATAAAAAATATTACATTATAATATCGTAGTTTACATTGCGCAAGCACATAAGTCGAAATACCCAAGTCCTAGGAAATCTCATAGGTTATTTATTTTCCATGTCCTCTACTGGTTTTATGCAATTCCACTTGTCACACAACACTATCCGCAATTGAATACTTATGAAATAAAGCTATATTTTTTTGTATACAACTAGATAATAAGCAAGCTGACGGCCCACCTGGTGGTAAGCGGTTAGGCATATAGACACCTGCAATAACCAAGAAAAAATCACTTGTGCGTTGCCATCCTTAGGTCTAAGATAAAATGCCTTCCATGCCTGGTAATTACACTTACCTTTTCGCTCAATCCGAAACAAACCAAACTGTTTCACGACTGAAATAGGAAAGGCAGTTCTACCCACAGATTAGAAAGAGTATGTCTAGGTCTATTCCCACATATCAGTGAAGCCACAGTTCCGGCACAGTTCCGTATCAGTGCTTCAGTGTTGCGTCAGTGATTCAATTCACACATGTCAGTGCCCGCTCAGTTCACGGAGCTTCAGTGAAAACGTGTCCGTCGTCAATCGTGATTGTATTTCGTATCCATATACTTTGCATGAGATAAATCATATAAAACTCTTTTCACGAAACAATTCTATTAATCGCTCGTCCTCTATTTTATTTTTGTTGATGCCGGCGTCCGTGATCTGTCCGTCCGGCAAAAAATATCGTTGTCGACGATCCCTTCCGTGCTTGCCGGTGCCGGCACGGACACTGAGAGCACTGTGCCGTCACTGACACGGACAAGTGGAGATACGTTCATAGATAATGTATGAAATAATATTTCGCACTGATACGGAACTGTGGCCTTCACTGATAGGTGTGAATAGACCTTTAAGGTTCTACTACCTACCCAGACGAGACGAGCCTAAGCGCGGGCCCACGCCTACCGGTTCCGGCGTTCTACCTAGAAAGGATAATAAAAACGGGCTCATCGTCACACACACACCGGTTGCCGGCCGTTCTTAGAGCCACCGCAAATATACAATTTCAAATCGCACAACTAAATCGCAGAATGTCTAATAGGCATAGAATCTTATGATAGCCCGCACATTATATCAACTAAGTCGTTCAACTAAATAGTTGGTCAACTATCGGCCGATAGCCCGCACACTATAACAACTTAGTTGGTCAGTCGCACGGTAAGATGCAGTATGACCAGACCCGTGCGCGTGATTTCCCCACGCTTGGATTTTTGCCGACGGGCACGCAGCCGCCGCAGCCAGTCGATCTCTGCATTCTTTTCTTGTAACAAATGAAAAAATATAACTGCTGATCGACGAAGTCCAAAAAAGGCAAGCCCTTAAAAAACTTATCTGGGTAACATCTCAGTTAAGAATGTAAGGTATGATGTTTCCCACGCTCTAATCTGTCACTTAATATCGGATGCACCCTAAATGTTTTGTTCTGTTTTCGTCTTCTTTTTTTTAAGTTAAGAAGTGCGTTGTTTTTCCACATTTTATCGCAGACTTCACCGCGCTAGCAACACTGTCCACCAACTAAGTCGACGAAGTGTGCGGCCTATGAAAGCACGCAATTTAGTTGTACGATTTGAAATTGTATATGTGCGGTGGCTCTTATTTGGCGCTCAGTCGTTCTCTAGCGCTTGCCGAGAGAGGTACTAGTTTAACTAATATGAACGTACAACGTATTGGCACAGTGTAACTACAACCAGTGGGCCAACGCCTTTGAATTTGCGATCCATGCGCCGACAAAAAAACCAATACCAATAAGTAACAATCGTTGCAAATTAAATTTTGGACAAAAGAAAAATGAATGAAAATGAAAAAACGATGGAGATCACAAAAGTCAGAAGGACAATATGAACAATTAGAATTGTCAGTTAATTTTAAGCGATGGAGATGAGTGGGTATCCGACAGTAACCTATTCTTAACCTACTAATAGTGGAATAAAAATCTCGACTAACATAATTACAATTTTGAAACCAAGCCTTTACATTAGGAATGAGAGAAATTTGTTATAACCATTTTCCTTTTATCTGCCTAGAATAAAAAAGTGATTGGTTCCATCTTTTTTGCAACATTCCTTTTATAAAAACAAATATCAACAAAAAACTTTATAGTCACAAAAGCTTAACAGAGCTATTCCTCCGAAGTTATTCTTAAAAAATGTACTCTGGTTATTCTGCGGCAAAGAGTAATGTTCTGCGGCATGAGCACAGAACACTTTTACTCCAAGGAGAAGAATGCCAACTTCATACAAAAAAGGCGGTTACAAAATAAGACACCAGCGCCGCTTGTGGGACCCACCGGAAACTTTTCAGTAGCGCGGATTGGCGCGAAATTTGAAAGTGACAGATCGTTCCTTTCCTTAATTTTTAAAAAGAGATTTTATAAAATATTTAAATAAAACCAACTTAATTATAAAATTATTATTTTATTTTAAAGACACATACATGTTTGACGCAAATAAAGATATTATATTCTACAAATCCTAACTAATAATAGCAATGCAAAAGTGAGTTTGTTTGTTACGCTTTTTACGCCTCAACCACTGAACCGATTAAAATGAAATTTGGTATGGAAATAGTTTGAGACTTTAATTGACCATTATAATTTCATTTTCAACTAACACATTACATTTAGTTGATTTAAAATAAAAATGGCAATTTCATATTTAAAGACATATTGTAACAAAATTATTGTTTTATGTAATGTTATCAATTTTAATTATGTTAATTGATTTCCAGTCTCTAAAATCATGATGATAATTATTATAAAATATAATAGGTACCCCTTATTATTATTATTATTATATTTATGTTGAAAAATCTCAGCTCGGCGCTGGTAAGTAAAATCAGGTACGGGTTAAACCAAGTAACTGATCTGTTCTTCTGTGTGTTAGGTTATTATTATTATTATTATTATTATTATTTAGTACCATGTACAGTCAGGGAATTAAATGTTTAGGACGTTAACGAATATTTGCATTTAGTCGAATAATAGCGATACACGAACTATTACGAAGAAATTTGATGGATTGAAAATAACTGTTCTCTCATTTGCCGATATAATATGAAAAAAAAAAACAATAAATCTTTAACTTGCTAAATAATAAAATTCCCCGGCTGTACAAAAAAATACATTATTTTTATTACGTTTCTCTATGACGTCTGTAATGTTTTTGCATACATAAATAAGATTTTCAAGTTGCAATGCTGTAGATATTTATAATAATAACAAATTATTTGCTTCAAATATGGTTACAGTGGGTCTTACAGGTAATATTAAACATTAGGATTCTTCACATGTTACTAGAGTTAGGATACAAATTATAAAATAAGTTGATACACATTTAGTGTCTTAGAAATGAAATCAAAATTTATTATTTTATTCTAATAACTCCTTTACAGTTCATAAGGATTATTCCCGAAGCCACTTCGTGAAATTTTTCATATTCCATTTGTTAATATTAAATCTCAAGTTGAAGATTTTCACGCACATAGTACCTATGCGATACACTATCGAAAATACCTACTAGCCAAAATTTGGATAATTTTTGTAGTTAAATTGATTAGGATCTCGTGTACTAAACAGTTAATACTGTTCAATTTATGAAAAAAAAAAAACATTTTACAAAATTAAAATATTATTAATTAAAACTATTTTTGTTACTACAGTATCTGATGCATAAGTAAACATACAGGATGGTGCCGTCAATACGACAATAAATTAAAACATGGGCTATATTCGTTCATAGAAATGGTGTGTCATTTTAAAAAACATCTTAATCATTTGATAATTTCATGACATTTGTATGAAATAATACAACATTGGCCGCATTATTTCATAGAAATGTCATGAAATTATCAAATGAATACGATATTTTTAAAAGGACTGTGGACTGTATATAGCCCATGCTTTAATTTATTGTCCTATTTACAGCACCACCCTATATAAATATATAGAATTCATTACGATAATTAATTATTTTTCCTTGTGTTTTTGAAGCTTGTCTAATTTTAAAATTATTCGAATTTAGTACATAAAACAATAAGTATTTTTTTAGACTAAACCTACACAGAGCGTGATTATTAAAAAAAATGGTACTAGACAAAAACAATAATACTTTTAGTAGGTGACGTCAATAACTAAACACTCATTTTACAACACAACTAAAAGTTTGTGGATACATGATCAAATGTATAGATGTTATATGGATAAACGTAAGTTTTTATAACGTAACGTAGATAACGTAAGTACATTTTTGGGCAAAATTTTCTTCTTTAGATATGTCATCCATAATACCTTAAAAGCCTACCTCATTACTTTGTGTTGGTTTTGGAAGTGTGAGTTCAGAGTTGTGGATTCAAAATGTTTTTAATTTAGACAAAGTTAAATCTTAATAAGTATCACAATTTGTTTACTAGCTAGGTGAAGATAAATTGAACATAACTACTACTTGTCTTTAGGGCTACATAAAACCGTGAAACTGTTGGATTGCAATTAGATCTACAATTACTCCTCACACATCCAAAACAATTATCCTAAACATCTTATTGTGGCCGTCTTGTGGACAAGCTGCCAATTTCAGGATGCTTTCTTTTTAATTATGCCAGCTGCAATCTTTGCACTTATATTATAGTTTGAAGCTATTAATACAAAGGTGCTTTTTTTTGCATCGCTGAAGTGATAGTACTTGAAAAGGGTTATTCTTTCATGAAAATATTCCAAATGAACCCTTATTTGGAATATTTTCATGAAACTATTATGAAATATTTTTCTTCTGAACTTTTTCCCCTGTTCTGAATCGGCACTCAGACTGTCAAACAGTTAGTTTGGATTTCTTTATGAGATTAACTGTATCCAGGGCATCAAGTGCAGCTCACCTGAAAAAAAAGATAAATTGTTTCTAGCTAGGATTGATGTGGAACTGCAATTTATGTAGGGCATTAGAAAATTAAATGTTTATTCACAGCAATAATTTACGCTTGATAATTATTACACTGATGTATGTAAAGACTGAAAGAAAAGAGTATAGGACAAGTATAGGACAAAAAGAGTAAACGACGTGTGAGCAGTGGCCAAGCTACTAAAAGCTTTGCCCAAGCTACTGAAAACTTCTCTTATAAAAGGGCTATGGTAGCAGCTTACCATCAGGCAGGCTTTACATTTATTTGCCACGTTTGTCTTATAAAAATATATATATTCATACCTTGTGTGACTTTGGAATACATTCCAGCTGAAGCAGTGTGAATAAAAATTAGCGCTGCTTTCTTAAATTTTATCGTCTGCTTATTATTTGAATATATTTCACTCTTTATTAGGGAACGGGTACCTGTTGTCCAGGTATTATTGGATACGATTCCACTTTGCTATGTCTGAAAAAATAATAATGGAGTAAGAGATAAATTCAAGAGAAGCATTATAATTTTATTGAATAAGCATTAAATTATTGAAGATTTTAAAAGAATTAGTGTTGTAATCAAGCATGAATTGACTAATATAGTTTCAATTATAACGAACCTATATCGATTCTGATGCTCGTCGACTACAGCCATGGTTCTCACTTCGCTTTGTAATCATAGTTATACCAGCTAACTCGCTACGCTCCTCGCTACCCAATTTTTCGTGGCCTTAAATTCGTGATTATGTAATTTTGTGATGGAGTACCACACTAGACAGTACTCTTTTAATTCCACTATTGAAATTGCAAATAGAGGCAACAAGTACACCTGGACCTGAAATAATAAGATAATTAATAAATATATTTTTAAAGCCTGTGTTCGGTGCATATTTTAATAAAAGCATACATTGATAAAGGAGCTAGGAAAGCAAACCTGTATTTTATTTAGTATTTACGTTAGAAAACTTTGCAGGAAGTGAAGTGTTAGTTTTTGGTTCCATCAATAAAGCAGTGTCTTCGGAAGGAATTGCATATCAAATAAGACTTTTCTTTTTCATTTCATCCTCGAGAACTGTAGGTACATACTTTCAGAAATGTACTTTCAGGAATAATTATGTTCGGAGCAAAATATTTTGTTAGCTGTGTTAAATGAGTTTTATCAACTCAATTGAATTCCACAATTTCCATTTGGATAACAGAACTTTGCCCACTCTGTAAAACTGAAAACACCACAATATTATTACTATGCAAAGAAAATTTGGGCCAAATATGATGCTTATACAATCTCATAATAAATAAAGTAGCAATGAAAAATTAGTAAAGTGGCAAAAAAAATCTCACGTATTTTTATTTAACTGACTTAAAAAGGAAGAGTTTCGCAATCTACTGCTTTGACTTTGGATAGTTATATGTATATCAGAAAAATCATTTAAAATTTCAAGAAATATTACGTAATAATTTTGTTTTTATTTATTATTTTGACTGTGTAACCAACTCTTTATCGTGCTCTCGGCCAGCCAAACATAAATTATATTTGGAGTTGTTCTAAATGCACATAACCGTTATGAAATTTTGAAGAAAGATAACAATATTATAATTTATTTTTTATGCCTGTCTTCTTTGATATAATTTTTGCAAAAGAAAGATTGCTTAAATAAAACTTGATACTAGGTAAACGGCTACTTAATACATATATTACTCACCGATGAATGTTGGAAGATTCCAATCATAAAAGTAGGTACTCTGTGATTCCGATCTTGGGAATTGGTACATACAATACTAAAGTTGAATGTTCTGTCGTCTAAATGTTGCATTTCAACATCTATTTTCATATTTATTATTGATATTGCCTTTTTAAAAATTTTCAATCCCAACTAACTAAAGCGCGACATTATTGACAACTCAAAATAAAAATGGACGCCAATTGACAGAAAAGTTTTTTTTTAATGCTCAGTATGGCCACCGTATGGTTGAATAAAAAGATTTTATTTTTTCTACTGACATCTCTATACTAAACCCACCGAATGAACCAACCAATAGAAGCACAGTTGACCCCCCCTGGGCATGAGTGCACAGATTAGAAAGAGTATGTCTAAAGACTTGAGTGCTTGTCATTTTATTGGCCATTGACAAAAAATAATATTGACGTCTACGGATATGGACGTCTGAGACAGGCAAAGTGATAAGTTTATACCGCCACGGGACAACGAACAGGAAACGTCATTCTCATTTTATAAGGTTACTATTATGGTATTTCAATATGCGTTTTATTGCAAGTTAAAACGGCTTCATTTCGTGTTTCCACTGCTCACACGAACTGCTGTGACGTCATCAATGACGTCACTAATCGTTTTCACAGTGCTCAGAATAAAAGCGTCAGCACTGTGAGCACAAACGTCGATGACAAAAATTCACGCCAATTCTAGTTATTTAATAAAAATCTTGACTGACCTAACACAATGGGCCTAATTCTGGGAACACACTTTAATTCTAAATTTAAGTACAGTTTATCTCTTTCTCGCAATAAGTAATAGGAAAAAGATAGCAAGAATCTGTTTAGAGCTGTCACTTAAATTTAGATAGATTTCAAAGAAACCATAGACAATTTTAGACGGCATGTTCGGACGTGCCTCCTAAACACTGCATTTTAGCACGTTCAATAAGGTCGAAAATTGAACGCACCTTTCTAAATGTCAATTTATATGACAGCCATCCTTTTCTTTTTCAGTTTGAGAGAAAGAAATAGACTGAACTTAAATTTAAACTTAGCATGTGTTCGCCAGAATTAGGGCCACTCTAATCAAATCTTGTCAAAACCCCCGTGCCCGGACTGAGTTTTTGCCGCCATTTAATGGCGATAATCTTTTTAATTTAGTGATTGATTAGTCAGATAAAAGCTATGACGAAGAAATGAGAAAACAAATAGGTAGGTGTTATGAAATTGACGTAGTGCTCAGATCATAGAAATAAGGTTGTGCTTGTTGTAACACAAGTGTGTATTGGCGAGCTATATTTAGAATCTTTCTAATTAATTCTTTTTTGGTGTGTGTGAAAGACGTTGATAATTTTATCTTGGATAACCATGATACAAAGTAACATCATGGTTAATGGAGACAAGTACTTTTGTCTCCAATTGATGGAGACTTTGATCTTAAATTTTACGTTAAACACGCAAATTTGGAGTAATGCATCCGCATTTCCATGTACTGATTAAAAAACAAAAATCAGATAAGGTTAAAAGAGCTTGACTCTTTGCCTTCCTTATTTAAAAAAAATAAATAGAAATTTCTAGATTGTTAGTTGGCAACACTTGTTTTGGTTTTCCACATACTCTTTCTAATCTGTGGTTTTCCATGAATGAATTTTCAAGTCTTTCGGTGAAGGAAGTACAATAGATTTTATCGATAATTACACTGAAGTTCACATTTTAAGAATAGTTCAAAGTGTTGATTGTAGTCCTTGAACAATATTTTACAATTAATTAGTATGTCGAGTGAAACTCCAATTCCACCTCCAGTTTTATGGGCTCAACGCAAAGAGGATATCTTCCTCACGTTCAGCGTGGAGTCTAAAGAACCTATCATTAAAATAGAAAAAGATTCCGTATATTTCAAAGGTGTCAACGCCCAAGACAATAAAGTTCAGGAAGTAACTATACAATTGTACGATAGTGTGCTACCTGAAAATAGTGGTTTCGTGAATAAAGGCAGGTGCATAGAAATGGTGCTACGCAAAGAAAAAAAAGATGCATCATACTGGCCGTCTTTAACGAAGGATAAGAAAAAGCCACATTACCTTAAAGTGGACTTTAATAAATGGAGAGATGAAGATGACGAGGAAGAAAATGGTGGTACTGATAATGCTTATGATATAGAAGAACTATTGCGGTCCATGGGAGGCGGAGCCGGCGGTGGAGCTGGTGACAAGCCTGAAAAACCTTCCTTTGATGACCTAGAAAGTGATTCAGATGACGAAAACCTACCAGATCTTGAATAAGCCTACTGTAGTAATAATGCTTAATATTTAACTTTGGCAGTACACTATGTATATTAAGGTTTTTACAGTTATAATAAAAACATTAAAAAATCAATTGAAATGTTAATTTTGTCTCTTTGATTGTCAAATTTAAGTTTTTGGATAACCACAATATTACAAGTCTAATAAATGCTGTCATGGATAAGAATGTTTTAGATAATATTCAGAAACCAATGTTAGTCTCTAGTGGCAGTAGTTCTGTCCGATTGACCACACTAGTGCAAATGTTTAGTAGCTTTAGTTCACTTAAATCATAACACCTACGTAACTAATGAAATGATACACTTTAGTGGAAATTAGATTGGTTAGCAATGGAAGAAAAATTAAATTAGTCATTTGTAATTGTAAATAAACAAGGTCTGTACCCGGGAGTGCAAGTGCAGATTCCTACTGGCCGCAATCAGACCACCATATATCTCAATAAGTGGTATGGAGCCAGGTTTAGGGTGTAGAGCCTATTGGGGCACCCACACCTAGCATTCTCGCAAACCTGCATGTGCTTTGTCTAGGCGAGCCAGGAGCGACTGACTACTAACAATGATCACAGAATTTAAACAAAACAGCTAAAACAACACTTCCAATTGACTTAGTTGATATTACTTAAGTCAACTAAAATCATGCTATAAACACATAATTACAATGAGGCTTATCATATTATAATTTAGAATGAACATTAAACCTTACTTATTATGGGCCAAAGTTTGTCCCCATAATAAGTAACTTCTGAATCAGTGGGTATACCCGACATCTTTGCCCATTTTTCCTCACTTGGGACTTCAATAATCTCCTCGCTTATGTCATCCTTACTGCCTTCCTCGCTTTCAGTTTCAACATGATACAATTTCAAAGGCTCTAGGCTGTATGTTCCCTCTACACAGCCAATGATACGGACAGGACGTTTTTTTTATACAACTAGATGACAAACAAGCTGACGGCCCACCTGATGGTAAGCGGTTACCGCCGCCTATAGACACCTGCAATAACAAGGAAAAATCACTTGATATTGCAGGTGCGTTGTCATCCTGGGGCTTAAGATTAAATGCCGTCCATGCCCAGTAATTACACAGGCTACCTATCCCTTCAATCCGAAACACAGCGAACTGTTTCACGGCCGAAATAAGAAAGGCGGTGGTACCCTACATACGGGTCTACCACCTATTATCTGTCCATTGCATCGAGGAGGTACTTGGAGGAGCCATCCCACAGAGCCCATATATTATATTCCACGCAAGACCGGACCTAAGTTTTGTAAAGCAGGCATAATTGATTCTAACATTATTATAAATGTTTGAAAAATTACTTAGTAGGTAATTAAAATATAATAAAACTAGAAAAATTTCACGTCCTGAGGCAGGAATCGAGCCCGCGACCTTTCGCAATCCGAGCGACTGCTCTGACCACAAGCGCTAGCGCTGATAGCGCTATTTTTCACAAATTCGGAAATACGCTACTGTTACCTGTAACCCTTTCGACGCATAACGCCAAAAACGCAGAATGCCAAATACGCATAATACCAAATACGCAGAATGCCGGAATGCTTGGTGCCAAAAACGCAAAACACGTGTAGATAAAACGTAAGTTTCAAATAGGTACTATTAGTACCATAAATCGATCATTACTGTGAAGTATGCTGTATGGGACATCTAAAGCATACGTTCTGCCTAATAATCAGGCAGGACGTATTGTTGTAGCATATGTATCCAACAAATAATTTCATCTCTTTCTACCTTTCTGTCTGTTGCGTCTCGAACGGGCAGTTAAGATTGTTGCTGTTTGTACAGACGACAGCACATCAAGTGTAACAGTTGCACCACGAAGGCCGCCTCTATTACGAGAGGAATAAGGGCGGTCTCAAGGTCAAACTGTTGCGCTTGATGTGCTGCTGACTGTACGTGAACCACATTTTGACATTATACGTCTCTCTTAAAATGTTCGGCGTATTTGGCACTTAGCATATTTAGCTTTGGCATTGTGCGTGTTTGGCATAACCAGGATTTGGCAATATACGTGTTTGGCATTAAGCGTATTAAGTTTTTATGCAGCTTTGGTATTATGCGTGTTTGGCATTACCAGAATTTGGCAATACACGTTTTTGGCGTTTTGCGTATAAATGGCGTTTTGCGTTTTTGGCATTATGCGTCGAAAGGGTAAAAACAATTAAAATTTAGAATTTAATATGGAATATTGTGGACGTTGTACCTACTTGTTAGAAAATTCATAAAAATAGTCAATTTTTTTTAAAATTTATCAAAAATGTTAACATCAAATAAACAACTAGTTAAATATTATTAGGACAGCTATGAATAAAAACATACATAATGCATAGTTATTAATAATTTCGTAAGTATGCCCATACATTTCTTAGTAATATCGGAACATGTGACGTCATCTAGACTAGAAGAATTTCACAGGGTTATGCCAAGTCTTGGGTAGCTCAGATGGTTAGAGCAGTCGCCCGGATTGCGAAAGGTCGCAGGTTCGATCCCCGCCTCAGGACGTGAAAATTTTCTAGTTTAAATATATTTTAATTACATAATATTATTTGTTTTGCAATATTTTTTTTATGAGTTATAAACTTCCTAAATGAGAAAAAAAATGTCACAAAAACTACCTTTTGGTCCTGCGTGAAAAATCAACGCACCTTGTTCAGGACAACGAGCTTCCGTGAGGCTGCTCTGATTTAAATTGCAGCATATATCCATACAGAGCATGATACAGAGAATTTTCAATAACATATAATATGGCTTAGATATATTGGACCTCAGACCTACTCTAAATCGTGTGAATCGTTCTGGATCGGCCACCAACAACGATTTGGATTCTGACTGCACCAAAAAATGTCGCGATTTTGTCGAAATTTGTCGCCCAAATGTCTGATTTTGTCGGACCATGGCTTAAAAGTTATAGGAGTATATTGGTGGCCCAGCCAGGACGCATTCGTCCCAGATCGGCCACCCCAATATCTCGAAAACTATACCACCTAGCAAAAATCTGTTTTATCTCAAAATATGTCTCGATTATTCGCCAAATATCAGATTATGTCGAGCCGTAGTTTAAAAATTATAGGGGTATGTTGGTGGCCCAGCCAGGAGTCCAGGACGCATCGTTCTAGTATTCGCCACCTCTATATCCCAAAAACCATATCACCTAGCGACGAACTGTTTCATCTCAAAATATGTCGGGATAATTCGCCAAATATCAGATTTTGTCAGGCCGTGTTTGGGAATTATAATGGGTGCACCTTTTATTGCAGAACTCTTTATGTAATATTTTTTTTATGCATAACAGCGGAAAGCATCAACTTCATTTGGCAGAAAATCATTTGGCACACTCTCATTAATCATAGGTACATTCAAAAGCCATAATTTTATAAGTCAGAATCATCTTTAGGCATATATTTTATATCCATAATAAATAAGAGGCAGAACTATCATATCGCAGAAAGTTTATATTCAGAATCATCTTCATGCATAAATTTGATATCCATAATATTAAGAGGCAGAACCATCATATCGCAGAAAGTTAATATTCAGAAGCAATACTAGCATTCACCATGCACGGCAGTCAGCATGCAAGCAAGCATGCAGCATGCAAGGTTTCTGTCACGGCTCCGGCGATCCCACGCGACCTTATCGTCGCAGATGGTTTTCGCCCACCACCGCAGCTTAGGCTAGCTGGCGGGCTGCGCCGGCCAGCCTCAGCCGCGGCGGTGGTCGTCAAAACCACCTGCTCCTCAGCCCGCGGGCCGCCTCGCCCCTTCGCGCCTACGCGAGCTTTATTTACAATCTAGGGGTAGGGCAGACAAGACTACGTGGAGTCGGGTTTGCAGCGATTCGTTTCTGTCACTAATGTAGCACAATCTGCCACCATCGTAGTATGCCAAGTGAAATTATACCGAGTAATCATCGCACTAAGTAAGTGTTATGCTTAACGAAATTATGCGTAATGAAATTTTGCTAAATGAAATTATGCCAAGTGAAAATCTGCAATCTTAAAAGCATGCCATTGGGAATTCGGACATATAAACATTCGACCAAATGATAATTATCATCATCATGATCATCATATCAGCGTATGATGTCCACTGCTGAACAAAGGCCTCCCCCATCGATCTCCAAATAAAACGGTTTTGCGCAGCCTGCATCCAACGACTCCCTGCGACCCTGACCGTCCTCATTTCTGATTCTATCTCGCAGAGAAACACCTAAAATAGCTCGTTCCATAGCTCGTTGTGCGACTGCGAACTTGCACAGAAGGCCCTTGTGTCCCAGTGAGCGACCACGTTTTACAGCCGTATATCATCACTGGCAACACACACTAGTCGAAGACTTTCGACTTCAAGCACAGAGGAATTTGGGATGAGAAGATCTTACGCAATTTCCCAAACGCTGCCCATCCGAGTTGGAGTCGATTGACCTCTTTCTCGAAGTTGGACCTACCCAGCTGGACCATTTTTTCGAGGTAGGTCGTACTCGTCAACAACTTCGAGAACAGAACTCCCAACTGAAACTGGTATAGGTGCGACATGGGTATTAGACATAACCTTTGTGTTGTCCATGTTCATTTTCAGACCCACCTGTCGGGAGGTTCTGTCGAGGTCGTCGAGCATTGTGCTCAATTCCTCCAGGGATTCTGCTATGACTACTATATCATGGGCAAACCGAAGATGAGTGATGTACTCGCCGTTAATGTTGTTGCCGAATCCTATCCAGTCCAGCAGTTTGAAAACATCTTCCAACGCAGCGGTAAACAGTTTCGGAGATATTACATCTCCCTATCTTACCCCTCTCTGCAGTTGGATGGGTTTCGTATACTGATTCTGTACACGGACCGACATGGTGGCGCTCTCGTACAAAGATCTCATCAACTCGATATACCGGTAGTCAATGTGGCACCTCTGAAGAGACTGAATCACGGCCCATGTTTCGATCGAATCGAAAGCCTTCTCGTAGTCTACAAACGCCAAGCAAAGTGGCCGGTTATACTCCTCGGTCTTCTGTATAACCTGCCGCAGCGTATGTATGTGGTCTACGGAAACCGGCTTGTTCGGGAGGCTGGAAGTCGTCAAACCTGCGCGCGAGACGATTCGTGATAACCCTCGAAAACAACTTGTAAACGTGGCTCAAAAGTGTAATGGGTCTGTAGTTCTTCAGTGGTTTTGTCGCCTTTTTTGAAGAACAACACCACCAAGCCTCCACTCCACGCTTATGGCGTTGTACCCTCGACAATGACGGAATTGAATAGCCTCTGAAGGACTTTAAGTACCGGTGTACCACCCGCTTTCAGAAGCTCTGCAGTAATTCCGTCCTCCCCCTGTGCCTGGTTGTTCTTATGATGCTTGAGGGCTACCCTAATCTCGTACTGGCTGACGTCCGGGATATCTGCGGTATAGTGTCGGATCAGTCGGGCTCTTGGGTCTTTACCCGAACCGATAGCGGGATTCGTTGTAGTGGTATATAACTCTCCATAGAACCTTTCGACCTCCCTTGTCACCTCGGGCTTAGACGCCACTAAGCTGCCATCCTCAGTCTTCAGGCTTGTCAATTGGCTTTGCCCAATAGACACTTCTCTTGCGAACACTTTGGAATCTTTATTCCGTTCTATCGCCTCTCTAATACAGTTTGTATTAAAGCGGCGAAGGTCGTGTCGCATGGAATTTGATATCTGTCTATTGAGCTGCCGATATAGTGACGCGTCGTCTGAGGACTGCAACCTCATTTGTCGCCGTTTTTCCATGAGGGAAAGGGTGTGGTCGGATAGTTTTTGAGGTCCCTTTCTGTGTTGGGTCTTGCAGAACTTAGAACACACTGTTCGGAGAGTTTTTACTAATCCGCTTTTTATCTCGTCCACTGTAACGCAGCTCTCTATACTAGGCATTTGAAGCGATTTCGGAGTTCGAGTTGAAAGCCTTCGGGGTTTTGGACTTGGATGGGTGCTGGTCGGAGCGTAGACTTCATCAGTAAGGACCTTTCCAATCGGACGTTGATATTTAACGTGCCTCTCACCATACGGTGATCGCTACCGATTTTCACCCTTGCGATCACTGAAAGATCGTTAAATATCTGTCTCTTAGTGGTCATGATGAAGTCTATCTCATTTCTGGTGGAACCATCGGTACTCATCCAGGTCCATTTCCTGTGCGTCGGCTTCTGGAAGAAAGAGTTCATCATGAAGAGTCCCTCTTTCTCCATGAAATCGGCCAGCCGCTGTCCCCTGGGGTTCCGCTGCCCAAATCCAAATTGCCCCACTCTCAACTCATGTTCGCTCCGTTTGCCCAGCCTTGCATTAAAGTCCCCCATAACAACAGTGAAATGAGTTTTGGAAGTACGCATGGCTCTAGATATCTCCTCATACATACTTTCCACCTCATCATCCGGATGCGTCGAGGTCGGGGCGTAACACCAGTATGACCTTCAGCGAATACCGTTTGGTGATTCTGAGTATAGGGTATACTACCCTCGCTGACACACTCCGAATCGTCACAATATTGTTAATGAGGGACTTGCGGACGAGAAACCCAACACCACTTTGGGAAAGATGGTCGCCCTCCCGGTGATATAGCAAGTTACCGGATTTGAGGATTGTCGTGTCCTCCCCCTGTCTTCGGACTTCAGATAATCCTATAATATCCCAGTGTAACTTTCCTATTTCTTCTTCCAACTCTATTATTTTCTCGTCAGTCCTCAATTTGCGCGTGTTAAATGTCGCCAGGTCCAGTCGTCGTTGTTGGTACCCGAATCGCTGCCGGGGATTCTTAGCACCCCCTGCCCCGCCGTTACCGTGACCGCTACCGTAGTCCGGAATAGCGGGGCCGCCGGGGACTGGGGGGCCGATACCGTGTCCTGTTCATCATGTGAGGGGATTTGCCACAATGATAATTATACTAAATGATTTTTATGCATTGAACATATTCGTTTAAAGAAAATTATGCCAAGTGTGTTATGCCAAATAAAATTCGGAACAACAAAATTCTGCCAGATAGAAGGAACCCATTATAACGTATTAGCGCGGTCCGGCGCGGTCACACACCGGTTCCGCCATTCTACCGAGAAAGGATCATAAAACCGGAAGGCAAGACTGCAATACGAAATGTACTACCCGTCACCCCATGATTGATATATTGATCCTAAAACTTATCATATAATCAAAGTTTTTTTTTGTTAAAACTACCTACTATCTAGAATTATGTTCATGGTTTAGAGACATCGCTTTTCTGGGCATTAGAATAAAGAGTTTCTCGTGAAAGTAATTAAGTTTAAGTTTAGAAAAGAAATAGACCATTTAGCGAAGACAGAATTATTTATTTAGTTTTTTCTGACAATGTTACGGTCACACTATACAAATGGAACTGTTGTCCGTGTCTTCTAATATTCAGGGTTATCGCCATGCAGTAGATAAGTCTATTTAGACTCTCACATTTCAGTATATAAGACGCTCCTTGGCCGGGACAAAATACTGGCGCCCCATGACTTTGACAATCGAACATGAAATACGATGCACCGTATTTTCCAAAGGCTAAATTTTTTGTTGGGCTAGTCAAAATACCTAGTTTATGTTTTTCGAAGAAATAAATCAAAGCTTTACTTAAGTTGAAACGGTCTGGAAGTATGTTATAAACAAATCCAAATATAACTTTCTCAAACTTGACATTAAAAGTGTATGGAAACATGTCATCGAATTTCTGATCTAAATCTTCTAACATGATTTCATGATTAGGTTGAGAAGCAAATTTATCAGCACATTTTTTATGATATTTATCACCATACTCGACAATTCCATCAAGAAAACTGCCAGTCCACGCACTAAGATCACAGGCTTGAGTCATTACAATGGCTATGACATTCGTAGCTAGATACTGGTTCCCACGATTTTCCGCATTAAATTTGGTATCCATAGGATGTAAAGTTCCCCAGAGGGAGTAGAGATCTCCTGGGAATTCAATATCCCAATCTTTCCACACTGTGCGTGGGGTTCTTCTTTCGAATCCTAAATCATTAACAGGATTCATACGGGACCAAGGTATTGTCTCAATGTTAAGCCAATACATTTTTTCATCTACATTGGGACGGATTTTTCTACGTTTTAAATACGGCATATTTGGATTTTCATCGGGTTTAAATAGTGGACTAAGTCTATAGTTCATAGCTGAATGCCGAGGAGCAGTTTTAACCGAAGTCAATTCGAAAGTATAGAATTCGGGGTTATCTATATTATCTGAGACGATTTTTTTTAATCTGCGCAAGAGTGCATCCATTGCTCGATATAATGTCCACGATGCAACTTTATTTGCTTTCCTTTGGGGTGATGTTTCTGTTACTTTTGTTTCACTCTCTATCTTTAGAGGTTCATCGGAAGCAGGTGACGGATATGGATCAAAGAGATGATAATAGCCTTCAGTTTGACAGATCACTAAGTTACGAGATGAAAATCTAACAAGAACATAGCGAAGCCTTCTCAGCACTGCTCTCAAATACTGTTCAAGCCTTTTTTCTGGATTTTCATTTACAACAGTAATTTTTTTGATGTTTATATTAATAAATTTGCCATCTAGAATAACATTTTTAATAACTCTCTTTTCACACACTTTCAAATTAGTCGCTTTCTCGTGTATTTCTAGACCTTTCTCTATACAAGTGTCAACCATTAAATGATCCCAAGTCCTAATTGGATGCATAGTAGCCATTAACATAGCTATCAAGCTTACAAAATGACAAGGCATAATATCTCCAGAGTAACAGTTATCCTTCAGCGACATTGTGCCCTCAATTCTATAACTACCACTAGTTAATTGATAACCAACCACTGTTTGACTTTTAGTGACAGACTCTTCTATAGAACTTCGTTTATCAGATTTTTTCGGGGAAGATACAAACGATAGCTTTGATTTGGTAGATTTAGGTCTACCAGTCTCGAAATCATAGTCCTCAGGTAACTTTATGCGAGGTTCCGCCAAAAGCCTTCTTACCAATATTCTGCTTAATATAAATTGTTGATCTTCGGTCCTTCCATCTTTGTTGAATAAAACCCTTAAAATGTTAATATTTATCACCTAAATTTCTAAACGACAAATAAATACTAGATTATCTAGTGCAATATTATTGCAGGTAAAAATACAGTGGATACTATAAGTTGTAAACAGACGAATTGTAAACAGTCACTTATAACTCTCCATGTACGAATACATACCAACGACAAAGAGATTTATTCGATTTTAGAATAAACGTACCTACTCACGAGATCATGTAAATTACGAAATCGCATTAAACATGGTTTGCCTTTGCCATTCCTGTCCCTAATACCCATGGCATTACAAGTGCTGCCATCAAATAAGTAGTATAATCCATTTCTATTGAAAAGGGCGCAGCTGTAGCTGGATGTTGTTATCATTCCTCGGTCATATTTAGTAAAAAACTTATTTGTCAGTACATTTTCCATCTGCCACGTGGCGCCTTCACCAACCACATCAATATTAGCATGATAGCCCTAAAAAATTAAAGTATCTATGTTAATGACAAAATTATGTAACCCCTTTTATTGCAAGTATTTCCCAACGAACGAAAGAAGGATCGTTGAGCCAGTCTTGTTTGTGTTCGTGTGGTGAGGGAGGATTTATTTGCAATTTTTAAAGACATTTAATATGTAAACGTCCGACATCTCGTAATTTATACTATTATATACCGGCCCGCCGCGTCTGCTTAATAAAAGAAAACGATTTGTGTCTGGTTTAGGTATATATACTTCACAAATCAATTGTGATTGGCTTATGATTTCTGTTAGACCGGCTGTACCTAATGAGTAAAGACTACAAATATTTAATTTGGAAATACAATACCAAAAAGTTAGGGAAACTGATTCAAACGAATTATAGGAGTCCCGTAAAATAGCACGACACATTATTATGTACCTACTCTACGGGTGATACTAAAACCAAATGGTAAAACTAAGTAGGTAAACGTGCAGACAATTTTAGCAGTTAGTTTAAAAATTTAAATTATTATTCCAATATTTAATTCCATACTATCTTCTGTTTACAGCAACAAGAAACATTTCAGTTGCCGTGGCAAAAATTCGTAAAAAATAAACAAAACAAATACTTAATTTTTGCTTAATGGTGATAATTTTGAAGTTTCATTAGGGGTTTTCAACTATTAAAATTAGTAAAGGAATTTTTCGATACTTGGCAGTGAAAATCGAATTGCCTACTTAATTTGAAAACCGTTGGTTAACATTAAGTACCCGTTATTTTGTGATGATTGTCACCTATCATAGCATGTCGTGCTATTTTCGGGATACCTGTATCGTACATACCCGTAAATAGAAATTATTCCATTTTTAAACTTTATAATTTAACATTAACGTAGACTTACTTGGTGACCAATAACAATTTTAGGTATAATGTGGACCGGAGCAAGTTGAAACTTTTCTTGCTTATTAGCATATAATTTGTTTGCTGTGTCTACTACAAAATTAACAATTCCAGGAGTCCAAGTATTAATGGAATATTTATATGATGTCACTATTGCCATAATAGCAGCAAAGGGAAGCACTTCTAAAGCTTTTAAATCTGATATACCTCCTGACGAGCCTCTAATAATATTACTGTTGTCGGGTAAATTTTTAAAATTGCTTGGTTGTTCTAATTCCTGAGATGGTGTCATTTCTAATTGAGCCTCCATCAGTGGTGGTGTTGCCTTTCTACGTAGTTGTCTTAGTTTAAATCTATATTTCGCATCCTGAGTGAGCAATATACGACGATTCACGTTTACGGGTTCCATAGTCTGTACTTCATCTTCCATAGCTGGCACAGGGGCAGCAAGCTGCTTTAAAAGAGAAAATAGTTATTTATGATACTAGTGCGGTAAGTTGGTTTTTACAAACGAGTAGACGTATATAAGTGCGAGACTAAGTCGAAGGCTTACCATAGTGACGAGTTTGTAAATACCAATATCCGCACGTGTGTCGTACAAAGGTTTTCAACAGATTTGCGAGAAAGCAGTACATTTTTTGTGTTTGGAGTTGTAGGAACATAGTTTCATTTGTGTGCAATAAATGGCGCAGTACCGAAGCATACTTTTTCCAAATGGCGTGCGTCGTTAGGATTTTTTTACCGTAGTTATAAGTAGTTTTACGAAATCAATGTCAATTTCTATCGATAAATCAGGCCGCAGAAATAGATCAGCCCACAGTTTTGAAACATCCCCTGAAGGGTGCATTTAAAGGATAAGGTACACATTTCGTTTAAATACTAAAGAGAAAATTAGACGAATGATAAACGAATATAGATTGATATAGTAGTACGAATGATTTGCATTGCAAATGGAGACCATTTTTATTTTAGGAACGTCAAAGATTGTGGCTACTTTCAGACTGATATTTTTGTAAATAAAACAATATTACTACTGTAGTGTTTTCTCGCAATTTTATAGGAGGCAGTAACCACTTACCACCGGGTGGGTCGTCAGCTTGTTTGTCTATAGTAGTATAAAGAAAAATCTGTTGTTTTTCAACAGATTTTTTTATATTTGTTGTAACATGCGTCGTTCGTCACATTCGTTACATTTGTCTACTGTAAAAACCAACTTATTTAATAGATAACTATTACCACTTTGTGGACAAAGAATAAATAGATGCTATTATATTTTAGAAGTTAGTGAGTGATACGACTTACTGGCACTTCTGGCTCAGGTTGTGGTGATGGCGGAGGCGGCGGTAACGGTGGAGGTAACTCTTCAGCTTTTCGTCGAGCCTCTTCTGCTTCAGCTTTTCTATGTTCTTCTTCTTCTTTCTTTCTTTTCATTGTTTCCTCGTCCTCTTCTTCTTCAACTTCTTCCTCCTATGAAAATTTTTGCAATTATCACCTCAAAAACAAGTAACGGATTAGGTACTTACACCCGACTAATGTATTACTGTGCCGTACCTCTTCTTCACCCCCTTCTGGAGGCTGTAACAAAAATGTAAGTAATGATAATATGAAACGAATTTATACATTTCAGTATACAAATACAATACAACGTCACAAATTAAAGACCAAGTCACTTTAATAAACATTTTTTTTGGTAGAAAGGTGGCAGTTCTTTTTCATGCTGTTTTACAATTTTACGACTAAATAGGTCAGAAGCCACTTAGACATTATTTTTACCACCCATGTAAAACTCTATTTTTCGCAATCCCTATTAATCCTGCAACAGGGTACTACCTGTAACTTCGGTGGTCTCCACAGTCTAAATAAATTGCGAATAAGTCCGCATGAGTATTGATGTGACTATGCTCATTTGGCTACCTATTTTGTATTCTAAATAGGTACTACTAGGTACTTACAAAATATCTGACCAAATTAGTTATTTACTTTTACATTTTGACGTTTTCATTAGTTGTTAACCGTTAGTGTGGATAAAAGGCGTTTCATTTTCGACATAAAGATT
This sequence comes from Nymphula nitidulata, assembly GCA_947347705.1. NCBI lineage: Eukaryota > Metazoa > Arthropoda > Insecta > Lepidoptera > Crambidae > Nymphula > Nymphula nitidulata. Next base: position 9,546,818 of record OX374626.1, on the reverse strand, counting down.
GGTAGGTATATTATATTACCAGCAATGGAGGGGGTGTGGGAGGTGGAGTAGGTTCTGGGTCAGGGTCCGGCTCAGAAGGTTCGTTAGTTTTGTCACGAGGCTTCGGCCATGGCGGCACCACTTGTGTCACCGAGACCGTTGGCGAGTCCAAATTCACTAAAGAGAATTTCTGCACTTAGGTATTAGGCGAAAAAAGCTGTCAAAATTTCGGTGTCTATGCTGTACATTATCTCAAGACAGACATTACAATTGAAACCTGCGCGGGTGAACGTGGTGCTGACATAGTTGTCAATTATTATAACCAACTTTTTCATTGAAGTACATAATACTGTACAAGTTTTATTCAAAAGAGGCGTCACTCAGAGTAGATTACATACATAAACATGTGGTGTTGGCAACACCTACTTTAATATTAGTGGAACAGCAACATTGTTGCTTTCTCTCTCTTCCCCGACTGTGCTGAACAAGAATACACCATATAAGCGCGATCCAGTAATTCGGCGCTTTAATTTATAATTTTCTCACCGCTGCCTTCAACACAAACACCGCCAAAAACACAACCTACAAACTCGTACATGTGATTATGTACACAATAAAATAAAATGATTGAAACATCCAATACTTGGACCTACACTAGGTTACCCACACTTACCCTAGTGTATGTTTCAATCGAATCTAAAGGTCTCAATCCGCCCCTATTTACAAATGTCGGAAAATATTCGAATTTCGGAATCACTTTTTATCCCGGTACGTCAAAGCGAGACGGCATGTGACTTATCGAATCCAATCCGTGATCCGACAGTTTCAGAATAAGGGGGCCGGATTGCGTGCAGCTGTAAAATCCATATAATAAAAATAGTTTCCTATACTAACTTCACATAAGGGGGGTTGATGTCGCATACGATTAGACAGCTGAACGCAATTGAAATTGAGACGTTACGAAGCGATTGGAAATTACAATCAAATCAAATGGTGAGGTTTGACTAGAGATGTTTAGGTAAACCCCATATTTCTATGATCTGAGGCTAAACCATATCATAAGATATGGTCTACCATTTAAGGGCTAAAAATAAGAGAAAAAAATAGACTTGATATTAAACTGAATTTACCCAAACAAGACTTTGCTAACATAATAATAAGTACCAATTTTAGGTTCATGCGGTTCCGGACCCATATTTTTGTATCTTAGTGGAATTGGTGGTATATAATCTTCCTGTATGCTATCCACCAATGAAATAATATCACCCATGTGTTCTTCATCAACATGCGGCTAGAGATTAAAATTTTAGTTTATGTTAATAAGTTGAATAAGTGATTAATTGCAGCATGATTCTGACTGGGGTAAAATAATTACTTCAGTTTTATTATCCATATTCTTCATTGGCAAGACATTATGGAAAATCTCTTGGCCATCTCCGCGTGCTTGGCTCATAGGGAGTACTTTCCTCTTGACCTCAACTTTTGTTCCGGGAACCTGTTCATCGCTCAGAGTACATTTTATTTGAGTCTGAAAATATATTTAATTACATTTAGAGCGACGTGAATTAGCGACATTTTGTCAATTTATTGTAACTACCTATTGTAGTAAACTGTAATAAATTTTGGTCCGACTTTCGATAGTTTCGATTATTGAAACTGAGTGAGCGAGTGAAAAGTGCATGCAGAGCACGTCGGCGCTCTCCTACAATAGAAAATCCAATATGTCTGAATGTGTTTGAATGAATACCTACTTCTCATATTAAAGACCTACCTGTTTTATGATTTTGATTAAATAACTAATCAATAGTTCCCCAGTAGGTACTGATTAATATTTTATACACAATCACTAAAAAAACAATAATTAGGTAAATAGATTTCTACCTTCAGTTCCCTTTTCTTAAGTTTCAGTACTTTAAAAGCGTGAATATAAAACTGTGTTGTGACCGGTAAATAATCCCAATTCTTAGTGAATACAGCCGCCATTGTATCTGAATTTAGAAGCATCATGCAGCAAGCTCTTCCAATTTTAACAGATCGTTGCCCGTCGTTTGTTCGAGGGTACGGATCAAATAAGTAAAACATGTCTTTTTGTCTCCATACAGAAAGAGCATAATTATTGAATTCTAGGATACCACTATTATACTCATGGCTAAAGAACTCTTCGAGGCCAGTTCTCACATTAAATAAGCATTCCTTTGTTGTAAACAGCTGTCCTTTTACTCTTTCTCTAAATATTATGATTTCACATGCGTAAGGTCCAATTATGATTTCGTTCGGAATATTATCAATCGTCAAATCAATCATAACTTTAGGGTGTGTACAGTCTACATAGAGTTTATTGCCCAAACGTAAAATTTTATCTAAGGTTTTTGAGAACCATGTATTAGGGGGCGATATTTTCGCGTAAGTCATAGCTGCGACTGCTATGGTCAAAGCTTGCCTGTATTTCGCATCTTCAAAACATCTGTCACCTAAATGCATATTTGCATTAACAATAGCGCAGTTTTCATTTAAAATTCTATAGCCCATCATAGCTTTTTCAGCTTGAGTGAGTTCTCTATCAGATTCTATATCTTCATCACATTTTTCATCGATCATTTTTAATACTTTCACAGCAGCTAAAACAAATTTTTGGTCCTCCACAATACTGCGAGCAAGTAGTACCTCGGCAACAGATTCTAAATCTTTAACATTGATAAGCGCAGCACACCCATTGGAGAAATTAGAATATGCTCTGGAATCTCTGCCAGATGAATCGAATATATAGTAACAAACTCTATCTTTCCAGATGACCACCTTTAAGACCCTTCGGGAATAAAGATTTTATACTTTAAGAGATTTTATACATAAGATTTTATAGTTTAAAGACTACAAGTCAGTTCTTATTTTTAATTACCTAGTTACCTTAGTTTTTATAAAATATATGTTACCTTGTAAGCAAGACACCAGCTCGATTATCTCTAAAGAAAGCTTTCAGTCCTCTACAGAGATTATATACGGTAGGGTCCAAAGACATTGTATATCCAACGAAATCAGGTTCACCAAGCAATACTTGCATTCGTTTTCCATTAAAAACTAATGCTTGTTTCTTTCCGAATTGCAAAACTTCACACATTCCTTGGACGGCAGAGTGATCATGTATTTTTTCTAGGCATTGCAAATACCTAATAAAAATGTTATCCATAATAATATAATAAACGATTAACGTAAGCATTTTGATATTTCTTATTCAAATAGTTTAAATTTTAGATTGTGTAGGTACCATTGATCTCCGGCGTCGACTAAATTATCAACAAGCTTCATTGTCCACTGTTTGGGATGGTAATGGAAAGCCAAGCAATATGCCATAACGCTCATAGTAAGAGCTTGTCGACCTCTGGACCTAACACCTATAATTTGTAAATTGACATAAAATGTATAGATATTAACTATTCAAATGTATACTACTCTGTCAAGAAAGTACCGGGAAAAGATCAATAATACACAAAATGACAGTTTTTCATCCAAATTTATTTTATCACCTTCAAAGTATGCTCCTTCAAAAACGATACACTTACGCCAATTAACAATCCAATCATCAAAACATTTTTTAAACGCTGTTTGCGGAAATGAGTTCAGTTCTCGCCGCGAATTCTCCTTGAAAACGGGTTCCACGAAGTGGTAATTTGAGTTTAGGAAAAAGAAAGAAGTCGGCTGGAGCCATAACTGGTGAATAAGGTGGTTGCTCGATGCTATTTGTTGAGTGTTTGGTCAAAAATTAGTTCACAATGAAGGCACATTATCGTGGTGCAAAATCCAAGAATTTTCTTTCTACAAATCTGGCCTTTTTCGTCGAATTTGCTGTCTTAAACGCCGCATAACGTTTAAATAATAACTATTCTCTAATTACCGTTTGACCTTCCGGCAAGAATTTCAAGTGCACAACACCGCGAGAGTCAAAGAAAACAGTCAACATGACTTTGACGTGGTTTTTTCGGTTTCGGTTCAGTTGGAAGGCGCCACTCCGAAGCTTGTTGACTAGTTTGCATGTCGAAGTCGTAAACCCACGTCTCGTCACCAGTTACAATGCGCTTCATGAATATTGGGTCGGAATTGACTCGTTCTAGCATGTCCTCAGTGACTCTCATGCGATTGAGTTTTTGGAGAAAATTTAGGTCTTCGGACTAGCCGAGCGGCAACATGTTTCATACGCAAGTGATTATTTGAAATGGCACGGATCGAATCGTGAGATACAGAAAGATCGCCGGCTATCTCTCTCAAAGTTGAATGAGGATTTTGAGTCACTATTTCCCTCACTTTTTAACCCTCGACGAAAAAAGAGGGGTGTTATAAAATTGACGTGTCTGTCTGTGTATCTGTGTGTCTGTCTGTGGCATCGTAGCGCCTAAACGAATGGAGCAATTTTGATTCGGTTTTTTTGTTTGAATGCTAATATGCCTACGATGGTTCTTAGCTATAATTTATGAAGATCAGTTCAGGCGTTTGATGACTATCAGCTCATTTTGTACATGATAATAGGGTTTTACTAACTTTTACACATCCAATTGATTTGAAATTTGGTGTACTGCCACTTCGGTGACATTCCCATGACATACTATCCTTGAGCTGAACCTATACCATCAAAAAGTCTGCGAAATGGTTAATTCTTCAGAAACTTACAGCAGATATTGCATGTTTTGGCTCTTATGAATAGTCTCAATGAGATGGTGTTAGATAGATGATTAATGACGCCGGGGGTTACTTAAAATTTTTTATTTTGTATTTTTAATCAAGTAGATTCACTGTTCATCATTTTCTATGATCTGAGACCGTAAGCCTTCTGTAACATTTTCAGTGACTCCGAACACGAAATTCCATTGGCGATGCAAAATTTAATGCCCCATTTACATTAAGCCGCAGTAAGTAAGGAAGTGCGCCGGGAAGTGGGCATGACTGTATGTAAACGCGATACTGCTCCTGCCCCTGCCCCAATGTTGCCGCAAGGAGCGGTTTTTGTGCGGACTTCAAAGGTCAGGCAGCGGCAGTGGCAACCTGTGTTTACATTCAGCTGTGCGACGGACGCGCCGAGCGCTTGTAGCGTGTAATTCAAGAATTCAAAATTTAAAATAAATTTTACGTATCAATAATTAATATTTTGACTTCTTAATAATGTTTATGTTTGGCTCAAACACAAACACTTGTAATCTTAAAAACCATCCATATTTTTTTGTAATACAAAGGAATAATACACACATAAATATTTGTTTCAAAAAAATGTTTACGAAAAATATTTTAATTTAGAAATACGAGAAAAAACTTTTGATTTAGTATTTTGCTATAGGTACGTACTTTATTTTATGTTTAGAGTACGTAAATTATAGACAGACAGAGTTCTATTACGATGAATAGATATCATCCACCATCTACTGCGACGTTTTTTATTGTTTTTAAATTTCGTATATTTTTAACTCAAGTAGAAATTAGTATTTCATAGAGATACGATGTTTTTGTCCATTATGAAATTCGCAATACACACTAGATATGATATAACTAAAAACAACACTATAGTTGCGCCGAATCCTAAACTCCCGTATGACAGTTCAACAATAATAGATCGCACAACCTTGGCACGGCGTAATCGTAATCATAATCGGCGTAAATTTCAAATCAAAATTAATTTATAGCTTATCTCCGCGATCAATTCAATCAACAAACGAAACAAATAGCTAATCGTAAATATAGAACAAAAATTGTATTCCCAGTATTAAAATTGTTTCACATGCAAGAAAACATTTTATTACGATTTCTGTAATACGCTCTAGCAAGGTTATGGCGTTCGGATATATTATATCTTTATTTCTAGTGATGTTACCTTAGATATCACATGGCCATGTCCAGCAAACATGGAAAATAATAGTAGGCCTATCTTATAATTTCATTTGCGCTTTTTTTATTTAAAATTTTTTAATGTAAAAAGTGGTTTTTGAAGTTTTTTTTCTACGGTCTATGGAAAGCTTGCCATCCCAACTCATCGGCTCACACAGGGGGCGAGGGGCGGTGCTGGTGCCGTCGCCATTTTGTTTTCTCGCTCGTTGCTCGTTATTATCGTGTATACAGGCTAAAGGTGGTTTCCCGCCAGAGGGGCGAGACGAGACGAGGCAAGACAAGACGAGGCGAGACGAGACGAGGCAAGACGAGACGAGACAAGACGAGACGAGACAAGACGAGACGAGGCAAGACGAGACGAGGCAAGACGAGACGAGGCGAGACGAGATTTTAAATTTGTATGGCAAATTTTCAATCCTCGCCTCGCACATCTTTAGTGGAAATAGTCAGTATTGACGAGGCTGTGCGAGGCTTGAATTGAAATATTTGTATGTGTAAAAATGAACCATATTGCTTCCGATATAGAGTATAAATTTTAATGTGAAATGTGATATGATTTCGAACCCTAGACGATTTTCCACCAGAGGGGCGAGACGAGACGACGCGAGACGATGATTGAAATTTGTAAGGCAAATTTGACGGCAGGTTTGACGAGGATGTGCGAGACGTGAATTAAAATATTTGTTTGTGTAAAAATGAACCGTATTGCATATGAACAGAAACACGCTTCTCGCGATAGGTTTATTGTTGTGCGATTTTAAATCCTGATCTCGCCACTCTGGTGGAAAAACATCTCGCGCGAGCTCGCGCGGGCAATTTTTAGTGGAAAGGGGTTGCGATTTCAATTCTCGTCACGCCTCGCCTCGTCTCGCCCCTCTGGTGGAAAACCACCTTAATACGCTCTTGAAATTCTTGTTGTGCGTGACCCGGGTTTCTTTGTTTTTTTGTTCCTGCTTAATATACGTTGAACTTGCCGCTAAATTGGACTTTGATCTTTTTTATAATAGGACTCGTTGTTTTGTTTTGGTCCAATATGTGAAAGCGCACACGTGGAAAAACTTTAACTTTAACAAAAGTCATGAGCAGGTAATAAATTTGCAAAATTATTTTGAACGCGAATCACAAAATGGCGAAACCATTGTTACCAGTAAATCATGTGCAAGATCGAGTTGCTGAAGCACTTGGGATTGCGCAATGAACTGTATACCAAATAAATAAATAAATAAAAGTTTGGTCCATCGGGCAATGAAGAATATAAATTGCACTCGCCTCGAAAAAAGTGGAAAAAAGTCAACAATGTTGGATGTCAACAATTTTGATACTGGTGCCATAAGGAACCATGTTTACGGGTACTATAGTACGCTAAATAACTTGTGTCTCTAAAAGTAGCCGGCCAGTGTAATGGTGCTAAAACCACCACCATCACCAAAAAAATGAAGACTCTTCTAACCGAGGCATGTGAGAAAGTGACCAAGGAAGTTTGGGAGAAAGTGGTATAAAAAAACAAAAATCTTATCTTTTCCGATTATGGTCGTGACATCAAAGTAGATAATTTAATCCACAGTAAAATATTTATCTATGTTAGGGATGATGACAGCGACACTGGTAGTTCAGAAGATGATGATTCTGATTTATAAAAATAATTATTTTATTTGGATTTGTTTATTCTTACCTATAAACAACTATTTAAACAAAAATACTGTTATTACGTACTGAGTATCAAAAAATCGCAGCGATACGTGTATAAGTTGTGCATGGATACATCACTAATATTGTAAAACTGACATACGTCATACGGGAGTTTAGGATTCGGCCCGACTATAGCTGTATATAATATAAATAACAGATACAACTCCAATCTAACAACAAAAAAAAACAAAAAAAATGAATTTGAAACCATAATCAAATCATCCGTTCCCGATAGTTTTTTGACTAGATGTATATCTTTCTATAGCCTCTATCATCAGTCCATACATGAGTCATAAATAAGTAGGTATGTACTTATAGGTAAATTAATAGTAAAACACAATATTGCTTACCGAATTTAGCATCGTACATATTAAATGAACCCCTGAGGATGCCGTAATGGATTTCAGGTTTCCTCTCCTTTGTACAGGGAAGGACCGTGAGGGAATGAGTCTGCAGTTTTCCCCGTTTCAAATGAGCCGGACTTTGTACCTTAAGAAACCGTTACACCGTTACACCGAATACACCGTTTCAATATTATAAAGATTTAAAGATCAGATGTTACAAAATGAAGGAGGGGTCCACTATGTTCACCCAGGTGATATCACCTAGGTGAACAAAGTGGAATTGATTAGTCTACTTTGATCACCTCGGAAATAATTCACCTGACCCAGGACGCCTTATATGAAATAACTCCAATTTTTATTTTTTATTTTGTATGTCTCATAAATAATAATAATAATATAAATAGATCCAGTGCACTTCTTTTTAAGTTGCTGACAACATCTCCACCAAACGCCTCAATTTTTATATACTATTTTTTTATAATATTCGTAACCATCATTATAACATAGATCACTTTGCCACGACCTTTCGTAACAATAGAAAATTCAGCAGCAGCAGAAGCAGCAGCGGTTAGAGCAGTCGCCCGGATTGCGAAAGGTCGCGGGTTCGATTCCCGCCTCAGGACGTGAAATTTTTCTAGTTTTATATTTTAATTATTAATAGAAAATTCATATTGTTTTGGCAATAAACGGTCCTTTTTTTACTTAACACAGATGCAAATAAAATTACTCCAACATTTAAAACTACCTTCAATCTCTTTAATGACATAAATGTTTATCGCTAATGTTGCCAATGTTAATAATTTTAGTACCCTAGTTTTTAATATGATATATCTCATCAAAAACAATAAAAAATAATACATATTTAAAATAATACAAAAAATAATATATATTTGTGTGCGTGGGTGAGAGAAACGTACATAATACAAACTAAAAAATGGACCTATAAAAATATTCCCATAAACATTGGGTTGACTGTACCGATATCACCTGGGTGAACATAGTGGAATAATCCCCCCCCCCCCTGCCAATTTTTTTTTGGACAAGGCAACCACACTCCAAATTAATAACTAAGCCACTGGAAAATGAAAAAGCTCCTAATAAAATAACTCGCCTTCTTTGGAATGCCATCTAAATATTCCTAAAAAGGCACCAAATTATGAATAACAATTATTATAACTTGTCTCACTAATTCATACCTAAGCACCTAATTTAATGACTCAGCCATGGAAATCGTAACTCGCTCACATTTAGAATTTTAAACATTCAATATAGGTTTCTCAAAAAAACATCGTTTAAGCTTCAACTAAGAACATCATATTTTATAATTTAGCATCAAAAATAATACTTAATATTCTATAATATTGAAAATAGACACTGCACGATCTGTTTAGCGCGAGTGAGATGGCCGCAGCGGATACTTCTTGTTTACTATATTAGTCACGTGTTAGAAACTTTGTTTCCCCTAAAGTCAATTTCCATAACATCATTTGTTATGATCATTGTAAGCCGTAATTATCACATGCCATAACATCATTTGCCATCGACATTGCTTCTAGAAAAAAAAATGGTTTAAACTAAACAATCAATAGGTTTAGGTTAGGTTAGAACATGAAAGACAACGCACGAGCCGAGCGAGCGAAGCGAGCGTGCTGCGGTAGGGGCCGGCAAAGTGCCAGAAAGCCAATCGCTTTTTAGGACAAAGGCGTTAGGTTAAATTTGTACGGAAGCGACTTGGATCGATTATAGTGAAATATCATAAGCAAATGCTTATCTTAGATAGATTCGAAAACAATATAGTATGGCGTTGAAATATTCTGTTAAATAATATTACCTATTGCAATTAATAAAATGGATAACAAACAATACGTATGGCATTCGTATCATTATGGAATTTAATTTTCGGGTTAATAAGAGTATGTCACATGTTTTTTATGGTAAACAAAACATTCGGACATATAATATTACATTGAATCTTCGGGAAAATAATAGACAACCCACCCTTACACCACACCTACCCCAAAGATGGCAAGTTTAAAAGTTTATGTAGTTATATTTTAATGATCTAACGATAATGTACAAGTTATAAATTTTGAGGTTTCACTTTATTTTAAATCACACTAAGTTATAAAATTACATGTCAATAACAGTATTTATTTGGTGTCAATTTGCAGATTTTTTGGATGCTAAGTATTGCTTGAATATAGTATGTCATAAATTTAGATGCTTAAAAATTAATATCATACTAAGTCATATTTATAGAAGCTTAAATCAATGATATTTACGGCTAATATAGCAATTTTTAGAAGCGCATGAATTGTGGCTGAGTAATTATTTTGGAAGGCAGGTCCGATTTTTAGAGGACTATTTTGATAATTATTAGAAGTTCAATTAATCACATGCCTAACTCTATATCTCAAAAACTACATACAGGATTTTAATAAAACTGGCCCAGTTCCCTAAGTACTAAGGGTCGAATTAATAACCTCCTTTTTTGAATTCGGTTAAAAAACTTAACATTTTTTTTGTTATTCTTAATTTTTGATTTTAACATTATTATAAATGTTTGAAAAATTACTTAGTAATTAAAATAGAATAAAACTAGAAAAATTTCACGTCCTGAGGCAGGAATCGAACCCGCGACCTTTCGCAATCCGCAGAGCAGTCGCCCGGATTGCGAAAGGTCGCGGGTTCGATTCCTGCCTCAGGACGTGAAATTTTTCTAGTTTTATTCTATTTTAATTTTTTTTGTTCTTTACAATTCACACTGCAACAAAATGTAAGACTAACATGTTCCGGCCTAGGAATTTCATCAAGACCACAAACAGAATCTTCGTCTTTCAAATGCTTTTGTGTAGTTCTCGCTCTCGGCTTTCCGTCAGTTGCCTCGAGGGTCGTGAAGGGGAGGTCCGAGTTTTTCCTGGGAAAAAACAACAAAAAACTATCTTTTGATTTTGGTTTCAAAACTTAACTGATTATAAAGATAATTACTTACCTAACATTTTTTAATAGGTCATTCTATACGGTAGGCTACATTCAGCATGTTAGATGTTGGAAAAGAACAACCTTTTACAACAGACTTTTACTGTTAAACAAATTTCCGCAAAAGGTAAATTATGATTTGAGTAACGTGGTTTTACCTCACTGCAAGAAAGCCCAAAATGACGGTATTGTTTTTGTTGAAACCTTACCTTCTCATACTACGAGCCAATCGCCGTTTCCTCAGGACTGAATACTTTCTATAACATTTTAATATTTTATTTAAGTATTTATATTTTGTAGTAAGTAGGTAGGTTCTTATTAATTGTACCCTATAATTATCTCGAAATCATACTGACCGACATTTTTTTCTGTTGCATGTTTTTCTTAGACACACCCTGAAAATAAGCACGTGGAATTATCTATCTAGAATAAACAACCTAATTATTGTGATATAATAGTAACCAATGACCCTTCTATTCATTGTAGGTTCTCTCTCCAGTGATCAGAATTGGGTGAGTATATTTACCTACAGTTTGTAGAACAGAGATAAAAATCGGAGACTTCGTTAAAATATTTTTTTTGCCTCACCGATAATTTACCGGAATTTTAATTTCGTAAATTTTAAACATCAAATTAATTAAATAGAAAGTTCGCCTGCGTAAATATTCGTCCTTATAAAATTTTTCACATGGCTCTACCTTTTTAATAACTTCAAAATAAAAAGGTTTTCATTCGACTATTTTTTATCGTTTTTTTGTATGTTTGTTGCGCGGTAAATATTAATAATAAGATGTCTAAATTCACGTAATTAAAGATCCGGTAAATTTACCGGTAAAAAAAATATTGCAGGGAAGTCTCCAATTTTTATCTTTGTTCTACGAACTGTAGGTAAATATACTCAGCCTATTCCGATCACTGGTTATTACATATATTCTAACTACTTAGAATTACTTACCCTGTTTTGTGACTGGACTTCCCTTGCCTTTTTCTAAAAGTGGAATTTGAAATTTAGTAGATAGGTACATACTAACGAATAAATTTTAATTGAAATAAGTTAATATTTTTCATACCCCACGATCTTTGGCCCTGGCATGTGCACAACATCAGGTGCAAAGTCTTTATCTCTGTTAATTACTATACCGCTATGTGGTTTATATAATCTGAAAATCGCAAATGCAGTGAAATCAGTAAAGAAAAGATATAATCAGTATTAAAGATAAAATTATGTGTAAAGGTTGTCATACTGCTCTGCTGCTTTGGGTGGGAGTGGTGGCACTATTTCCACGGGTTTCACGCTAGCTCTCTGGGCCTGTATTAATTCACCGCTGATCTTCGGACTTGCTACCTGATATTCAAGGTTATTTTACTATACTTTTTTTTATACAAAGCACGACAAACGACTCAACACCACCCAATGTGAATCGGTAAAGATGAGAAGGGAAGTACGACCTCTCTCCCCCCCGGTTTCAGCGCGCCCAGCCCCTGGAAGCCCGTAATATCCCCCATGCAGTGTACTGTCATCCGCATGGCAATGAATGTTTCCTAACGGAAACATATCATTGATATGAAGAAGAAAGAGTGTGGGGGATAGAACAGAGCCTTGTGATACACCAGCATTCACTGACATGAACCGCAAAGCGCATCCATCTGCGAGGACACGGATTCTTCGCTCATGCGGGAAGCCGGCAATCCAGTTGCAGAGCTGTGCGGGCAGACCGTATACTAGGAGCTTGGAGAGAAGAGCCCTGTGCCAAACCCGATCAAACACTTAAGCAATGTCAAGGCTAACAGCCACTGATTCAACACGTTTGTCAATAGCTTCATCCCAGACATGCATTAAATACGCTAGAAGATCACCCGTTGACGGTTTTGGCCGAAACGGGCATAAGTCGCATAACGGATTTTTCCCTGATTGCGAATATCTAAAATTCGATCGCCTAGAAGTTTGAAGTTAAGCCATTCTCCTCATCTCTCGATTAGAGCTCCCCGCACACTATACCTAAACATTTTAAAATGTAGACTGTAAACAACATATGTCCTAGAGTAAGGAGCGAACCCACGACCTTACACAATCCGGGTGACTGCTCTTCAACGACTTCAACCACTGAGCTAGGGATAACACAATGATTTTTTACTAGTCTGTCTCATTGATAGTTTCCAAAATTCACAAGCCCTCGGTATCTCTAACATTTTCAATGTTAAAAATGTTAAAATTAAAAATGAGTAAGGACCTAGGAACATTAGACATGTAATTCAGTAGAAACTTACATTTAAAATAGATGTATTCGAACACGTATGCCTGATGACAGGAAGTGGCGTAGGCAACATAATATCTCCGGGCAACATGTCAAAGTAAGTTACTTTCTTTTTAAATTTATCCTTTTTCTTTATTGTTTTCAAAATACCACAACATGATTCTTCTGAAGATGTTTCAAAATCATAGTTGTCATAAGTTTTTCTAGCGAAACATACACCAAATTTTAATAATATGAACCATTATTGAATGTACAGAAAATGTATCCTTACTAGGTAACATACCGTGTCCTTGAGTCTGATAATCTAGGTGGGTCTATCGGGCAGTGTCCAATGTATCGTAATCTATAATATTAACAATTAAATTTATAAGAAGAGTATCAGAAAACTTACCAAAAACAACTTTCTAAATTAAAAATGTACGGCAGAGTGTACTGTGACGTCGGTCCATATCGGATCTCCTTGTCCGGCAAGCAACTTATAAAAGTGGTTGTAAGTCGGGTATGAATTAAAATTATTATAGAGGAGAAAACTTGCCTTGTGTGCATTGAAGGCACCATTGGAACGCATGTGTCTTTATAATGTCTTGGCTTGAATGGCTTGGTTTTGAACTTTGGCGGTTTCGATCTTCTAGCCAATTTGCTGCCTAAAAGTTGATGGAACACATTAAACACCATGAAGAAGCAAGTTTGACAATGTTTTGAAAGAGGATTGGTTTTGGAAAACTTACTTTCTGCCTCAAAGGTAAGAGCTTCAATAATATCGGACACATTTCTACAATCAGTGTTCTTTAAATGCTTACAAAATTCATTAGTTCTAGGAGGGCATTTACATGGTCTGAAAATGAAGGATAGGATAGATAGGATAGGATAAGATATTTTATGAAACATGTTATTAATTTATGTGGAACTTACACTTTTCTGTTATGCATTTTTGAGTTATTTTTATTTATTATTTTGATAAATAATTTATTCTTCCATTTCCACGAATAATTTTGAACCAATCACAAATTATTTATGAACTAATTTGACGTAACTATGGCAAACGAATCAAAAAATTTTAATCAACAAAACCAGGAGGTTTCTTATGCCATATGAAAAGTAGGTTACTATCGATATAAACATTACAGAATTTAAAAAATGGTGGTTTCGTTCTATAAGGTTTTGAGCAACAATTACTAGTGTACCTACCTCATAGGCTAGAGATATAATACCTACTGCGTCCATTACCAACGTTTTCATCGTGTATGCAAGTTTAGCAACGTTCAAAGGGTCAAGAGTGAAGACTTGACTCAGTCACGTAAGTATGTTGATCTAATTTAGCTCCACAGGATTATTCAATGAAACATGGTTGGTCTAGATTTTCTTGAGTTAGTACCCAAATATTATAATTTTTACCATGCAGTCTTTTTCTTACAATTAAGTACGCTACAATAAAGTTAAGTTATAAACGCACAAAATCAAAAATGTAAATGTATGAAAACTATATGAAATATGCCGGTGGCGGCGTTTTGTGGCTGTGGCCGGTGGCCCGTGTGCGGCAAGGCTTAAGGCGATACCTCGTCGGAACTAGCGACACCACTTGATTTATATTAATTGTGGTGAATATAGAAAATAATAAACAAAAACGCTTTAGTGAATGACTAAAGAATGGTATTTGTAATTTTTTGAGATGTGCTCGGTATAAGATATTCCTCTACATGTAACCTATTTTTTCATTATTGCCGAAAGTGGCCACATTTAACAATAATAAAAAATTTGGTTACTTATAGGCAGACACTTTATACAAGATACATCTTTAAAATTACAAATACCGTTCTTTAGCAATTCTCTAAAGCATTTTTGTTTATTATGTTCTAAATTCACCATAATTAATAACAATCAATTGGTGTCGCTAGTGTGCACGAGGTAGCCCCTTAAATGGCTTTCTCATCTTTACTGGAAGTTTAAAAATGCTTGTAAAAGTATTCTTTTGGATTACTAGGCGTTGTAAAACTTCAATAAGTGGTAAGATAAACGTTGCTATAAAAAACGTTAAAAGTAGAAAGCGGTGAAGAAATTGGTAGGTTACACCTAGTGCTCCGGTGGCGTAGCGGTAACGTCTGGCCGGACCCCAAGAGACGCGGGTTCGATTCTCGCATGGAGCATACAATTTTTTCATCGTTTTCTTTTTTTATTTCTATTTCTTACAATAAAGTAGGCGTTATAAACGCACAAAATAAACATGTTAATGTGATTAAAATGTAAGGGGAAAATTAATTTGACAATTTAGAACTTTTGATAACACCACAGAGGAATCATTTATTTATGACTACGTTAAACATGTGTAGGTGCCAAACACCTTGAATATTAGCACGTCAAAATCCATGTGAAATCGTAGTAGGTACTTTGAATTCAGTTCATTTAATTTTAAGTGTCAGATAAAGACACTTAGGTTTACGTTGGTATAAAACAACGCATCATTTTCAAAATCTACTATTATAGTTACGAATAATTTACCACCTTATCAAACTAAATGTTTCTTAGGTACTTATCCAATGATGTAAAAAAATTACGTAAATAAATATATTTATTGCTGACAAAAACCTGTAACCCTATTTTATAATACCTATAATTTACATAATAATTCAATAACTTATAAAACTTAAGCATACATAGGGTAATCTCTCTAGTGTACCGGCCCCCACCAATGTCCGTCCGGACGACAACATTTTTAAACATATTAGAAGCACTTGAATGATTTTGACTCTTAAATCAATCTTTATATGAACATCAACATTACTAAAAAAAATAGTGGAAAGGTGTTTTCAAATGGTGAGTTCATGTTAATTTATATTAATATCATATTCGATTTATGTTTTATGGCACATATATATGTCCATTTGTATAATTTATGATTAAAATATGGATTTAATTATAGAACAATATAAAAAATCAAGGGCCGGTGAAATGGAACAAACAAAAGTGTAGGTACTTCCAATGTCCGGCCTACCCCGGCCGGACACTGGCTTTGAGTATTGAACTGATTTATTGTGTTTTATTTTATATTAGTATGTTGTCAAGGATAATTTTATTTAAAATATCTTTTTTAATTTTGAATTAACGTCATGTCCAATCTTCGGCCGCCAAAATACGCTACACTAATATTACTTACAAGTAAATGATATTATATGAGCGAAGAGAGGCCGAATTACTGGTACGATTGCCTAGTGACCCGGCCCATAAAGAGACTAAATGGCCGAATGATTGGCTGTAGTACTAGTCTCCGGCCATTATCTTCATATTAAAAATCATCAGCGCGTCTGTGTTTATTTATCTACCGAGTACTGAAAAATGGTTGGGGGTGTTAAAGTTACAGTATGAAACGAAGATGTTTTGAAAAGTGGGTAATTTATTAAATATTAACATCTTTTTGAATTTGTAGGGTTTGATTATTTGATGCAGTGGTGTGGTAATAATACGCCTTGGTTTCTTCCAACATACATTTATTATTACTATATTAGCATGAGTAGGTGCCGGCTTGATACCCCATGTAGGTACCAAACACCTTGTATAGTTCTTAGGATATTAAGTAAAAATAAATAGTATTTTTATTTTCGTGGAGTAAACTGTCAAAGTTACTAATTATATTTCAATGTGTAGGATCCGCGGATTCTTAAAGTAATGCCTGTGTTACAAAAATTTATGCAAAACCGTTGAACATAACTAGTTAAGAAATTGTGTTAAGTAATTGTAAAAACATTCAAAAATAATTCTTATTAATATGTTCCGAGAGCCTATCGGACATTCACTGGGCATTAAGTGGCGTTAGTACCTAGGAAACTAGATATAAAGTGGTCGGGCACTGGATTGGAGCGGCCGAACACTGGAAAAACGACACTTCTCCGAAATTCTATTTTTTAAATATTATTTGCCAGCTTAAGTGTTTCAAAGACGTGTTAAATCTATTTTGTATTATATTGATGACACTATGAAAAAATACTCATACACAGATTCCTTTGCAACGCTTAGTTATGGTGAAACAAGTCAGCTAACGGCTTAAAAGGCCGGACACTGGCCATATTACCCTAATACCTAGTCCTTTACGATTTTCGACATGGAATTCTCACCTTTTTTTTTTATACTACTAAGGTGGCAATCAAGCATACGGCCCACCTGATGGTAAGCGGTTACCGTAGCCTATGGACGCTTGCAACACCAGGGGTATCACTTGCGCGTTGCCGACCCTGTAAAAACCTTTTCACGCCTTTTTTGAAGAACCCCATGCTGTACACATTCGAGAAAACCTCTGCAGGGAGGTCATTCCACAACCTGAGCGTACGCGGGAGAAAGTTTCTCTGAAACCGCACAGTACGAGACCATTTTAGTTCCAATGTGTGAGGATGAATTCCCTGCCGATGGCGAGCGGTGCGATAGTAGAAAGAGGCCGTGGGCATCATGTCAAACAATTCCTCAGAACACACCCCGTTATACAAACGGTAGAACACACATAAGGAAGCAAAATCTCTCCTTAGGCTTATGGGTTCAATACCGCTTGTGAGCTCGGGATCGTCGACAATTCTCATAGCGCGTCTTTGAACTGCGTCAAACGGCCCAAGCTGGTATCCAGGTGCTCCCGCCCATAGGTGGCAGCAGTATTCCATATGGGGTCTCACTTGAGACTTATATAGTAACAGTCTTTGCCCCGAAGAGAAGTACCGCCGCGCTTTATTGAGCACACCAAGTTTCTTAGATGCCAGCTTGACTTTATTTTCTAAATGACCACGGAACTGCACGTCACTAGAGATATCGACACCAAGGATCCCGATACTCTTAGAGATGGAAAGGGGTGTGTCAAGGAACCGTGGAGACACAGCGAATGGGGTTTTTTTAGCGGTTAACGCGCAGACTTGTGTCTTAGTGGGGTTAAATTGGACTAAGTTTAGTCGTCCCCAATCGGAGACTCTGACTAGAGAACTCTCAATTTCAGACACAAGTCGACCGCGACTTTCCTCCACTGTAGACCGAGGGGTATTGGCACGGCCCGTATAGTAGGCGTCTCCAGTATTGTCATCCGCATAGCAATGCATCCCACCAATAGACAGCATGTCATTGACATGTAGCAGAAACAGTGTAGGAGACAGCACCGAGCCTTGTGGGACGCCAGCGTTAATGTCCATGCTATCCGAGCAACTGCCATCAACGACGGCTTTTATGCATCTGCCGGACAAAAAACTAGCGACCCATTTGCACAACCCCTCAGGCAGCCCGTAAGTTGGTAACTTCGAAAGAAGACCCCTGTGCCAGACCCGATCGAACGCCTTCGCTACATCTAGGCTAACAGCCAATGCCTCACCTTGACTCTCAATGGCAAGAGCCCAACGGTGTGTCAGGTACACTAGTAGATCACCCGTCGAGCGATTGTGTCGAAAGCCATATTGGCGGTCGCTGATTAGGTCGTGATCCTCTAGGTATCTGAGCAGTTGCGTATTTATGACGCGCTCCATTACCTTTGAGAGAAGGGAGGATATAGCGATCGGCCTGTAATTCGATGGGTCTGATCTATCGCCCTTTTTGGGCACAGGGTGCACATGGGCAGTCTTCCACAAAGACGGAACTTGCCTGGTGGAGTACGAAAGCGCGAAAAGGCGCGTTAATATAGGACACCTTTGATTAAATTATACATGCTTGTTATTATGACAATAAAATGAATAAGAAAGGCAGGAGGGGCAAGAGTAGGCACCTACCTAAGGCTGTGCTCACTTTGGATACGAATTTTTATCGTAGGTACCACAGAACATAAGAGAGAGGTCTCTACTACTCTCTATGTTCTGTGGTAGGTACCTACGTAAACGTAAGATCGAATCGTACGAATTAAGTACACTGTTTATGGCAGTATCTCGGATTATCACGGTAATGAAGTCATCTTTCATGAGATGAATAAACAGTATTTTCAAGATATCATCTTCTCGGTAATAAAAATAGGTGGATAAAAGTTTCTCTCGCTCTTCGATGAAGAGAAAGAAAGAGATAAAACATATTTTGTCTCCTATCAGTGGACATAAGGCGGAGAGATTTTATCTACAGCCAGTGCTACAGGTGCAGAGCGATACTTACTACTAAGTCGTATAAATGAGTACCTATAGGTACTAAGTATACAATAATAATGAACACCGTTAAATATATTGCTACATTCTTTTTTACAATATAAAGGTAACCTACTTATTCTAACAATATTGCGTGATTATCTGTATAATTTCATAAACTGGAAAAAAACAGCATAAAGCTACTTTATAAAAAACGATAATTTGTAACACCTTGAACTTGACTTACTTAAATGTATGATAGGTAATTGCATTCTTAGTTATTGCAAATTATTTACAACCGCAAGAAAACTACGAAAAGTCCTATTTCCACAACATTGAGATAAAAAGTATATAGACAATATCGCTGCTAGTCATGTTCCATTTTGGCTGTAATTTATTGGCGACCAAAAGGTTGTAACCGCCGTGTGATTTCCATGGAACTTATATTGACATAATGCGTTTCGTTCTAGCAACGCTAGCAAGCGACTAAAGGGTAGGTAGTGCGATCACAGAGTACTTTGTGCGATAGCCATACTTGAACCTTAGACCATTAAGACTTGAATGGAACAGTAATAAAAGATGGTGTCTCCTCTATTTTATATTTCAATGATTTCGGTACTAAGTAACCATTAAGACTTGAATGGAACAGTAATAAAAGATGGTGTCTCCTCTATTTTTATATTTCAATGACTTCGGTACTCAGTAACAAAACACAGATTTAACGATTATAGTGCTGTTTCTTTATTTTAGTAAAAAGCTAAAAGACACCCTTGTTCCTCTACCCCATTTTCTGGCAAGAGGAACAGTTAGACCAATTTAAAGTTTTTATTAACTTCGTGTTTGTTTTGAAGTAACAGGTACAGTCAACCACAGAAGTAGTTTAACACTTCAGTACCGTGTCAGACACACCAACTATTGCATTAGTACTTAATAGTTGTTCTGTACTATATTAATGCCATAGTTATTGTGACATGGTAATAAAGTGTTCAGCTTCTTCTGTGGTCGACCGTACCTTCGCCAAAAAAATACGAGAGATAATATTTGAATAAATTGCTTTAATATAACAATAACAGAACTTAAAGACAATACAAATTTAACTATATGAAAACTTTGAACTCTTGCCCCTACAGACCTTACACCAGTGTTCTAATTTACACTGCTCGTTCTTATGGTCTATAAGAATGACCTATAGAGAATAATTAAGTATCCTTGCTTCCCCATTTTTTGTATTAGGTAATAAATTTTCACCAATTATGTTGGTAACATCAGAAGTGCAGATGACCAATCTGATTTCTATTTCGAAACCTTGAACCGCCTATTCAATTTGCAAAAAGTTGTCTATACATATAAAAAAATATTAATTGCATGAACAACAGAGCTAACGGGGAAGTGAAAATGGGCCTGTATTAAATAAAACAGGGTAGGTAAGTAATGGAAATTGTTCATAGAGAAAAACTGATGAACAAATTGATTAGCACACTGTATTTTCAAACAGTCTGCTTGTTCTTAAGACTTTAATAACCAATAACTAAGACGTGTGTTTTAATGTTTAGCAAAGTTTATCAATATTGGTAACACTGATAAAAGTTAAATATTTGAAAATAATAAGAAGTGATAAACCATTACCACAATATAATTATTATGTTGGTACCTACCAACATAGTTTGAAACCTTCCCCTCATTTTCTATCAAATATCAACTAAACATAGAATTATGTAACGTGTCTAGGTCTTCTTTTCTTTGCTCAGCTCTTTTCTTTTCCTTCTTGAATGCCTCATAGGCTTCATCATCTGTCGGCAACTCATATCGGCAAAATGGACAAGAATTTGTCTGTAAGAAAATGAAAATTTCCATTTAAAATTATTAAGTGAAAATATAATATGGAAAATTTTAAGGATTCCTCAGGCTCATTAATCATCTATCTAACACCATCGCATTGAGACTATTCTTATGAGCCCATCTACTGTAAGGTTCTTAA
Organism: Nymphula nitidulata; assembly: GCA_947347705.1. Lineage (NCBI taxonomy): Eukaryota > Metazoa > Arthropoda > Insecta > Lepidoptera > Crambidae > Nymphula > Nymphula nitidulata. Next base: position 9,525,667 of record OX374626.1, on the reverse strand, counting down.
GAATTGAGCACCCCGTTGACTATTTGATGATACAGGATCAGCTCAACATTGGCATGTCGTGGAAATACGACCAAAGTAAACCAAATTTCAAATCAATCAGTTCCATGGAAATATACGACCCTAGTGTCAAGTAGGAAATAAACTGATCAAACTCCTGAACTGATCTTCATTAATTATAGCTAAGAACCATCCTGATCACGTCAGCTTTCAAAAAAAACAGAATCAAAAATTATCCATTCACTTAGGAGCTATGATGCCACAGACAGACACACAGATACATAGACAGACAAATCAAACTTATAATACCCCTCTTTTATCATCGGTGGTTAATTATGTTTGCAGAGATAATGGTGGCGATTCTGTTGTACCACTATCTAAACAAAATCTCTAATTTTAGTTTAATTTTGGTCATGTGCTATTCTGTTGTCATGACCAACTTAATTTAGTTCTTCTTGTTTGACAGGACTAGCGCGACTAAGTTGAATTCAGTGTTACCACGGAATAAATAAAACATGTTAGGTGAATTCATAAAAATAAATATCGAGGGCTTATTTAAATGAATTATTTTTAGAAAATTGATAATATTTCACTTTTTTAAATTCTTCTGATAGTAATTAAAGGTGTGTGACCTTAACTTCGTGCTTTTCGGGGATCCCGATTCTAAATAAAACACCTTGTTCGAGAACCAAGACGGCGGACGTAACTTTTCTAAATAAATTCTAAATAGCTGACATTTTTTTTGGGTTTCGGAGGTCTTCATTCTGAGTACTTCATTCGGAAATCCAAGATGGCGGATGTGACTTTTTTGTAAAAAAATCAATATGGATATCATTTTTGTGGTTTTCATGGGTCCCGATTCTGAATAAACCGTCAATTACAAGATCCAAGACGGCAGACGGAACTTTTTTTTATAAAAAAAACATTAAGGCTATCATTTTCGTGGTTTTCAGGGGTCCTAATTCTGAATATAACACCAATTTCAAGGTCCAAGATGGCGGACGCAACTTTTTTACAAACAAGAAAAGCTAGTGATGTGACTTTCTCCGATATTATGACAATTCTGACCAGACACTACAGTCCTAAACTGAATGAGATTTCCGTATCGTTCAAATTTTATAAGCGTGATCAAAAGCGTGGTGAGTCAGTTTCGAATACATTGCACAGTTGCGAAAATTGCAATTTTATTGACTTTGAGAGGATGTTACGGGATAGACTAGTGTGTGGAATGTGCGACGATAAGTTACAAATATTACAATACGAATTGTTAAAGAGAGATAATTTGAGCTATCAAAATGTTGTGACGCTATGTTATCCTCAGAAAGTGCGGGACGTGACGCGCGCATGATACAACAGGCAGCAAGTTCATCCTCGAAACATTCAGCCGTTTTTGCTATCGATGCGGTGACTGTCACCTGGGAGAATGTCGTTTTGTAAACATGATATGTCGATACTGTAAGAAGAAGGTACACCTCGAAAAAATATGCTTAAGCAAGAAAAAGAATGCAAATCGTGATGTACTTTTTACAGTCGAAAACACAGACCATTTGAATGGAATATATTGCGGTTCAAGGCAATAGTCGCGTGCCTCCTTATGAAGTGGAAGTGTGTCTCATGGGAGTCAACGTCATCATGCAAGTTGACACAGGCGCCAGTTTTACTATTATCAATGAACACACTTAGTACAAAACAACATATGTGTACGGCTACCTGAAAACACTTTGCGGCCAGTATCTCTGTCGTTGCACACCTGGACGGAAACTCCAGTAAAATTATTAGGACAGGTATCACTTTGTCACATATAAAGATATGTCACGAAATATGGATGTTATGGTCGCCAAAGGCAGTGGACCAAATTTACTAGGTTAAGATTGTTTTGGTCCTTTCAACATAACAATGAACATAAATTTAATATCAGACACAGCCTTATCAGAGTTGCACAAGGTCTTAGAGCAACATAAAGCTGTTTTTAAAGAAGGTCTCGGTACATACCGTGGCAAACCTGTCGCAATACACGTTAAGGCCTACCGTTCCGCTCCCAAGTTTCTCAAAGCTCGCTCTGTGCCATATGCGATTAAAAATAGAGTAGAAGCAGAAATCGACAGACTGGAAAGGGAAGGAGTTTTAAAACCTATATCTTATTCGGAGTGGGCTACGCCCATATTTCCGATTATTAAAAAAAGCGGCAAAATCAGACTATGCGGCGATTATCGCAGTACCGTTAATGAAGAAACCGAGTCGGACACTTACCCTATGCCGACAACCAATGAAATATTTGCTACTGTGGCAGGTGACATTTTTTTCACGACTTTTAATCTCGAGCGAGCTTATACACAGATACTTGTTAATGACTTCACTTCCAAACTGCTGACATTAAACACTTTCAAAGGGTTATATACGGTACATCGTTTGGCGTTTGGAGTCAAAGCATGTCCGGGTATTTTTCAACGTTTAATGACGTCGTTACTTGCGGGAATACCAGGAGTTGCTGTACTAATTGATGATATAATTATAAGTGGACATGCACACTATGCCAGAAATGCAAGAGAGATTGGATCTAACTCTAAAGCGAATCGAACAAGAGGGCCTGCGGTTAAATAAAAACAAATGTAAATTCGCAAAAGAAAAGGTCGAATTTCTGGGCTTCGTCATAGATGGTAAGGGTATACACCCTGCACCAAGTAAGGTAGAATCAATAGTCAACACCCCTGAACCTAAAAATAAGCGAGAGCTGCAAGCATTCCCCGGGCTGTATAATTTTTATGAAAGATTTATACCACATAAAGCGACAATTTTGGAACCCCTTCACCGATTGTTAGATACGTCTCAGCCATGGAAATGGTCTGAGAATGAACAAAATGCGTTTGACACAGCAAAACGCATGCTTGTTTTCGATCTGACTTTAATACACTATGAAGTCAATAAGCCATTAATTCTCACCTGTGACTGACCATAAACCATTGGAATATTTAACCCAAAGAAACCGATGCCTAACATGTTATCACCTTGTTTAACTCAAATTGCTATAGCTTTAACGTCACATGATTATAAAATATGTTATAAGCCTGGCCAACAAATTGGCAGTGTTGACAGTTTGAGTCGTTGGCCTCGGCCAGTTCCAGAACAGCAGGAAGAGCAGCTAAATGAAAGTTTGCAAATGGCTGAAGCTCCTGAAGATTTTCCGTACGATGTAGAACACAAACCTAAGGAGTGTGATCAAACTTTAAGAAAAGTGATTCACTACATTCAATGCGGATGGCCCGCCAAAGAAAATAATACAGAATTATGTCCTTTTTAGCTGAATCGTGGTGAATTGTCAATGCAAAACGATTGCGTATTGTTGGGTAACCGAGTGGTATTACCAAAAACGCTGCGTCAGGTAACATTGCGTGACATCCTGCAGAATTGTTGATGAGGAGACGTTTGCGGACAATATTAGATACAATGCATCCTGATAATCTAAAACACAAAAAGACAGAAACTGTAATACACAGGACAAAGAATAATATACAGAAACTTATTCCAATGTTGGAAAAAAGTGGATGCTAGGTGTGTGTAGTAGTGGAGAAATGTGGGCCATCAAATTATAAAATTAAAACTGATGATGGATTGATAATAAGTAGACATATAGACCAATTAGTTAAAATCATACCTCAATAAATAGAAGAAAACCCAATAGAAAAGGAAGGAAGAATACCCTTAGGCCAATCAGATGATCATATACCACCAGCAGATATGAATGATGATGATGAACAGCTGCATGTGAGCAATCAAGACCCAGATAACATAATTGAGATTCCAGATGCAGAAAAGTGGGCAGACTTGTTGGGAATACCATCATTACCTAAAACCACTGAGTCAGTAGCAGGAAAAATGAGAAGTGAATGTAATGCACATTTAAAAGGTCCACATGATAGACCAAATAGAAATGACCATCACTTAAATTTATATTATGTTGGTATTTGTCATCCCAAAATATGAGTGTTTTTTTATATAAACATATTATGATTACAGTTAGTTATTTAGTTATTCATAGAACTGTGTCTCACATAGAGGGAAGGTATGTCATGTATGAATATTATAGTGAAGGTACTCTTTACTTTATTAATATTAATAGAGATAATAAAGTCGGGTAGTTCATACATTTAAAAACTAATTTGGCACTTCTTAGGCTACCTTTATTTTTATACAACTAGATGAGAAACAAACTGACGGCCCACCTGATGATAAGTGGTTATCGCCGCCTATAGACACCTGCAATAAAAAGGAAAAATAACTTGATATTGCAGGTGTGTTGTCATCCTGAGGCCTAAGATGAATTGCCGTCCATGCCCAGTAATTACACCTAGCTGAATACATCATGTTAATAACAAGGATGTGTTTTAATTAGTTTCCTATACATAATAGGACACATCTTACATCTCACACATGTAGTCATCATGTGCAAACCACATTTTCAAAATATAATTACACACAGTAGTGGTTTACAGAAAAAAAAATTATGCATCAATATTTGTATTTCTCTTTAAGTGAATTTAATTCTTTTGGAGAAATAAATGTCTTAAGCCGTAAGCCATATTCCTTACCCTTTCCAACCATGTTAATATGCATGTTGCATGAAACATATGATGGCATGGCATTTGTTTTGCTTTGTCACCTTCTTGAAATGTTTTGAGGCAAATGGGACAATTTTTAGAATCACTGTCTATTGCAACTTCTGGAAGATTTGTTACTGCTTCTTTAGCAGCAGGTGGAGGTAACCTGCAAATTATTATCATAATAAATTACCCGATTAGGTTATTTAGATCTGGTTTTTTAGATATTTCATTGATAGAATCAGTGTCATCTTATTTGTGTCTAATATTCACTACTAGATTATTTTTACCTAATATTAAATTACCCGCAACTCTAAGACTATTTTTACAGAAGGTACAGAAGTCCTTTCATTTTCATCCCTAACAATTTCCTCGATTTGACATGTTCATACCTTCCAAGCCCAACTCTGTGCTCATAAAACAGATAATCTTATAAAATGACATAATTTTATTCTATGTGATACATGGTAATTATAATCAGTTTTATACTACTTTGTAACATCTTTTGGTAGGATGTGGAGTACAATTAATCTGTCAAGTAAACGGCGGTATAACTCTGGAGGCTTCGACACTTGAAAATGATTCTTAATTTTTTATTTTAACAGTATTATAAATGTTTGAAAAATTATTTAGTAATTAAAATATAATACTAGGAAAATTTCACGTCCTGAGGCGGGAATCGAACCCGCGACCTTTCGCAATCCTAATCCTATCCAAATTTTTCTAGTTATAAATTTTAATTACTAAGTCATGCTCTCGGGAATCCTATGCGGCTTAACAAATTAATAATAAAAAATAACGTATACATACCTAGGCCATTCTCCTGAGAAGTTATCGTCAAACATCCCAAAATCTATCAAAAAACGAGCCATTTGTAAAAGATGGTTTGGTTGCTCCCCTTCTTCCAATTCCCGCCATCCCATCTCTTCAAAATATCCAGCCATATTACAAAATGAACTGTAAATTTATAGCAGAAAGATACAGTACAGTAAATTTTCGCAATGTAGGTGAAGCTGCCGTAATTTAAAATAAATTTAGAGAGATCGAACACTCATTTTTCTTTATTATAATATAACGCTAAGTAAATATATTAAAGAATTTAATAACTTACTCTTTTTTAGATGTTGTAAAAGAAATTTAATTCAGAATAAGTTTATTGTTGATTATATCGATAAGAATTAACCGGTTTAGATATTACAGTCAATATAATATTAAATCCTTAGGTTCAAATCCAAAAACTTATTCTCATTGTTTAACATTTTGTGTCAAAGAAAATCACAGATCAGATAATAGTAGCAAGCTACAGATGCGACAGTCACCGATAGTGACTTTTCGACTTAGTTCCAAGTGTTCCGTTTTGGCGCTGCAGTCGGCGGTTAGAGCACAGATTATAGTAGGTTGATGGAAATATATGTGTAGTTATTTATCTATATAAGACTAGTGATGTTCCTTTCTATTAATTACTAGTGATGTCCTTTTTCTTATCGATAAATAGTATGGGGAGGTATTCATTAATGGAAAAGTATTTTATTTACAGGATTACAAATAATGAAACAAAAATTCAATGTTTTATTTACATAAACATGTTTTTCTAAAGTATTGCAATAATTCACATAATTTGAGACTTTATTTAGTAATATCATTATTTGTTCTTTAAAAATAAATCTTCCTGCCATGTTACTTTTTCTCATATTTGCATAAATATTTGATTGTTTATTAAATAAATATAATTTTTCAAGCAGTTTTCTTCTGTTATTTGCAAGAGTTTACGTGCTTTTGTAGGGCTTATGAGGCTGAATCATCAGCACTTTTTGCTTCAATTTGTGTGGCATATTTGATAAAAGTCTGTTTCTTTGATCCCAACTTTTTCTTCCTTGTGAAATCTGTAAAGAAATAATATGTCTGGTACATTAAAAAAACAAAAAGAGGATTTTTTTTCAAGTAACTACTGAATATGCAAAGATCCGTCACTTTTATCAAATAATATATTGGTCAAATACATGTGATGACCGGCTGCTTGAGTGGTCTTTACCCGTTACCATAGAGGCTATTCATTTAGGGGTCCCGGCTTGGAATCTAGATAGGGGCAGATGTTTGTATGGGTATGAAGAATGAACATTAGTTCACAAGTCATGGATGTTTGTATGTTTATTTACTATATATTTCTGATACTTAATACATAATAATATTAATATTTCTCTGGTATCTAGAATCCATAACAGAAGCTCTTTATTCTTATTTTAGAGTAGATAATGTGTGTAAGTGTATAAATATTATATATGTAGTTATATTTTATACATTTTAGCAAAAAATAAAAATGAGAAAGTGTGATTCTTTTTTTGTTACGTTTTCACACCTAAACCAATAAACTCATTTAGATGAAATCTGGTATGGAGATAATTGATATAGGATACTTTATGAAGTGATAACTAACAGATGTTAGTAATCGCTCCATAAAGATATATTATATTTGTATAAAATTATAAAAATATCACAAGTATACACATACCTCTTAGCTTCTGCATAACATTCTTCAAAAATTTGTATAATTTGTAATATCATTGGTCATCACATCAGACTTAGGACCAGATATGGAGCGTGATAGCTGATCTAATCTTAAATCTGAAAAAAATAAAGAATAAAAACATGTCAAATTGTAAGTAAGTAAATAAGTGTTCTCTAGTCTCCGCAAAGCTGATGTCAAGCCGTATGAAAATAAACAATGAATAATGTATATAAATGAAATGAAGAATAACAATATTTTAATTATACTTATATTACATACCTTTGCTTTCTGTAACTGCTGATGCAATATTCGGAGAAGAAATAAGGCTTGCCCATGAAATCCTTTAATTGAACATCTGAAAATTTGTGCATTTAAGTTTTATTTACTCCAAAAGTATTTTATTTTTACTAAATGTACATAGATTTTTTTTTCAATTTTACTATAACATAGAAGCACAAGAAAAATGACTGTACAATAATGACTTACCTGCTGTATTTTAAGAGGCACACCGTGAGTTATTTGTTCTTGTAGGTAACTTAGTTTTGGTCAAACTATGTTTTCCAAAATATATCTCATAATATGACCAAAATATTTCTCATAAGTAGTTAGTTGTTCTTCGGTGAATCAAATGATGAGGGAATTCGATGGTACTACGTATGACATCCACAAATTTCTATGTTCATCGTTCTTGTGAAACTAAAAAGTCGGTGGAACTCACTTGTTGCATTGCAATTGTAAATGTGACCGACCACCAACCACATTTTACTCATGAGAATAATACCGAATATCACATGTACAGTCAATATTGTCACAAACCAGAGAGGAGAAATTCACTGAAATGCGCGGAAATATCATATTATAAGGATTTGATGACCGAAATACACTTGAGAAAATAGAAATTAAAATTTTAAACTAGATTCGGAAGAATGACAAGAATTACAAAACAAACAAACATGGCAGCCATCAAAATGGCGTCTTAAGATGGCGGCCCCACTTAGCGACTGCAGCGCCAAAACGGTACACTTGGAACTAAAACTGTCAAAAGCTGTCACTAGCCAGAAGAAAATGTAGTATCTAGTCAGTGTCAGGTGTCAGTCAATCTCTAGAGTCCGCAATGAACAATTTGCACAAACGAACCGAATTTGTACGTATTTGTGCCAACGAGAGTAACGTGATGTTATGAAGCCGTGCCTAACGCTGTTCACGTCACGAATTCTGTATAGTCTTAGTGATATGTGTGCGAAAATGTCAAACGAGACGGTAAAGTTTTGGGCCAGCTCCTGAGCATCATTTCAGATTGTAGACAATAAAAAGGGAGTATTTGGCGGGTTTTAATGGCGTCGGTCAATATTTTTATTTTGATAATTAAAAATTGTGTCGGAGCGAATTTTGTGTTATAAAAGTGGTGTTGTTTTAAATACAAAGTGTTTGTGTTGACGTGCAACTCAAAGATTATTAGAATAAAAGTAATTATGGTGCGAAATACGATGAGAACTTTTTTGTGGTTATCCACCTCATCAAGTAGCACATATGGAGACTGTCATCATATATTTTGCGTCAAATACTCACAAGATGCATTGAAATGTGTAACACCAGCATTTCAATGCAATGAATAAAGAAATAAGAAATACTAAAGATATGGCTGTATGGGCATTAGTTTCCTTTGCCGTCCCTTTATAGGAAAAAATGAACCCCCCCGTAGACAATAAAGTTCAGTGCATTTGTTTATCTCAATAGGAATACGAAAAGGATGGCTATCATATGATTTGACATTAAGAAACGTGCGTTCAATTTTCGACCTTATTGAACGTGTTAAAAATCCAGTGTTTAGAACATGGGCGTAGCGATGTTCGTCTGGCCCGCCAAACCCCGCGGCTTTGGAAAACGAGATTTGCATCAATCCTATGTACTCATTTACCCAACTATATGTACAACTTTCATTTTCAATGTAACGCTAATATAAATAAGTTAGAAGCATCACTGGTGGCCGGGCCAGCCTGACGTTTTCAGCCCGGCCCCTTCTACGTCACCACTACTACAACAACTAGTGACAATGTATTGTTAGAGAACTAATGTACTACATAAAATACACACATTCAAGCCTTTATTTCATACTAAAATGCAATATCTTAGGAGATATCAAAGTAAGGTGGGGCCGGGCTGAAATTATTGAAATAGCTAATAACAATAAAAATACAAAACCTAAGAATCCATATTCTATGTGTGTGTGATCTCCCAGAGGTGCAGTATATATGTACAACTTTATTTTTAAGTTACATTATTTGAATATAAAAATATGAGCACTAGAAATTATTTCAGCCCGGCCCCCTACAATCGTTTATATCTTTTTAGCTATTGCATCAATCTGCACAAAACGACAATGTGTGGACTCGTATACAGTAGTACTTTGATAAATTTTGGCTCATGAATTTACTAAGATTATATTCGACGAGATAATTAAAATCTAAGATAGTACTAGTGGAGTGACCATCAGGCACGTGCTAATTTCAGGACATTTTTTTTAATGATCTAAGTAGATGATATACAAGTTAATGGCCCAGCTGGCGGTAAACAGTTTCCGCCACCTATAAACAGCTGCTTTAATAAGGAAAAATGACTTGATATTGCAGTTCGGTTGTTATCCTGAGGCCTAAGTTGAAATGCCGTACATGCCCTCTAATTACTTTATTGGCTATCTTTCCCTTCAATCCAAAACACAGCGAACTGTCTTAAGGCTAAAATAAGAAAGGCCTACCCAGACAACCCTACATATGGGCCTACCATCTAGAAAACATGTTTTTATTGAATGATACAATTTATAATTAGAGGATTTGTAACCGACTTCAAAAACGAAGAGGTTGCCAATTCGGTGGGTATGTTGTTTTAAATTATAAAGACCTATTAAGATTTGTGAAATTCAGCAACATTCTTATTTTTTACTATCAACAATTATAATTATAATAAAATTGATTTTATGAGGTTTAGACAAGGAAAAAAACATTTTTTTAAACGGGGTAACTCTTAAGATAAGTTATATAATTGATAAGTTATACTTAATTCTTTTTTTATACAACTAAATGACAAACAAGTTGATGGTCCACCTGGTGGTAACTGGTTGCCGCCGCTTATAGACACCTGCAATAATAAGGAAAATGACTTGGTATTGCAGTTGCTTTGTCATCTTCAGGCCTAAGACAAAAAAAAGGTCCTCGAGTGGCGGCCGCGAACCGGCAGACGCAGCGTTAGTAGGCCTCCCACAAGGTGGACCGACGATCTGGTGAGGTTTGCGGGAAGCCAATGGATGCGGACAGCGCAGAACCGATCTGAAGGACTGTGGAAAACTGTGGGCGTCTCTGAGGGCCTAGTCAAGATGCTTTTATATAATCGCTATTGCTATCGCTAAGCGGATTTGACATTAGCCCTCGATTGACTTTCAATCGAATATGTCAAATCCCATACATTTTCTATTTAGCGATAGCGATAGCAATTGTCAAATAGCATCTGTCTAGGCCCTCTGGGCTGAAATTATGATGAAAAGAAAAAAATACGACGTCTCGTAAGGTCCGTTCGAAATAGCGTGCGCCGGCTGTCATACCAGTCACACTGCGACTCGAATAGGATGTCTTTCTTCTTTCGGCTGGAGTTTGCGCTGTTTCATTCACTGTTTCCAAACGTTCTGTCTATCTTGTTCTTATGGTCTAAGATCAAGCCAGGTATTGTATCGGACATGTCCTTTATTTAAAACGGTAGTCCCTTTCTTCTCCGAATATCGATCGTCCGAGAATCATAATCCCTAACACGTTTGCTATAATCATCACTTTTCATAATGTTCGCGTATACGTAATTATATATTACCTAATCGTCTTCAGTTCTAATGATTTTGTGTCCTAAAATCGGGTGCTATAACAATTAGACGTCCTAATTTTTCTTGCTATAAAGCCACATGTCTTAAGTGTTATATTGTATAATGTATGTTAGACCGAATGGTAGTTTATAATAATATTGTTAGTCCGAATGATGGTTTATAACAATATTGCTAGTCTTAAAACATATGTTTAAAAGTAGGTTTATCATGGTTATGTTATATCATAAAGCTTTTAAAATTCAGTGACAGAAATATATCGCTGTAAACAGACACCACGTAGTCTTGTCTGTCCTACCCCTAGAGTGTAATTTAAGCCCGCGTAGGCGCGGAGGGGTGAGGCGGCCCGCGAGCTGAGGACCGCAGGTTTGGTGGTCGTCAAAACCACCTGCGCTGATAAGGTCGCGTGGTACTGCCGGAGTCCCGAAGTGCCGGAGCCGTGACAGAAGCCATGCATGCTTTAGGCTTGCTTGCATGCTTGTTTCCATACTGCATGCTGCATGCTCGTTTCCATACTGCATGCTTGTTTCCATACTGCATGCTTGCTTGCATGCTGCATGTTTGCTTGGATTACTTCAAGTGACTGTTTTTAAACGTATGCATGTATTTTGGTAAAATAATGAAAAATATTTCTAGCAAAAAATTTTAGGTTATCTTATATTTATGGAATTTCGATTTTAGGGCACGTTATAATATGAGATATTACGTTAGGACTTACAAATATTATAGAAAAGCATTTTATGTCTATTATTATAGATTGTAATATTTATAGCAAAAAAAATTAGGTCATATTATATTTAGGGATTTTGGTTTTCGGGCGAGTGATATTATGAGACATTAAGTTAGGGCTACTTATCATTCGGACACATGATGATTATGTCTTAAAACATTATGACACGTTTGATTTTGGATAAAAAATTATGAGACAAAATAGAGAACCATTTAAAACATATACATATACATATGTAATATACCCATATTTCGAATAGGGTAGTTGACAACTTTTTTTTTATTTCATAAATAAGAAGTTTATAACTCATAAAGAAATATTGCAAAAGAAATAGTGTGTCTAAGATCAATAGTTTCACCGATACAGTAGTTGATTTATACATAGATATAAGTTTATATCAATGTTTTATAGTATAATATAATATATACAACCGTACCATATTTATTTAAGTTACATAGATTATAAAAGTAATTGCTACCTACTACTTATATGTATACCAAATATTAACCAATACTTTTATAAGTTATAATTTTTGAAGTACCTAATGAAAGACTGTGATTTAATAGATTATATGGAAGTTAATTAATACGGTATTTGACAACATTTTATTTAATGTTTAAAAGCATCTTAGTACTTTATGTATGACCATGTTACCAAAATTAGTTTTGTTATATTTATTTCGTCATTTTTTAAAAATTGCAAATAATAAGACCAATATTACATAAAAATATGTGCTCTTCAAGTATTTTTGTAAATAAAATAACTCATATTTTTGAATTTCAGTGAAAATCCTACTTTATTACTTGTTGTCAATATCCCTATTACGTATTAATAATTTTAAATACGAAGGTTGTTGATTTTTATAAATCTAAAAATGTTGTATTAATAAAAAAAACTCTAATTATTACTTGTTTCATTCGATAAAACACATGTCCTGAAATTGAGACGTGACTGATGGTCACTCCACTAGTACTATCTTAGATTTTAATTATCTTGTCGAATATAATCTTAGTAAATTCATGAGCCAAAATTTATCAAAGTACTACTGTATACGAGTCCACACATTGTCGTTTTGTGCAGATTGATGCAATAGCTAAAAAGATATAAACGGTTGTAGGGGGCCGGGCTGAAATAATTTCTAGTGTTCATATTTTTATATTTAAATAATGTAACTTAAAAATAAAGTTGTACATATATACTGCACCTCTGGGAGATCATACACACATAGAATATGGGTTCTTAGGTTTTGTATTTTTATTGTTATTAGCTATTTCAATAATTTCAGCCCGGCCGCACCTTACTTTGATATCTCCTAAGATATTGCATTTTAGTATGAAATAAAGGCTTGAATGTATGTATTTTACGTAGTACATTAGTTCTCTAACAATACATTGTCACTAGTTGTTGTAGTAGTGGTGATGTAGAAGGGGCCGGGCTGAAAACGTCAGGCTGGCCCGGCCACCAGTGATGCTTCTAACTTATTTATATTAGCGTTACATTGAAAATGAAAGTTGTACATATGGTTGGGTAAATGAGTACATAGGATTGATGCAAATCTCGTTTTCCAAAGCCGCGGGGTTTGGCGGGCCAGACGAACATGCGTAGCGAGGTACTGGAAGGGGGGGGGGGCTTCAAGTAGCACATAAAGTGACTGTCATCCATCATATATTTCGTGTCAAATACTCCCAAGAAGCATTGAAATGTGTTACGCCAGCATTTTAATGCAATTAAAGAAAGAAATAAATAAATACAGAAGACATGGCTGTATGGGCATTAGTTCCCTTTGCCTTCCTTTTACAGGGAGAATTAAAAAAAAAACAGTTTTTCAACAAATTAAAATAATTTTTTACCGCTTATAACAGTCAAGATTAATAGAAATGTTAATGTAAAGTACAGCCAACTAGCAGCGATACGAAAGGTCATTTACCTAAAAAACGACTATGGAGTTAACAATCTATCATCTATCTCTTTCCATCTTGTGTATTTGCCGTAATGTCTCGTTCTCCCGGCAAAAACATGTCAGTGTCAAGTCAAGACGGGTTCGCCAACATTTGGGCGCCCATTTTAGAATATTATTAAATAGTGATTCATTCCGTTTCGGAACGCGCTCGTAGTGATACAAGTAAATTGTTAAAAGTTGATTTTATTGTAGATGTCGTGACGGATAAATTTATTATACGTGTTACAGACTCTGATTCTGACTCTACAGACTCAGAAGAATCTGAGTCGTCTGAGTGAATAAACAATTATTTCCTATAAAAATTTCTTTTTATCCTCATCTATTTTACTAGGCGGTAGGCCTGTATGTAGGATCGTCTGGGTAGGTACCACCGCCTTTCTTATTTCAGCCGTGAAACAGTTCGCTGGGTTTCGGATTAAAGGGAAAGGTAGCCAGTGTAATTACTAGGCATGGACGGCATTTCATCTTAGGCCCCAGGATGACAACGCACCTGCAATATCAAGTGATTTTTACTTGTTATTGCAGGTGTCTATAGGCGGCGGTAACCGCTTACCATCAGATGGGCCGTCAGCTTGTTTGTTATCTAGTTGTATAAAAAAAAACCATAAACATAACATAACATATCATTACGCGTGTATCCCCTGAGCCCTGAGGGGTAGGCAGAAATGTTTACACTTATATTTCGCCTGATATGTTTAAGTCCCTATGTAATAGAGGGCAAGCAATATACATGTTCGCAGTTTCGATAAAATTTCAAGATGGCGGTTATATCCAATGATTTTTGACAGTTCAAAGCGATAAATGGCTTTATCATATCGTGTTTCGGTGGTCATGTAGGCGGGCTGTTGCCATAATCCGGGCACACAGTTTTAAGGCAAACTATATTCAGAAACATTATTATTATCGTTATTTAATTTCAATCTACATTATACAATAATTCAAACTACATATAACAAAATTTATAAAGTCTATTTTTGGGTTAGCCAGATATTTTTTAAAACTAGATATATTGTCTAAAACAAATAATCTAATTATCAAAAAGTTACACACCCCTGCTATTCCTAATGACCTTGCATTGGTTTTGTTTACATTTAGTATCGCTTCTGGTTGGCCGTACTTTGGAATGTTTTTTTACAAAAATAGCTGTATGTATGTATGCAGTACCTACATACCTAAATACATCTTTATCGATACACTCGCAACGACGTCATTTTCGGTTATAAAACATTTTTTTAAATCTACTGTCACATTTTTAAAGCTCTAATAATTAAAAGACCTCTATAAAATATTTCAGATTGTATAAAGAAACTTGGCTCTGAGTTTAGTGTTATCTGTTGTGCTATTTCTTTCACTTTTATTCGTCAAATACTGCGAATCATTACAATAACAGCTGATTGTACTATGGGATAAATTCAAATAAATCAGCACACAACATGCGTTTCTTCTTCGAAATAATGCTATTCTAAAAAATAATTCATATCAATGGCACAGCCAGACATCGATTTGCCGGCTCCGGCATTTAGTGCCGGGCCGGGTCGGTCAGTAAAGAAACGCCCATTTGATGAATCAGCAATTAAGCCGGGGCTCGACCGCGAAATGAACGAGGTCATTAATGAGTCCTCCTAACTCGCAACGATAATTTTCATAGTAACACCACTCCGCTAACCTCTTTCGCGATCGAGCCTCAACTATGCAAATTATTGTTGCGAGTTAGGAGGACTCATTAATGACCTCGTTCATTTCGCGGTCGAGCCCCGGCTTTATACTGATACCATTTTAAGTAGTTGAACTGAGTGAACAGTATGGTAAATCTTACGACAAACGAGCTATTCACGAAAAACGAAATATTCAGTATTTCTTTTTTTAAGTTATTTGAATATATAAAAGTATCAACATCGTTTTAGTCGTACTGTATGGGGTGAGCACATTATCGTAGTGGCCCCCTAATTTTTTCCAAACTCTTTTTTGCCAAGCTCTACGTGAAAATGGTATTCATTACCTTTTCACTTTATGACAGCGTTGGTTATAAATACTGACATTTTATTTTTGAATTGATAAAAACTTGGTATCGTACTTTTTTGCTACAAAAACTTACCTACTTAAAATTACTTATCGTAATAACGTTTTTGATAAGGGCATTCACAGGAGAACATACAATTGCGCGAAAGCGTGGTGCGAATTGATTGCTAGTCCGCAAACAGTGCATAAAGCACACCGTATTCAATTCTTCCCCCGAGGGGTTCACACTGTTCGTAACGTTGGTAATGTTTGGTAATAAGCACCGTAAGGAATGAGGAAGGAAATAGGCATGGGTAAAAATAGCAATTTAACAAAATATCGTAATTTATCGTATCGTAAATAATCGATAGGTATTTATGGCCGATATTAATAACTTCAATATATAGATATTCGATATTTTTTCAGTGTATCAAATTCGTTTTTTTAAAAAACTCTGTACATGCGTCGACATGCATGATGGCATGTATCCTACCACTCTGACCAACCCGATCTCTAATGTTCATTTTCACACACATTTGATTAGCGTTAAGAGTCTCTTAGCGATTTTTATCTTCGTCTATCTAAAAGAGAATGTCACCAACCGATTGAATAGTCAGATATGAGCAGCCCTAAATGTTTCCGGTGGTTTACACCCTTAGTTTGGTGACGTCACTTCCGCCCTAACAGTATAGTAAGATTTGTTCTGTAAATTAAGCTCCGATAGTTAGTTTTTTATTATAATTTGTGCGAACCAATAAATAGTGATAAATACAAGTAAAACACGTTTAATTTAATACACCAGCTATATACAGTCCACTCCAGTCATCCACAGAGATAGAAAGAGACAAATGTCGTTAACAGTCACCTAAGCCTAGGGAATGGTTAGTGGACACGGACATAAGATTAGAAAAGACTAAATATGCTACATGGGCTCAGTTCCCTTCGTGCCGAACCCGAACGGGTCTACCTTTATCGCAGAACTTTTTATATCATAATTTTATTATGCCAAATGAAGTTTATGAAAGCATAAACTTCATTTGGGAAAAAATCATTTGGCACACACTCATTAATCAAACATTCAAAACCCATAATCGAGTTATCTCTGCAGGATGTACACTTCCAACCAAAACACTGCTCGAACCAAGTCTCGAGAATCCGCTTTCGGATATACCTCCGCAGGAAAAGTGATATTTGTAAATCGAAAAATGTGGGCCGTTTCTTACGGTCTTAGTAGGTAGGTACAACTCGCACAATAATAGACGTAAACATATTCTCGAAATAAACGATTATTCGCTATCTCGCCCGACAAAAACTTGCACGATAGGGCGACTTGGCATTGGCACCTTTCGAATTTACCTAATATTTCTGTCGTCAACTCGCCCGACCATAAAAATGTGAGGTAACGACCATAAAAATGTACAGTCAACTACTCAGTAGTTTTATTTTCAGATTTAATACAATGTCGTTTTATTCGAAGTCGTTTCTGAAATTTAGTTTAAATTGTTTTACCTAGCTGTACTTACTTTGTAATGAGCATGCGAGTTGACGACAGAAATATTAGGTAAATTCGAAAGGTGCCAAGTCGCCCTATCGGGCGAGTTGTTTTCGGGCGAGATGATGAATAACCCAAATAAACAACTCTAATGTAAATAAGGTTGAGAATTCCTGATTTTTACCGGCACTTGAAATACGTCTCTACTCAACAATCGTTCGCGCGTTAATTATTAAAATGAACTTTTATTCTAATTACACTGAATCACTGAGTCATGATATCATAGCATATTAATGCATTCTTGATATTCGTACCTACTATGGGTAGTAGTAACCTAGTTAATAAATAATAAAAATAAAGTCACATGCAATTGCTGCGTAAGTATAGGTAGGTACTTAGATATGTCGCAGCCGTCTGGTTAAATTAGCCTCTGGAGGCTAGGCCGTTGATTAAACGCCGGCGCGCCAAATTTAACGAGGCATCTGACGTCGTGTCAGCTGCCTCGTTAAATTAGCCATTCAATTGGATGCCTAGCCAGGTCGTATCGAAGAGCTTCTGCGCGACTGTTTGTGAGACTGGTAGGTTTTGGGTATACCTAAGTGGTCATAAAAAATAACCCTGAACCTACTAATCACACCAAAACACTTCGGTCACAAGACGATCCTTTCAAGACGCCAAATCGTCAAACGTTCAGTGAGACTAGTTCAATTAACTATCGACCTAGCATGTAATTGGATGCCGACGTTTAATCAACGGGCTAGTAATCCAATTAACGGTCTAATTTAACCAGACGGCTGCGACATAAACAAATTAGTTATCGTTATCGCATAAAGAATGAATACTTACCTACCTAGTTATAAAAATACCATGCTTAACTACAAATTGTACCGTACTATATTCAAATAGGCACCATTTATACAAGCTTGGACAACGTCAACATTCCGTCAACCCAGATAAGGGTATGCGTGAGGTGGCTCCGAAAGTACGAACCAAACTCACGTCAGTATTAGTAGTGCAACACCGAAGTGCGTCGCGTACAGACAGACCCATCGAGTCCCTACCTAGTTATTTTTGTGTGGGCTAGATAGATACATACCAAGCGGTAAGATGTTTACATTATTCTCTTGCGATGCAATAATAGTGAACTTTATAGAAAATTATAGACGTTAATACAAGTAGGTATTCTCCTTTAATAATAGGTATTTATCATTCAGACATTACATATTAGGTAGATATAAGTCTCTAAGTGTAGATAACAGAAATACGAATTTAATATTTTGGGCATATCGATTAGATCATTCCAATGTGATTGTAAAAATAATATGTAGGTTCCTTCCCGTTACTTACTCTGAAGCAAATTTTTATTTGTTAATTTATAATTATTATGCTTACGAAAATAAGATAGGTACTTATATTATTATGGTATTTCTTTTATACCTTAAGAAATTGAGCCTCCTTTAATCTAACATGCTTAATAATATGACTTATAACTTACTTAAAAAATATTTCTGGGCTGAGATTTTATGACGTTTTAAAATAAACTAAGCGTTTATTTATAAATAGAAAAGGCGCGGTAAGTTTCATTGCCTGACTTATTCTTGTTTGAGTAAACGACGACCACTTTCACCGTGAAATGTGTTTGTGGGCGATGCAATGCAACGCCATCGTCATAAATGATATTTTATTATATAAGTAAGTATAATTATTGTGTCATCTAGCTGAATCTCAAAATGTTCATACAAACTTAGCATGTCACTTCAAATGTTACCTACTATTTTAACAAATGTGACACCAACAGAAGAGTAAAGACATCCAAGCCCATAAAATGTTGATGTAGGTACCTAGTTGACTGTTTTTTACTCAATTTGAAATGAACTACGTAGGTATTGTAAAATCAAATGTCTGGCAAACGGAACCGATAGGTATAATTACTTAAGTATAGGTAACTTAATTTACTGCTGATATGAAATACTTAGTGATTTGGACGCGCGTATGTACTTACCTACTCGGATACTAAGCGTTATTAATTTTATTATTCTAATAGGTAAGTGTGTGTAAAACAACTATTCATTCAGTATAATTTTATTCACTATGTCACAGTAATTATGTGTGAAACAGGACAGGATGCACCTCGGAAACATAGCATATTGGAATTAAAGACTTAATTAGCTATTTGGGTGTAAATTCCAATACTAATGCTATGATTTCTAGGTGCGTCCTGTTCCGCACTTAATTACTGTGACATAGTGAATAAAAATATACGTAATGAATAATTGTTTTACACACACTTATAATAATTAAATTAACAACGATTAGTAGCCGAGTACATACGCGCGTCCAAATCGTTATTTCATACCAGCAGTAAATTAAGTTGAACTTAAGTATTATACTTATCGGCTCCATTTGCCCGACATTGGATTTTAAAATATCTACGTACGTAGTTCATTTAAAATTGAGTAAAAAGCAGTCAACTATATCAACATTATGGATGGATAGATAAATTCTTTATGACATTAACATTATATTATAGAACTAGCAACATTAGTGTCCTTGTGTGCGCGTAAATAGATACGTGATAGTAATCGATATTCGATATTCCTATTACACTTTCTTCGACAGTAGATACCACCGTTAATGATAATATTTTTCTAGGCGTCAGTTTCTATTTTATAGGGAAACACTAAATAAAAACAAATGAATAACCTATTCTAATAAAAGTACCGTGACGGCCGGTTAAAAAATGTTAAAAATAATGTTCATGATGCCTACAAATGTATTGGCATTTGAAATATGTAATGGTAATTTGATAGCACAAATTAGATCTGTACTACAGACTACAGTCTCAAGTCTCCCCCGAAGTAATTGACAAATAATTAAAAGCAGGCATTCCAAAGCGATATCTCAACGTAGCTAGTTAAACTTAAACTTTTAGAATAAATTATGACACTCAAGGAAGTTCCCTCAGCTAATGTCTTTCCCCAAACATTCCGGAGGGCATTTTTTTTGTGTGGACAAAAAATCAACCGTTGAAGTTGCAGTAACAATCGAAAAAATGGTCCTTTGATATTTTAGTGGATTTCATATTAAGATTGCTACCTGCTTAACTGTAGATGCAAAGCGATATATTTGTTAATAATAGGTTGGGGAAAAAGTTTCTTCGCATTTTTTAAGAAAATTCAAAACATTTTTTAATATAGTTTATTTACATTTGACTAAAGTATGTAGGTACCATTTTCTTCGATAACTTTTTGCCATCTTGTAGGTAGGGACATGATCCCATTGCTATAGAAATTTTGGGGCTTCTGATCAAAATACCGCGACAAGTGGTTTTGGCAGTCCTCTCGTGATGTTAACCTGACATTGCCTAGAGAATTCAGCAGAGAACGAAACAGGTGGAAATCTGAAGGTGCAAGGTCAGGACTATACGGCGGATGCATTAACACCTCCCAGCCAAACTCTCTTAATTTTTGCTGAGTGGCTAAAGATGTGTGAGGTCTAGCGTTATCATGATGAAAAACCAAACCCCTTATGTTGATTAATTCCGGCCGCTTTCTCTCAACTTCTTGCTTTAATCTCATCAGTTGTTCGCAGTAGAGTTCAGAATCGATGGTCCTGTCTGGTGGTAACAGCTCATAATGAATAATGCCCTTCCAATCCCACCACACACACAGCATCACCTTGTTGCGAGTTAACCCGGGTTTCGCCACAGTCTGTGAAGCCTGACCGGCCTTTGACCAAGACCTTTTTCGCACGTTCTGGTCGTACGTGATCCACTTTTCATCACCAGTTATCAGCTTCTTCAAAAATGGTTCGGTTTCATTACGTCGTAATAAAGAATCAATCACAAATGAGTACACGGTTCATTAGGTTTCTTTCAGTGAGCTCGTGGGGTACCCAAATATCGAGCTTTTTTGTGTACCCATTTTTTTTAAAATGTGCCAAAACTGTTTTGTGGTCAATTTCCAGTTCTTCAGCTACGTTGTCACTACTGATATGCCGATCTTGCTCCAGTTTTTCAAAAATGGCATCAATTTTATCCGTAATAGGGCGACCAGAGCGACGTGCATCTTTGACATCAAAATTTCCGGATTGAAAACGCTTAAACCAAATTTGTGCTACTCTCACAGACACTGCACTAGGTCCATAAACATCGCAAATTTTTTTCGTGGCTTGCTTTGCATTTTTACCTTTTTTGTAGTAAAATTTTAAAATGTATCGAATTTCTTCATTAGATTCACTCATCTTGACAGTACGAAAAACACACATTTTCCTAATTTGAATTTGGAATTATCTTTTTTAAAATCTAAACTTTTAATGATACCAAAACCAGCCAGATACACATAGTACAGCCAAAGAGATTTTATAACAAGTTCATACATATTCTTAATTTTTGATTTTAACATTATTATAAATGTTTGAAAAATTACTTAGTAATTAAAATATAATAAAACTAGAAAAATTTCACGTCCTGAGGCGGGAATCGAACCCACGACCTTTCGCAATCCGGGCGACTGCTCTGACCACTGAGCCACCCAGGACTTGGGATATCCCTGTGAAATTCTTCTAGTCTATCTGTATTTGGGGCAGTGCTTTCAAAACCCAAGTCCTGGGTGGCTCAGTGGTCAGAGCAGTCGCCCGGATTGCGAAAGGTCGTGGGTTCGATTCCCGCCTCAGGACGTGAAATTTTTCTAGATTTATTATATTTTAATTACTAAGTAATTTTTCAAACATTTATAATAATGTTAAAATCAAAAATTAAGAATATTTGAAAGCACTGCCCCAACTTAACCGAATCGTAGGTATTTGTAAAAATACTCGTTTCGGATGTTGAAATAGAATATTTCAACATTGTAGGGTGGACGTTAGCTCATAAACGCAAATACAGATAGACTAGAAGAATTTCACAGGGATATCCCAAGTCCTGGGTGGCTCAGTGGTCAGAGCAGTCGTCCGGATTGCGAAAGGTCGTGGGTTCGATTCCCGCCTCAGGACGTAAAATTTTTCTAGTTTTATTATATTTTAATTACTAAGTTCATACATACTATAATGCGAAAAGACTTTTTCCCCAACCTAATATTATCCGTTGTCTTTTAAACTATAATGGTTTGTAAGTATTATTTTAAATATTTACCTAACAATTTTGTAATATACAATAATTAGGCAAAATGTTTAAGAATAATAACGCTTTTTTGTTTAAATATTTTAAAGGTTTATTTTGTCTACCAATAGGTACAAACCACTTTTACTGTGTGGACAACTACGTAATCGCGAAAAAGAAATCAATCAGTTTTTCCATACATTGCGTCGAGTAGGTATTGATCCTTACAAAATGGAACAACTAATTTCTTTTTCGCTTTCTCTTAAAATATGACTACACCACCTTTTTGTAACAACATGTATAAATGGATTTTGCTGCAGTTTATACTAAAGGCAGGAGGCATCATTAGAAAGGATTTATGCAGTGAAAATTTGAGTAAAGAATGTCGTGCGTGTTACACCAGTTTTCCGGCACTCGTTTTATATGTTTCACACTGGCTAGGTAGGCTGTTAGGTACTAGATGAAAAAGGACAGCTATCAAATAATTTTACATTTAGCAATTTTTTAGAGAACTAGATGACAATCAAGGTCACCTGGTGTTAGTGGTTACCGTCGCATAAATAAATCTGAAAATACAAGTAAAAAATCACTTGGAATCGCATCGCAAGTCCGTTTTCATCCTGAGGGTAACAAACAAAAACAATTTTCGACTTTAATAAGAATAAACACATGTATGATATATAAAACAATCTCTACTTTTAGAGGGCATTTTCCGTGTTGAGGAAGGTTCTTCAAGAAAATTAAGCAGAAACATTTATATTATACCTTTACCTACTTACAACTCAGTATCTAATAATATGCATAATCTTTCACTATTTATAGTAAAAGAAGATAAGTATCTAATTATCTATACGTACTATGACCAGCTGCCAAGTAATATTACTAGCCGTAGGTACATACCTAAATTGACTATCATATCAACATGAATAAACGTTACATATATCTTATCACGATTAGATAATAAGGTCCGTTACATTTTTCCCAATCAAAACTGTTTCTAAGTATTTTTAAACCAAGTGCGTGGCATTGGTCTGTTATTTTAAAGACTAATTATTTATTTGTTAAGGTAGTTTTGCAAGCAATTATTAAATATTTTAGATATATATTAGATATTTTTGACGACCGGCTGACCGAGTGGTCTGTACCCCAGGCTACTCGGTCAAGAGGTCCCGGGTTCGAATCCCGGTAGGAACAAATGTTTGTATGATGAGTACGAGCATTTGTTTACGAGACATGGATGTTTATATGTTTATTTAGTATATTTCTAATATTTATATACATATTATTATCATTATTTATCCGTTATCTAGTATCCATAACACAAGCTCTTAATGATGCTTACTTTGGGCTAGATAATAGGTGTGAGTGTATAAATATTATTATTATTATTATATTTATGTTGAAAAATCTCAGCTCGGCGCTGGTAAGTAAAATCAGGTACGGGTTAAACCAAGTAACTGATCTGTTTTACTTATGTTTTACTATTATTATTATTATATTTAAAATATATTGGAAAGGCAATTCTATTAATATGTCAAGCCGCGTGTCTGAAGTATGTGGCTTGACAGGTAAATGATAGTTATAAATTAATATGATGTTGTATTAACAAATATTACATAATTGGAATAATTTAGGATACGAAGGTTTGACGGTTATCGTCAAAAGAAGCGACAACCCCGGTTGTTAACGGCTTAACGTGCCTCCCGAAGCACGGAGGAGCTCAAGATTATAAATTTGATTGACCCATCCAGGGACCGACCATGGCAAAAGTTGCTTTGTTTTCGAGATCGAAACCAGAGCGCTCAAACCATTACGCCACCGAGCTCCTCTGTATAAATGAATAGTCACATTAAAATATCTGTAAAATCTATCTAAATTGAGCTAGATGCAAATATACCCTAATAGACTTGATAAAGCGCAAGCGTGACAAAAATCGTTTATAATACAACTCAATACCGTCGTTCTAGGATTATTTTTTTATTTGTATCAGGTTTATAAAAAAATCTTTTTTTTTCCAGAAAATGGGCAACGTTTTGTTTTCAATTATATGGTTAATTATCCTATTGTTAATCGGATTTTGGATTGCTGGCGTCGCTGCTGGATTATACATTATTATAATTCCGTTCACTGTTTGCATAGAACCCTTAACGGTTAGTAATTATTTTATTTTATTAAACAAAAAACAATAAACGTGAAAACAAAATTATTTTTACGTTTAACTTCTTAGTGTATGTTAGTTAGATACAACATAAAAGTTCTGATACAATAGTGTATCAGAATTTTTATGTTGTCTCTATACCTTAGTAAGTAAAAGTTTTATACGAATTAAAACGAAAACGTTCGTAGAGGTGAAAACTGTCAAATCGCATAAAAACGTCAGCAGCGCCTCTGTTAACTGCTCTTACGGGTCTTGCACGCCCACCGACGATATGTTTGTTGAGGTGGTACTTCAACAGTTCCATAAAGGCCGTCACAAACGTAAATAATATATATTAATATGCCGTGCTATAATATAAATTATAGTCACACACGTCACCACATAGTCACCACACACGGAGACGATGCCATAATATATATTTTATCTTCATTTTATTGACAGTCGGCCTAGTGTTTGCACGCGTTTTGTAATAAAGGGTGTTTTGTTAATTTTCATTTTAACAATACAATTATGTTTGAAAAATTTTTTACTTATAAAAATATCTAAACTAGATATTTTTTTCACAGGCTTAGCCCAAGTCCTGGGTAGCTCAGATGGTTAGAGCAGTCGCCCGGATTGTGAAAGGTCGCGGGTTCGATCCCCGCCTCAGGACGTGAAAAAAAAAATCTAGTTTAGATATTTTTGTAAGTAAAGTGTGTTTTGATTACTAATTAGTTAACTATGAATTCAACGAGTACATTGTTATTGGATTTAATTGTCAGTTTTTCAGAGGTCGATTCCGATGCTGCTTTTGATATGTTAGTTGCCCTATCAGGCCCAAAAACTAGAACCAAATGGATTGAATCGCATATAAAGAATAAAATTTAATTTGTATCGTGAACTATCCTCAAAAAATTTCACTCAATATTTTCCTTGGACATGTTGGAACATGCTGTACATTCAAAATATGTCGTAATATGTCTTGCTATACAATAATATGCAATAATATATTAATATGCGATAATATAAATTACGATATACGTTGGTGACGTCATAGAAATATACAGATTGGCAGATTTAGATCGGTCAGTATGGAAAAGTCTGAAACTATAAGACATACGAAAATCTCTTCTTAGGAACCATGTCATCGATTTTAGTAAAAAGAAAAACTGCATTCATACATTTAAAAAAAACGTGTGCTCAGCTCGGGAATCGAACCCGAACTTTTTGAAAAATAAAACTTACACTATTTCCTATGAAACATGATGTCTAAAATGAATAAAATGCATAGTTTTCATATCCTTTAATTTAGTTTAGTAAGTGTTCAAAATTACCACCATGTTTTCAATACAACATTCAATTCGTTTAGTTGCGTAAAATTGTCTCTATGGTGTTTGTAGCACTTCGCTGGTGTCGCAACTTGTTACATACACTGCTTAACATATTGTTATCTGCGATAATATTATCTATCTATGATTGTAATTGCTTACTTCTATTAATCATACTTACACTAATAATCAATTGGAATGCCCACTTAGAAAAAGTATGTAGATACAAAGACGTGATTAACCTCATTTGAAAATGAAACGTTTTGATTTGAACAGAGACGTGATAAGCCTCATTTTAAAATGGAACGTCTGTTGGAAATGTTGTACTGAAAAAATGGTGGTAATATCGAACACCTACTAAAATAAATTAAAGGATATGAAAACAATGCATTTTATTAATTTTAGACATCATGTTTCATAGTAACGTTTATTGCTTAAGACTTACACAATCGATATCTAAACAGAAATAGTGTAAGTTTTATTTTTCAAAAAGTCCGAGTTCGATTCCCGAGCTGAGTACACTTTTTTTTAAATGTATGAATGCAGTTTTTTTTTTACTTAAATCGATGACATAGTTCCTAAGAAGAGATTTTCGTATATCTTATAATTTCAGACTTTCCCATACTGACCGATCTAAATGTGCCAGCCTGTATATTATATCTGCGTGTGCGGTCACTTGAATGTTTGTATAGAAAATAAATCGTAGTATGTCTTGCTATAATTTATATTAATATATATTATAGCTACGTCTGTGACGGCCT
Source organism: Nymphula nitidulata (assembly GCA_947347705.1). Taxonomy (NCBI): domain Eukaryota; kingdom Metazoa; phylum Arthropoda; class Insecta; order Lepidoptera; family Crambidae; genus Nymphula; species Nymphula nitidulata. The sequence continues at coordinate 9,499,203 of OX374626.1, read as the reverse complement.
TAACATAATAATTATTTTCTAGTCTACAATGTAATTGTTTAATTTACTTATTTTTCTTTTTACAGGGACTCACAGACTTTTTACTGTCGGTAATACAATTTCCAAGATACTGTGCACAAGCAATAATGGAAGGAAAAGGTTTCAATTAGATAAGTCTTTATCAAGTTAGACTAAATATTGCATAAAAATTTAAAAGTTAAAAGTAATTCTGCTAGATAGTGCCATAAAAGAGTATTTTTAATTTTTGATCAATATATTTTTAAGAATAAAAATATTTCAGTTGTTTTATTTACATTTTAAGAAATTTGTGGTGCCATGGAATAAGCAATGTAAGTAAGTACATATAATTCACGAAGTTACGTTATTTAAGTTGATTTTAAGCCCCGTCGAAAAAAGAGGGGTGTTATAAGTTTGACGCGACTGTCTGTGTATTTGTGTATCTGTTTGTGGCACCGTAGCTCCTAAACGAATGGACCGATTTTGATTTAGTTTTTTTTTGTTTGATAGCTGACGTGATTACTATGGTTCTTAGCTATCAATTATGAAGATCACTTCAGTGTTTTACTAACTTTCACAGAGTCGATTTATTTGTATTTGCATGTACTGTCATTTCGGTGACATTCCCATAACATACTAACCTTGTTAACTTAAAAAGTCTCCGGGAAGCTTAATTCTTCAGAATCTTACAGCAGATATAGCGCGTTTGGGCTCATAAGAACAATCTCAATGAGATGCTGTTAGATAGATGATTATCAGAGGTCGGAATTAGGTAGAGTTATTTGTGTACTTGCATCAAAATATGGATATTAATATGGCTCTTCCCAGGATTTAAAATTTTGCAATTTCGTGTATCCGATGTCATTGATTTAAATTTGACAACGTCGCGCGTGCAGTGGTCTAAATTGTGTAAAAGTAAATAACTTTTTTATTTAATAAATCACAAGATTTTTCTGCTATTTCAAATTAATCTCGGGATTTGAGGCATATCCACTTTCATCTTTCGCTGTATGAAATCAGTGTAAGTACAAACAGCAACAATATTAACTGCCCGTTCGTGACGTAACAGAACGGTTGCGTCTCGAACGAGCAGTTAAGATTGTTGCTGTTTGTACATAAATAACTCTACCTAATTCCCACCTCTGACGATTATGAAGGCCGGGGGTTACTTAAAAAATTTAATTTTATATTTTTTACTAGGTCTGTTTGTAGTGGTACCACTACCACCCCATTTCTTATTATAGCTGTGAACAGTTCGCTGTATTCCAGTAAAAAGGTAGCCAGTGTAATTACTGGGCATGGAAAGTATTTCATTTTAGCCTCAGGATGACATTTTTGATTTTTTTCCTTTTGTTTTTTGGATGTGTAATTTTTTCCTTATTATTGCAGGTGTCTATCGGCGGCGGTAACCACTTACCACCAGCTAGACCGTCTGCTTGTTGGGTTCTAGTTGTATGAAAAATTTTGACATCCAGTTTTCTTAACTTCATTGTCATTTAATTTTTTTTTCATCGCCACACTACTATGAAATAAATTTTGATTTGCTCTACGAGCATGACAGAGGTAGCTGTATGGTATTAGAAAGGCCCACCACACGGAAAATGATTAAAACTGTAGAAATTTCAACAGTTTATGATAATTACAATAAATAGTCACATCGTGTTATTTTCCAGCCAAGAAATATAATACAAAACAACAAACTAGGTTATTATATATTTTAGTTTTAATAAAATATTTTAACATGCTTGCACCTTTACCGCATAAAAAGGCTTATCTTTCATAAATACATTGCAATCTATTTTTAACTTAATGACATGAAAAAAATGTATTTACATATTTTAATACTACATAAAAACTCAAATAAAAGTTAAAACAGATTTACTTGTTTCTTCCTTAGTTCATAGGACTTATGCTTGGACTGTTATTCGACTGCTTCAATCACCATATTTAGTGCATCCAATAGCACTGCAGCCTGTTCTAAGCATTTGGCAATTTTATCTCTAAAACAAAATATTAATAATTACATATGATTCAATGAACAATTATAGACTTAAAAATACGTTGGTACATACGTATCACACGTCACGTGACGGTAATAACTTAATAGATTTTGATAGGTCATCATAGGATTGTCACAGCCGTGGACAAAAACATCTCCAAGGCTGATCTAATAAACAAAATGAGAATAATTTATAAGAAACGGGCGTTCTTTCCGGTGTCGCCCACACTACGCTTTGAAGCTCAAAGCTAGCTTGCACAATAAATACGGTGACGTTGGTCGAGGTGTAAACTCCGGTTTTCTTGACATTAGAGTATGATACTACTTTTAATTATCAATATACGGGAATGGTATAGTTGGACGGTAGAGTAGGTACTATATTACTAACTATATCAATGTGGACAGCGTTGGTAGAGTGGAGTACTAACTAAAACTGGTATATTAGTAATAGTACCGTTTACTCTACCAGCACTCAAGTCTGCGGTAACTTTATAATTAGGCGATAAACAATATTTGATGATCAAATATGCCGCACAAAACAATGTCTTATGTCAATCACCATAAACTACAAAATTTTCAGTCAACTATGCTATGGCTGAAAGATTGTTAATGATAAAAATGTTAGTCATACAAATAGGGTCTTAGGGATTAAAAAATGGGATTATAAATATTTCCAAGCCAAGTTAAAAAAAAAAATACTTTATCAAAGTTGTAGTTTTATAATTTAATTTTACTGAATTAATTTTCAGTTTTCTGCTATATCGTCAGTTTTGCTATACAATGAACTTTATTAGCACGGCCATAGAGTTGCGGGCTGGCAAACGAACTCCCCGTGCAGTCTGGGAGGGGAGCAGCAACAGGCGAGGCAGCAGCTTCTGCCTCCCTGCGAACTATCACAGGTGACTGGCGGCTTTTTTATTACAAAGCACGGCAAAGGACTCAATGATGTAAAGCGGTAAGAAGGTCGAAGAACGGTCCATATGCAAAAACGCACTAGTCTTTATATTCAATATTCTAATAAGGATAATCATAGTATAGTTGTTGATTTTATTACTGAGTACCATATGGTATGGAATAACATAAATTAATGTTTTTAAATTGATCGTATTTCGGAATATACCTTATTTTCTCGTCTTAACTTCTCATTTCTTTATTGTAAAAAACTTTTGCTAGAGATCTTTTTTTAAAAAAAGCAATACTCTAAATAAAACAACTTACCTGTACTGATCTGATGTTTCGGCATCGACGATAATATCTGCTTGTTTCAAAATTATCTCCATATTATAACTGTTTTCCATTCGGTGGAGAATACTGATTGATACATGAAAAATAATATTCAATTTTAATTTAAATGAAAACTATAAATATCTTTAAATCTAAGAACTTTATAGTTTATTTTGTGAAAAAGAAGGAAGAACATCTAACGCGATTTTATCTTTTCGAATCGCGTGATACTCCCCAGCAGCGCCACAAGCCAGATGAAAAGGTTTAGCTCAAAAAAATTTACATTTATTGATCTTTTTGTAAATATAAAACAAAAATATGTGCCTTCGTATTTTCCGATATAAAACACATTAATGTGGCGCTGACAGAGAGTACTTTACAACAGCTCCACCTTATTATACTATAATTTATGGAATACATAAATAAAATTAATCTATGTACATATTTGATCATATATAATTGAACACGATTAGCAGCTCCGATGCAAAGTTATAAGCAAATAAAATATAGTATACTATAGTGTGTTGAAGTGAAGTTTGATAGGAGAAATGCTTAGATTAGATCCCAACAGGTCTTCTGTCCCTGATATCCTTACTAATAGAGGCCCTCAAAAAGCACTTTCGAATGCCTATTTGTATGACTATCACAAAATAATATAATTTTACTATTTGTATTTCTTCAGTTGATTATAATTTGCCGCTAATACGGAAGTCGAACCACCGTTTATCAACCAATACTAAAGTTTATTCGTCTTAAACTATTGCCAAATTCAATGTCGCAGGCGTCACGCCGACATACATAATATACAATATTTAATTTGCTCATAACTTTGCATTAGAGCTGTTAATCGTGTTCAGTTCTATATGATCAAATAGCACTTCTCCAGAACATATTGTACATAAATTTATCTTATTAATATATTTCTTATAATATTGAATAATAAGGTGGCGCTGTTGTAAAGTAGTCTTTCTGGCAGCGCCAAATAAATTTGTTTTATTTAAATCGGTAAATACGAAGGTACATATTTTTGTTTTATAAGTACAAAATTTTAAACAAAAATTAAAACCGACTTCAAAAAACTGAAAAGGATAAAATAATTAAATTTAAGTAGGTATTCATCCCCTAGAAACATATTTTTGGAGTCGGTGCTTCACTTTCTATTGTTTTTGAAAACCACTTAGCACCAACTCCAAAAATATGTTTCTAGGGGATGAATACCTACTTAAATTTAATTATTTTATCCTTTTCAGTTTTTTGAAGTCGGTTTTAATTTTTGTTTAAATTTTTTTTTTACAATTTTTAGTGATAACTTTCTACGGTCAAAGCTAGATGGGTGACCGTCAAATTATATTGTTTCCTACTATCGTATCGTTTCGCTAAAAAGTCATTGGAAAAGCAAAAATTCGCAATTACGCATATGTAGACGACTTCATAATTTCAGTTTTTTTATATTTAAAACCAAAGTACCCAACTGTTTTTGAAAAAATTTTTATGGGACCAAATGGCAGCTATTCCGCACCGATCAAAAAAGGATCACGTAAATCGAATCAGTAATCTCGGCGTAATAGGTGTACATACATAGAAAAAAAAAAACATACCGGCCGAATTGAGAACCTCCTCGTTTTTGAAGTCGGTTAAAAAAAGAAAAATAAATGTACATTTCACAGCTAAACTTGTTAAGAATCTGGTCTTGGCAATGGGGGGGTCATAATCTATCACGCTTCAGAAGCTATTATGGAAATAGAAATAAGAGTATCCAATTTACAATGCTACACGAGAGTATCGCTTTTTATTAACTAATAGATAGATACCCACCTGTTTAAAGATATGCATAAATTACACATATGCTTGTGCGCTTCTTGTGCCTGTTCTTGAATTTCGTTTCTTCTCGAAGGATTTAATGTCTTGAGCGTTTCTAATTCTGTCAGCGTTTTATCGCTGTCAATAAAACATTAAAATTAAAAAAAATGTGAAATCATCAATCTATCATTATTATTGGTCTAGAGAAAATTCTATCACAGTTCGAGAAAGCCACAATCAGGTTCGATTTTCTTTTGACTGTTGGTGGGCTCTATTGACGAACCGTGTTGTAATGATGAAATACTATGAAGGTACTCTTAATTCTGCTGTGTATAACAAGGTCATTTTAGAGAATCTTCAAAACCAGTTGGATGAATGGCCCCTGACGGAATCGCGAAAAGTTTATTGTCAACAAGATGGCGCACCGCCACATAACAGCCGTCTTAAGGTGGTTTTCCACCAGAGGGGCGAGACGAGGATGTGCGAGGCGTGAATTGAAATATTTGTTTGTGTAAAAATGAACGGTATTGCGTGGGTTATAGAGTATAAATTAACTCTGCAACAGAAACACGCTTATCTCGATAGGTTTATTGTTGTGCGATTTCAATTCTCTTTTCGCCACTTTGGTGGAAAATCATCTCGCGCGAGCTCGCGCGGGCATTTTTTAGTGGAAAAGGGTTAGTGCGATTTCAATTCTCGTCTCGCCCCTCTGGTGGAAAACCACCTTTACGCGTTCTAATTTGAACAGACAATTCGGGACACAGTGGATAGGAACACAGGCCACCTCGCAGCGCCGATCTAACCTCTTGATTTTTTTTTGTGCGGCCATCTAAAGAACGAAGTCTACAAAAGGAATTACGACAGTGTTCAGGAACTGAAAGAGGCATTAACGAGGATTTTAAATAATATCCATCCATGAAAATAATCCGCTGCTACTTGCTCAGTACAAAAACGAGTGAACTTATGTATTCGTGAAAACGGCGGTCAATTTGAGCATTGTATTTCGTAGATCACCTATTTTTAAGTTTGTATGACATGTTATGTCTTACCGTAGTTTTTGTATTTAAATTTCAGTTGGCCTTAAAGAATTTTTTAATCACAGTAAGAAATAGGATTGTTTGGCAATAAAGAATATTACGAGTTGATTTATCATTTTTCAGTACAAAATGTATGGAAAAAGTTTTTGGCGATTTCTGTCATTTCTAGTACCTACTCATACCTTAAATGGTCCCATACAGTCTTTTGAAGCCCACACAAAATATGATTGATAGGCATATTGAATATTTTTTCGCTGACCATACATTTTCTCAAAAATCTGTGACTGCCGTTCAGAATATCTTAAAAAGTTATGGATGGTCTTCTAGGAATGTTTTCCTGTAACTATATTGGTTAAAGTACCTGCCCTTACTGACCCGTATCAAAAATCCATCCTGTATAAAGTGATCACAATTGAGATAATTGCAAGTCCACTGATGATTTAGTATAAAGTCATTGGGATATCTTGCCTTGCAACTCAACAACGGATATGCAATTAACTCACAGATGACTTAATAATATATTAGCAAATAAGCTCCTAGATATATGCCTAAAATTATGCTAATAATTTAATATAATTAATTCATACTAATGCTTACCAAAACAAATGTACTTCAAAAAATGTTTCTTGTACATCACTCATAATCCTACCAGCGATCCACTTGAAGTCATTAATTTCATACTTTTCTATATCTTCATATTCAGAGTATTGATTACTATCATTTTCTTCAAAATTCATTTCACATTCTTCCATGTAATCTTCATTTGAATTATAATCTTCATCATAACAATCATATGCATGCTCATCATCTGTATAGTTTGATAAGCTCATATCCAAACCTTGTTTTTCTTTTTTCTTTAATCTCTCCTCAAATTCAAGACATTTACTAAAATTTCTGATAATTGTTGGTACAGGAATATCTTTACCCTCGTTTTCATCTTCTTCATTTGTTTCAATGATCACATTTTTTCCTACCGATTCAAGATTATCACGCTGAATTGGTTTCCTTTTAAGATTCAAAGTGAAAAAAAATGTTGACTCTAGATCAATATTCCTGACGAACTTTACGGTTTGTTCATTAGCTACCTAAAATATTCAATTTTTTAAGATGACATAGAACATAGGTTATTTATCAATAAATTCTATATTATTATTTTTTCTAGTTGGTAAACTATATATAAAGTAATATAGAATTTATTGATAAATAAGTATCAATTATTTTCGGTAAGAAAATACGTTTACGACACACACCGTACGTTTTGAAAAACTTAAGCCAAGCTAAGCCTGGGTTAAATAATTCTTTGATATTTGTATACCTACTAGGAAGATCTTTGAAGATAGAGAACAGAACTCAACAACAAACAACAATCAAGTAATAGTATAAACCATGTATGTATTTAACCCGAAAAACTGACCAGACTCTCTTAAAATCTCTATGTTTATAAACGTGCAAGGTTAAAGCTACATGGGTATGTAGCTTTCACCTTGCAAATTTATAAATATAAGATTTTTTTTAAAGCAAACTTAGGAACCGACTTTAAAACTGTCGCATTGATGCTAGACTGTTTCCAGAAACAAGGTTACGTAAAGCACCAACTCCAAAGACTATCTTTAAAATAAGTTTTTAAATTTTATAATTTTTCTTTCTTGGTAGGTACTGTTAAATTTAAGTATCAAAATAATGATAAATCTGATACTCGTATAAGCGTAAGCAGTGCAATGCTTGGACGGAGTAGTCCCTAAAGCTGCGCCACAACACAATACATATTTTCTGCTTTCCATGTATCACCTTCTTTAGGACTTCGATCCGGGAACGGCCTACACTTTGAGGTCGTGTAGGCCGTTTGAGGCCGTGACGTGGTCTCCTTTCGAGAACCTTACTTTACCGTAGATCGGATCTGAGAACCGATGGACCAGTGGCAGTGGGCCGGTCATCCACTAACACATCAGCTTGCTATACCTATTACTGGTTGATTTCAACCACTTTGGTTCCGCCGAATGACATCGATTCTTTAATCCCTAAACAAAACTACCAGCATTGACATCTCCATAGCTTGACTGGTAACATGAAGTCGGACGGAAAGTTTCAGTGTTACGTTCCAACGTTTCGGCTATGTAGGTCATAACAGGTAGGACGTATTGTTTGTCAGCCCTGCTCTTCAGGCATTACAGTAGTGATGACGAAAAGTCTTGTACAAATTCATTCAGTAACCGACGTATCGTGAGGCAGCGTTGAGGCCGTGCAGTATCTTTTGCAAAAAACCTGCAGCAATTCTGCCATTAAAACTGATACTCGCCATTGACGTGGATGCCGAGTCTGACTGTCTACAGTCAGCATCAAAATTTCAAAATCAGACTGTATACATCATTACAATTGCATCTCCTGTTGTCTCTTTATTACTGAAAGTTGGCCGCTAGCTTCGCAAACCTTTCTCTGTCCTTCGCGAGATGAAACATCTGCTTAACGGATGTAACTCCTGTCCACTCTAGCATGTTCCTCTGCCAAGACTTGAAGCGACCTATCTTGAATTGGCGCATGCCAGAGGTATTTAATCTTGCGCTTTTTAATGGAATGCATGAATTTTCGAGTCATACCGACAGGCGCTGGAGCACTGTTTCGTTCTGAACCTTCTGTGTCCGTCTAATGCGGAGCATACGACGGTAGCACTACATCTCTAACGCCTCTAGAAGTCTTTTCGTGTCTTCCTTCAAGGTCTATGCTTCGCAACCTCAGGTTACGACAGGCCAAATGTAGCATAACATGATCCTTATTTGGAGCTTTATGTTAATTTGGCGGCACAATAAAATCTTTGTTGAACGAGGCTTGGGCTATTTATATACCTATTAATTACCTCGAAAATATGCATTTATAACTCATATTCCTTTTATAATTTTTTAATGCTTTTTAATTAAAAGCTGCTAAGATATAGTGATAATAATATAGTTTTTTTTAGTGAGGAGCTCGGTGGCGTATTGGTTTGAGCGCTCTGGTTTCGATACGAAAAACTAAGCAACTTTCGCCATGGTCGATCCTGGGATGGGTCAATCAAAGTTTATGATCTCGAGCTCCTCCGTGCTTCGGAAGACACGTTAAGCCGTTGATCCCGGTTGTTCCTGCAACCGCTTTAGCCCACCAACCCGCATTGGGCCAGCGTGGTGGTGTCATGGCCCAAGCTCCTCATGTGTTTCTCCCAAGTAGGAAGGCCTGTGTCCAGCAGTGGGACGTATATAGGCTGGTGATGATGATGATGAAGATATAGTAATTGTTCATAAACACGTTACATTTCTCAATTGCTTTTTTATAAATGTTAATTAATGAATAAAAGTAAAAAAAAAAACCTTTATTAATTAATTACATTTATAAAAAAAATAGATTTTAAGAAGAATGATTGTAATTGTTGTTATACCATGCATGATATTAGAATAAAAAATAAATTATTTTTTTGTAATTTATTTTTGTTTCTCGAATCTAGTATGTATGTGATAAACGTATAAACCTGAAGTGTCGCCGGACTGATGAGATTTGAAAAAGACTTTATGAAATGCCGAACTAAAAAAAACATTTGAGATATGTATACAAAAACTTATTGTCAATTAATATCGATTAAATTTTATTGGTTCCTTTGAATTTGGTTTGTGCTAAACAGTTTTTAATCATATTAAAATATGTTAGCTGTGTGCATACAGTGTTGTGTCGTTCATACTGGAGTATAAATTTTTATGCGATGTTTTATCTAATATTTTGTAAACACTTATTGAAAATGATCCATTTTTAAGTAACAAATCCAAACATACCTCATTTCTTCTTTTTTCGCCCGATCTGAGATTATATCTTTTGCTCTGGTCATCATTTTCGTCTACAGGTAGAATCTTTTTTACTTCTTCTTGAATTCTATTCGCATTGTCAGCCAAACCATTAGTGACAGCAGTATCTAAAACAGCAAAGTACATCAATAAAATAGATACCAATGCGTCATCTTTATTTCCTTTGCAAGTTTCCCTTACTTTGTAATTGGCTAATGCACAAGCTGTGCAAGCTAACCTATACAAAAAATGCTCTATAAATACATCTAATGTTCTAATTCAGCTACGGCACCTTAAAACGGTAGAATACAGATAAATTTAGTATGTATTATTGCATGGGTAAAAACAGAAAGACTCTTTAGTGTACATAGATACTTAAATTTAGAAATAAAGATAAATCCCCGTAGATATTCAGCGGCTGTATTACGCCAGGAAATGTGCGACTGGGTAGAAGCCTCACCATTTTTTTTTCCGAGTTATATGTTATAATTTGGAAAATATTATAATAGGTTGGGGAAAAAGTTTTTTCGCATTTTTTAAGAAAATTCAATTTTTTTTTTTAAATATAGTTTATTTACATTTAACTAAAGTATGTAGGTACCATTTTGTTCAATAACGTTTTGCCATCTTGTAGGTAGGGACATAATCCCATTGCTATAGAAATTTTGGGGCTTTTGATCAAAATACCGCGACAAGTGGTTTAGGCAGTCCTCTCGTGATGTTAACCTGACACTGCCTAGAGAATTCTGAAGAGAGCGAAACAGGTGGAAATCTGAAGGTGGAAGGTCAGGACTATACGGCGGATGCATTAACACCTCCCAGCCAAACTCTCTTAATTTTTGCTGAGTGGCTAAAGATGTGTGAGGTTTAGCGTTATCATGATGAAAAACCACACCCCTTCTGTTCATTAATTCCGGCCGCTTTCTCTCTACTTCTTGCTTTAATCTCATCAGTTGTTCGCAGTAGAGTTCAGAATCGATGGTCCTGCCTGGTGGTAACAGCTCATAATGAATAATGCCCTTCCAATCCCACCACACACACACAGCATCACCTTGTTGCGAGTTAACCCGGATTTCGCCACAGTCTGTGAAGCCTGACCGTCCTTTGACCAAGACCTTTTTCGCACGTTCTTGTCGTACGTGATCCACTTTTCATCACCAGTTATCAGCTTCTTCAAAAATGGTTCGGTTTCATTACGTCGTAATAAAGAATTACAAACGAGTACACGGTTCATTAGGTTTCTTTCAGTGAGCTCGTGGGGTACCCAAAAACCGAGCTTTTTTGTGTACCCATTTATTTTTAAATGCGCCAAAACTGTTTTGTGGTCAATTCCCAGTTCTTCAGCTACGTCGTAACTACTGATATCGATCTTGCTCCAGTTTTTCAAAAATGGCATCAATTTTATCCGTAACAGGGCGACCAGAGCGACGTGCATCTTTGACATCAAAATTTCCGGATTGAAAACGCTTAAACCAAATTTGTGCTACACTCACAGACACTGCACTAGGTCCATAAACATCGCAAATTTTTTTCGTGGCTTGCGTTGCATTTTTACCTTTTTTGTAGTAAAATTTTAAAATGTATCGAATTTCTTCATTAGATTCACTCATCTTGACAATACGAAAAACATGAAATCACACATATTTTCCTAATTTGAATTTGGAATTATCTTTTTTAAAATCTAAACTTTTAATGATACCAAAACCAGCCAGATACAAATAGTACAGCCAAAGAGATTTTATTACAAGTTCATACATACTATAATGCGAAAAGACTTTTTCCCCAACCTAATATGTTATAAAATGTTTTCTAAAACACTTCCAAATAGTGCTGCCAAATATTATACAAATGTGCCAGTACGGTTTAAAACTGTTAAAAGATAATGTGCTGTTTTTATAAAAATGAATCGGGAACAAAACAGCTATTTCATATAAACACTTGTGTGTGTGTATTATAAATTTTAGTATGAAATCACGTTCGATTTGTACGGTAGGGTAAGTTTGAACTTGAACACATCTTCTAGCTAAGATATAAAGCAGATACATACTTCGTTGCTTTTAGTGAAAAGAAGATATATGATGGAGATTATTGGCATTGTTTAAATACCAAAAATCACTCCTGTTTCGCAGAACTATTTGCGCTTATATTAAAGCTGTATTTTTTATTTTTTAACACAAAACACGGCAAATGACTCAACACCACCTGATGTGATGCGGTAAGAAGCTACTACTAGCCCTATTTGCACAATATTTTTTGGCGCTATTTGGAAGATTTTATTAATACATCATATATTCTTGGAATATTTAAAAATAATACAGTAAAAATATCTGGTCTGATCGTACCTAAACTGTACCTAGAATGTCCGTTGGTGGGATTTTGTGCTCGTTTGTGGGTTGTTTACAAATTAAGACTACTTACCGGCAGTACTTAAAGGCGTGACGTTTGCAGACAGGTCATCGTTATTATTATCACTGAAAGTATCATTTTGAGCATTAAATGTATTGTGATCTTGTATGTCACTCAGGAGGTGAGCCAATGACTCTTGCGCAGTTTGAAGATCTTCACATTCGCTAAAGCGAGTCTGGTAAAATAAAATTACACATTACTCTTTAATTAAAACTAAACAAACAAACAAACAAATGTTTTATTGAACCAAATTTTTTTATACATTTTGTTGGGGAAATCCTCTCTATAAGTTTAAAAACCTGTATTGAGAAGATTCCGCTTCTCTGTAGTTACATACAAAATTATTGTTGTTCTATACCTTAGTGTGTGACTTACTTTATTCAAGGAAAACTAACTATTTATTCAAGGTCTAATGGAGGCAATATTAAAAATAAAATATTTTACGTATAACCAGAAACTTTATCCACAATATATTTACACAAAATATGTCACAAATACATTTAAATAATCGAGACTGGATGTTCATTTAACTTACTTTAATAGTTATCTTTACAAAAACCTTCAATTTTGATTTATGATTCATAAATTATGTTTCATATTATATATTTTTTAGCATTATAATAAACAAAAGGCAATTAAATCGCTCGCAGGTCACGTGACAACAAACATCAATCATAGTGCATGATGTCACTCGTTGCTGAACATTAGACGCTGTCAAAAAGATACTTTGTTTTGTTAGTTCTTCAGATTTCTGAGGCTCCGCACAACTCAAAAAAACTAATAACTCATCTCATATTTCACCAACTACGAGAAACCCATATAAACAATTTACCATTGTTTGGGAACAGAGGACATTCATTGGCATTTTGGGGCGAAATTTGAATTTAATAAACATGATTTTTCAAAAATATTCATAAAGACTAAATATTAGTCAATGAATTCAGCATCAAAAAATATGTCGTTGTCTGTCATGCTATTTGTTTTTAATTTGGTAAAATATAGTGGTGTATGTTTTAGTTCAAATGAGCGAATTAAAGGTATTATTGCTTGTATTGTAATTATTATTTTAAAATAAAGGCATGTAAATTATTATAATAATTAGAAACTTTAAACGAGTATTATTTTAAAAAAATATACTTAGGTTATTTTATAAAAATTTGTAATTTAAATGTGGGAATAAATAGGTAAACATAACAAAAACTTGTTAATCCATGTGGGATGAACTATGAAAATGAAAGTTGAATGCCCTAAGCTCTACAAGATAGACTAGAAGAATTTCACAGGGATATCCCAAGTCCTGGGTGGCTCAGTGGTCAGAGCAGTCGCCCGGATTGCGAAAGGTCGCGGGTTCGATTCCTGCCTCAGGACGTGAAATTTTTCTAGTTTTATTCTATTTTAATTACTAAGTAATTTTTCAAACATTTATAATAATGTTAAAATCAAAAATTAATAATATTTGAAAGCACTGGCCCAACTTAACCGAATCGTCGGTATTTGTAAAAATACTCGTTTCAGATGTTGAAATAGAATATTTCGACATTGTAGGGTGGACGTTAGCTCATAAACGCAAATACAAGATAGACTAGAAGAATTTCACAGGGATATCCCAAGTCCTGGGTGGCTCAGTGGTCAGAGCAGTCGCCCGGATTGCGAAAGGTCGCGGGTTCGATTCCTGCCTCAGGACGTGAAATTTTTCTAGTTTTATTCTATTTTAATTACTAAGTAATTTTTCAAACATTTATAATAATGTTAAAATCAAAAATTAATAATATTTGAAAGCACTGGCCCAACTTAACCGAATCGTCGGTATTTGTAAAAATACTCGTTTCAGATGTTGAAATAGAATATTTCGACATTGTAGGGTGGACGTTAGCTCATAAACGCAAATACAAGATAGACTAGAAGAATTTCACAGGGATATCCCAAGTCCTGGGTGGCTCAGTGGTCAGAGCAGTCGCCCGGATTGCGAAAGGTCGCGGGTTCGATTCCTGCCTCAGGACGTGAAATTTTTCTAGTTTTATTCTATTTTAATTACTAAGTAATTTTTCAAACATTTATAATAATGTTAAAATCAAAAATTAATAATATTTGAAAGCACTGGCCCAACTTAACCGAATCGTCGGTATTTGTAAAAATACTCGTTTCGGATGTTGAAATAGAATATTTCGACATTGTAGGGTGGACATTAGCTCATAAACGCAAATACAAGATAGACTAGAAGAATTTCACAGGGATATCCCAAGTCCTGGGTGGCTCAGTGGTCAGAGCAGTCGCCCGGATTGCGAAAGGTCGCGGGTTCGATTCCTGCCTCAGGACGTGAAATTTTTCTAGTTTTATTCTATTTTAATTACTAAGTAATTTTTCAAACATTTATAATAATGTTAAAATCAAAAATTAATAATATTTGAAAGCACTGGCCCAACTTAACCGAATCGTCGGTATTTGTAAAAATACTCGTTTCGGATGTTGAAATAGAATATTTCGACATTGTAGGGTGGACGTTAGCTCATAAACGCAAATACAAGATAGACTAGAAGAATTTCACAGGGATATCCCAAGTCCTGGGTGGCTCAGTGGTCAGAGCAGTCGCCCGGATTGCGAAAGGTCGCGGGTTCGATTCCTGCCTCAGGACGTGAAAATTTTTCTAGTTTTATTCTATTTTAATTACTAAGTAATTTTTCAAACATTTATAATAATGTTAAAATCAAAAATTAATAATATTTGAAAGCACTGGCCCAACTTAACCGAATCGTCGGTATTTGTAAAAATACTCGTTTCGGATGTTGAAATAGAATATTTCGACATTGTAGGGTGGACGTTAGCTTATAAACGCAAATACAAGATAGACTAGAAGAATTTCACAGGGATATCCCAAGTCCTGGGTGGCTCAGTGGTCAGAGCAGTCGCCCGGATTGCGAAAAGCAGTCCCTTATTTTTAATCGCCGGCACGGAACTTTAGCGGTGACCGTTATTGCTAGCAAAGAGAATATAAAACGCTACGCTAGAAGAGACGGGACTTCAAGGAAAAAAAAATTCTATAGAACGTGCACGCCAGACTCATACCAATATAATAAAAATTCAGCCAACAGTCTGGCAACAATAAGGCCAACATAAACAACAAAATAGGGATGTGCTTAGTAGGGATTAGTAGAGATACAGTTTAGATTTTTATCAATAGTTATAGGTGTTTGAAATTAATAAACAACGGTACTTGAAAAACTTTTATTTAGTATAATATACAATATATCAAGCTTGACTACTATGACAACATGGTAGGTTGTTAGGTTGACGGTAGGCGTGTGAATCGTCTTGGATCGGCCATCAACACCGATTTGGATTCCGACTACACCAAAAATATGTCGCGATTTTGTTGTCGATTGGTACATACACCAAATCCTTCCCTGTCAATTGAACCCACTATTTACAACTGCGAAAAAAATAAAGTGGTTTATTTAATGGGCACGACATCGATAGGGAAATAAAATTGTATAGACAGCACTATTTTTTACTTAGGTCGGTAGGTAAATATTACTTTTATGTACTGAAATTTTTACTAAAATCCCTATTTAAACAATAATACCTTTAGAATAGAACTAATTAACAGTCATTGGTACTTACCGATCATCATTGAGAGGAAATTCAGACATATTATGTTCGTTTTACATTGGCCGCCGGCGTGTCTTTATATTATATATTTCTTAACTTATTCGTTTACTCATTTAGTTCACTTCACATCACACACAATCCTTTTTGGGTCAAGCTTATTTCTTAAGGCAAAACACTCGTTTTTAATAATAATTTACATTAACTTCTGATTTTAGAAAATTCTCCAACACAACTAAATGAAATGTCAAACGTTTTGAAAACCAGACAACAGCGACAGAGACAGATGACAGATATATATCACCTGTTTATGAAGAGCGTCGACCACCATATTGATTGTATGGATAATGCCTTCTTTCGGATTTTGGCGGATTATACCGCCATTACTGAGCGAGTGAGCGTGCACGTTTCATACAATTTTTTTTTCTTACGAACTTGCGCTAGACTGATTGCTAGCGCAAGCTGGGCGCGGGGCGGGCGTGTGTATCTATAGCCTGTAAGCGCTGATTGGCTCGCCAGTGGCATTTTATTTTTATACTACTAGATGAAAAACAAGCTGACGGTCAATCTAATGGTAAGCGGTTACCGCCACCTACAGACACCTGCAATAACAAGGGAAAATCACTTTAAATTGCAGGTGCGTTGTCATCCTGAGGCCTAAAATAAAATGCCGTCCATGCCCAGTAATTACACTGGCTACCTTTCCCTTCAATCCGAAACACAGCGAACTGTTTCACGGCTGAAATAAGAAAGGCGGTGGTACCTACCCAGACGACCCTACATACGGGCCTACCTAGTAAAACGTGCATTACGTCTCCCGCACTGATATGGCGCCCCGAGAACTTCTGTAGTACAGTCATCCATTAATATAATTGTTTTTTGTTGTTGTTGTTATTGTTGTACTTTAAATTTTTTGTTGTTATTGTTTTGTTTTTTAGTTTTAAGAAGACAGGCATGATTATTTCTTTTAAAAAACTCATGGCTTTATTGACTCTCTTAAACGAACTAAAAGTCAGATTGATGAAGGTACGGATACTTTAGTCTGTCTCGTAGGCATAACAATTGAGAGTTTAAACCAAACAAAAGAAATTGCAAAAGCTGTTAAGACGGAAAATATAAAACTAAATTGTGTAATCGAAGATTTACGTAAAATCCAAAAAAGTACAAAAAAAAGCCATAAGCACATCAATCAGTACAAAGAAAAATATACAGTATGTTGAAACATTATTAAAGCCCCAATTATACACTTTAATAAAGGCAAACAAAGATTTAAAACATTTTCCATTGGCCAAATCCAGGCAGAACAAAATCATAAAGTACTAAGACTAACTCCATCCTCCATACCACCCAACCCAGATATCTACCCGATTGAAATGGCATGATCTGCTATAAAGAAATTTTATGAAAAAAAGTAAAGGATATCGAGGAAGAATATGCAAGGAGTGACCACGTTGTAGACTTAGTAACGGAAGAATTTATTATTCGTGTCGTTGAAGACAGTTCTGATACTTCTGACGATGATACTGATGATGACGGTAGTAATGAAAACAGGAGTCCAGAGCCCTCAACAAGCAAAATGCCTCATACCAATTTTATATGGAGACAGCTCTTTTATACAGGGTAGTGCCGTCAATAGGACAATAAATTGAAACATGGGCTATAATAGTTCATAGAAATAGATTGCCACTTTCAAAAACAACTTATTTATTTGATAATTTCATGTCTTTTCTATGAAATAGTGCAACCAATGTTATATTATTTCATACAAAAATTATTAAATGAATAAGTTGTTTTTTAAAGTCGCAAACCATTGCTATAAACCAATGTAGCCCATGTTTCAATTTATTGTCGTATTATACCCTGTATCACTCATGACGATTTTATGGATGGCGTCCGGCCTTTATCAGATTGAGGTGTTTTTAAAATGAAACAAAATAAGTAACTGTGTAGTAACTAGTAAAAGGTACAACTATCGGGATTGTAGTTTACGAGATATTCGCAATTTTGTGAAGTGGTTAAAGCATACTGATTTTGTAAAAAAAATATTTTGTTTATAAAACACATGTCAAATACCAAAATTATTTCTTTTGATACTAAACTGTGGTAAGTAAATGTCCAAAGTTGGAGCGTATTGTTTTGCTCATAGAAAAAATAATCATTAAAGCACGAAAATTTTTTATTGAAAAATAGACCGAAAAATAGTAATGTGCATTCCTATCTAAATAGGCTCCATATACACTGATTGATATATTTTTTTAATCTAATTATTATTGTATTAAGAATTTAATTTAATTTAATTATTATTGATTATCATGTAATTTAGGCCTCTCACAGGTTATGTACCTACCTACTTACAAGATCTAACGAACTAATAGTTATTCTTTATACTTAATCGCACAATGAATAAAAGTGTTTTTGGTAATATTCAACTCGCTTTATGCAAGTTCTGTTGATCTATGTTTCAATAAATACCTATTGAAAATAACCTCAAAACATGGGTGTTTTCCTGATATCTGAGTTCTTAGAAGTGTCCGTTAATAATCTTTGTTTTTACAGTAGTTATGCGTTTTCCAACCAAGAAAAGAATATTTTATGATTTAGTTCTTAGGCTAGCAATGTATGGACCCAGAACAATGTCCTTTTTTCAAAATTAGTTTTAGAATTTTGAACTTTTAATAACAACTTAGCATTTATTTATCTATGTTAACATGGGTAGGAGCCCGCTTATTATAACGATTATCATACACCTTGTATAATTTCTTATACATATAATTAAGTAAACGAATTTTTACTATTGGTACAAAAATATAAAATTGATTAGGTAATTTTCAGAGATTGAAATTTTGCATGCGACTGTACCCATGCGCAACTATCCCCTCCACATTCCGTTCACCGCTAGAGTTCACAAAAATTTACCTGAACGAAATACTCCTTTTTAGCACTCAATTTCATATTATTGACAAACCTATTAGTTTGCGTCGCCGCCGCCCGCCACCGATATTGTAATTATGTAATTCCGTCCGCCGGATGCCAGTAAAAAACGAACGCAAACATTGAACACATTCATTCATTTTTTTACGAAACGTAGTGCGACATTGTAATTCTTAACGTTCAGGTGACTTAGTGGTCATATGAGCCCATAGACCACATAACCCGCGGGTTCAGTTGCCCACTAAGGTGATTTAGATGTGAAATCATAAGTTTGTATGAAAGCTGATGATGAAAAATAATTATTTAATAAAAATCATATGTATTGTATTCTTTTATATGGTCTCATTATACCCTAAAGTTATGAGATATCAACAAAAAAACGTTATAGTTCATTTTTTGTTTGTATAAACACTAAATGAAATACCCTCCAAAAATATTTCAACATCCGTATTATACATTAGTGCCAAAATAATAATTAAATTTAAAAGTAGGTAGGTTAAATGAGCGATCATGATAAGAATGTAAATATTGGTCCTAATTCTGAAGGCACACTCTAAGTGTAAATTTAAGTTCAGTATACAGGATGGTGCCGTCAATGCGACAATAAATTTAAACACAGCCCGTGTTTTAGACAGATTTTCAAAGGGAACCATAGACAATTTTAGACGACATAGACGTTCAATAAGGTCGAAAATTGAATGCACGTTGCTAAATGTCAAATCATAGGACAGCCATCTTTTTCGTATTCATATTGAGGGAAAGTGATGCACTGAACTTAAATTTAGACTTAGCATGTTTTCTCCAGAATTAGGGCCATTTACATTTTTAAAAACAATTTACTAGGGCAATACAAACCTGCAAAGAATCAACCAAATATACGCCGTAGCTATACATTTCCATAAACTCAGTTGGTTCTAATCTCACGTTGATTTTACCTGAAACGAAACATTTATTAAAAATTTACATGAGCTGATGCATGAGAAAACAAAAAATGTAATTTTGAATATTTACCTCTCTCATCACTTATTTTATACAGTACATCTGCTAGTTTACTAGCAGCATCAATAATATCAGAATCTATATAGAACTTTTTTTTAATACATGCAGCTGCTTCGTGTAAAGTCCACGGTGGGGGCATCATGGCACTATAAAATGGTGGATCCAGTTGTAATATTTCAGTTAGTACTTCTTCCATTATTTGCACAAATCTAGAAACCCATTCATCACATTTCATTTTCAAACATTCTTCCATTCTAGGGGACTCTATTTCAAACATGACACATTTATCATTTGTTTCGTAATTTTTCATATTTATTTCAGTAACAGGCATTACACTATGCTCACTTTCCGTATCAACATTGCTAGGAGTGTTTGAAATTACACCAGATGTTGAAGTTTCTTCAATAATTATTCTTTGATTGTTGTCTTTTGGGTTAAAAATTGAACTATTTGTAGTTTCACTACAATTATCTTCATGGGAACTTTTAGACTCATAATTCTTCTCACTACACATGTCCCTAGACATATTGTCTATTGGATGATAATCGGAATACGAAACAGTTTCATCAGCTTTTTCCTTTGTATTAGACACAGAAATATCACTGAGATTATTGTTAGCAGCGTGTTCATCTTGTACAATATGTGTTGCAGAAATATTTCTTTTCTTTCTACGCCACACGAACTGTCTCTTATCAGCATTTTTCTCGTTTTTATCATTCTGCTGGTGTGATACATTACGAATAAGACGCCTTTTTGGAACTTCGTTTGTGTTAGCATCATTTTTAGTGAAGACATTTTCCTTTTGATTATGAGGTTTATAAAGGGCATTGTTTACACAACTTTCGATGCAGTCTGTTTGAACACCCATTTCTATCGTATTTTTGGAAATAACAGAATTTTCAATGACATAATTTGGTTTCTTATTATTGGATTCATTCATTTCATGATCTTTATCTAATTTACTTTTTGCATTGCTTGCGGCGTTAAGGCCAATCAAATCAGCTTTGTGATTTATATTGTTAGGTATTGTGATAGTGATAGAGTCATTCAACTGATTTTGTAAATTTGTATTAGAAACCAAATGGCCGTTGGATAAAATATCTTTTAATTCTTTTATTGTGAAGATAGGTATACTTCTTGTTTTGTATGATTTAAATTTCATGTTGTTCGATACAAGTGCCTTAAAGAAATAAATTTTATAAAAATAATGTACATAGTCCTAGCAGAGTGAGATGATCAGCTTTGCGTTTGTGTAATATAAGTGCACAAAGGTTTCAAATTGCATTTGAGTTGGTACCTTACTCCTCCGCTCCACATTCTCCATTGGTATCTACCAAATTTTGCTACGCTCACTCACACAAACGCAAGGGTGGTGCTTTGCAAAAGAGATCAATCAAATAGCAGGCATAAAGGTGTCAATATAAAATTTACAATTAAGTCTAGTCTAGCCTATTATCCCTAACACAAGCACCTAAGGATGCTTAATTTAGGCTAGATAATAGGTATGACTGTAAGAATATGATTATTATTAAACTTTTGACCGCCAGGGTGCCTATAGGCAACAAGCGATACCGTGGTGCCCTGTACGCCAAGGACGACCATGATCGACAAGATTGTCGGTATACATAGAAACATTCTCTTTGCAATTTTTACTCTGGATTTCTTACTCTCGCTGTTCCCTGCACGGTAATCCTAATAGTGTGGCGGTCAAAAGGTTAATGAAAAAACATTCTTTTAAACATTGATTTTGTGGTATATAAATCATCCAGCGAAATAAACTAATTGGAGTAGGTAAATACCTGGATCAGGTAAAAAATAGCCCATGCGCGCACACACCTGTTCGTATTCTAAATAGATTTGAGAGTGTGTCTCACAGGCAATTTTGATACCATTATCAGACAAGTATTGCTTATTTCTCTGGACTATCTTCCTTGTTTAAAAAATCTTTGTTTTAACATAACTATGGCGTTCATAACTTTAAATCCTGCTATTGATAGATAGTCTCATTTTGCCCATTGTATAACATTAAAACATTTTGGAGTCATTACAATAAAACATTAAGGTTTATTTTAAACTTACAGACTTCTTCAAAAACTTACAGCAGATATAGCGTGTTTGGGCTCTTATGAATAGCCTCAATGAGATGGTGTTAGATAGATGATTAATGACGCCGGGGGTTACTTAATTTTTTTAATTTTGTGTTTTCATAAGACTTCAATACGTGTTAGTCTAAGGCAACTATAACAGTAGACTCAAAATAGATAGGTACAGAAGGCCAGCTCGTTTGACTTATAAAACTCTAGGAGACGCGGGTTCGATTCCCGCCTGGGGCATACAATTTTTTCATCGCTTTCTTTCTTAATTTGTATTTATTACACTAACGTAGGTGTTATTAATGCACAAAATCAAACATGTAAATTTGATCTTACTAAAGTAGTTAGTTACATATACATATTAATGGTTTCGAAACAAAGCAGAACCGGAACAACTTACCTAAAATTTATTTATTTATTTCCAAAGGTGATTCTAAGATGGATGTTTTTACAAATAATTTATATGGTTTCTGGTTTATGGTTCTATTTCTGAATATTTGTGTTAGATTAAGTTAATTTATTTTCTTAACTATACACAATTTATTATTCTTATAAATTTTATATTATATTACAGCGCACGCGGACCTGTGTGTGTGCGCGCGCGTAATACGCGCGTTATAGCGGTGTGTATAACCCTGCATACCTACTCACAGGTATACAGGGTTATTGAAACTCTGCGTTAGGCTGAGGACAGCCTTTCGGGTAACATACTCAATCTGCGGATGCCACGATAGGTGTTGGTGCAACACTACCCCAGTGCCCCTAAGTATTTAGTTGAGTTTACGGATTTGCAGACTGATGAATTTTTAGTAAAGGATTATTATTTGGTTGGCTTGTTTTATTTATGTTGAAACAAATGTAATTTACCTAAATATTTAGGGTAAGCAATTTTTTTTCAAGCCATCTAGACAACAGCCAGTCGAGACTCAGCTTCCAAAATACCGAGCACCATAAGTCTGCGGCCAAAAAATGACAGTGTCGTCATCATAGGAGAAGATATCAGCACCATCAATTTTAAGCATATTTTACACATTTATGTAAATAAGGAATAGTGTTGGACCAAGCACCTTCCTTGTAGAAGACCAAAGGTTATTTCAGAGTCATTACTATAATAAAAAAAAAACTAAAAAAAACACGCTTTAATAGCAAATCGAACTAAAAATCAGAAAATAAATTTTAATTTATATTTTATTCAACGGTTATAAAAAGTATATACTAACTCATCAATATGTTTAAATAATTTTCAAAAATTCTAAAATAAAAATAAAGTTATGAAAAGAAAATTAATTTCATTATAAAAAAGCGTGGGGTGTTTTTATATCATATTTCTATACGAACTCTATGTTTACACTAATTATATATTTACAGCAATCGATATCGAGGCTTGGTGGGATGTTATCCCATCCAGGAGCACTGTTACACACATAATTACACTTCCAACCTCTTAAGGATCGGTGTCTAACAGAACAAGAAAAGATCCTTATGACACCGCCGAGTTATTAGTTACTTGAATATTGTGTCTCTGTGTATTTTTGCAATAATAGTGTTTGAAAGACCAAGGTCGTTAAATCCACAAAGTTTTATTGTTTTTTAGTAGAATTGGCTTTATGATCCCTTTCATTGCCTTGACTTGATCGCCGTATGTACGCGTCTATGAGCCCGTACGCTTGTTATCACCCGATGTTTGGAGCTAGCCGTCTGTACTATCTATTTGTGTATGTATGTGTATCTACTAGACCTAACCAAAAGATAAAAAAGATATTTTGGAATACACACAACAACAAAAAAATATCACTTACCACATTATTGTTCTGCTCTGAAAATTTTATGGAGAAGTCAAGTATGTCATAATTAGTACAATCACCGGATTCTACACCTAAAAATTAAAAAAAATTAAAATATTTCTGTGCATTTACATCCATGATCTATGCATACTAGTTTCTAAAGTCCAGCCATCACCAACGGCAGTTATTATGATGAACCTTTTACGGGCAACTTGAGAAGTCCGATCACTGATCAAGTAAATAATGACAGGTCGGACACACAGTGTTAGCACGTGTTAGTTTGATCGGTTAAACATAATCTATGGGAAATAAAAGTATCTTACAGTCTTAAACCACCTTAGTATTACTATTTATATGTCTATTTTAACATGGGTAGTTGCCCGTTTGTTATACCATTTACTAAACACCTTGTATACAGGGTGGTGCCGTCAATACGACAATAAATTAAAACTTGGGCTATATCACTTCATATAAATGGTTTGATAATTTCATGACACGTGTTGGAAATAATATAACATTGGCTGCATTATTTCATAGAAATGTCATGAAATTATCAAATGAATAAGATGTTTTTGATAGTGGAAAAACCATTTCTATGAACTAATATAGCCCCATGTTTCAATTTATTGTCGTATTGACTGCACCACCCTGTATATTTATAAGTGTTGTTGAAGTGCTGAAATATAAAACAAAATTAAAACACTTGATACGGAAGTTATGTATAAAGACTGGTCACTATTTATAGTGACAGAACTTCTTAAGTTGCCGTAGCATATACATCCCAGGTGTGTAATACGGAAGTTATGTATAAAGACTGGTCACTATTTATAGTGACAGAACTTCTTAAGTTGCCGTAGCATATACATCCCAGGTGTGTATCCATACAGGGTGGTGGCGTCAATGCGACAATAAATTTAAACATAGGCCATATTGGTTCATAGAAATGGTTTGCCACTTTCAAAAATATCGTATTCATTTGATAATTTCATGACATTTGTATGGAATAGTGTAACGTTGGCAGCATTATTTCATACAAAGGTCATGAAATTATCAATTGAATACGAAATTTTTGAAAGTGGCAAACCATTCCTATGGACTAATATAGCCCATGTTTAAATTTATTGTCGCATTAACGGCACCACCCTGTATAATATCCTAGTAGTTAGAAAGAATTCGAAGGAGTCTTGTACCGAAGAGTTTTTGTGTGATTGGGGTTCAAGGTTTTTTTAATGATCACTTATAAATAACCAAATCGAGTTCGGTTATAAGTGGTCATATCAAGGTGGAACAGTCACAGTTCACATAAAAGCTCTTCGATTTAAACGATCTGCCTAGGCGTCCAATTGAATGGCTAATTTAACCAGACGGCAGACATAGGTTCAGCCATCTGATTAAGCGTTGCGCTCAATGACTTGGCTAGATGTCCTTCAGCCGTTTAATTGGATGCCGGCGTTTCATCAACGGCCTAGGCGTCAAGTTAAGCGGCTAATTTAACCAGAAGGCTGCGACATGTTACAAAGGTGCTTCCTAAGCACTACATTTTATCACGTTCAATAAGGTCGAAAATTTAACACACGATTCTGAATGTCAAATTATACGACAGCCATTCTAATTGTATTCATATAGAGAGGAAGAGATGCATTGAATAAAAATTTAAATTAGCGTATGTTCTACAGAAATAATGTCTCATCAGTGAAAACATGGCGCCTAAAATTGTCTATGGTTTCTTTAAAATCTATGTAAAAATTTAGTTGACAGCTCTAAAGAAATTTATGCTATCTTTCTCTTATTAGATATTCAATTTAGATTTAGAGTGTGTCTTCAGAATTGTAACCATTGTTCATTATTTTTTTAATTTGTGTCGCAGAAATCACGACAACACAATCATCATCATCATTTCAGCCGAGAGACGCCCACTGCTGGGCATAAGCCTCCCCCAGGGATCTCCAAACCGATCGGTCCTGCGCTGCCCGCATCCATTGGCTTCCCGCGACCCTCACCAGATCGTCGGTCCACCTTGTGGGGGGCCTACCAACGCTGCGTCTCCCGGTACGCGGCCGCCACTCGAGGACCTTTCCGCCCCAACGGCCGTCAGTCCTCCTTGCAATGTGGCCTGCCCACTGCCACTTGAGGTTCGCAATTCTTCGGGCTATGTCGGTGACCTTAGTTCTCCTGCGGATCTCATCATTTCTAATTCGATCACGCAGAGAAACCCCGAGCATAGCCCTCTCCATTGCCCTTTGGGTAACATTGAGCCTTCTTATGAGGCCCATTGTAAGCGGCCACGACAACACAATAAGAATATGCAATAGTTAACAGCCTCACCCTTGGTAAGTAATATCTGCGTTATTCCTATAATTAGCGTGCATTTCTATAATTTTAACACTATAAAGAAGAGTTTCTGTTCTTTGAGTATAAATAACTTTTCTTTAACGCCCCATCGACCGTCCTTCTGTGCGCTATGTGCCCTCTCCACTGTCATTTTGTAGTACTCATCCTATGAGCTAATCTCTCAGTGACTTTGTTTCCCTTATAGATGTCCTCATTCTGATGCTATCTCTTAGGGAAACACATAACTAGCTCGTAGGGTGACTGAATAAACTAGTACGTAAAAGGCGACGAGGTTCGTAAAAGTCAGCATTAAAGTTTCACACCCGCATTTCATTACTGGCAACACACACTGGTCGAAGACTTACGCCTTGAGTAATTTTGGACGAGACGGTCTTACGCAGTTCTAAACGCTGCCACCCAAATAAGATTCTGATCCAAGTAAGATCCACCTCTGTCTTGAAGTACTCGTCGAAAACTTCGATGACATATCTCCCAATTGTGGTAAGTATGTGGATATTCGACAAGCTCTTTATCTTAGCCATGTTCATTTTTAGAGGCACCTGTCGGGAGAATCTGTCTAGGTGACCGAGCATTGTGCTCAATTCTTCGCGAGAGATTCTAACATGACTACGACAAAGCGAGGTGTGAGGCCTAAAAATTTTAGTCCTAATATTACATGGCCAAGGTGCAAGGGCCATGGGCGAGGTGGCCCGTGAGCTGAGGATCAGGTGGTTTTAGCAGGCTGTTGAGCGAAAACCATCTGCAACGATAAGCTCGCGTCGGACCGGCCGCCGGAGGCTCGCAGCGCCGGAGCCGTGACAAAAACCATCTTGCATGTTTGCTTGCAGCTGCATGCCTACTTGCATGCTGCATGGCTGCTTGCACACTCTAAGTTGGCTTGGATGCTGCGTGCCTGCTTGTATGCTGCGTGCCTGCTTACATGCTGCATGCCTGCTTGCATGCTGCATGCCTCCTTTTATGCGTTATGCCTGTTTGCATGGCATGGCATTTTGTGCAAATTAATATTTAGTAACTGCAAACTTAAGGGATTACGATTACAATTGTTCCGTCAAATGTCGCATTTGGTAAATAACAATATGGCGATAAAAAGTTAGGCGAAGTGAAATTAGACCAAACACGATTATGAAGAGTGAAATTATGCGAAAAAAATTTAGGCTAACCGTTTGTGTGCCATTGCCAATTAGAAGTACAAAAAATTAGGCGACCGGATATAGACCCGACTGATGTACACGCCGTTGATGTTGGTGCAAGTGCCGCATGCCTGTCCAGTCCAACAGTTTGAATGACGTTTGATAACGTCATTCAACGCACTGAAAGTTTTGGAGATATTTCTTGCAGTAGTGCAGTTGAATAGGTTTCGTATACCGATTCTGTATTCCAAACATTAAACAAAGCATCTCATCACCTGATATTCAATGTGGCACGACAACGTTTCGATCTAATCGAAGGGCTTCTCGTAGTCCACAAACGCCAAGCAAAGTGGCCGGTCATATTCTTCGGTATTATGTATAACCTGTTGCAGCGCATGTATGTGGTCTACGACTTTAGTAAAGGCCTTGACTAAAACCGTGTTGTCTAAGGAGCTGGAAGTCGTCACAAAAGTGTTTCAAGAACTTCATCACTCCTCGGCTCCAAGCCTGAAGCGTTGTACCCTCGAGAATGATCCCTTCATGGTCAATCCTTCACTTAAGTACTGAAGGACTTTAAATACCGGTGTGCCACAAGGTTTCAGAAACTCTGTGGTAGTTATGTTCCTCTTATACAGTTAGTATTAGAGCCGCGAATGTAGTAGTTCGTGGAATGTCTATTGAGCTGGAGACATAAACCTATCAAAAAATTAGAGGCTTACTCGTTCAAATTGTAAATGTGATTCGCACATATGTGATAAAACACAAACATACATGCGGCTTATACAACGAGTACAGCCGTTAGTAAATTAATATTGAGTTCTACGGAATACTAGCTATCCCATTAGGGTTCTTTTTTATATTAGTAATATTCATAAAGCCTTCACGAAGCTCGCATCAGACAGAACCACGTTATGCTATCAGAGGTATAATTTTATGTTGCAAATTATAAAGCAATAAACATACCTAAAACAGCCCGATGTGCTGCAAATTGTTGTGTTAGTAGTTGTAAAACAATAAGCGCGCGATTCATTAGATTCATATCAGCAGATCTACTCATGGTCCGAAGCTCTGTCATTAGGGTCTTTTGAATCATAAGCTGGCATTGTTCATCTGAAAAATAAAAACAACTAGGTATACAAAAACACACAAATACACAATTATATGTAAACGAGTAACCTGTGAGTAATTAACATATGGCTGCAGAGTCATTCATGCAGGCACCCACACGAACGCACACGCGCAAGCACACACACACACACACATACACATATGCACACACACAACCATACACATACGCAAACAGGCAC
The DNA here is from genome assembly GCA_947347705.1 of Nymphula nitidulata. Taxonomy (NCBI): domain Eukaryota; kingdom Metazoa; phylum Arthropoda; class Insecta; order Lepidoptera; family Crambidae; genus Nymphula; species Nymphula nitidulata. The sequence continues at coordinate 9,470,738 of OX374626.1, read as the reverse complement.
ACACATACGCACGCACGCACACACACACTGCAATATTCTGATAAACTATTATTATTTATTATCCCCCGACGAAAAAAGAGGGGTGTTATAAGTTTGACGTGTCTGTCTGTGTATCTGTGTGTCTGTCTGTGTATCTGTGTGTCTGTCTGTGTATCTGTGTGTCTGTCTGTGGCATCGTAGCGCCTAAACGAATGGACCGATTTTGATTCGTTTTTTTTTGTTTGAAAGCTGATGTGACTACGATGGTTCTTTGCTATAATTTATGAAGATCAGAACAGGCGTTTGATGACTATCAGCTCATTTTCTACATGAAATTAGGATTTTACTAACTTTTACAGATCCGATTGATTTCAAATTTCGTCTACTTTCACTTCGATGACATTCCCATGACATACTAACTTTGAGCTGATCCTATACCATCAAGAAGTCTGCGAAATGCTTAATTCTTCAGAAACTTACAGCAGATATAGCGTGTTTGGGCTCTTATGAAGTGTTAATGAGATGGTGTTAGATGATGGTGGTAGTTGGTGTTGGTGGTGGTGGTGGTGGTGGTATTAATGACGCCGGGGGTAACTTAAAATTTTTAATTTTGCAATTATTTTGTTATTGTCTTTACAATATCTTTTGTTATCATATAATATCATCTGAAGTTAGCGTCCATAAACAGAATTGAAATGCAAGAGGGCCCTGGTGACCTGTAACTCAGGTTTCATTGGAAACCTTTATCAGGCACCAGTCTCCTCACAAAGCAGGTCATTTATTTAGCAAATAAATTTATAAGTAGCTCTGTATTTTAATTATGTGTACCTATTGTGATGAGAAAATAAATAAATATATTATATTATTATTATAATTCCACGTGAGTAATGACTAACGGTCATCGAAGTACACGATACCGTTCCGACACAGCAACCAAACGAACATTCATATGTGCTCTTAATGCCGTGCTCTGTAGATATTCATGCTTAAGAAATAATTGTATGAACCGTATGCCGATTTGTATGAACGAAATTGAGAAAATTAATATTCATACAAACAATAATTTGCAATGTTATGCTATTTATAATGTCTGAATAGATTATTGTTTGTTGTCATGTGATTTAAATTCTTTTTATATACTAAACCTCTACGCGTCAAAATTATATATTTATTGGAATATTTACAGTCAATAATAGGAATAATCTATAGTCTATACCAATAATATAAAGCTGAAGAGTTTGTTTGTTTGGTTGAACGCGGTAATCTCAAAAACCACTTATTCAAATTGAAAAATTCTTTAAGAGCGCATTCACACTAGCGTTTGTCCAGCGTAGGCTTTCGATGAACGTATGCTCAGCGCAGACGCCGCGACAACTTAACGCATGCGTCGCGTTTTCGTAGTGATTCATCTTCAATTAATTCAACGCTGCGCTAACGCGGCGCTGACGACACATTATTTTGTTTACGTAAAGTAACGCGGCGCATGCGTCGCGCACCTGCGACGCTAGCGCCGCGTACTCATGTGCCCCAGCAGAGACGTCGCGACAACGAGACGGGTGCGTTACGTTGTCGCGGCGTCTGCGCTGCGCATACGTTCATCGAACGCCTACGCTGGGCAAACGCTAGTGTGAATGCGCTGTTAGTGTTGCAAGTCCATTTATCGAGGAATTATATAGGCTATATAACATTACGCTACGTCCAATAAGAGCTAAGCATCAATGAAAAATGTTGCATAATGGGGATAAATTTTCCTTTTCAGAGCTTTTGTTGAGTGCGCTGCGTAAACGGTTAAAGTTACGCAAAAATCATGTATGCCGGAATTGTTCTCCTTTAAAAGCTCTATAAAAAAATCGGCGAGAGCATTTTTGTATCTTATAAGGTACTCACTAAGTTTAACCTTTATTTTAAACCTTTTTTCGGTAATCAAATTTGACCTAAAATAATGCATTATCTGCGAAGGTACAAAGCGAACGAAGTCGCGAGCACAGCTAGTATTAAATATAGCAAGCCCAGGAACACAACTAAGTATACAATATTAAAACTCAAAAACAAAACTTTCAAGATAACACAATATATTCTCGAAATATATCTTACCAGAATTCACAACGGTGTTTATTAGATTGAAGTGGTTCAGTAATGTAGAGGAATCAATAACTATATACCAGCAATGCACATCCTGTTTGGACACAACTATGTTTTTAAGTTGTTCTATATTCAACTTTAGTTGAGTTCCTTGCACAAATGCATACTCCTGAAAAATAAAATATCACTGTTTAATTTAATTATCACTAGGTAAATTAAATAAAACTCATGCAACAGAGAACCAAACGCAGAAAAGGGTGAATCTTTCTGCATTTTTTCTTTTAACTTGCGAAACCTTTTTAGCCCCCGACGAAAAAAGAGGGGTGTTATAAGTTTGACGTGTCTGTCTGTGTATCTGTGTGTCTGTCTGTGGCATCGTAGCGCCTAAATGAATGGACCTATTTTGATTCAGTTTTTTTAGTTTAAAAGCTGATGTGCCTACGATGGTTCTTAGCTATAATTTATGAAGATCAGTTCAGGCGTTTGATGACTATCAGCTCATTTTCTACATGATAATAGGGTTTTACTAACTTTTTCACATCCGATTAATTTGAAATTTGGTGTACTGTCACTTCGGTGACATTCCAATGACATACTATCCTTGAGCTGATCCTATACCATCAAAAAGTCTATGAAATGCTTAATTCTTCAAAAACTTACAGCAGATATAGCGTGTTTGGGCTCTTATGAATAGTCTCAATGAGATGGTGTTAGATAGATGATTAATGTTGCTGGGAGTTACTTAAAATTTTTAATTTTGTATTTAATTAGAGTTGAATTTATAGCAGCACTTGAATAAAAACGTCAGAAAAGGAAAGAAAGCGGTGAAGAAATTAGCAGGTTATACCTAGTGCTTCGGTGGCATAGTGGTTATTGCGTCTGGCCGGAAATCAGGAGAGGCGGGCTCAAGTCCCGCCGATGTTAAAAAAATATATGCTTTAGCATACATTTTTTTATGAAATAAAATAAAATAAAATAAAATATATGCTTTAGCATATATTTTTTTATGCTTTAGCATATATTTTTTTATGCTTTAGCATATATTTTTTCATCATTTTCTTTCTTTATTTGTAATTGTTACAATAAAGTACGCGTTTAAACACATAAAAAATATTAAAATGTGAGTAAAATTTATTTCAAACATTTCCTTGTGAATTTTGGAATTTCATACATTTCCTAGGTAATATATTATTTTAGAATGACCAATAGGGTAGTTGATAACTTTTTTTTATTTCATAAATAAGAAGTTTATAACGCTTATAGAAATATTGCAAAACAAACATATGTCTAAAGATAAAGATATTTATTTGCATGAAACATGTGTCGGTTTACATGGATGGTACATGAATAAAACTAAGATAATAGTTTCACAGATATAGTGGCATGTTTGATGTAATGCGGCGCATCGTCAAAAACGCTCCATAGAAAATATATGGGACAGGTGATGTCACATGTTCCCATATTACTAAGAAATGTATGGGCATACTGTCAATTTTTTTTTTATTATACCACTAAGGTGGCAATCAAGCATACGGCCCACTAATAATAACTATGTAACATGCATGTTTTTATTTATAGTTGTCATAATAATAGTTGTTTTAATTGATCTTAGAAATCTAACGTCATTAAAAATTTTGATAAATATTGGAAAAAAATTGACTATTTTTATGAATTTTCTAAACGGTACAACTTCTACCATATTCCATAAATATCTTCTTAGTTTTAATTGTTGTTATGGGTAACAGTAGCGTATATTTTTCGATTTGTGAAAATTAGCGCCATATTCAAACTTAGGCAACATCCCAATTACATACATTTCCGATGACATCCAAAGGAAACTCTTAATGGGCTCCACAGAAAACCAGCACTACAATAACTTAGGTAAAGTTGCTGCGGCAATTTGACTTTTGCACCTATCTATTTAAAGAATTGTATTAATTTTATTATTAAGTCAAATAAATGATTTGTCTTTCCTTCTTCATAATGCTTTATCTGAGCTTAAAAATTTGTGTGTGTGTAAGAATATAATTAATATTATTATTTTATAAATATGAAGTTTTAAATTCCAAAATATTACATTAAATTATAAGTTTGTGATGCAACATTCAATTGTTAAAACATTCTAGCCTACAAGATCACAAGCTTTCTTACCTTTAACCAATTATCATCAACATCACTGGGACATAACTCTTCTATGGGCGGTTTTATAATTTTAATGAGCTGCATGTTACTTTTCTCTTGATTAAACTTTGGAACTATAATACTGCTCCCTAGAATAAACTTACAATCATTAATACCAGTACCATATGAAATAGACTTACTTAGTGCCACAAGAAGTTAGAAATGATGAATACAAAAGCCCATATTAATGTTTGCAATATTGTTTTTTCTAAGATATAAATTTGTTTACATGATTTTTACCTTCTCATGGCTGTATCCAGTTACTTCAATTTACCTTGAGATATAGTATCCTGAGATTTATTTATATTTCTTTTAAAACACAATATTTGACGAAGATCTTTGTTAGACAAGTTTGGTGACCTATTGAATTTATTGTAAAATGAATTTTTAGGAGTATAATTTCTTTGAAAAAATTTATTTCGATAAAATCCTGGGCTAAATTGATTATTATTATTAAGACCAACTCTTTGATTCCTATTATCAAATTTTGAGTATTGGGTATCTTTAAAACGACTTGAAAGAGGTAAAGTAGTATGTTGGACTAACATTTCACTATCCATATTATTATAAGCAACATTCACAGATGTCTGAGTTTGATTTACAATAGGTGATTGAGTAGGAGCAATAACTATCTGATGATTAGGAGGAATAGCCCATATATTTGGATTAAAAGCTGCTGGTGCAGATAAATTGGCATCAGAAGAGTTAAATGTATTAATTGAAGTACATTTTACACATTGTGTACTAACAATAGAATTCATGCCAAATGGTTGCCGAAACTGACTATTCATAAACTGTTCATTACAAATTTTAGATGGAGTGAAAGGCTGGATCGCTTTACTTTTGTTGTGATCAAGCAAATTATTATCAGTGGGTGGTTCCTTTGGTTCTGGATAGTTTTCCAAATTAGTCCCTGGCTGGTTTTGAAGGATATTTGTGGTCCTTTTAGCTTTCTCAATCTATAAAAAGATAGTTGTAATGATTATCTAATTTAAATGTTATAAGAAATACAATTTAAAACAAAACTTACATCCGTGCTGCTAAGGTTCCATACTGCTTCGCCTGTTAGTGTATTAAAATAGTAAATGCGGCCAGGATGAGATTTAGATCTCGTTATTATCCAAGCATTACCTACTGATGTAACTACATCAACAGGCTCGACCACGGACTTTTTTCGCGGAGGTTTATTGTTCATGGTATATTCAGTGTATCCAACGTTATTTTATATTGTACGGTGATGATTTTCCTTGTATAAATTAATATACCTAGATAATCCTTTGATAGTGAACATCACACACTAGAAAATATAGTTTTATTTTTATAGAAAATACTATCCAGTGATCGATCACAAAACAGATTACAAAGCAAATTAGTTTCACAACTGCTTCCAAAGAGACACACAATTTAATGTCTTCATGCAACAAAGAGAAATATTAAGTCGATATTTTTATCATTTTAGCAAAATTATAAAAATGTAAAATCTAGAAAATTGCAAACTTAAACATGTATCTATCAATATCAAAGTGATTGAGTGCACAGATTAGAAAGAGTATGTCTAAAATGCCGAATGTCATGTCAGTCTGTCATTTTGCATCTGACTTACAAACGAAAATGGCGGATTTTTTTTAAATTACAGATAAACTAACATAGAGGCCATGGCCATTGTATCGTTGATTCCAAGGGCTGATTGAGTGCACAGAGTGAGATATTGAGATCACAGATTAGAAAGAGTATATTGAGATGACACTTAAATCACTAATCTGTGGACTTGGCTGAAGTTTCGGCCTTTCGCCCACATTTTTTTTGGTTCTTTTTTTTTTATTGACGACCGGCTGGCCGAGTGGTCTGTGCCCCTTGCTGTACAGGCTACTTGGTCAGGAGGTCCCGGGTTCGAATCCCGGTAGGAGCCAATGTTTGTATGATAAGTACGAGTATTTGTTCACGAGTCATGGATGTTTATATGTTTATTTAGGTGACACTTTGAAACGCATAATGTTTATTGTCATAATTTCAATTGACATACATCATACATTAGGCATACAAATTAAAAAGTATAATAGTTTTTAGCAAAGTTATAATAACTCAGATTTGTTGAAAGATATAATAATAAAACCTGTAATCATATAATCTATACTTTCATTTGCCATATTTTTATAAAGCATACTTTGAAACGCAGATTTTAATTACGCATAAATGACCATATTCATAATTTTGTTTGACCTACTTTTATAAAGCATAACTCAGTAAAGCCATACTATTATAAAACGTATCTATAAATATCCATAAATTAATTCTTTACTTTTACTATAATGCATATTTACTTAGACCTACGTATTTTTTTTCATTTGACACATTGAAGTATTTTAATGCTTCAATGTGTCAAATGAAAAAAGTATGTATAAATTATGTATAAATAAGTAAAATTATGTATAAATTTCGAAGTAAAAATAAAGAAATCACTATTAATACGAAATTAATTATATTAAACCCACTGACCGTGGTCCTTCGTCGTGGTACTAGTCTGCCCAATACTAGAGTGTAATTTAAAAGCCGGAGGCGCGGAGAGAGTGCATGAGACTCGTTACGTAAGGGCGGAAGAGCTGCACTTCCCGCAGCGCCGGAGTAGAGCAGAACCTATTGCACGCTGCATGCCTGCTTGTATGTATGCATAAGAGTTCAGGTATTATGCTTGCATGCATGCCTGCTTGCATGTTTGTATGCATGCAGAAGAGTTTAGGTATTATGCTTGCATGCATGCTTGCTTTCTTGCTTGCACGCATGCTGCTTGCTTGCCTGCATGCATGCAATCAAAATCAAATCAATTATATAAAAAAATATTATATGCGTAGAAATTTATGCTTTTGGTGAAATTATGGTAAATAAGTGTTATTCCTTGGGAGTTGAAGGATTTTGCCGGTTATTCTTATTAAATACAGGGTGGTGCCGTAAATGCGACAGTAAATTTAAACATGGGCTATATTAGTCCATGGAAATGGTTAGCCGCTTTCAAAAATATAGTATTCATTTGATAACATTTGTATGTAATAATACAAAATTGGCTGCATAATTTCATAAAAATGTTATGAAATTATCAAATGAGTACGATATTATTGAAAGTGGCAAACCATTTCCATGGACTAATATAGCCCATGTTTAAATTTACTGTCGCATTTACGGCACCACTCTGTATATGCTTTTCGAATATTATGTCTTTTGAATATTATGGCCAACAAAAATTATGCCTTTCATTACCTAAGCTTATCAAAATTATGCCTTTCTATGATTATGCCTCACAGGTTTCAGCCATATGATATTATGCGTCATGAAGTTATGCTATGATGGCTTATGGCAAGTGACTATTATCGCCAGTAATATTATGAATTGTCAGTTTATGTCGAAAAACGTTATGCGTTTCAATAGGTAACTGTTTATTTAGTATATTTCATATATTTATATACATATTATTATCATTATTTCTCCGTTATCTAGTATCCATAACACAAGCTCTTAATGATGCTTACTTTGGGCTAGATAATAGGTGTTGATAGAAGTCTGGCCAGTGTATCGTGTCATTCGTATTTTCAATGAAGTTTTTTTATGGCAACACTCGAAATGCCATACTGACGTTTCATTTCTTATTTTTATATTGATAGTCCGGTACGGCTAGGCGATTTTGAGGTGCTAAGTTACAAAAATTCTAAAGTTTCTGAATTTTTGCAAGGGGATACAGTTCTACCTAAAAAGCTCATATTTAATTTTTGTGTCAAATCTTGCTATTGCATTTTCAGTAATTCAATATTTTGTGACTTAAATGTTAAAATATAAATAAAACTGCCAAAAATAATTTAATGTGTCAAATTATACTAATATTGAGTGTAAAATAGCCTAGGCTGTGTGCAAACTAAATGTGTGTCGTTTTCGTCCAGTGCTAATTGACAGGGGGCCCAATATGTGTTAAAAGTGTCAAAAAAATATTATAGTTGATAAAACAAATACAACCTAACTCAGGGCACCTAAATATGACCCTGACATGATTTTGTGCCAAATTAAGCCATGGGTTATTAAGATATTTAATAATTTAACTTTTCCAAGCCATAGCGGCTGTAAAAAAATATTAAAGTTATTGGAGTTTGCACATTTAATACCATAAAAGCATAAAATATCTGCTTTAAAAAATTGTGTCACTTTAATCTATGATATATACTTCAAAAATATATTTCATTTCCTACTTAAATATTAGTTCGCTCGCGCGTTGTGTACCGCACGGAGCATTTACACGCGTTTGCAAAGAGTAGCAAGTAGGAACAGTTAACCGAAGGTCACGTTAACACAAACGCCCGAATTAAGCTAAACGTTTTTGTACTTTAATTCGATTTCGTTTAGGTTGAAAATTGATTGGATTTTTTTTCTCATATTACGGTTACCTGACCTGCTGTTGTTTTGTACAGTCGACAGCACATCAAGCGTAACAGTTAGACCTTGAGCTTGCCCTTACTGCGTTCGTAATAGAGGTGGCTTTCGTATTGCAACTGTTACAATTGATGTGCTGTCGTGTGTAAATATAAGTATAAATTTATCAATCCTTGTGACAGTATAGGTATAGTGTACAGAACATAACAATTTCGTATTATATGTAGGTATATTTTTTATGTATAAACATTTGCACATTATTAATGGTTAGATCGGATAATCCGAAATAATTTCATATCCGTTTTAAAGCCCTACATAATGGAAAATTTAAGAGCATACTTTATTTTATAAATAAAACAAGTGCGGTTACCGCGTGTTGTGAGAGAAATTATATAATAATAATTTTATACAGAGTGGTACGGTCAATGCGACAATAAATTAAAACATGGGCTATATTAGTTAGTTCATAGAAATGGTTTGCCACTTTCAAAAACACCTTAATCATTTGATAAATTCATTACATTTGTATGAAATAATATAAGATTGGCTGCATTACTTCATAGAAATGTCATAAAGTTATCAAATGAATACGATGTTTTTGAAAGTGGCAAACAATTTCTATTAACTAATATAGCCCATGTTTTAATTTATTGTCGTATTGACGGCACCACGTTGTACCTATAACCTTTTTATATCTTTTTTTTTGCGGGAGGCAAAGACTAGTGCTCAAAATATGGACATCCTATTTCTCTCTGAAGCTGATTGAACAATTCTAGAGATAGTAAACTTATTAATAGACATAGTATTAATGAAACAATTTTATCTTTATAATCTTATTTAAAAAATTGTACCGTGCGGCGCCCTATTTCTTCCCGTGGGTGTCGTAAGAGGCGACTAAGGGATCTCTGAGCTATCAACTGCTCCACTGGTGGTAGGGTGTGAAAACCCTGGTTAGTGACCACCGTACGCAAGGCGCATTCCGGGATCAGTTCGCGTACAACCAGGGCTTGAGGAGACGATGCCGCGATGGATGCGGTCAATGATGGCTTCCGTCTAACTAGAGCCAGGTGGACTGCGTTGACCCGCCGGCCAGGGAGACCTGAAGAAACGGCTGTTCCGCTGGCCGCCCGTGGCACAGTACAGGGGCCCAAGCTATCCTAACCAGATCATGAGGCTGCCCCATCATGCCTCGCATAATCTCGGGGTGGTCCGTCGTGCCGGTTGGTGACCGGATGGTGGGGTTCCAGCGGCCATACCAGGGAGGGTTCGGGGGCCCTTCCGTCTGGCGGGTCAGCGCTTCTATACTGTCGGCTGTTACCTGGCAAAACAGGCCTCACGATTTGACTGCCTATATCCATCCATGGCAGCGACAAGTAATGTATGGTCGTACCGCGGTGCACATCCCCACTACAGCCACGCTGTTTGAGGTCGGGCTCACTAACTTACTTCCGTGGGCTCCATGCTAACCTCAATGTCGTCTACCAACATCTTGAGACGGCTCGGCCAGCGCTGCTTTTTTTGACGGAGACGCAAATACTCCGCCCGGCTGACACAAGGTATCTGGACTATCCCGGCTATACTCTTGAAGAGTTCTTCAAAGCGAAGTCCGGGGTATGCTTGTTTGTCCGGGCTGATGTTTGCTATCGCCATGTACGCCACTTGGAGGACCCTTACTTTTCCATCCTCGGGGTGCACTTGGACCTGGGCATTCATTTCCGTGTCTACGTTTGCCTCTACAGATCCCACAGCGGTGACATGGAGACAACTCGACTTTTTGAACACCTTAGGCGGGTGGCAGATGTTACGCAGGAGCAGTTTCCAACGGCGGAATTGGTGTTTTTGGGAGACTTCAATGCTCACCACGAGACGTGGTTATGTTTCCCCAAAACTGACCATGCTGGTAGAACTGCCCATGCGTTCGCTCTCACGCACGACCTGACTTAACTGGTTAACCAGCCCACCAGAATTCCAGATATTGTCGGTCACGCACCCTCTTTGTTGGACCTTCTGATAATGACTCGCCCGAAGGGATATCGGTTAGAGGTTCGGGCTCCCTTGGGATCATCGGGTCATTGCCTCATTTCCGCTGGGGTGCCACGGGCGTCGCCACCGCTATCTGTGGTGGCCAAACGCCGCATCTGGCACTATGCGTTGGCAGATTGGGGCGGTATGCGGGATAACTTTGCATCTGTTCCTTGGAGGCAGCGCTGTTTCAGCGAATCGTAGCCGAATGCTAGCGCTACTGCTGAGTGAGCTGGTGAGATAATGTTAGGGATGGAGTACTATATCCCTCACTCCAATCTCGTCAGTAAGGGCAGGCGTAACCACTAGTTCAATCGCAAGTGTGCGTTAGCTGTTGAGAACAAACAGTCGGCATACCGTGCTTGGATCAGGTCCAGTCAATGGGGATCCCAATATTGACTCACTGAAATCAGCCTATAACAATGCCACTTAGTTCTGCAAAAGGCCCCTCGTCAGAGCGGATGCTCAACGCGTTGCACGAGTTGGCCAAGAATTACTAACGCACCCTACGGGAAGCCGTAGCTACTGGCCACTGGCCAAAGCCGTGCTGTCACCCTTATGCCAACCCTCGCTGCACCCGTTGAGATGCTCTGACAGAACACTTGCTCATAAGCCGCAAGAGATAGCCGATCTCCTGGTAAAACTCTCTGCTGCTCATTCCCGAATCGATGACAGCAATTATCAGCCACCCACACTCACCCATTGTGACCACACAATGCCTGATATCCGTATCAGGCAATGTGGTGTACGTGCGGAGCTTTAATCAATCGACGTCCGAAAAGCTAGTGGACCTGATGGCATCCCAGCGATAGTACTGAAAAACTGCGTAGTGAAGTTGTCTCCCGTCTTAACGCGGCTATACCGCCTTTCTCTCTCTTCTGGGTGTGTGCCGTGGAGCGAGGCCAATGTGCAATCGGTCCCCAAAAAGGGAGACCGATCAGACCCAGCTAACTACCGCCCAATAGCTGTCACCTCTGTTCTTTGCAAGGTTATGGAACGGATCCTAAATAACTAGCTGGTCCGATACCTAGAAGATCACTCATTAAATAATGATCGTCAGTGTGGGTTTCGGTCGACACGGTCAGCGGGTGATCTTCTAGCGGATTTAATGCATGTCTGAGGTGAAGCTATTGACAATCGTGGTGAGTCAGCGGCTGTTAGCCTTGACATTGCCAAAGCTTTTGATCGGGTCTGGCACAGGGCTCTTCCCTCCAAGCTCCCGGCATACGGCCTGCCCACTCAGCTCTGCAACTGGATCGCCAGCTTCCTGCATGAGCGGAGATCCGTGTCCTCGTTGATGGGTGCGCTTCGTGATTGATGTCAGTGAACGCTGGTGTACCCTCGTGGTACACCAGCGTTCACTGTTCTCCGTTGTCCCCCACTCTCTTTGTTCTTCATATCAATGATATGCTTCCATTAGGAAACATTCATTGCTATGCGGATGACAGTACAGTGCATGGTGGATGTTAAGGTCGCCCAGGGGCTGGGCGCATTGAAACCGAGAGGGAGAGAATCAATCTTACCATTGAGCTCAACAGGGTGTTAAACCTCATATCTGAATGGGGATTTAACAATCTTGTTGAGTTCAATGCTAAGAAAACACAGGTGTGCGCGTTTACAGCCAAAATGTCGCCGTTCCTTCCTCTTCCCTCTCTTCAGGGCACTACTCTTTCGGCACAGGGCTACATAAACTTGCTCGTTATGGATATATGCTGCGATCTAAATCAGAGGAATTATATCGAAACCGTGGTCAAAACAGCCTCACGGAAGCTAGGTGTCCTGAACAAGGTGCGTTGATTTTTCACGCCTGCTGTACAAAACTCTGGTCCGGTCTTGCGTTGAATATTGCTCGCATCTGTGGGATGGCTCCGCCAAATACCTCCTCTATGCGCTCGACAGATTTTAGCGTCGTGCCGTCCATATTATTGACGACGTAGAGGTCACGAACAGCCTAGAACCTCTACAACTCCGTCGTGACGTGACATTGCATCACTAAGCGCCTTCTATCGGCTTTATCATGGAGAGTGTTCTGAGGAGCTTTTTGATCTTATCCCACCTTCCCCTTTCCTACTCAGGAGCACGCGTGCCGGTCTTCGGAGTCATCAATTTACTGTCTCCACCTAAACGTCACACACAAAGAAACTTGGAATTTTTTGCCAGCACATGTGTTCCCTTCTTTCTATAACATGGGTTCCTTCAAAAGAGGTGTTAAAAAAACCGGCAAGGTGGGGGCGGCTAGAACAGTTTGTTATCAAACTGCACTAGCTGTCTCCGCACATGGACTTTGCTTACCGCTTCACATCAGATGGTGATGACTCATTTGCTGAGCTTTGTATATAAAAAACGGTTTGGTGAGTTAAAGGAGTTGTGGTAACGACTGAGACCAACGGCTTAGCGTGCCTTCCAAAGCACGGAGGAGCTTGATTCACCCATCTCGGGCATGGCGAAAGTTGCTTTGTTTTTGGAATTGAAACTATAGCGTTCAAATCACTAAGCCATCGCCACCGAGATACTCAAATCACGGTTTAATTTAATTAAATTAAAATGAATACATTATGATTTTGATTTTTTGGAAAAAGTAATATAAATAATTTATTTACAGGGAAATTTTCCCATGCATATAAATGTTATTTGGAAAATATTTATTTAATACATTGACACGATTTTGCACTATTATAAATTAATTCGGAAGTCACTTTCACACTCCATCGCTATAACGGTAATACACCAATGAAAATGTATTTTTTGTAATAATTAACTCACATTAGTATGCGCTTTTTAATCGAACAAATCACTCTGCTCTTAAAACATAGAAAAAATAGTGACTGTCGAAATGCCGAGGTCACCCATGGGCGGCTGGGTACTTTATCGAGATATCGCCGCCGCCGATGGGCGGCGCGCTTCCAATTCATGACGGCATGGGGGTAATGGTAATGTGTGTATACATACAAGGTGTTTGGTACATGGTATAACAAGTGGGCACCTACCCATGTTAACATAGTCATATAATTTGGCGTTATCAAAAATTCAAAATTGTAAAATTAGTTTTGAAATTTCCCATACATTTTGTTCTACTGACAGAACTTTTTGTATGAAGAAATTTGAATTTTATTTTCTAATTTAAAAATACTTATTTATATGACTATGTTAAGATGGGTAGGTTCCCGCTTGTTATACCATGGTGTATCGTCGGCCTATGCCCAGTAGTGGGCATCTGTCAGCTGATATGATGATAATAAAATTTACGTGAAGTTCAATATCACACTTTTCTTTTTCTTTTTACATAGAGAATAGGCAAGTGGAATAGTATTTGAAGTTTTATTTAGCACTAAATCATACAACAATTCGAATATTCTAAGGCAAGCTAATTAATAAGCTGGTATAAAAACTGTTTAATGTAGTGATAGCTTGCCTACCTACAGCCATACTTGGTCTATCATATGGTCTAACTCATTAATGCTCATCAAATCTATTGTATCTATACCAAGGATGATATATCCATGAATTATACCCATGATATATTAAGTCTACTCAAGTTTATGAAACAGATTATTGCGTAAGCATATATCACCTTGTGTTTTAAGAACCATTAGAACATCTAAAAGTGTATTAAAATTATAAATGTTTTGTTGTTTTTATTATTGAATTATTTTAAAAAAAATAGAACATTCCTAATGCACGCGCGTTTCACCATGTATAAAATGTTTAAAGCTAAAATAGGTTTTACTCGTCGTCATTGTGGCAGAGTATCTGATACCCGACGGTTTTTAAAACCCTAATAACTTTAAATTATACTCGTGAGGGAGCTCGGTGGCCTAGTGGTTTGAAGTTGAACACTCGGGTTTCGATTACGGAAACAATGCAACTGTCGCCATGGCCTATCCCAGGATGGGTCAATCAAAACAAAACTATAGTAATTAGAATATTATGTATTTAATAAGGTAGGCATCCATTTAAATAAATTATTACATACTTAAAAAAGGAAGTATCAAGACTATTTATTCCTTGAGAAATAAGTGTTTACAGCTAAAGATTTTTTAAAATTGCCGCTCTTTCCCAGTGACACGATTCACTGGCCAGAGTCTAGTAGTGAGCCTAATTCTGGAAGCACACTCTAAGTTTAAATATATGTACAGTATATCTCTTTCTCACAATATGTAATAAGAATGAGATAGCAAGAATTTGTTTAGAGCTGTCATCTAAATTTAGACAGATTTCATACGAACCATAGACAATTTTAGACGGCATGTATGTTATACGGAGGTGCCTCCTAAACACTGCATTTTATCACGTTCAATAAGGTCGAAAATTGAATGCATGTTTCTAAACGTCAAATTTTATGACAGCGATCCTTTTCGTATTCATATTGAGAGAAAGAGGTAGACTGAAGTTAAATTTAATCTTAGCATGTGTTTGCCATAATTAGGGCCAGTGTATGAATATTATTATTATTACTTAATTCATTCTCCCTGTAATGGGAAGGCAAAGGGTACTATTGCCCATACAGCCATGCCTTCAGTATTTGTTATTTCTTCATTTATTGCATTAAAATGCTGGCGTAACAAATTTTAAGCATCTTGGGAGTATTTGACGATGACAGTCTGTAAGAAATTGAGAATAATGTATTTATTTAATATTCTTCACTGACAACCCCAATGTCTATGGTGAAATATTTTGTTTTGTCTCTGTGTAAATTTTGACGTTTCTCTTGCTCCAATAAATCCTGCATGGCCGCACGTGTTAAAGATCCATGGTATTTTATTTTACCTCACACTACACAAATCAAAACAGGTTTTGGACCCAGACTCGCCATAAAACCGTGCGTGCCGAATGCCTAAAGGTACTGTCTTTTTTTTTTGATAATTCATTGTTGGGTTTTTGAACTTGTTGCGTTTGAAGCATGCCCGACCCGCAAGTTCCACGTGCTTCGTCAGATAGGCTTGCCGTACAGAATAATGGCACAGCATACAGCATTGAAAAGCTTGATGGCGTGGCCAATTATGCGTCTTGGAAATTTGCAATCAAAATGGCGCTTATTTTAGACGGGCTTTGGAATTGCGTGGATGGCACTGACGCTGACAGGGACAAGGATCAGAAAGCCCTCGCCAGGATTGCTCTCAGTATTAAACCCGCATTATTTCAACATATTCACTGTTGTAAATCGTCCAAGGAGGCGTGGCAGAAGCTTGGAAAAATTTTTGAAGATAAAGGGTTATATAGGCGCGTGGTACTTTTACGACAATTGTACAGAGTGGACTTGTCTAACTTTAGTAATATGACGTCTTATATAGACACAGTTATGACAGTCGTGCGCCAACTTGAAGATATTGGGAAAACTATAGAAGATGCTGAGATAGCAGAAATATTGTTGAGTGGACTACCGCAGGAATATGACAATCTTGTTTCTGGGCTGGAGACGGCATCCATTACAAATCAACTGTCGAGTGAACTTGTAAGGACTCGTTTACTTCAAGAAGAGTTTCGCAAAAATGGAAGTGATGCTGCCAATGCTTTTGTTGCTAATAAAAAGTTAAGAAATGTGTCATGTCACTATTGTGGCAAGATAGGACATATTAAATCTAAATGCTGGAAAGCTAAACAACAAAAGAAGTCACAAAATGTTGACAGCGCTGACAATAAAACTATGCTAGCGTCAAGTTTTTTAGCAATAAGTGATGCGGACTTCATAGTGGACAGTGGTTGTTCTTCCCATATGTGCCTGAAGAGAGATTTGTTTAAAGACTTAAGAAGTTCTCAAAACTTGATAAATGTAGCCAATAAAAATAGTACTTTAACAAGTGAAGGTATTGGAGACATAGATGTAAGATTAAATAATAATATTTGTAGAACTTTAGTAGATGTTATGTATGTCCCTCAACTCTCTGCAAATCTATTATCAGTGAGCAAATTGGCTGAGAGAGGCATGTCTGTCTTGTTTAATAGGGATGGCTGTTTTATTTATGAAAAATGCAATGTCATTGGTAAGCCTGTTATGTCTGCTGATTTATGTAAAGGTGTATACAAATTAAATGGTATGTGTGTAAAGGGGCAGTCAATGGCTTGCCTACATAAAGTGCAGGTAGCACAGACTGCAAAGTTTGCTGCATCCAGTGTGAATGCTGATTTATGGCATAGAAGGTTAGGACATCTTAGTTATAAAGGAATGTGTTCTCTGCGGGATAGGGCTGCACTAAATTTTGTGTTTCAGGTTTCTGATGAGGATTGCCTACACAAATGCACTGCTTGTCTTGAGGGGAAGTCGGTGGCCAAGGCGTACCCGAAGGACGAAGCTAGGCGTGCTCGCCGCCTGCTTGAGCTGGTTCATACTGATGTCTGTGGGCCGTTGAGGGAAAGCAGCTGGAATGGTGCACACTACCTGTTAACCTTTACTGATGATTTCTCCCGAAAGTCATTTGGATACTTGCTGAAGAGGAAGTCTGAGGTATTTTCCAATTTTATTAAATTTAAGGCTCTAGTGGAGAAGCAGACTGGCTTGTTTATAAAGTGTCTCCGGTCAGATAATGGTGGTGAGTTTTGCAATGCAAACTTTAAAGAGTTCCTTGATAAGGAAGGTATCATTCACCAAACTACAGTGCCGTATTGTTCTGCGCAGAATGGTGTGGCGGAACGGCTTAACCGCACCATCTTTGAGAAGGCTAGGTGCTTATTAAGGCAAGCAGGTCTCTGTGACCGCTTTTGGGGAGAGGCAGTCATGACTGCTCTCTATTTAAAAAATCGTAACCCCACTGTGGCTCTTTCAGGACAGCTGCCTGAGGAGGTGTGGTCCGGACACAAAGTGTCATTGGATCATCTCCGTGTTTTTGGATGCATTGCCTATGCTTTAGTGCCAGAACAGACTCGTACTAGTAAATTAGGACCTAGAGCTGATATGTCTATATTTGTTGGTTATTCTGAGACAACAAAAGGATATAGACTAATGAAGCCATCCAACCCATACAATGTAATTTTATCTAGGAGTGTAGAGTTTTTGGAGAATAAGTTTTATAGAGATATTTTATGCAATGACATAATTAAATATAATCATAATAATGAAATTTTAATTTCTCCAATGAATGAAATAATTGAATGTAATTCCTGTCACAATGAGACTAATATAAGGAATAATGATGATAATAATTGTATTAATTCTAATAATGTGAATAATTCAAATGTGAATGCTAATGAAAGTTTTGTATATTTAGATGGAGCCTCTGGTGAGTACTGCACAGGCGACAGTGAGGAGGAGAGTTCCTCTGTCGGGTCGGCACTTCCAGAGAGGCAGCCAGGATCGCCTGGAGAGCCAGCTGGAGATGGCGCGATAAGTCCAGATTGTTCTGTGACTGTCGGCGGCCGTTCAGTGCGTAGTACGCGAGGAAAACCACCTTTACGGTATTGTGATTATGAATTAGGCTTTTATGCTAGTTATGTCTATGATGAGCCTAAGTCTTATAATGAAGCCCTTGCATCATCTAATTGTAAAGAATGGGAAAAGGCCATGCAATTAGAATATGACTCACTACTTGAAAACAATGTTTGGAAGTTAGTTGATAGACCCTGTAATGTAAATGTAGTAAAATGTAAATGGGTGTACAAAATAAAACATGATGCTTCAGGGAATTGTAATCGGTTTAAGGCTCGTTTAGTGGCTTGTGGTTACAGTCAAAAAGAAGGAATTGATTACTCAGATACTTTTTCGCCAGTTGTTCGTCATTCGACGATGCGAATATTATTCGCGTTGGCTCATGAGTATAACATGACTATAGAACATATAGATGTGGCCACAGCTTTTCTGAATGGAGACTTGAATGAGAGGATTTATATGGAACAGCCCTTAGGGTTTAGCTTAGATAATGGTAAGGTCTGTTTGCTGTCAAAAAGTATTTATGGATTAAAGCAAGCCAGTCGAATGTGGAATATGAAAGTACATGAATTGTTAAGTGCAAATGGATATGTACAGAGTAGATGTGAGCCTTGTGTCTATATTAAAAGGAGAGAACAAAGGAATCTCACAATAATAGCTTTGTATGTCGACGACTTTTATATATTTAGTAATTGTAATACAAAGGAACTATTTGTCTTATTAGAAAGGAATTTTAATGTAAAACATCTTGGTGAGTTGACAAATTGCTTAGGCATTAAGGTTACTAGAAATAATGATGTTTTAACTTTGGACCAATCTGACTATATTAATAAATTGTTAAGTAGATTTGGCATGTTAGATTGTAAAACAGTGTCAACACCAATGATGCAGAATAATAAGCTAATAAAGTCTGACAATGATAGTTTAGATGACAATATTTATCAATATAGACAACTGATTGGATGTTTAATGTACTTGTCTGTTTGTACTAGGCCTGATATTACATATGCTTGCAGTCAGCTTAGTCAGTTTGTCACCAACTTTGATAAGACTCATTGGATAGCTGCCAAGAGAATATTACGTTATTTGAAAGGTACTATCCATTATGGTCTATGTTTTTATAAAAGTGTTAACATGAATATTTCAGCTTATGCTGATGCTGACTGGGGTAATGATTGTGTTGATAGGAAGTCATATACTGGGTATGTAATTAAGTTAGGCAAGAATGTAGTTAGCTGGGAAGCAAAGAAGCAGCGTTGTGTTGCGTTGTCTAGCACTGAGGCAGAGTATTTAGCAATCAGTGATGTAGCAAAGGAGTTATGTTTTGTTAGAAATTTCATGAATGAAATTAATGATAAAAATAATAATATTGTTATTTTTAATGACAACCAAAGTGCACAAAAATTGTTACTTGCTAAGGAATATTCCCACAAACGTACAAAACATATTGATTTACGGTACCATTTTGTGAAAGACCTTATTCAAAAACATCTTATAACTGTGAGATACCTGTCAACACAAAATATGACAGCAGATATATTTACTAAGCCATTAGGTGTAAATAAGCATTATAGTTTTGTATGTGACTTAAATTTAAAATAAGACTTAAAAGAAATAGACTTATTCTTATGAATTTAGTTAGCAGTTTAAATGTTTCTTGTGTATTGTCTAATAATGACTTATGTTTATGCACATGTGATTGTAAATGTATGTAGTCTTTTTTAGATTGTATTTTTTAACAATAAGTTAATGACTATTGCATTTTTTGTTTTCTGTTTGACAAGGTAGAGTTAAAGCCAACTGATAAGATTCTGTTGTAGTGTTGATTTGTTGTTTGATCATTATGAATGTGTAACTCTATGATTTTGTAACTGTTAACTATTGTTCAGGGTTTTAGTTAAGAATAAGGGGAAGTGTAAGAAATTGAGAATAATGTATTTATTTAATATTCTTCACTGACAACCCCAATGTCTATGGTGAAATATTTTGTTTTGTCTCTGTGTAAATTTTGACGTTTCTCTTGCTCCAATAAATCCTGCATGGCCGCACGTGTTAAAGATCCATGGTATTTTATTTTACCTCACACTACACAAATCAAAACACAGTCCCCATATGATGCTTCTTGATGAGGTGGATAACCACAAAAAATTCTCATTGTATTTCACACCATAATCACTTTTATTCTTATAACCTTTTACTAAACACAAACACTTTGTTTATAAAACTACACAATTTTATAACACAAAGTTCGCTCCGACACAATTTTTCATTATTGTAATAAAAATCTTGACTGACACCACAAAATCCCGCCAAACACTCCGCTTTTTTTAAATTCATTTTCCAGTAATGGGAAGGCAACGGGAACTAATGCCCATACAGCCATGACTTGAGTATTTGTTATTTTTTCATTTATTGCATTAAAATGCTGGCGTAACACATTTAAAGCATCTTGGGAGTATTTGACACGAAATATACGATGACAGTCTCCATATGATGCTACTTGATGAGGTGGATAACCACAAAAAGTTCTCATCATCTTTCTCAACATAATCACTTTTATTCTGTTAAACTTTTATTTGTACTACGTAAACACAAACACTATATTTATAAAACTACACTCATTTTATAACATAAAGTTCGCTCCGATACAATTTTTAATTGTTATAATAAAAATCTTGACTGACATCACCAAATCCCGCCAAACACTCCCTTTTTTTATTAGTTCGCCTTTTTTGGGCAGGCAAAGGGAACTGAGCCCTATATGGTCCTCTTAACCAATGAGGAAGGAATTTTCTTCATCGTAGCTTACCACAAATATTAGGACTGTGATCGTCTCAGCGCCGCGGTATTGAAACCTTTAGAGAAATATAATACTTGTAAACAAAGATTAGTGTTATATATATGGAAAGAACATAGATGTCAAACTAATTTTACTTTAGCGACTATGGATTTGGGTAGGGTTTGCAAAAAAATACAAGAAATTTGCACATTGGAGATGACTTAATGAGCAAGCCTGGTTTGAAAGTAAAGACTAGCGAGGTGCCTAAATTCAAAGTTGGTTTTGTTACAGACACACAGCACATCAAGTGTAACAGCTGCACTATAAAAGTCGGCAATACTACGAACGGAGTAAGGGCTCAAGGTCGAACTGTTACGATTGATGTTCTGTCGACTGTAAAACAATTTATTATTGTTGTGTATGTACCAACAACAAACTTAAAAATATCTAATAATTACGAATAGCAAAAAATTACGAGAAACATTTATTTCCTCAAAATTAAATACACCTGCTAAATAATTTAACAATTAAACATCTAAAGTTAAATTTTGTGCATGTAGCACCTTGTTTGTGTGCTTAAATTGACAATATTACTAATTAACCTTTCAAGAATCAGATTCCAGACAACTGATTTTTCAATTGTCATAGACCTCGAGGTATGTTACCTTAAAACTACCACCATGTCTGCAACTAAACTTGCATATGGCAAATGGTAACACTAGCCTTAATGCCATTCACAAAGAAGAAGAAGAACACCACTTGACAGATTAAATCATTTCTTAGTGATCCTTAACAACACTATATCAGAACTTCTGTAATTTGCATGTTGTTGCTCCTCTGGTATTTTTTCTATATGAAAATTGACCAACAACAGATCATAAAATTTCTCCCACAAGCTTTTTTGTAGTTCAGTATCTCTTAGTTCTTGTGTCAGGTATATTGTTGGCTTCTTAGATAGAGTATTTGTAAGACATTGTAAAGTCTGGATCAGAGGGTGAATAGCCTGTAACCAAAATTATGTAAATAGTCCATATCTTAAAATTTTAAGGATTTTACTGATTATACTTTTGAAATATGCTTCTTACTTCTTCATAATAAACACAGTCAGCTAATAAGATCATATTAAATTCCTCTTCTAGTATTTCTGATGTATTGTCACCCCATACTAGTGATTCTGCTGTAGCATATCCACCCATGCTACCAATTTTTGTTTTATTTTCATTAATGTTGAGTCTGAGTAGTAGCAATGCTTCAGGTAAATCTGTTAGTGTCACTTGGGCCCTTAGAAGGAAATAATTTATGTTGTTATTGGTTAAGCCAACAATATTGGATTGACATTACATTGTTGGGAAAGGTCATTAAAATATCATAGATAAATATTTACCCTAAGGTTGCAGCAGTCAGTCCAACAACACCTAACCCAGAACCTAGTTCTAAGACTTTAATACCACTCAAAAAGTCTGGCTTGTGTTGACAAATGGTTTCAAGATACTTAGCTAAAACCAATGAAGCATCCCACACAACACAGTTGACATCGCCTTCCATTTTTTGGAATATTTTTAATGTCTTCAAGCATATTTCAATGTCAATTTCTCTAGGGAATAGATCGCTAGCAGAAAAACTTGATCTCCTATGAGACATTTTAATCGATGTAATAATGAATTGATTGTGCCACAAACAGATACTTCAAATTAATTTATGAATTAGTCATCTCAAATACATTTGTAAGATAAACAATAATTATTTTAGTAACTCTCAGTTCACTGTAATTTGCAATTTTTGTAAATGACAACGGGTTAATGTTTATTTCGCAATTTCATACGCAATTTCGGACCATAATAAATAACACAATATCATACCGAGGTAAAAAATATCTTATATACAAAACTGGAATTCTAATTCTATTATTTTGTTGAAAAAATCACCAATTAAAATTAAGTACTATTTATTTATTTTTAGTCAATTTTAGAAGTGTGAAACTGTGAATGTGTGTGTACGTGACACACATGTCAGACCATAGACTAGACATAAGATATGGTATAGAACTATGACGAAGAAACTATATGGACTGGTCCCAACTACCTACTGAGCGTATGTTCGTCAGATCCGCCCCCCCGGCTTTGTAAAACGAGATTTTCATCAATCCTATGTACTCTTTTACCCAATCATATGTACTGCTTTCATTTTCAATGTAACGCCAATAATATAAAGAACTTAGAAGCATCAGTGGTGGCCGGGCCAGCCTGACGTTTTCAGCCCGGCCCCTTCTACATCACCACCCTGTGATCACCACTACTACGACGAGTGGTGACAATGTGTTGTTAGAGAACTAATGTACTACATCAAATACGCACATTCAAGTCTATATTTCATACTAAAATGCAATATCTTAGGAGATATCAAAGTAAGGTGGGGCCGGGCTGGAATTATTTAAATAGCTAATAACAATAAAAATACAAAACCTCCCAAAGGTGCAGTATATATTTTCAACTTTATTTTTAAATTACATTCTTTAAATATGAAAATATGAGCACTTGAAATTGTTTCAGCCTGGCCCCTACAATCGTTTATATCTTTTTAGCTATTGCATCAATCTGCACAAAACGACAATGTGTGGACTCATATACGGTAGTACTTCGATATATAATAGGTTGGGGAAAAAGTTTCTTCGCATTTTTTAAGAAAATTCAAAACATTTTTTAATATAGTTTATTTACATTTTTTCCCCAACCTAATATATGCTCATGAATTTACTAAAATTCTATTCGACGAGATAATTAGAATCTAAGATAGTACTAGTGAAGTGACCACCAGTCACATGCAAATTCCAGGACATTTTTTTATAGAACTAGATGACAAACAATTTAATGGCCCAGCTGACATATATTGTCTAAGTGTGAATTTATACTGTTAGTGTCAATATGAAAGTAACATAAATATATATGTAATTTTTAGTTAATTAAAGCCAATATTCTTCTGGTTATTTATTTCTTATGTATCAATTTAATCAACTAAAATAAAATGACCGAAGAAAATTCTGCCGGCATCAGTTTGACTACTGGAACATTAGCACGCTATCTCCGGCCTGATAGATTCGATATCGAACCCAGCGATGTCGGTGCGGATTTAAAATGGATGCATTGGCTTCATACTTTTAATAACTTTTTATCTGAAGAAATTTAAAATGTCACACCCGACCGCATGAAGGTAAAACTACTGATTAAACATTTATCGCCTAATATATTTCTTTCATAAGTGATTGCGAAAATTACGATCAATACATTAAAGTCCTCTATAGTATTTACATGAAAAGAAGGAATGAAATTCTCGCACGCCACTTGTTAAATACTCGTAAACAATGTTCTAAAGAGTCAATTGCTGAGTACACACGGTCATTAAAACAGTTTGCTTGGGACTGCGAATACAAAACGGTAAATGCCAAAAACACAAAAACCAGGCGATAAGAGGAGCTTTCATCGCGGGTATCTCTTCTCAGAAAATAAGAGAAAGATTGTTAGAAAATCTAACCATGACCTTATACTATGAGACTCTCAATCAAGCATTATCATTAGAAACTGCCGAACGAAACTCTCATATTATTGGAAGTAGTTCGACGCAAACACTGCAGCTCAATGTTCTTTCGAACCAGACCTTCCGAACTCCGACAAAATGACCAGTCTCTTGCTGTAATGTCTAAAACTTAGTCTGGTTCTCAACGAAGGCGCTGTTTCTTTTGTGGTGCTAAGGTACACAAGAGAACCGAATGTCCAGCTTTTAACTCCATATGCCAGTTGTGTGCCAAGATAGGCCATTTCGCAAATGTTTGTCGAAGCGCCAACAAACAATCATTAAATGCTATCTCGACTGAACCTGACTTGGTTAGTACTAAAATTGCCTGTATTTCTGCTGCTTCACCATCAAGCCAACATAAAGCGACAGTACCAATTACCATAAATAATATACGTGCCAATGCACTGATTGATACTGGTAGTTCTGTCAGTTTCATAAATAAAAGCTTAGTGCAGACTATGGGACTCAAACAAAAATTATGCAAACAAACGATAAACCTTGCCTCTCTTAATCATGTGTCTTTTGTAGATGGCTCATGTAATGCAACAATCAATCTTAATCAGTATACTTACAAAAATTGTTTATTACTAATTGTCAATAATCTTTGCGCAGATGTAATCATTGGGCATGATATTCTAAGAAACCATTCAGCACTAGAACTGCAGTTTGGACGAAGCCGAGATCCACTAAAAATGTGCAACGTCAAGGCGGCTGCCGCCCCACCTGCATCCGTTTTCACCAACTTGTCGCCGAACATTAAACCCATAGCTATCAAATCCCGGCGCTATAACGAAAGCGATACTAAATATATATCGGAAGAAGTTACTAAACTTTTAGAAGATGGAGTTATCAAACCGAGAGTCTCGCCGTGGCGTGCGCAGGTACTTGTAGCCGGAGGAGAAATAGACCTCAAACGTATGGTAATTGACTACTCCCTAACCATAAATAAATTTACAATGTTAGATGCATATCCCTTGCCCAATATTGAAAGTATCGTTTCTAAGGTTGCCCAAAATAAGTATTTTACTCAAATAGATTTGAAAAACGGTTACCATCAAGTACCTATATTAGAAAAGAAAAAATTTACACTGCATTTGAAGCATGTGGAAATCTTTATCAGTTGGATACCATTTGGTGTGACGAACGGGGTGGCCGCCTTTCACAGAACACTTGAATTTATTATTCAGAGAGAGAAGCTGGATGGTACGCCTATCTTGAGGACGTCACTATCTGTGGAAAAGACAAGGATGACCACGATGCAAAGTTACAGCACTTTATGACCGCCGCTAAGAAGTATAATTTAACTTTAAACGAAAAAAAATGCGTGTTTGGTGCGAGTACTATTAATCTCTTAGGTTACACAATTAAGGGCAATATCATAAAGCCAGACAGTGACAGATTAAAACCGCTGACGGATCTCCCAATTCCCACTAACACCGCCGAATTGAAACGGGCTCTCGGCTTATTCGCACATTACGCCAAATGGGTACACTAATTCTCGGAGAAAATTCAACCTTTAATCGGCGTTACAACTTTTCCGCTAAAGAGTGATGCAAAAATTTGTTTTAACTTATTGAAATCTGATATTGCAAAATCGGCTTTGGTGGCTATTGATAACCAAGAACGGTTTACGGTTGAAATAGATGCCTCTGACTACGCTATAGCGGCTACTCATTCGCAAAAAGGATGCCCTGTAGCATTCTTTTCACGAACACTTTCCGATTCTGAACGCAAACAGTCTTCTATAGAAAAAGAGGCATGTGCTATTGTCGAGAGTATCCGTAACTGGCGACACTATCTCATTGGAAAACACTTTTTGTTAATCACTGATCAACGATCTGTCGGGTTTATGTTTAACCAAAATCATTTCAGCAAAATAAAAAATGAGAAAATTCAGCGTTGGCGGCTTGAGTTCTCGTGCTTCAAATATGCCATTGTCTACAGACCTGGTAAAGAGAATACCGCAGCGGATACTTTATCTCGGGTATGTGCCTACATTGGTGTGAACAAATTACGTCAACTACACGAATCTCTTTGTCATCTAGGTATTGTAAGAATGGCGCACTGGATTCGCATTAAAAACTTGCCGTATACGATTAATGATATTAAAACTGTCACCGCATCTTGCCGTGTGTGTGCTGAAATTACGCCGAGATTTATAAAAGCACAGAGTCATCTTATCAAAACAATATCGCCTTTTGAAAGACTATGTCTGGATTTTAAAGGCCCTCTACCTTTGAACACAACCAACAAGTATATCCTTACTATTATTGATGAATATAGTCGTTTTCCATTTGCATATGCATACAAGGATATGACTTCGGCTACTGTCATAAAATGTATAAAAGATTTGATTTTTACGTATGGAACTCCTCTTTACATACACAGCGATAGAGGTTCAGCGTTCATGTCTACTGAACTAAACAAGTTCCTGAACCAACATGGTATTGCTTCCAGCCGAACATCTCCTTACAATCCACAGGGAAATGGACAAGTTGAGCGCCTGAACGGTACATTGTGGAGATCCATTCAGCTTGCACTTCGTTCAAAAGAGCTACTAGTGGAACAGTGGGAACAAGTACTCCCTATTGCGCTGCACTCCATTCGCTCACTATTGTGCACGTCCATAAATACTACCCCACACAAAAGATTGTTTAAATTCCCGCGAAGATCTCCGATTCCGACATGGCTAGTTCCAGGTCCTCTCTTAATAAAGAAAAATTCGAAATAAAAATGATCCCTACGTAGAAGAGGTTAAGCTCTTGCAGAGTAACCCATATTATTCTATTATTAGGCACAAAGATGGCAGCGAATCATCGGTATCCAATAGACAACTAGCTCCACTTCCGCTTCACCCCAGCTATTGATTCTGTACCCGAAGATGGTGATATAGAGATACCTAATTCGCAGGATCAGACATTTGATGCGGATCCTTCAGTGGATGACCAGGAACATTGCTCCGATATAGAAGAAGAGCATTCTGTGCCCTTATCTGAGCCTCCAGTTCTGAGGAGATCTGCAAGGCAGCCTCGGCTTCCTCGCTACCTACAGGACTATAAATTATAGAGGCGGTGAATGACATATATTGTTATTTAAAGCCAATATTCTTCTGGTTATTCATTTCTTATGTATCAACAAGGAAAAATCACTTGATATCGCAGTTGCATTGTCATCCTGAGGCCTAAGATAAAATGCTGAACATGCTCAGTAATTACACTGGCTAGCTTTCCCTTCAATCCGAAACACAGCGAACTGTTTCACGGCTAATAAGAAAGGCCTACCCAGACGACCCTGCATATGGACCTACCACCTAGTAGACATGTTTTTTATTGAATGATACAATTTATAATTAGAGTTTTTATCATAAATACCTTTATAGATTTATTAAAATCTAAAGAGGGCGTCGCCAAGTAAACAATCCGTACCGTGTTACAAAAATCGTAAAAAATAATTAGTTATCATACTTTTTTCTAAAGAAAAGCAAATAATCTAAGTAAATATAGTCCAAACTTGTACAAGTGTTATCTGGACGTTTTATTGAAGAAAGACACATAATGAAAAAGTTTTTAAAATTAAACATTACCCACCTCGATTATTTAAATAATTCCAGCCCGATCCCACCTTACTTTGTTTTTTCTTAAGATATTGCATTTTAGTATGAAATATAGGCTTGAATGTGCGTATTTCATGTAGTACATTAGTTCTCTAACAATACATTGTCACCACTCATCGTAGTAGTGGTGATGTAGAAGGGGCCGGCCGCCGGGCTGAAAACGTCAGGCTGGCCCGGCCACCACTGATGCTTCTAACTTCTTTATATTATTGGCGTTACATTGAAAATGAAAGCAGTACATATGATTGGGTAAAAGAGTACATAGGATTGATGTAAATCTCGTTTCACAAAGCCGTGGGGCGGGTCTGACAAACATAAATACATTGATAATACAATACATTGATAATTATCTATTGACATGACAGACCCAATGAGAAAGAATTATATGGAGATGCTCTAATGTTCTAAACATATCGTGAGTATAGAAATATCTATCATATCGACATAAAAACGTCAAACGCATGTTATCTCCTTTTCACCAAGCCAATGTTGCATTTGAAAAGAGGGATATATATAACCGTATCTCGAGCTTCTTTTGTTCTTTGTGCTACGCGCAGGGTCGTGAGCGTTAGCACTGTTAGTACCGTGAGCTGTGTTCGATCAAAACAGAATGCAGCCATAGTGATAATGTTGTTTTTAAGTTTAACGAATATCCATACAACCATGTCATAGTATTTTCTTAATTTCTGCAAATGATTGTTTTACTTCGGCACTCAAATAGGATTCTACCATGCACGCGATTGCGAACTTATGCCCGTTTTCACTAACCATTGCGTAGGTTTAGGTGACTCTTAACGACATTTGTCTCTTTCTACGTATGTCCAGCCCGTTCAGCAATGGGCCTAATTCTGAAGACACACTGGGCCTAATTCTGGAAACAGACTCTAAGATTAAATTTAAGTACAGTATATCTCTTACTCGCAATATGTAGCAAGAAAAGATTATTCGTTTATAGCTGTCAACTAAATTTAGACAGATTTCAAAGGAACCATAGACAATTTTATACGGCATGTATGTTATACGGAGGTGCCTCCTAAACACTGCATTTTATCACGTTCATTATGATCGAAAATTTAACGCATGTTTCTAAATGTCAAATAAATATCAGCCATCCTTTTTAAATAAATAATAATAATAATAAATCTTTATTGTACCAAGAACAAGTCACAACAGTAAATTGTAGCCCTGACTCCTAAGCTAGTATGATCTGTATTTCAGGAGCCAGTTCCTTCCCAATAAAGTTCACAATATTATAATTCTTATGTACAGCAAGAGGATTTTAAATATTAATTACAATTTTTGACAACAAAATATAAAAATTAAAAATTTGGCAACGTGTGTCTTTGTATTTGTTAGTGTGTGTGTGTGTGTGTGTGTGTGTGTGTGTGTGTGTGTGTGTGTGTGTGTGTGTGTGTGTGTGTGCGCGCGCGCGTGTGTGTGTGTATGTGATTGTGTGTGTGTTCCGTTGTCGTAACTATTTTCAAATGATATCTCTAATAATATGGATGGTTCATAGCTTATCATATGGCAACACAAAGCAATCAAAATTTAGACTGTCATGTACGCGCTACTGACAAGGAATCGAAGCTTCACACTGAGGGTACACGTACAGACGTTACTCGACCACCGTACCGAGCAAACGAACCTTCCAAATTCACCTAATTCTTATCGTCGCGAGTGTCATAAAAACCCTCGTCCTTGTTCAGAACCACTACTCATCTACTCTAACCAGCTGGCTTGTGAATATTTCATTCGTGGTGGAAGATCAGCGAGTGTAGCAGCAGTCCGAAGGTACGTGCGTGCATTCTATTGTTGTTGCCTATCAAGTTGCGAACCATCATATTTTTATCGTGTAAGCGAGACCTCATGGTCTACCCTGTGTAGCAGAAAGCCTCTGTGATTTCGGTCAGTGCGTATGCTACATCGTTTTGGTGCCGAAACCCGGGACCTTCCATCAATCAGATATTTCTGGTAATTTCTGGTCAATCGTTAGGACTATATTTTCATATTTTATATTCCACTCCATCAGATACCATTAATAAATGTATTCACGAGCCTATCACCATCGAATATATTGTTCAAAGAAATAAAATTGAGCAGTTTTCTTTACGTGTTAATGTGGGATCAAATTACGCAATCATTCTATTCATCGGTGCCTAATTTACCTAGCGGCCTTTATTAACTGTACTGTGTTATTGCTTAGTTTTACTTATATATTCGCCATAAAGTTTGTTAATAATTACATTAACTTATTTTAACGAAGTCATTTTTTAATAATTTTATTGGTCAAGTACCTAAAATAGGGTAAGCAAATAAAGTTTTGTGTTTCAAATCTCAAACGTTAACTCGTGTGAACATTCCAAGCTATCGTTCGGCCACTCGGATCGCAGCAGCGTGCGGTCTTTTGTATGAGAACCGGTTTCTTATTTCACTAGACTGACTGACGCGTTACGGGCATTTAACTTATAACATTGCTATTTGATTCGCGAGAATATCGAACTTGTTATCACTACCTAAGTGTTATAATCGCGTTCTGTGGTTAGTTTTTTTTTTTTGTATAGTTTATATTATTAACGATTAAAATAATATACTATAATGTCACTCCTTAGCAAACATTCTACTCGTAAGCAAAGCATGTTTAAAAAATCTAAGTCTAAGTCTGCGGACATTGAATACACCACGCAGGACTTAGCGTCTTTACGTAGAAAACGGACAATTGCTTTTAGACGGTTAGCGAAGGCTTTGGAAATTGGTGTATTAAGGCTGATTTACACTTGCATAAGTACAGTAGCGAGTTAACTTGCGGTCTTGGCGAGTTAAGTTCTTAACATTGTTTGGACGGGAATTTGAACTTAACTCGCCAAGACCGCAAGTTAACTCGCTACTGTACTTATGCAAGTGTAAATCAGCCATTAGCGTCAACTGACCACTCTCAACGCGATTTATTCTTTTCTTATCATCAGGAAGTTAAACAAATTGCATCTAATTTCGAAGATGCCCATTTTAGTATTTTAGAAATATTAAATGATTCAGATAGTGACGATATTGATATACAGGAACGTTTTGACGAAATCTATTACAAAGTTTTGTCGATCAATCGTCAATTATCGAACTCAGAATCGATCCGTCCCCAATGCGGTAATAACTCATCTAATATTCGGTTACCGAAAATCGTGTTACCCACTTTTTCAGGTAATATAAAACAGTGGCCTGAATATTTTGATACATTTAACGCTTTGATACACAATTCTACTTCACTGACTAGTACGGAGAAGTTTCATTATTTAGTTTCGTCGCTTCACGGTGATGCGTTGTCCGTGGTCAAGGCGTTCCCTTTGACACAAGAACATTACTCTAATGCATATGAGGCGCTAATTGCGCGTTATAAAAATAAGCGTGAGCTAGCGTTTACGTGTTGGAGGGACATTTTGGCTATTGATTTTAAATATAGTAACGCTAGCGACTTTCGTAAATCTTTAGATTTATTTGAAGAAAATTTATGCATTTTAAAAACAATTGATTTACCTATCGACCAATGGGACTTTGTCTTAGTGTATCACATATTATCGAAGTTGGACTCTGGTTTGCGGTGTGATTTTGAGGAGAAATATTCTCATATTGAATTGCCTACGTACGAACATTTGAAATCATTTTTGAAATCTAAATGCGAGGCCTTATTAAGAGATACTCATTTTAATGATTTAATGAAAGTGAATAAGCCCACACAGAAGGGTGCTCTCGCGCAAAATGTAGTTAAACGCTCACATAATAATATTATCGCGCACTCGCTCGTAGCGGCGTCAGCCGACAGACCTCATACCCTTGATACGAATGACAGACCTCAAAATATCAGGTGTTCGCACTGCAACGATACACACACAATATCATCGTGTTCTGACTTTCTTAAAAGGTCAGTTGACGACCGCATAAAAATCGCTAATGAAAAGCGTTGGTGTTATAATTGCCTTAAGCCATCTCACCAATTACGTGATTGTAAATCTGTTTTTACGTGTCGTACGTGTAAGCGCAAACACCATACTTTACTCCACCGTGATAACTCAGACGAAGCAGTCAAGTCAATGTCATCGGCGTTGTTATCGAAATGCCAGTCAGATACAACTGTG
The DNA here is from genome assembly GCA_947347705.1 of Nymphula nitidulata. Lineage (NCBI taxonomy): Eukaryota > Metazoa > Arthropoda > Insecta > Lepidoptera > Crambidae > Nymphula > Nymphula nitidulata. The sequence continues at coordinate 9,438,618 of OX374626.1, read as the reverse complement.
TTACTTGCCACTGCCATCGTACAGGTGAGAGATGCTTGTGGGGACATGCACTCGTTCCGCGCTTTGTTCGACACAGGGAGTCAGAGCAATTTTATCACCGAAGCTGCAGTCCAGCGTCTAAAATTGACTTGCGTAGAAGCTACCGCAAACGTTAGTGGGTTAGGTGACACAATCGCTCCAGTCATAGGTGACGTCACCTGCTCTATAGGAACAAACGATCATGTCCTATTCAAGTTGAACATGCACGTAATTTCGAAAATTTGTGGTGACCAACCAATTGCGAAACTAAATACATCAGGCTGGTCACACATCCAATCGTTACCTTTAGCGGATCCAGGTTTTGATATTCCTGGACCAATTGATTTGTTGTTCGCTGCTGATGTGTTCGCTGAGTCACTACGTTGTGAGCGTACCAAAGGGAATGCCAACCAACCAATCGCTTTTAACTCAATCTTCGGCTGGTTGCTGCTGGGTAAGACTCGGTTGGCATCAACCACACTGTTACACACTTCGTCGCAGGTTCATGACTCTTTGAATTCATTGGTTCAGCATTTTTGGGAGATTGATTCGTTACCGAGAGCAACGTCACTGACTCCTGAAGAGTATGCATGTGAACAGAAGTTCTGCACTGATCATTTCCGAGATGATGCAGGACGATATGTGGTATCTCTACCCTTCAAGGATGACATGGAACCCACATTCTATGGTTCTCGCGAAGTGGCACTGAGGCGCTTCTATGCTATTGAAAGAAGACTCTCACGTGATCACGACCTATATTTTCAATACGCAGAGTTCATGTCTGACTATATCAAGACCGGTCATATGTCTTTGGTGCCTGTTGACGATGTTGGAATCGGAAAATATTATATACCTCACCATTGCGTGCTACGGCCGGAATCAACAACCACTCGTCTTCGTGTCGTCTTTGACGCATCTGCTAAGGATGTTCATTCTCATTCGTTAAATGATTCGCAGCTTGTCGGTCCAAAACTACAAAATAATATTTTAGAGATTCTTTTACGTTTTAGAAAACCTAAAATCGTTTTTATGGCTGACGTTTGTCAGATGTATCGACAAATTCTGCTGTTGCCTGAACATCGTGAATACCAACGCATTCTTTGGAGAGCTTCTCCAAACGAGTCCCTCAGGGAATATAGACTAAACACTGTCACCTATGGTGTAGCGTCTTCTCCGTTTCTCGCATGTCGCACGTTGCAACAGCTTGCTACTGACGCGGGTGACTCCTATCCAATCGCGAAACAAATCGTTATGTCTGACACCTACGTCGACGACGTAGTGACAGGATTTGACACGCTTGAGCAGGCTCAACGGGCAAGATCTCAACTCATTAGTCTTTTCAACGCAGGTCACTTCAAGTTGCGCAAGTGGGTCAGTAACCGTCCCGAGCTGTTATGTGATTTACCGAGTGAAGACTGTCTTCGCGGTGCTATCTCGCTTGATACGTCTGAATCTACCACACTAAAAATTCTGGGTCTTGAGTGGGATCCTGTATCCGATGATTTCCTGTTTAAGGTCAAACCTTCTAATCGGCCTTGTTCTAAACGCTCTATTCTCAGCGAACTTGCAAGAATATTCGACCCGTTAGGGTTCTTATCTCCTATTACAATCCAAGCGAAAATCTTAATCCAAAAACTTTGGATAGCCGGCGTTGATTGGGATGATACCCCGCCTAATGAGGTCACATGTGCTTGGAGTAAATATCAGACTCAACTCTCACAACTGTCTCAACTTAGGATACCGCGTCGACTGGCCCGTACAAAAGCTAAATCGTATCAACTTCATGGATTTTGTGACAGTTCGGAGACAGCTTATGGTGCAGTCATTTACCTTAGAGTAACAAACGAGGATGGCACCGTTCAGGTTTTCCTCATCTGTTCAAAAGCGCGTGTAGTACCACTTAAGCGTATTTCATTGCCTAGGCTAGAATTGTGTGCCGCTGTTCTTCTCTCAGACTTGTACAAATTTGTTCGCGACACTTATCTCAAGTATATTCAGATAGAATCGGTTTATCTATGGTCCGATTCTACAATCGTCCTAGCGTGGTTGCGTTCACATTCGTCACGTTGGAACACATTCGTGGCTAACCGAACCAGCCATATTCAAGATATTACGCCAATCGATCGATGGCATCATGTGAGCTCTGAGGATAATCCTGCAGACATCAGCTCTCGAGGACAATTTCCCCAAGACCTCGTTCAGAATCAGCTATGGTGGGCGGGCCCACAGTGGTTATCGAGTTCTTTTGAGTTGTGGCCACTACATCCTGACAGACTTTTACCTGAGGATGAAGTAACGGCTGATGCTGAAGCACGTCGAACGGTGGCATTAACAGTTACGACGCCTGATGATAGATCGACAAGTCATGTTATTAACAAACTGTTAAGTCGGTTTTCTTCGCTTCATAAAATCATAAATATCGTAACTTACATTTACCGTTTCATAAACAACTGTCGAAGACATAGTCAAGCTAATCGAAATTCATTCTTAAATAACGTCGAACGTCATAATAGCCTTATGTATATCGTTAGATTTATACAAGGCCAAATCTTCGCTGAAGAAATAAATAAACTAAAAAATAATCAACTGTTACCTAAACCATTTCGAAAACTTAACCCATTCCTGGACGAACAAGGAGTTCTCAGGGTGGGCGGCAGAATATCGCGATCTGGATTAGAGTATGAGCATAAGCATCCTGCATTTTTACCGACCGATCATATAATTACTTACCTCATTATCGAGAATATTCATAGTAGCTATTGTCACCCGGGCATCAATACTACTTATTTTTTATTACTGCAACAATTTTGGGTGATTTCTGCTAAACGTGCAATCCGACGCTGTTTATCTAAATGCATTAGGTGTTACCGCACTAATCCAAAGCCGTTGCAACCGTTTATGAGTGACCTGCCGTCGTATCGTGTTAACCAAGTAAAGCCCTTTTCGATAGTGGGTGTGGACTTCGGTGGTCCGTTTCGCATAAAACTGGGTCTACATCGGGGTGCTAAAATAGATAAGGCATATCTGTGTCTTTTCCTGTGTCTCGCGACTAAGGCTGTTCACCTCGAGGTGGTTTCCACTTTATCGACGGAGGGGTTTCTAGCCGCACTGCGTCGCTTTGTGGGACGACGCGGGCGTTGTAGTGTAATCCATGCAGATTGCGGTACCAATTTCGTTGGCGCGTGGAATCAACTATCTGATCTTATGCAGCGCGCTTCTCATTCCGAACAGATTGAATTTAAGTTCAACCCACCATCTGCTCCTCACTTTGGAGGAGTATGGGAAATTCAAATCAAGGCAGCTAAGAGTCATTTGTATCGGGTAGTTGGGGACCAGGTGTTAACTTTCGAGGAGCTAACTACTCTTTTTATTCAAATTGAATCAGTATTGAATTCGCGACCTCTATGTCCAATCAGTTCTGATCCCAATGACCTTACTGTGTTGACACCAGGACATTTCCTGACTTTAGAGCCATTAACTTCTATCCCTGATGAAGATCTATCCAACGTTAACGTATCTCGGCTTCATCGGTGGCAATTGATACAAAGTTTTCAACAGAATTTTTGGTCCAGGTGGAAAAATGAATACTTAAACTCGTTAACACAGCGTGCCAAATGGACTAAACATTCTAGACCATTACCAATGGGTTCGATGGTAATAATTCGTGACGACAATCGCGCTCCATTGCAATGGGCCCTCGGTCGAGTGGTAAAACTTCTTCCAGGTGCTGATGGAGTTGCTCGTAGTGCGATGGTTAAAACTATTAGTAATCATGTCGTTCAAAGACCGTTGGTTAAGTTATGTCCTCTACCTTTAGAGAACTGACTTAGCTATAAATAAAGATTCTACTATATATTCTTATTCTATTGTAACGTAGTTTTTTAATTAATTTTAGTTTAATCGTCGTTAGTTCATTCTCAACCAGAAAATACCAGATAGTATTTTGGTGGGCGGGATGTTCCGTTGTCGTAACTATTTTCAAATGATATCTCTAATAATATGGATGGTTCATAGCTTATCATATGGCAACACAAAGCAGTCAAAATTTAGACTGTCATGTACGCGCTACTGACAAGGAATCGAAGCTTCACACTGAGGGTACACGTACAGACGTTACTCGACCACCGTACCGAGCAAACGAACCTTCCAAATTCACCTAATTCTTATCGTCGCGAGTGTCATAAAAACCCTCGTCCTTGTTCAGAACCACTACTCATCTACTCTAACCAGCTGGCTTGTGAATATTTCATTCGTGGTGGAAGATCAGCGAGTGTAGCAGCAGTCCGAAGGTACGTGCGTGCATTCTATTGTTGTTGCCTATCAAGTTGTGAACCATCATATTTTTATCGTGTAAGCGAGACCTCATGGTCTACCCTGTGTAGCAGAAAGCCTCTGTGATTTCGGTCAGTACGTATGCTACAGTGTGTATGTGTGTGATTGTGTGTGATTGTGTGTGTGTGCGTGTGTGTGTGTGTGTGATGTGAAGTGTTGCATTAGCTTATCGGTTTAAGGTAGCTTTCAATTTCCTCAAATCCCAAACTTTGTATGAATTTGGATAATTTTGTCTTAAGCTGGTGATTAGTACAGTTTAAAATATTAATTTTGTCATTTAGGGAATTGTACACATTTTTGGTGCCGAAAAATTGAAGAAGCGTTGAACATAGGTACTTTTGGTTACCGGAATTGGACAGCGAGGTCTGCGTTTATTTACCAGCAATAGTGAAGCGGTTGTACGATGATATCTTCTAGTACAATTGTAGATAAAAAGCCCACGTACTGTGAGCACTTTAGCATTTGCGTACAGTAATTCGGTCGGATAGCGTCTCGGTAGATACAGCATTATTTTGAGGAGTGCTCTCTGAGCACGCTCGAGTTGTAGTGTGTGCGTTTTGGCAGCACCTCCCCAAGCACAGATGCAATAGTTGATAACAGATTCACTTAGGGCCTTGTACGTATTTATTATAAGTTTATGATCTGCTATAGCCCGTAGGTTTTTAAAAGCATAGTTCAATTTCCTTACTCTGCTGGCAACCAGTGACAAATGTAGATCCCATCTTAGTTTATCATCTAGCATAACCCCCAAATATTTAATATTTCTCTCTCGTTTTAATATAGGACAGTTACACGTGGATGTTTTATAAGAAACGAAACGATTGCAGGGGTACGTGTGGATGTTAAGATGGAAAGTATCCTTTGGGCTGGAGACACCGGTTTTCCCAAAACATAAGTACTTGGTTTTGGTAGTGTTCAAGGATAGAAGATTATCTTCTAGCCAGGAGGTGACAGTACACAATCTGTCTTCTACTATATCTTTTACACCATCCCAGGTCTTATGGTGAAATATAATAGCGGTGTCATCTGCAAACATCGTAAGGTTTGCATCAGGGAGCTTGAGTCTGCACAAATCATCGATATAAATTAGAAATAACGTAAGACCAAGCGTGCTTCCCTGTGGAACACCGTAGTTGCAGCTGGCATCGCTACTCACACGTCCCCCAACACGGACATGTTGGATTCGATCTGAGAGAAAGCTCCGGAACCAATCATGTACTATGCCTCTTATACCAATGTTTTCTAGACGAGCTAGAAGTATTGGTATTGACACGGTGTCGAAAGCTTTTTGGAGATCAAGGAATACTCCCACGCAGCGGTGCCCTCCATCTACGTATTCGGTAATTTGTGAGGTAAGACGCAAGACCGCATCCTCGGTGCTTTTATTTGACCTAAAGCCAAATTGGTTGTCGGATAATAGTTTGTGGGATTCAAGATAATCCATCAGCCGCTTGTTTACTAGTTTTTCTAATATTTTTGAAAGGGTTGTCAAAAGAGAGATGGGCCTGTAGTTACATGGCTGTTTGTTGTCCCCTGACTTGTAAATAGGGGTCACTATTGCTTTTTTTAGGATGTTCGGAAATCTTCCTGTAGTGAAACTTAAGTTACTTAGGTGACAAATAGGTTCAATTAGTGCTTGGCGCAGGTTCTTGAAGAGATCGGATGTAATATTATCATGGCCTGTAGAGCATCCTGATCGTAGGCTATTAATCATTGCAATAACTTCAGATGAATTGACTAGATAAAGTGGCATTGAATTGATGGGAGAGTTTGTAGTTTTATGCTTGCCGGCTAGTTCTTTGTCAGAAGTACGTAATTTTTCCAGGGTCAGGTTTGCCAAATTAGCACCAACAGATGTAAAATATGTATTCACCGCTGAGAGAGAGGCTTCCGGTGTATCACTTATTGTTAATAGTTCATCACTTGAGGTCTTCATAACATGCATATTACAAATCTCCTTGACCGTTTGCCATGTTTCTTTTGTTTTTCCGTAGTTTTTGTGTAAGAGATTTTTATAGTATTGTCTCTTGAGATGTTTTACAATACTATTACACCAATTACGATAGCAGATATAGTTATTACGTATTTCTTCATTATTTGAAGCTTTGGCCTTCTTATGTAATTTATCTCTTTTACGTAGGGATCTTACAATGCCTATCGTAATCCAGGGTTTTAAGGGCCTTTTCCTTTTAGATATACTAGAGACTACAGAGAAGTTTGACATGCAATATTGTATTTTATTGATTAGGAATTCAGTTGCCTAATCTATATCATCGGAGTTGTAATAATCTTGCCAGTTAATTGATTTCAGGTAATTGTTCATGGCCTTATAGTCACATTTTCTTTTAGTTAATGCCCGTGCAAACTTTTGTTCAAAGGAGATGTCACTTGTATAGAACAGAGTTGGAGAATGGTCAGTTATGTTGGTATTTTCGAATATTACAGTCTGCCAATCACCACGACATTTGACCATAAAATGATCAAGGCATGTGTTTGATGGCTGTCTTGTTGGACTTGTAATTCCTTGTACTAGACCAAATGTCGCGATTAGATCCAGGTAATCATCGGTGTGTTTGAATTGTTGTTTTAGAGAAGTGTCAATATTCAGGTCGCCTGTAAGTATAATGCATTTAGAAGTGATATTATGTAGTAAATTATCAAGCGAATCCAAAAACACCCCGGCATCTTGAAACGATGGAGGTCTATAGACACATACAATTATTGTGTTGGATATTTCTGTTGAAGCAGGGTCAGATGGATTATGAAAAATATAATGCAAACTGAATGATTGGTTTTATTGGTTCCTTTTTACAATGAAGAAGAAAATACAACAATCTACACATAATGTCACCTTTCACCAAAGAGACGTAAACACACCACAGACAATGTTAGTTTTTTAATGTTAGGAAGGTTTACCATTACAATATTATCTTACTCTCTGACAATTTCAACAATGAGGCAGTTACACTCTTTGGTTTCAGAAGGTTCAATAACTGTAGCTTTTATGTCCTCTCTTACGTAGACTACCAATCCATCATTTTTATTAAAGCTATTTTTTGTATAGTACATGTTATAGTTATTAATCTTTGGTGGAATAAAATCAGCATTTGTCCAACATTCACTTAGCACTACAATGGGCCTAATTCTGGGAACACACTTTAATTCTAAATTTAAGTACAGTATATCTCTTTCTCACAATAAGTCAAAGGAAAAAGATAGCAAGAATCTGTTTAGAGCTGTCACTTAAATTTAGATAGATTTCAAAGAAACCGTAGACAATTTTAGACGGCATGTACGGAGGTGCCTCCTAAACACTGCATTTTATCACGTTCAATAAGGTCGAAAATTGAACACACGTATCTAAATGTCAAATAATATGACAGCCATCCTTTTCGTATTCCTTTTGATAGAAAGAAATGCACTGAACTTAAATTTAAACTTAGCATGTGTTTACCAGAATTAGGGCCAATATCTATATCTATATCAATATTGGTCATAAAAACCAGAAAACTATCCAAATTTTTATTTATGCTACGGATGTTTTGGCATAAATAAAAATTTGGATAGTTTTTTTTGTATTTATATTGAGAGAAAGAGATGCACTGAACTTTTTAAACTTAGCATGTGCTTGCCAAGATTAAGAACCATTCCAAAGGCAATCTACAATATCTTCTCTATGCTGTGCTAGAACGCTATCTATTTACTTTTAACAATATTTACCTAAAGCTGCCAAGAAGAAGAGACGAATGAATAAATCTTTTTAAAAAAAACTACAATTTATTTTTTATTATGGCAAGACTTTATTCAGAAATTGATCATATGACATGCATAACATGACACTGAACTCGACCATTTGATTGATTCTGTTTCAGCAGATTTTCGAGCAAAATGGCCCTTTTTTGGATTATTCTAGTATTGTCTGTCATCGGTGAGTATCTATTTAAAAATTATTAGTTTTGTTTATACATATTAACACAATGGCCTGAATGTTACTGGTCCAAAGTTTTCGTAGTGATACTCATAGGATTTTTATCTTTAAGGTTCTAATGCATCAGGAGAATTCACTGTTCTGCATAGTCCTAAATCTCTTAAATTTTCGGGATCTACTAAAACCTTAGAGAGCCTTCTCAAAGAGATCTTCTCAGCTTCTCTCGGCCTGTCCGTTGAAGAGGTAAGTAGAGTTAAAAAATCGAAAAAAGTGCCTTTGTACTACCTTTTGCTTAGATGTATGAATAACACTGAAAAATAATATTTCAGAATTCTGAATGGAATGGACTTTCAATACTTGATCCATTTAATACTCCTGAAGCTGCTGTAGAGGTATACATTGATGGAGTCTCCAATCTCGGAAGTATTGTAAGTAAAGAGTTAAAAATAGTTCCACTTGGTGACTTTTAATCAGGAATTGGAATAGGTAGAGTTTTAAAGTTTCTAAAATGTCATATTCATTTTGAAAACAAAATATAGATAAGCCTTTTATAATCATAATAATTATAACTTTTATTCAGAAAAAATGCACCTAGTGCTTACAATAAAAAATATTGCATGATTACCACAATCTTAATTTTCTTTGTGCCCTTGACCAAAGGCCTTCCCTAGTCTTGTCCACATTTCCTTGTCTCTGGCTACGCTAGTCCAGGTCCTGCCTGCTACTTCCACTATCTCAACCTCTTATTGTCTGAACTGCCTGCCTCTGCTCCATTTTTCAGGTCCTCATATTAAGTGTCCTGCCCAATTCCATTTGTGACATCAGCTAATAGTGTTCATTTTCTCAATTTCTTGTTATCTTGAAAATTATTTTTTTGTTGATAATGCTTCACTCCATGGCTTGTTGACACCTCCAATCGGCCAATTTTAAGACTTGGCAAGTGCCCAAGTTTGGCAGCTTTAAGTAAATATTGTTAAAAGTAAATAGATATCTATCTAGCAGAGCATATAGGACAGGGATAGTGAACCTTTACGTATCAGCGTGCCATTTTTCTAAGGAAATGTTTAATGAGGTCATAGATGTGCCATCAAATCAATTTTTACTTTGTGATTATTGGTAAAATAATACTAATAAATACTATCAATTTATGTAGGGAGGGATCACTAGCGTTCACCTGTCATATTTTACCTACTAAGATTTTTTTCCATTACAAGAAAAGCTTAGATATTTTAAGAGCTTACTTTACCAGAGCGACCTTATCCCACCTTCCCCCTCCCTACCCAGGAGCACCCATGCCGGTCTTCAGAGTCATCAATTCACTATATTTACCTCAACATCACGCACAAAGAAGTTTAATAACTCCTTTCGTGGCCGTACTTCCAAAACTTGGAATTCTTTGCTAGCACATGTGTTCCTCCTTCCTATAACAAGGGTTCCTTCAAAACCTATGTTATAGGAAGGAGGGAACACATGTGTAACAATTTGACATTAATGAAACAAGGAAGCCGGTAATAGACTGGTTTATTAGTTAGGTGAAGCCTACCCACAACATTAATATTAAATTTTACTTGTAAACACCCAACAATTTTCTCCCTTTATAAATCAATATCTAAAGAAACTTCACATCGATATCTCTAAAGCCTTCCATGCCCAGTAATTACACTGGCTACCTTTCCCTTCAATCGGAAACAGCTAATTCTTTCACGGCTGAAATAAGAAAGGTGGTGGTACCTACCCAGACGACTCTATATACGGGCCTGCCACCTAGTGATTATAATATATTGTATTACAGGCCGGTCTCAAAACAAAGGTCTACCCACTGACTGTCGACGAGTATGAGCCTGACACATTTGAGGCTGTGAAACACAGGATCAATCAGCGATTCACGAATGGTGGCAACAAACTAGTTAAGATTGATCTCTCTGATATTGATCAAGTAAGGAATTAAACATTGACATATTAAAAAGTAGAAGTTCAGTAATTATTAAATACTTTGTATAATAAAATTTCAAAACTTTGTATTGGTAGTTAACCTCCAGAGCAGATGTGTTTGGTGAAGTGACTCCACCAAAGGTGCCCAAAGTGACTCTACAACATTTGAAGTATACTGTTGAAGAAGACTATCAATTCCTTACTGAACTGGAAGCACTAAAGACCATTGCTAACCAGGTAATATTTAAATTGCTCATCTGGTGATGTTATTATTAGTTCAATATCAATAATTGTTGTTATATTATGAATATTATGATAAAGGAGTGCTTACCTAAAATGGAGTGCTTTCAACTTCACTACAACTACTAGTTCTGTTGTGACTTCATGAAAAAAGTAGGTTTTCACATTTATTTCAAAATATGAGTTACTGTAAATAAAAAACAAAGTCAAATATTATCGTTTTGTACACAAATATGGCCCTCGGTAGATTTACTGTTGTTAAAATAATAATTCCTACCTATTGTGTAGAAAAAAACCTTGCAAATGTGTTGAAAAACAGTATGTATGTATGACACACATGCAAATATTGGTACAACTCGTGACTCGTGACTATTTGTGAAAAACAACTTACTCACTAGTATCATAAATAACTATTTTGATTGTGATTATCAGCAATATGTAGTGAAGCTCTGTTCTCCTAGCCGTTTCAAAACATGTTAAGCAGTGACCGAAGTACTCTGTTGAAGTATGATTGTTAAGTAATCTGTTGAAATATTATTGTTTAATCATACTCGCAACACACCTGCCATAATTTCTATCCACCCTTCTATCTTAATTATTTTTTTAAATTAAATAGTAAATTTAAGCGTTTTGTTTTAGGTTAAATCAATAAATCCCGATGACATTATTGATTTCTACAACTTCCGGTTTAGATCCCTACATGCCCTTTGTGACTTCCATGGACCCAACTCATTACAAGCTAAGGAAGCTAAAAAACTATTGGGTAAGTTTAATTAAATACTACTATTTCTATAATTCAGTTTAGGTTCAGTTCCTACCAAACGGATATGCGTCTTTGTGAAAACAGGGAATATGCATGTTAAATTTATATTTGTAATTGTAAAAAATTGTAGTACCTACTCGTAATACTAATTTAGGAAACATTATAGCTACAGACATAAATTTTCACCCGCATGACGTCACCCGGCACATGAGGCGCGCGAGGTATTCAAAAGATGCTCAGGCTCTTGGCTGCGCGATAATGCGAAACGATGAGACCTCTACGAGGGAGCTTGTTGACTAGTCTTAGAAGAGGGAATTTCTACGCCTAAGCACTCTAGTATTTTCATGAACACCTTTGGTTTTTGCGTTATATTTTATACATAAAAAAAGGCAATAAAAACTTCATAAAGCGAGTTTTTTCCGTTTTCTATGAAATGAGCCTTATAGTATTATATTTTTTAACTGTAAAGCTTGGCAATAAAAAGTAAGTCGATACTTTTTGCAATGAGTTTTGAAATACTTATTTTATGTATTTATTTATTTTTATACAATTGGATGACAAACAAGCTGACGGCCCACCTGATGGTAAGCGGTTACCGCCGCCTATATACACCTGCAATAACAAGGAAAAGTCACTTGATAACACTTAAAGTCACTTGTTAACTTAATGTTTTTTATGTAAATTATTCTAAGATGTAGGAGCAGCTCTGTTTGGATTTTATTTAGCACTACAGTGATCTTATTCACTAACTTATTTTGATACACAGTTAAAAGCGATTATTCCCTACCTCAACCACTAATTCGTTCACCGCTGGTGGAAAGTGCAGCAGCAGATTTGCATTTAAGTCGTTGATCATCACCAGTGATCGGAATTGGGTGAGAATATTTGCCTACAGTTTGTAGAACAGAGATAAAAATCGGAGACTTTGTTAAAATATTTTTTTTACGTCACCGATAATTTACCGGAATTTTTACTACGTAAATTCAAACATCAAATTAATTGAATAGAAAGTTCTCCTGCGTAAATATTCTTAATTATAAATTTTTTCACATGGCTCTTCATTTTTAATAACTTCAAAAAAAAAAGGTTTTCATTCGACTATTTTTGATCATTTTTTGTACGTTTGTTACGCGGTAAATATTAATAATAAGATGTTTAAATTCACGTAATTAAAGATCCGGTAAATTTACCGGTAAAAAAAATATTGCAGGGAAGTCTCCAATTTTTATCTCTGTTCTACAAACTGTAGGTAAATATACTCAGCCTATTCCGATCACTGATCATCACAGTCAAAAATGTCAGAATCGAAGTATTATCTATCTAAATACAGTCACGAGCAAAAACATGTAAAGTTCGGTCCAAACATTTAGTTAGCCCTTATCATGCCCGCTACTACCGTCTATACCGCATTGTTCCCACTTTCCATTTGGCGAATACTCTCTATCCTTGTCGATCTTCGTAGTCACGAAAAACTAGAAGCGGGTACAGTTCTTGCTCGTGATTATGGAAATCAAAAAAGCTTCAACAATTTGACAATTCATGCTATTAATTTTTATTTCTACAGGTGAGGCATTGTTGAACCTGAGTAATGCATTTGAGAAGGCTTACGACGGGTCTGTGTTGGTATCAGCTGTGACCACAGATGTGGCGCACACGCGTCGTGCCATCCGTTCAGTAGAAGATGAAAACAAAAAGGATGCCAGAGATGAGGTAATTATTTAAGCCCATTTATTTTCAAATGGTATACAAACAGTTATAAGCACTGATCTAGACCAGTGTTGTAACTTAATTGATTTTTAATACAATTATTTATAAAATAAAGATTAACATGACTGTCATTGCATCGACAATATACCGAATACGCTACCTTTAGCTCATGTCATAAATACGTACCTATACGAGGTAACAATAAAAACTCAATTATAGTATTGTAAAGTACATACCTAAATCAAAATAATAAAAAATACATGTAGGTTAGGATGCGAAACCATGCACGACACGACCTTTGGCCATGCGGGTGACTAAACAAATCAACTAACTAACCACTGAGCTACTGGGTACTTGGAAGACCCTTGTGAATTTCTTTAGTTTTACAGTTTTACCTCACCACTCATTGAAGTTAACACCTCTAGTGATCCGAAATAATACTTTTACAAGCATTTTAAACTTCCAGTTAAGATGAGAATAGCTATTCTTTCAAGCTTTCTTTTTCTAAGCTTCCTTTTTCTTAAGCTAGCTTTCTTCTTTCTTTATTTGTAATTATTACAATAAATTAGGCGCTTAAAAGCATCAAAAACATTGAAATATGATCGAAGAAGGTTATCAAAATAATGCTCAAATTTTCAAGCATGTTCGAGAAAAAGTCTTATCTATACATAATCTTTACTGTAGATTATCCCGAAATCCCTGCGCTTTAGGACTTTATACATTAATTGTTCGTCTGTAGATTCTCTCAACAATTCAAAGTGCGCCGCTATTTTTAAACTTCCTGAAATCATGGTCAACACTATGCTAAAATGTTCAAACCCTACTTACAGTATAGAAACTGACCTGACATTTTATTCTGTTATGTTATGATCCAGTGGCTGTGACTAGCCTGAAATCGAATACTACAACGACTCTGGTACCATGCAGTAAAATAATTATACAACCGTCGATCTCCGCAGGAATTACACTGTATAAGAATCAGATATCAAGTAAAAAAACCTACGAAATGACCCACATAATGACATTTATCGTATTTCAGAAATTACTGCAATGATTTAATAAAAAAGAAGAAAAAGAAAATAAGATAGGGACAATTTTATTAAATCGTTAAATAAATCTACACTCTCAATAAGAAACTAAAACTAGAGTAATAGTTATATAGAACATTCAGACACTCAAAATACAACACAACTGCAAAAGATTACCCTGCAACATTGACGAGAGGTATCGACAATACAAGATTTAGAGTCTTGGTAGTACATAGGACTACAGATGCGAGACAAAAGAGAGTAATCGGTTGTTTAGCAACCGGAAAACAAAAAGGTCACAGCTGTGAAAGTAAAAGCAAGAGATACCTCATAGTATTCTATAAAAGAATAAGAGCGTAGTTTAAGTACAGGATTCTCCAGTTAGAATTGGAGAAAATGGAGGAAATTTTGTTAAAAACAACACATAAAACAATCAGAAAAAAATTAACAAAAATTCATTGGGATAGAACCAAAAAAAAAACAAGACAGATTTATAAGACAAGTAGCTGTTTTCTTATTTTAAATAATATTTATATTTTATTTAAATTATTTAAAAAAAAAATACATCAGAATGTATGTTTGTTGTAGATTAAGTGTTAGATTGTAGTTTTTGAAATTATTATATTTATAGTTGTAGACTATAAATACCATAATTTTTAAGATTATTATTTTAAGTTATGTTAGTAATTTTATTATTTTACATTAGTTAAGAGTAATTATTTACTTTAAAATCTTTGATATGCCAAGAACCTAGATTTTTTTCTTTCATATCAACTAATTCATAGACCAAGGGAGACAGTTTAGATTTAATACGACATTTAATATATTTAGGAGCAAGTTTTTTAGAAAATCGCTTATCTTTGTCGCTTTGATAGTAAGTTTTTCGCCAGACAATATCATTAACGTTAAAGTCAAAGTTTTTGCGACGAAGATTATAAGGACCACAATTACGAGCATGCGATTTGATTAGAGAACTTTGGACCTGGTCAAAGATTTTCCTAAGTTTTCCAGTATTTTCTGCATAGACATCTCGAGGTGCGAAAACTATATCGTCAGTTTGATCAACGTCAACGTAGTGAGAACCACACGAAACCAATTCTCTCCCGAAGACCAGAAACGATGGGGAGTATCCCGTTACTTCACTTACAGCAGTATTGAGAGCGAACTGAATTTTTGGTATATATAGATCCCAAATCCTGTGATCCTCGTTGATGAAAGTGGAAACAGCCGTCATAATAGTTTTATTATAACGCTCGACAGTATTTACCTGCGGCGTATATTTAGGCGTATACCGTACTTTAGGTACTTTATATTGAGAAAACATATGTTGTAATTTTTGACTTACGAACTGTTTTCCGTTATCCATCAGAATTGTACTGGGAATGCCATGTACAAGAAAAACTTTTTCTTCTAAAATATTAGTTATAACTTCGGCAGTAGCTCGCCGTATAGGAAATAATAATGAATATTTGGAGAAACAACAAGTTACGACAAGCAGCATTGTATTTTGCTTCCTAGATGGAGGCAATGGACCAACCAAATCCACGCTAATCATTTGAAATGGTCTAGAGCATTCCTTAGGTCGACCCATAAGTCCTAAGGTAGGGTGATTAGCATGTTTATGAGAGTTACAATCATCACAATTATTTACGAAGTTAGCAATATCTTTATGCATACCAGGCCAGAAATATTTTAAAGTTATACGCTTTAAAGTTTTATAAATACCGAGATGACCAGAAGTAGGATTAGAGTGATTATCAATAATAATACCAGTGCGACTGTCTTTTGGGACTACTTCTTTCCATTCAAATTCCCTAGTTAAGGGATTTAAAGTTTTTATGAATTTATATAATTTATTATCAGTTATTTTATAATTTGGAAAAGATGTAGGCGAGGATTTGCAACCGTCAAATATCTCCGAGTACCAAGGATCTGATACTGGTGATGAAGATGGACTATCTATAGCCGCTACAGGCACAGCGCGAGATAGGGAATCTGGAACAACATTGTCTTTTCCACGTCTGTGTTTAATGTCGAAGTTGAAAGCAGATAGACGAATTCCCCACCTAGCTAGACGTCTTGTTGGGTTATTTATATTGAGAAACCATTTTAAAGAGGAATGGTCTGTATATACGGTAAACTTCCTACCATTGTCCAAGTAACACCGCCAATGTTCTATAGCCACAATTACTGCGAGTGCTTCGCGCTCCGTAGCGCTATAGTTGCGTTCTTGGGCTGACAAAGATTTACTCATGTAGGCTATAACCCTCTCTTCCCCGTTTTGGATCTGAGTCAGTACCGCACCAATACCATAATCGCTGGCGTCGGTGTGAACTTGGAAGGGTTCCGAATAGTCAGGACAAGATAGAATGGGAGGTGATGACAAACACTCTTTGAGTTTATTAAATGCAGACTCTGCCTCCGGCGTCCAAGCAAAAGGAGGTGCAGTCTTACCTTGAGAGGTAAGTTTGTTAAGGGGTGCAGCCAAAGTGCTAAAGTTAGGTATAAAACGACGGTACCAAGAGGCAGTACCCAGGAAACGACGAACTTCCTTCTTATTCGATGGTGTAGGATAGTTTTTAATAACTTCTACCTTCTCTGGATCTGCATGAAGACCACTCGAATCAACGACGTAACCCAAATATCTTAGTTTTTCCCTGAAAAACTGACATTTTTCAAAGTTTATTGTAAGGTTCGCGTATTTTAGTTTTTCTAGAACACGCGAAAGTAGAGACATATGTTCCTCAAACGTATTTGACACAATAATGACGTCATCGATAAAAACATACACCTTATTTTCAAATTCAGGCCCATAAAAGAGCAAATCTACCAATCTTTGCTGCGTAGCGGGTGCGTTGGTTAACCCGAAGGGCATAGACTTAAATTGAAAGGTTCCCCTAGAGGGAATATAGAATGCAGTCTTGCATCGATCTTCAGGCTCTATTAAAACCTGCCAAAAAGATTTTGAGAGATCAATACTGGAAAGATATTTAGCATCTCTGAGATTATCAAGTATCTCAGTGATATAAGGTAAGCTATAGGCATCCTTACGAGTGACAGAGTTTAGTTTCCTGCTGTCTAAACAAAACCTATATTCACCGTTTTTCTTAGGTGTAAGAAGAACGGGATTAGACCAGGGGCTTTCGCATGGTTCAACAACGTCTTCCCTAAGCATCTCATCTAGTTGACCGCCGAGGATGGATTGTTTTTGAGGAGACATACGGTAATATCGTTGTCGTATAGGAACCGCATCACCAGTATCGATAGCATGAGTTATCAATGAAGTACGACCTAAACCACATTCCTCATAAGAAATTCCGCGAAATTTGAAAATGATATCATCAGCAGCTTCCTTTTGTTCCTCCGATAGTTGAGCGTATGAAGAAATATGTTTAGGTTCGTCAAGAGCTATGTTAGAAATGTTAGCCTCCTGAAATGCTTTGACTACTAGGCCATCGAGTTCCCTAGGAAACAACCCAAAAGTTCTCCAGAAATCCATACCTAAAATTAGGTTGTTTTGTATTTCTGGTACAATATAAAGTTTTATATTATAGGTTTTGGTATTAAAAGTTAAAGGTAAATTTAGGTATTTAGAAGCGTAAAATCTTTGACCGCCAGCTGCAGAAAGCTGTAACGGATTACAAGAATAAATTTTATAATTTTGTTTTTTGAAATATTCATTAAAACTATTACCCAATAAAGATATGCCTGAACCAGTATCCAAGAGACCAACGAGTTTCTTATTATTAACATATACGTTTATATAAGGGCGTGAAAATATATTTTGAGAATCCAGGATTGGAGAGTGGTTAGAAAAGGCGCTCGAAACATAGGATAACCATTGATTCCACTCGGTCTCACTGCAGAGGTTATTAAATTTTGAGCGATGAGGGTCGCTATTTCTCCAATCCTGGCAAACTAGTTTTTTGGGTTGCATTTAGTGCAATCTGGAGTACGTACACCCTTTTTCCCACACTTAAAACATATTATTGTTCTTGGTTGTGTACAAGCCTTTAGGCTATGTGAGTTAGTACGACACCTCGGGCAGTATAGGGTTGCTGAAGCTACAGCAGTAACAAAAGACTTCGGTTTTATAGTACCGTTGTAAGATTTATAAGCAGGTTTTTCAACACTAACAGAAGCGCTGGATTTGCCTTTATAAGCGAATTCAGGAGCTAGAGTTGAAGAACTAGGAGCAGAAGGCTCATTAAATTTTTTAAACTGGCATTGTACCTTTTCAAAATTTTGGCATACAGCCTTAAGCGTGTCAATGTTTAGCACCGGCCAAACAGAAGCCAATGCGTTAGCATAGCAAGGCCGGATGCCATGTGAAATGATCTCTAATTTCTCAGTCTCAGGCAGGGGCCTTGAAAGACGAGAGAACATACCGTCCATGATAGATAGGTAAACACTAATGTTCTCGCCCTCGCCCTGAAAACGACCCCTAATTTCTGCCAAAAATTGGTAGTCAAAATCATGTGGACTAAAATCTGCTTTTAGAGCAACAACGACTTGAGACCAGCTATCCACCTTGGGCTTGATGCACCGGAACCAATGAAGAGCATCTTCCGTGAAAATTTCATAACCAAAAGACAGCAACTTATCATGATCAATGCCTCTTGCCTCAACAAATTCGTCCACTTTTTGAACGAACGCACGCACACACGACTTGCCATTAAATTTAAGTTTTGATAAATCCGGAGTACGGTTTTGATCAACGGTTAGACCACCAATTGCCTTTTGCAAATCGTTAATAGAAAAGGTAGTCTTACTAGATGGTGATAATCTTCTAAAGTCGGTCATTTGCGACTCAAAATTTTGTTTGCAGTCGGAAAGAACCGCCTCCAAATCATCATCGTCAACTTCGATCCTATTCATCCGGTGATAAGTATGGTTGAGTAAGACTTCCGTTCTCAATAGTAAATTTTTATCGAATTTGTTATTTAAAGTTTTTATATTTTTTAAAGATTTGTCCAAACAAGCCACAACTCCGTCTAAATCCTCAGAAGGAGGTAAATGAGAAAGTAAAATTGTTTCAGTTGGAAATTCCTTACTCAATTTAACAATTTGTTTTCTTAACTCCAACACAGTATCAGCCGGAGTTTGACCACGCAAAGCAACCTCATATTCGAGCTCGGACTTTTGTAACGAAAGGAAATTAATACTATTTTCAGCCATAGTAAAATACCAAGTTAAAATTTAAAAAAAAAGGAACTAGGGCGAGTGTGTGCAAAACAATTCAATTGCAGCGTTAAAGAAAAAAAAAAATTTTTTTTGAGTGGGTATCTAATAAAAACTAACAAAATGGCAAAAGAGAGTTATTTTTTAAATAATATCTAGTGATAGCATAGGGCTATCACCTAATGATAATTCCACGGACTTTTAATTATATTAAAAGTTAAAAGTTAAAAAATAAAATAAAACTAAAAATTTAAAAGTAGGTACCCACCTAAAACAAAAAAATTAAAAAAGAAAAGAAAATGAGAACCACAGAGCGAAGAACCCTGAGCGAGCTGGGCGCCACTGTCACGCTCTAGCCGTGTGAAGCACGGCCAGGTGTGCAGAATAGAACGAAATAAAAGAATAGTTACTTTAACACTATTTATTAGCTCAGGGCGTGGATAATAGGTCCTAGCTCGGTGGTTCCCAGTGGAAAAAAGGGGACTTAGCTTCGACGGTTAGCGAAGGAAGCAGTAGGAACAGGCCACGTCGACTACCAGCGTGGTCGGCGTGGGTTCAGCTTCGGCCGGTAGTGTGGCACGAAGCACAGCACGGAGCAGCAGGGTAGGCGGCTGCCCGTAGGTAGGATCCCCAAAATAAGTACGGGGATCGCGCACAAAGTAATATTTACTCAGATTTGTAGTATATAAGCAATAGCCGGCGAAAATGCAAGAGAGACTCTTTCTCCGGACTATAAGCTTATATACTCCAAATGTTCTAGAATATTTCGAGAAATGGTAGTGGGAGTTACGATGTTAAGAATCATGCTACCATAAATAATAGATAAATTTAAGAACGGTTCATACTATGGTATTATCTATGGCCGAAACTAATGGTAAATTCTGATTCACAAAGTTATTTAAATTTGTTAATCAGAATATTCCACGTAATCCATTATAGCAGAAAAACACAATTAAACTATATTAATCAATAAATATAGTTTATTGATCAAATTAGATTGGACAAAAAGGCTTGTGTCCAAGTTCGAATAATTTTCAATTGGAGGGTGTTTGGAATTATAATCAGAATAATATAATTCAAATGTAGGTACCGGCGTTAACCGATACGATAACTGTCATTAGTAGACCGATCATAATAAGTTATTTACAATAACAATTGATGTGTTTATATTTGTATTAAAAACAAGTAAAAGTTAATATTAATATAGTCGTAGAATATTTAATTAGAGGTCTCAAAATGTGATGCTTTGTTTTGTATGGATTTTATTATTGAAAATCAAGTAAGTATGTAATAGGTGTAAAGAAAATCAATGTAAGTATGTAATATGTTGGAAGACGGGTTTAGAACCGTGACAACTTCATTAATAATAACTATTTCGTGAACGTGGGAATGCAACTAGCAAATAAAATCCAACACGACAAACATCACTTTTAGACAACGAACCGGTACTACCATACTTCTTTGTTTTACTTTATACACATATTAGCTAACCCGGCGTACTTCGTACCGCCAAACGGCCTGGCAACAGAAAATTAGCAGCGGCGAATATTCGCGCTTCTATTCGTCTGAATGAAAACAAATTTATGGAAATGTACTAAGCAGGCCACGCGAAGGGGCGACCGGCGAGAATAGCCGAGTGAATAGCCGCGCGAACAGGCGAATAAAACAAATGTATGAGACAGTACAAGCCATGCCACGGCGTCGGGCGGCAGACGCGGCGACTTCTGTATACAGGTTGTTTGATACTCATCATAACAAGCGGACACCTACCCATGTTAGCATAGTCGTATAAATACTATTGTGTTAACAAAAATTCTAAATAGTAAAATAAATTTTAAATTTCTTCATACAAACAGTTTGGTCAGCTAAACAAAATGTATGAGTAATTTTAACATTTATTTTAGAATTTTGAACTTTTGATAACACCGTAGTATTAATATACTTAACTATGTTAATATAGGCAGGTGCCCGCTTGTTATACCGAGTAACAAACAATTTGTATAATTAAAGCTTTTCGTAATTTTTAGATTTTTTATGTCATTGTGTGCATCTTACGCAATTCGTATAGGTATTTACTCCACATTTTCTTCCAAATATAATGTCTTGGGCTACTCTCGAAACAGTCTCGAGACAATGTTAATAAATGCTTTCTAGCTCTCGTTCTATAATCGCGGCGACTACTGCCACTGAGCGAGGCCTGAAATTCGCGGCGGGCAAATAATTGACTCGCCAGTCGTGCCGCCGCCGTCGCCCGTTCCCGTGGCCAGGCCGTAACAGTCAATAAAATTATAGTGCAATTTTGGCAATTACCTAAACAAATCGCAGACAAACAAATGACACTTAATATAATATACTGAGTCTGACTGGATTGACAGAATAATCTGGAATGATTGAGTGATACCAATCGATTTGACATTTTTTTTATTAAGTCATTTATTTACATTTCTTCTATATTTAAGTAGCAACTAATCAAAAATGAGTGATACCAATCGATTTGACATTTTTTTTTATTAAGTCAATTATTTACATTTCTTCTATATTTAAGTAGCAACTAATCAAAAACCATGAAAATCGGTCCCGGTTTTCTAGAGTTATAAGTGTTCGAACAAACCCGACTTTGTTTTATATGTATATAAATATTACTGAAGTAAAGAAGAGCACACTTTTAAACTTACAAACTAACAGCGCTCCAAACAGGAGCGCTAATATTCCCAATGAGTTTTTTTACATTGGAAGTCTCCTATTATCACTCACTTAGCTTGTATACAGTATAATGTTGTAATTTAGTATGATCATTTATTTATTCAAACGCACACCCTCATATACACACGCGCAGGCACATCACAACACACAAACACTATATATAATTACATTATTGTATAAGTCAAACTTTCTCTTAGCATCGTACCATAAATATGGGTTTATTATACTTGCAAGTGTTGAGTCGAGTATATTACTCACCTGTGTATATTATCTAATCATTATTTAAATTTATTTTTACTCTTGTTCACAGACACCCCTTCATCAGGATGATAAATATTCATCAGATTACTCGGCAATTTTCAACATTATTCTCTGGTTCGGCATAGTGTTCACCTTCAGTTTGGTTGCTATAGTCTACGCCATTATGGATATGGACCCCGGTAGGGACTCTATCATCTACCGTATGACTAGTACTAGGATGAAGAAGGATAATTAAAAGATAGTATGTAAACTAGAGTCACATAGATAAAACTTTACGTTTCAAACACTTAGTGACCAATAAATTCGAACACCTGATTGTTATAATTACCTATCTCCTAACAAATATTGTTTAAATTATAATAAATAGATTTTATAGCATAAATAATGTTTGATTAGGTTATGTAAAAATAGTCTTATATTAGTTTATAATGTGATTTGTTGAAGTTGTATGATCAATTTATATTTATTTGCAGTTATTTCACAAAAGTTGTAACACTTTGCTCTATTGTTAAATCATAACCTGAATAGGGTCGCGCCGTCTTACACACATTTTGTGCCGTAAAGTCCTGCAACTTTGGTAGAGGGGGGACAACAGGACCACCCAGGAATTCAGTTAATTATCAGTACATTTTTCTCTATCATCTGAAAAGATTTTGTGAGCTGGTCCACATTTGATCATCTCCTTATACTAGGAGCATTTTTGTTCAAAAACAATAAAATTCCAGTAAAATCATTTGGCCTCCAGTGAGGTACTAATTTTATTAAGCATATTATATGTATTTGTGTGTAATGCATAGTTTAATAAAATTATTACTTTTCAATAAAGTAGCATAATACTTTATTCACGGTTCTCCGTAGTTATGTAAATACCTATCTTTTAACATTCTGTTTACACCCGGCGGCAGGTGTTACACTATACCTTTCCCCTGGGTCAGTACGGTCCTAGTTAATGTGGTAAAATATTGAATAATATTAAATAACCCGTATAAAAAGTTGTAATTAATGTTAGTGTGAAATAAAGTCATGAAAATCTAACTAATATATTAAATAGTTAATGCTGCTCTACAAATTAGTAGTCAGAAATAGATTATAACAGTATTACCTGAAAAACTTTAGTTAAAATGTTCGAAAAATATAAAATTAAATGTACATTCCGGCTGACAATTTTGTTATTTTCCAACCCAAATTTCCTCCAAGCTTTAACTTTTACACCTAGTCAAATACGCGAGTTAATCGCGTGAATTTCGTCAGATTGTCCACTCGTGCACACTCTGGCATTATTGCGCGTATTATGAGCGCGAGTCTAGATTGTCGCATCCAGCTTACGCTCGGTTTATAAAAAAAAAAATATTCATACACTTAAGGTGATTTTCCACCAGAGGGGCGAGACGAGGCGAGAAGAGAATTGAAATCGCACTGACCCCTTTTCACTAAAAATTGCCGTTAAGAGGCTGATAAACGCCAGCGACCTTGAGAAAATGAATTTCGAGGCCCCGCCCACTAATATTTCCGATAACGTGGCTCCACAATACTACACCGACCAGCCGCGTAACTACTACAACCTCAAAAGCGCCAAGCTAAAAAAATGCCACTAGATGGCGTGCTCCACGTGCTTTATTCCATAGACCATTATAAAAATAGAAATGAACAATAAAAAACTATACACTTTTATAAAAAATATGTGTTTTTTTTTAATTAATGGTAAATATTATACACGGTCAATATACTTATTTATACTAACAAATTGTATTAAGGGACTTATTATGAAATCGAAACATGACAATTAGGGATGCAATTATAAAAGACAAATCATAATAGTTTTGACACACGTATTTTCATGTCAGCTGTTCTATAAATTAGAGCTCGACTTGAATAAATTTTGGTTTTGAAACGCCTTGTAAATTTTTAAGTGCATGGATAGCCCAATCCGAGACTATGAGAAATAGCGAAAAGTACTGTATATGTTTGTGTATGTGAATTATATAATAGTATATAAGTTTAAATTTTATGTATGTGTTTATATTTATATATTAATGATTTATATATATGATATAGATAATATTATATGTGGGTTCGCCACATCACTCCCCCCGAGAGGCCGTGTCTACGGACGATAAAAATCCGGAAATTGCACTTTACGTCCGGATCGTGTGGTTTTAACTACTGGAGTACTATTCGGTTCGGGATATTTTGGAGTGTCATGTGTTGAGGAATAAACTTTAAAATAGAAACACGGACACTTTTTACTACGAAGAGATATATTATATTATTTTGTTTTTTCTGACAACGTCATTTCAAATAATTTTACAAATAATCTATCAAAGAAGTTTTTAACATCCTCTACACCCAAAAATTGAGGGTGACCAACAGAAAAGGGCAGCTAGGAGATACCAAGACGGCTTGGCACTTTGACTAACCTACCACTGCGAGTTCTTAACTCATTTTTACGGCTATATTTGTCAGAAGACACTTCTAACTTATACAATCTTTGGAAAGGTGTAACTTTTATGCCTAAAGATGTTTTTAATTTAGCAATTCTTTGAACCTCATCACTACCTGTAAGAATTTCTATAATTAGACCGAGTAGCCACTTCACCCTCCTCTCCTTGGTTTCAATAATTACAACATCTCCTAATTTAAGGTTACCATTATTGTGGTTTCCCTTCTGTAGGAGTTGTGTTAAGTACTCCGTACGGAATCTATGCCTAAAATCCTTTTGCAGATATCGTAATCGACAATCGGTGTTAGAGGTTAAATCTGTTGAACAAAATAGATTATTAATATTTTCTGTCACACCTGACTGTTTGCCTATTAATGTCCAGCCTAATTTTGTTTTGATTGCCACTAACCCGTTATCTAATGATTTAATCTCATTCGTCATGAAAACACCAGCGAAGTCCGCGCCTATTAATAAGCCTATTTCTGTGTTATATGCGCCCTTGTCTGTCAGTGATACATCAGGTGATTTTAAAAATCTTGACAAACTACTGTTACTTAAATCAACACTAGGTATATTACCACAAATACGCCGCAAAGCTAAGGCAGATAAATTATTAAAATAAAATGTACTATCCAAGCTTTGTATAGAAAAATTATAAACATTATACTCTTCCGTCTTCGTTTGTATGCCACTGAATAGGAAATGATTCAAAAGTTCTTTACTTACAGGTTTTAGTTCCAAATAGTCTACGACTGACTGTTTAATGTAAGAACGTTGTGCTCCTGAATCGAACAATGCTCTTACAGTCATTTTCTTTTCGCCGTTTACTATCGTAATCAGAAGCGTCTGTAAAAGAGTTACATTTTTAATATGTGAAGAGTTATTATTGACCGTGTCACTGTTACTCGACGACGAACCAACTGCTTCTTCTGTCTTTCCTGGACATAATATGACGGAATGTCGTTTGCTACAAATGCAGCACTTAGTGTATGCTTTACAGAATTTAGTAAAATGTCCTACTTTTAAGCATATAGAGCAAGCTTTTTTCTTTTTAAGGAATTCTTTTCTTTGCTCTAAATTCATTTTTTGTAGTTTATAACACTCGATACTGACGTGAGATGTCTTCTCGCAAAATAAACATTGTTTAGTATCAGGCTTTTTAATGTTACTAACTAAACATTCTGCCGAGAGTGGTTTAGAATTCACGTGTTCTCTTTCCGTATCTAAAAATGTAGAGCGTGCCATATTAACTCTTTGTTCGCTATTAACTTCATGTTTTAAAAATAATAGTAGGTTAGTTAGTTCTTTGTCTGAACTATCTGCAGCAAGAGATTGTGGTCGGCTTCTTTCCCAAATTTTTAATATGTCAGTCGGCAACGCTGACTCTATCATGGGATAAATAAACGCAGAATATTTTTCCTTTGTTACTCCCAGTGATTCTAGAGATCTAATATGTGCACTAAGCTGATCATATAATTTAGTCAATGACATCTGATTACTTTGTTTTGCCTGTAGGAGTATAAGCCCTAAAAGTTCTCTCACATATACTTCTACTAGTAAATCATCACGAGCAAAGCGAGACTTTAATTGCTCTAAGGCATGACGGTAACTTACGCCTGACGGAGGAAAACTTTCCACGATTTCTCTTACATTGGTACCAAATTCCATAGATTGTAATAAGTATTGGTACTTATCATCGTCGTCTATTTCATTATCCTCGTCTATTTTTCGGAACTGACCCCAGAACGACAGCCAGTTTTTAATCTGTCCGTCAAATTTTTTAAGTTCTATCTTAGGTAAGTTATATTTTCTAAATTGCTTTTTATTATTACCTGTCATAGCACTATTGGTTTTATTATTGCAACTACTTACAGATCCATATGGAGAATTGTGGTTGCATACCAAACGTGTATTTTCTAGTGGATATGTCCTTTTTTCTACCTTTTTCTTCATGACTATCCACTTCATACGGTAATTATCTGCTTGATCGGTCTCTTCGTCAATCTCACCTTCATCCGTTTTATTCTGTATGAGTTGATGATAAATACGCTCATCCAGATCAAACATTGCTTGCACTCGCGGTTCCAAGACTTCTACGGCCGCGACAATGTTATCGATGTCGGATTGTTTATTTTCTACGAGATTTTTTATTTCATTTAACTTTCTCGTAAAAATACGGCGGAGATTTGCCCGTTCTCGTTTAATTTCCTCTAAATCGGTCGCCATTTGTTGAGGAATAAACTTTAAAATAGAAACACGGACACTTTTTACTACGAAGAGATATATTATATTATTTTGTTTTTTCTGACAACGTCATTTCAAATAATTTTACAAATAATCTATCAAAGAAGTTTTTAACATCATGTGAAGAATCATTATTTTCACAGTCATTCAGTATGTAGGCGGGCTTTAGTCTGTCTACAGATACTGTGATGACTTTACCTTTGATACGAAGTTTATATACTTTAGGACTTCTTTCAATCACTTCGTGTGGGCCTGTGTAGGCCGGTTGCAAAGCGCCTCTTAAGGCATCTTCGCGAAGGAATACATGCGAACAAGAAGTTAAATCTTTATAGATAAATACTTTACTGTTTGCATGATTCGATGTCGGAATCGGTTGCAAATTGTTGGCGAATGTTCTGATACGAGCTGAAAATTCAGTGATATCAGTTGTTGATTTGCTAACTTTATGACCGAAAAATTCGCCAGGAAGGCGTAAGGGCTCGCCATAAACTAGTTCGGCTGAAGACGTTTGAAGGTCGGTTTTAAATGAGCTTCTGATGCCAAGTAGAACTAATGGCAACGCTTCAGACCAAGTACTATCAGCGTGGCACATTATGGCCGCTTTTAACTGGCGATGGAATCTCTCGACGAGACCATTGCATTGTGGGTGATATTCGGTCGTCCTACGATGTTTGAAACCAATAGTTTTCGACAGTTGTTGGAACGTTGCGCTCTCGAATTGTCTACCACGGTCAGTAACAACGTCGGTAGGACATCCGAAACGAGCCACCCATCCTATCAAAAATGCGTTGACCACAGATTCCGCGGTAATATCGGTGATAGGGACAGCTTCAGCCCATCGCGTGAAGCGATCGACAGCTGTCAAGCAGTACCGATATTCGCGTGAAGGTGGTAGGGGTCCGATGAGATCTAAATGGACGTGTTTAAATCTCGATGAAGGTAAATCGAGGGTACCAAGTGGTGATTTTACGTGTCGATTTACCTTTGTGCGCTGACAAGTTAAACACGCCTTAGACCATTCGCGACAGTCCTTCCTTATCTGTGGCCAAACATATCGCTGTGCTACAAGTTTTGCACTCGCGTTAGCTCCCGGATGGCTTAATGCATGTAAGCTGTCGAAAATTTGTTTGCGCAATGACTTTGGTATAAACGGCCTGGGAGTCGATGTACTGACGTCGCAGTAGAGTTCGATACGACTACCAGGAATGTTAACTTTCTTGATCCGCAAAGAGGTCTCGTCTTTTAGGTATTGGAGAAGCTCTGAATCTTCACCCTGAGATTTCGCTAACACCTGAAAGTCTACTGGTTCGTAAAGCTCTTCGATACGGGAAAGTGTGTCGGCAACTACGTTATCTTTACCCGATATATGTTGTATATCCGTTGAAAATTGGGATATAAAATCTAAATGTCTATACTGACGCGGACTGCAGTTACTTTTTCGTTCACGAAAAGCATAACATAAGGGTTTGTGGTCAGTATAGATCGTAAAATGTGTAGCTTCGAACCAATGGCGAAAATATTTTATATTCTCATAGATTGCAAGGAGCTCTCGGTCGTAAGGAGAATATTTCTATTGAGACGGGCTCAACTTGCGTGAGAAAAAGGCAAGAGGTTGCCAGTGCCCGTCTTGCAGTTGCTGCAAGACACCTCCTATGGCTTGATCGGACGCATCGGTGACGAGACCTAGTTTGGCTTTGGAATCAGGATGTGCTAATAATGCCGCACGACACAGACTATCCTTACAATTGTTAAATGCCTTCAACGCGTTTCCTTCTATGACGACGGGATGTGATGCTTTAATAGAACCTGTCAATAAAGAATTTAAAGGACCTTGAATTTGTGCGGCTTGGGGTATGAATCGCCTATAAAAATTGATCATACCCAAGAACCTTCTAAGTTGCTTGGCTGTTTTAGGCGTGGGAAATTCTTTAATAGCCTGGATATCAGAAGGTTGCGTGTTCAAATCACGTCGGGGTCACCACGGCCGGCTCGCCGCAGGCGCTTGTCTCGCCCCGCGCTCGCTAGTCACTATCAGTACGCCTTACGTGACACCTGTGTCGCTTTGTTACTAAACGCTCACCCGCTCGCTTTGTCGTAGTGTAGTATAGTGATACTGTTATCTTAAACTTTATTCGTATTGTGTTGTGCCTAGCTTAGACTTTTTCGTCTACTGTTTTTATTCGCCTTCTGTTATTTTATTATATGGACTTTTTGTGTTTGGACAATATAAGTGTTGTGCAACGTTCCCGGACTTATTTATTTATTCACCACAAACACTACCAACCATAACTGGTGACCCCGAATAGAACAATAACTAAATGAGCAGTGACGATAGTGATTCAGCAGGTTCGCAAATTCGAACTAAAACTACCCAACGAGAAAAAATGGAGCACGTTTCCACTGCACCATCCGAACATCAGACGATGCCGGAAGCTTTTCGTGTTGGCGTGCGTATACCACCGTTTTGGCCTGAAAAACCTACCATATGGTTTTCTCAGATAGAAGGTCAATTCGCGATGGCCAGAATTACCGATGACACTACAAAATTTTATTATGTATTATCACACTTGGACCGGCAATACGCTGTGGAAGTCGAGGATGTTATTACTTCACCACCGACTACCGGCAAGTACGACAAACTTAAATCAGAATTAATAAAAAGACTATCTTTTTCCACTTTGTGGCGTGGTGGTGGTGACTATTGAACTCTCTGGTTTCAACTACGAAAATAAAGCATCTTTCGCCATGGTCGATCCCGGGATGGGTCACCGTTGGTCCCGGTTGTTGTTACAGCCTCTTACCCCACCAACTCGCACTGGGCTAGCGTGGTAGTGTTATTGCCCAAATTCATCATGTGTATCATGTATCATGTGTTTCTTCCATGTAGGAAGGCTCATATAACGTAAACAGGCTAGTGATGATGATGATGATGATAAACAGTGTTACAGTATGTTTAAGCTAAACAATATAAATAATAAATAGTACATTTAAATGTAATCCTAACAACATTGCCCGCAGATTAGGTACATTAACATAAATTATAATAAACATGAATTGGGATGTTGCCTAAGTTTAAAATTGGCGCTATTTTTCACAAAATCGGAAAATATGTGCTACCACTACCCATAAAAACAATTCAAACTTAAAAGATATGGAATATTGTTAAAATTGTACCCTTTTCAAAATAAAAAAAAAAGACATTTATTTTCAAAATTTATCGAAAATGATAATGTAATTAGATTGCTGACATCAATTAAAGCAACTATTATAATAACAACTATTAATAAAAACATACTTAATACATAGTTATTATTAATTTTGTCAGTATGCCCATACATTTCTTAGTAATATGGGAACATGTGACGTCACCTGTCCCGTAGATTTTCTATGGAGCCTTTTTGGATGTTGCGCCGCAACATATCAACATGCCACTATATCTGTGAAAGTATTGATCTTAGACATACTATTTCTTTTGCAATATTTCTTTATGAGTTATAAACTTCTTATTTATGAAATAAAAAACAAGTTGTCAACTACCCTATTGCTGAGAGCTAATTTGTGCTACAATAATATAGTGGAAAGAGGACATATTTGAATCATGCATAGTTTGCCGGTACAAAAGTTGAAATATAGAATACTCAACACCGTGGACTGGAATGGACAATTTGAACACCGTTCTACAATTTTTTAACTATTTTTCAGTAAACTGTGTAACATCTCTTTTATAGCATATGATAAAAGTTCTGGTTTTAAAATTTACATATAAAAGAACCTTTAAGCCTAGGCTAGGCTTAAGCTAATTTAGTGTTGTATGCATTTAATAATCTAAAATTAACTGTGCCTGTTGTTCATCATGAATCACATTTTGTAACCGGAAAAATTAATATTAAAAAGAACAGAAACGAACCATTTGATTTTTAAGACTGCCAGGTCTGACAATTACGTAGGTCTATGAAATAAACCAAACTTATTTTATGGTTATATTATATAAAAACTTTGTTGAAATTTATCTTTGTATTTGGTATGTATAACATATAAATACATAAGTTTTTTTTACTTTCCTTATTCATTATTAGATAAACAAAGAATAATAAAAAAATAAAAAATATTAAAAAAGAATTAGTAAAGAATGAAAAAATAAGAAACATAAACAAAAAAGGACTCGAAATAAACATACATAAAAATAATAAAAAAAAAACAAAACTAAAAACAAAATGATACAAAAAATATTTTTTGTATTTATAGTTTAATCGTTTTTTATATTTATATTTTTTTTACTTTCATATTTCATATTCAAAAAACAAATAAGAAATAAAAAATACAAATAATAAAAAAAAAGTTGTGAACCATTGAAGGATTGAACCCCTATCTCTCGGATAGTAAGTCTTGCATCTCAAACCCTACACAATCGCGACAGAGTCATTTATTTCGAAATTAACTATCTAAATTATACAATATACTTATACATTTCCCTTCAAGTAAACATAAATTTACTTTACAACTTCCATCTGTGACTGTGAATCTGAATAAGTACAACGTTCGAGATGATTATGGAGTTTTTGATAGTTCCTAAAATTAGATAAAATTAGCTATCTAAAGAAAAAATAATCAGGTTATTATTGTGTTATTTACCCCTATACGAGTGGTTTTTGACTCTTTTTAGACCTTTTTCTTGGTTTTCCATAGTCCAAAATAATATTTATACCATAAAATTTTTATTTCATAAATATTTCATTTCATTTTTGTCTATCTACTATAATACACTCACATAGTAATCACTAAAACCTAAAATATAATTGTCTATTTGATATTTGCAAATTAAAATAGACGCAGACTGATGTTATTAAGAACCGCGAGCACAGAAGCGACACAGGTCCACCTAGCAACACGCCTCGGCGATCACTGTCGTTTCCTCTACAAATGAAAGAGAAGAATGGATAATGGCGCGAGTCGCTATTGAAATCGGCTGAAGAATTCAGAATAAATTTATTTACTAAAAAACTAGTTACTTATTTGAAATTGTAAAACATCAATATTATAAAATTTAATATAACAAGTTAGTTCCCTAAAAATAAGAAAAAACCCTTTGACATATAACGCAGAATTTGTTCTGAAAGCTGATTTTGATGGGTGACTTTGGCATTTTTTTTATACAAACATTTTGATTATAATGTGTTTTGGGGACATGCATATTATCAGAAATATGTCCAAGAGTAACATATATTTTTTTCACTGCGTTTATTTCAACAAATTGTGCTAAAAAAAGTTTTAAGTAAGGCTCAATTAGCAATTATCAGCCTCTTAATAGCTATCGCGAGCTCGGAGTTGTTTTTCTACCAGAGTGCCGAGACGAGACGAGGCGAGTAGAGAACTGAAATCGCACTGACCCTTTTCCAGCAACAATAAGTAGCAACGTAGGTACAACAATAAACATATCGCGAGAAGCGTGTTTCTGTTGCAGAGTTAATTTATACTCTATATTGGAAGCAATACGGTTCATTTTTAAACAAACAAATATTTCAATTCACGCCTCGCATATCCTCGTCGATCCTCACTATTTCCACCAAAGATGCACAAGGAGAGGATTGAAAATTTGCCATACATATTTCAATTTTCGTCTCGTCTTGTCACACTGATGAAAAATCACCTAAGGTTCGAAATCATATCAAATATCACATTAAAATTTATACTCCATATCGGAAGCAATACGGTTCATTTTTACACAAACAAATATTTCAATTCACACCTCGCATATTCTCGTCAATCCACACTGTTTCCACCAAAGATGTGCTAGGAGAGGATTGAAAATTTGCCATACAAATTTCAATTCTCGTCTCGTCTCGCCCCTCTGGTGGAAAATCACCTTTACATCTAGATAATAGAGTAAGCATCATCATAAGCCCAAAGTAAGCATCATTAAGAGCTTGTGTTATGGATACCTACTATAGATAACTGAGAAATAATGATAATAATATGTATATAAATATTAGACATATACTAAATAAACATCCATGAGTCGTGAACATGCTCGTAAACAAATGTATGAAGTATCAATACGGAATCGTTACGGTCTGACTCTGAATTCGTCACCTAACACTCGCGTATTGTTACGCTCCTTAGACGCAAACTATGTGAAAGATTCGTGGCTCATTCGCCCTTTCTAGACACGGATCAAAGGGCCGGCTTTTGTCATAAGCTCGCTCGGGGGTGCCTAGATATCTCACCGATGGACGTGCGTGGTGGGTGTGCATTCGTGTTGCTAGTACCATATCATGGGATTAATGGGACCTAGTTATGCCAAAATGATCCAACCCACAATCCTGTTATTAATCTGTGCTACAATGTCGTCAATTTTGTGACATCAATGCAAAATTATAAAAAATGGACCCTATTTTCATGTGGCAAAGACTCGGTTTCGTATCTATTTCCTAAGATGAGTTCGTATACTAAGAGTATACGAACCTACAACTAAGATAATATTTTTAAACAACAAGCTACTTGAAACATCAATGGTATCCTGCTTGTGGCATGGAACATTTTGGCATTTAGAACTAAGTCCATTATGTCATTAGTGAATGATAGTAGGTAACCGCATTCGTCATAAACTTTATCTTCAGATCCTGTAGCATAAAAATAATCTAAAATAGTTCTAAAGAGTTCGAGAAAGGTGTTTATTTTTCTCGGATTGAGACCTCAACTCGCCAACGTAACCTTGAGAAAAATGAGGAGCAGAGGATTTAATCTGTTCTCTTTCTATATAAATTTAAACTAAGTAAAGTCGGTCTAGGTAAATACCTATTACTTGGATTGGGTTCGGGAAAATTGGAAGCATGAGTTGTCACAACATTTATGACTAAAGATGGTACGGGTACGCCATAGGTAACTGCGAGTGATGAGACTTGGCAGGAAGTACCTACCTACCTATCTACATTCAGCATCAGAATTATCTGAGCTTTCAGAATGAATCCAAAATAACTACGATGTTGTAGAAAAGAAAACCTTATTAGGTACAGTTGACCACAGAAGTAGCTGAACACTAGTACCAATGTCACGCCGATCTTGTGCACGTACTTTATAGTTGCTACCATATACTATATTGACGATAGAGTCGTTGTGACATAGTACTAAAGTGATCAGGACTACTTCTGTGGTCGACCGTACTAGCCTATGAATCGCATTTGAATCGCTTTTCACTTGAAAAGATTTGAGTCAAACAGCATACGAAGCTATCATTGTTTTCTGAAACAGTCAGCAATCCTTAATTTATGTTGACTGTTTTAAGTTTATAGGTACATTTTGTTTTACAAGTTTCAGTAACCGTATCTTACTCAGTAACTGAGATGGCGATATTACTAATATTAATATTGCGATAAACAAACATGGCGGTCGACATTCGATTTTCACAAGGTCGTTTAGGTACGTTATATTGTTCTGAGGTTAATACTGTCACTTTCTATTCCAGTTCCAGTTTCTATTCTAGATACGTCAGAGCCAGACGGAATTTGAGTTTTCGAATCGAAACCGTCATCCGCATACTGTATTTCGAAAATCGTGATTAAGGATGCGAGTCTCAAAGTTTGCACCAAGTAGTGTTTGTACGGCACTTTAGCGGGAGTGGATGCTATTCCAATCATAGTCAAAAATTGTAATCTCGAGCTCCGCCTCCGTGCGTCTGAAGGTACGAAGCCGTTGGTCCCGTTCGTTACTGTAAACGCTTCAACCCACAGTGGTGTTATGGCACAAAGACCTCATGTCATGCCATATTCTGAGAAATAAATTATATCTTATCTTGTGTTTCCCAGTGCCCAGCAGTTGGACGTAATATAGGCTAGTGATGTCATTCCAATCGTATCATACACAGTACACACATCACTTTAAAATCATCTCCAATACCGTCATTAGGGGGATTGTAAAATAAAACGAAACGTAGTAGAAACAGGTTTATTTATTTAATTATTATCTATTAAATTTATGACAGTAAAAAAATATTTCGTATTAATAAAATTAATATATTTTAATATTTTCGAGTGGCTTAAAGCTATCATCTTAAGAGTGAACAATAATTATAAAAGTAAATACATAAGTAATTCAAAGTAAGATCAGTAATCAAAATTAAATGTTTAATGCTAAGTTACGGACATCTTATGCTACGTATTAGTAAAACACAACATATATTAAAATATTTAATGAATTTTAATTTTTAAATTATTTTATATGTTTGAAAGATATTTAGAAAAACGAAAAGACTAGAAAAAGTACATGTCCTTAGAAGGGATGCGTACCCGTGAACTTTCACAATCCCGATGAGTGCTCTAACTACTGAGCTTTTATTTACTTTCAAAGCTAACGTCTGCCTTCACCATGTTGGAACTATTATTGTATTTCAACACCCGAACGAGTATTATTTATTACAAATACCAACATTGTCATCCCGCCCCATTTTTATAGTCTCGTCATTTTTCGTTTTTAAGAGCGTATACGTCGCACGGCTGTTCATACAAACGCGCAATTCGAAAATGTTGGAAACAACATACCGATTCCGAACTATACTATTCATATAAAAAAAAAATATTATTCGAAATAAAAAAAATAAAAAATATGCAAGTCCAGACTAATGTAGTAAGTTGTCAGAGCATTTTTCTAAAATCAGTATTGAAGTTGATTAAAACCATTTTTTTACTTTTCATACTAACTATAATTTGCCACTAAGTAGGTACTGTTTATTGGACTTTTAGAAAAAAACTTGTGACCACTTTTTAGATTAGTCTGACTGGCGAATGCATGGCGAATCTTGTTAAAATCTGTTTTGTTGTGTTCCATACTTTCGATTTGAGAGTTTCTATGAAAAGCCGTGCGATGTAAATGCTCTTATGCTCGTTTTCACGAACATTTGCTTAGCGTTAAGAAAACTCTTAGCGATTTTTAGTCGTTAAGAGTCACCTAAGCCTAGGCATTGGTTGGTGAAAACGGTCATTAGTGAATTTCACAAAACTAGGATCTTAGATACCTACAGTTGTTACACACAATTGCTTTTAAAACATTTACACTAAAGTTTGTTATTTATTTTGTCAGTATAATATTTAAATGTTAGGCACTTAAGGCTTATGTTCCCTGGTCATCTATTGACCAGGGAACTTTTAATGACTGAACCCGCAGAGCGCGGTGCGGGCTTATTTACCCCATTCTAACATTACGAAATCATCCCGCCCCGCACCGCGGTCTGTAGGTAGTTCTTTACTTAGAAATTCGTTACAAGTGTGGCAACATATTTTGTAGTGACATATTCATGGGCCAAATTAGGTCCCCAGAGTTCATCGAGGTAGCGTTGTTTTGGTAGCAGGGGATTTTTCTCATATGCGAGATGCAATAGAACGCTTAATCTTAAAATCAGAGTGTGCAACACGTTAACAGCCTCTTAATTAAAAGCGTCTGTAGTCTACGGTAAACGCTTATCAGGCGGACCCTGTTGTATTAAAAAAATACAAATTGTAGAAACCCTGATTGTAAAGTTTTGTTTATTTGGTCAAAAGAATACATAATCTGTTAAAAATAATATATATGCCGAACTACATTATAGTTTGCGGGCAGTACTTAGTTCTCGTTTCACTTTAATTTTGTTTATATATAAAATAACCTGAAAATAATCTATTTAAACTATAATTGACTTTTAACTTAAGATCTCCTAAATAAGTTGACATATAGTTGATTCTTTTTAACAATAATTTTGAACCATCAAAGTAAATAAGTGAAGTGACTTGAGTGCAATAATTGCACTACTTTAATTCAGAATTATTTCATGTTTGTACAAATAGTTTATTTTCTTTCAATAAGGTAAGAGAATCCGATAATATAAAGGTTGTTGGAACTTAAGGGTAATGTATGGCACTCAACTGATTTTATTGTATTAAATACATATTTTAATCATTATCATCTTATGATTATTATATTATGACCTAAATAAGTAAATGAATGAATTGAATACTGGAGATTCTTATAGCAGAATGAAATCGATGGTTGGATCGATTAGATTATAACAGTCAGTACATGAGTGTGATTTATATAAGGCACATGTAAAACGTCGTAAAGGTATTTTGCGTTTAGCGATAAATGTTATGAATGTCTTTATGACTTAGAATACAGCTTATTTGAGCCCAGAACTCCTTAATGGGCGTACATAAAACTATGGTGATACGCAAACGTAATTTTACCTACTTCTTAGACAACTAGGTAAAGTCACGTGCTACGTTTATGTTGTGCGCATGTCTTTACAAAACTTAACATTACCACGGAAAAACTTGGTCTATTTTTATTTCTGAAATAACGCGTAAGAATAAGTTATTGAACTGTTTTATTCAGTTTACGTTTTATAAAAATCTTACATAAAAAATAGTGAATATAATCTGTCACGGCGACAAAGGTCAACCATGGACGCGGCATATAGCTGACAGTTACAGCATTTTCAGCGGATGTGTCAGCGGGGGGCGGGCGTAACATGTCAGTTTCTACGCACCGTGTAGTCATGCGCCCGTCGTAGCCGGCGCCGTAGCTCGGCGGGGAACCGCTCGTAGCAGCGGCGGCACGCGGGCCGTTCGTCGTACTCGTAGAACTTGCTACGAGTGCTCAACGGTGCGTCGCACACGGAGCACGCGAAGTGATGGACGCACCATGCCTTGTTCAACGCCGTAAACACTGCACAATATTGTAAGAATTACAAGTAAAGAAAGTAAAACGATGAATAAAAAACCCAACGCGTTATAAACGCAAAAAATCAAAAAATTAACAGCACATTATTTTAAAAATATAATTACTTCTTAAAATTGACTCTTATTACCAGGCATACAATATTTGCTTATTAATACAGGTTGTAAGGGAAAAGCCCTCGAAAATGAAATAAACCCTGGTCATAACTAACTTGTTAAAAAAATCGCGATAAACAGACGATATACAAACTGATCGTGGAACTATTACAATTTAATATAAAACTTCTGATTATTTTTTTCGAGATTTAATTTTTTTTCAACATGTGTTTTTCATCTGCCTTCGCTTTCGAGAGTGTCGCCTCACACCCGGTATTATAAATAACTGCTAATACTAATTATTAAAGATTTAAGTTTGACTTACCATCGCCAGCTATAACCTGGTTACAGACATAGCATAGGTTACCAAACAACTGATGGTAATGTTGTTCACAGTATGCCAGGCCCTTCTTCTCGTAGTGTCGGTGCCCATGGAATGGTTTCTCGCATTTGGCACACACGAAATGCTGAAATGAAATCAATGACAAAGTAAGTCCTATAACAAACATAAACGTGTTTACTTGGTGCTAGCGAGCGCCCACTGCGAGAAATATCCGTAAGTTTTTTTATAGAAGATGGCGCATTGCGGTGAGAAATCTGTGCGTTACTGCACGGAGCCACTTCTCGATAAGACATAGCATGGGAACTGAGTTTTGCAACCAGCATAAATCTATCGATCGACAAAATTGAGCATCTAACCTCGACATAACGCGGATTCCTTCATACAAATTTTGAAATTAGACAGAACAGTTTTAACCCCCGACGCAAAAAAAGGAGTGTTATAAGTTTGTCGTGTCTGTCTGTGGCATCGTCGCTCCTAAACGAATGGACCTATTTTTTATTAGGTTCTTTTTTTTGAAAGCTGATGTTATCGAGATGTTCTTAGATATATATGTATCATTAACCGTAGGCCCTGCCAGAAGACCAGCGTCACAGTGACATTTGTCGCTGTAACATTTGTCGCTGAGGCAATGACCTAGTTGGCCCCTATTTATTTATTTATTTTGTTTGTTTATTTTATTTATTGGCCAATAAATGCTTCTTCTTTCTTTCTTTCTACAATTTATGAAGACCTTTCCTGTCGTTTGATGACAATCAGCTCATTTCCTACTTGACCAAAAGGTGTTACTAACTTTCACAGATCCGATTGATTTGAAAGGTGTATATTATTCGTTCAGTGGTATTTCAATACATGTAACTTTGAGCTGATCCCGTACCATCAAATAGTCTGCGGGATGCTCAATTCTTCAGAAACTTACAGCAGATTTTCATGTTTCGGGTCATAAGAATAGTCTTAATGAGATGGTGTTAGATAGATGATTATTGATTTTCATATTATTTAGACTTAAATGTCAAATACGACAAAATGCAATAGGCCACGAGCCGTGAATGCCCTACTTTACTTCTACGTTTTACAAAATAACTATTTAGTATGAATTCATTGTCGACGTGATTAGCACGCTTATCGAATTGCAAAACGTGCGGATATTTTAATGTGTTAGTGGAAAGTCACGGCTTTTTTCCTTGCGGATTTTAAAACACCAACGAATAAAAAAAATTGTCTAACGTTGCAGTGTGCGCTTGTTTTAAAAGTCACCAATTTCATACAAGTTTTAATTTATATTACTGATGCAATAGCTAATCTTAAGACTTTTATCAATTTAGTATGACAAGTTACACGAGCACTTCTGTAATAAATAACATGGTAACTTACTTCCACATGCCAGTGTTTGCCAAGAGCGGTAACAATTCTCTCCTCGATCGGACGACGACAAGCGCCACATATTGGAATACCCATTTTGTCATGGCAACGTAAACAGAACAGATTATTCTGAAAGTAAATAATAAAACATATTGATGATTTATTTATACAATAATGTCAAATAAGGTTTAGTCTCAGCACCAATCATTATTTTAACTCTTTTTTAGAAGAAAGCTGATGCACGACGCTTAGAAAAGCGTAATTACAAACTGTACCACTAGTGTAAGTTTCCATCGTACGTTTGTCGTCGTGATAACTGTAAAATCGTATGAACACGGCAGCTGCATCTCTGTTGTGAATTATGGAATATCAGTTTGTGTACATACGGATTTGAGAGGTGAACACGACCAATCTTTTAAACTTAGGAACATAAGGGGTATATTTTACTTGAGCAATCACAAAACCCACCAATCTGCATTGGGCCTGCCTGGTGGTATTATGGCCCAGTCTCCTCATGTGTTTCTCCCATATAGGAAGGCCTGTACCCAGCAGTGGGACGAATATAGGCTGATGATGATGATGAATCACAAAACAATGTCTCTTAAGTGAATTTGTTGTTTATATCGTCTTAGAATGGATATATTGTAAAAGATATCTCAAAGATCCTCACCACGTCATTAGCCGCATAGCCCGGACGATGCTTGACCTCGCGGGCGGTGTGATCTAATTCGACACTACACGTAGCGCAGGTGAAATGATACCCGTGGTACACTTCCCCGCGATAGCGTAGTGGTTCACCGTCAATCACGCCACTGAGAACCAAAAGAAATAAAATCAAAACAATGTACCAATTTCTGAAGAACGAAACATTTGAATATTAACGTACTGGCATTTATGACACATATAATTTTGTAAGCCGTCGGCCTTGATACGAGCGTTGCAACCATGACACAGGGCTCGTCCAGCATGTTTGATGAAACCAGCATCGGCCAGCTCTACATTGCACTCTTCGCATCGGAAACATGCTGGATGCCAATTCGCATTCATCGCTTTAATCACACGACCGATGATAAACTCGCCTGAAAATGAATGCGGGTGATGAGTAAATGATAAACAAATAAGATGGAGTTACGTAATTTTTAGTTATTTTACTTTAACAATAAAACCAAAAGAATTGTACAAAGATACACATACCACATTTCCCACAGCAAGGTGCAAATAGAACTTGGAAATCGCGTTCACAATATTTTCGTCCCTCAAACTCATAGAAAATACCTTCAGGAAATACTCTGAAGCATTGGGCACACCTGTGGAATACGAATTCTTTTACACAAAGAACAGTAGTTGTAGTAGATACTCGTAATACCTTCGCGAGATGGGTTCGCTTATTAATAATTGTCTTGTGGATATGATGGGCCGACTATAGTATTTGCCGACTAGCCGACTAATCGGTTTTCAAATTGCCGACTAGTCGGCCGACTAATCGGAGATGCCGAACACCTAATTGTCGGATGTGTTCGGGCTTTTTCGTCATCACTCGGCTTAGTCATCTCTCGTGGCCGCTGAGTATGTTGTGACGTGTTTGTTTACATTTTTATTTTCTGTTTTTTCTTTGTTATATTTCGTATGTTAATGATGTTAAGTTAGCTTAATTACTGATTGATTAATACGTTCCTATAATGTTACCTTATTGTTTGTTGAATATGTCTCGATACTGTAAGTAGATTAAAAAAATAAAAATAAGGACTTTTTAACACTATACATCTGACTTAATACTTATTACTGACTTACCATAGTCATGTTGTTTGTTTTGTTACCTAATTAATACTTACCAATCTTACCATTGCCATGTTATTTCGTTAGGTATATACATAACCATATTTCGTTAATAAATGATGTTTAAATTATAAAAACAAGTACAAAATAATCGTTTTATTTCATTTGTTATGCGGCCGATTTTAATGGGTAATAATCGGCATATTTTGCCAAATAGTCGCCGACTACATACGATGCCGCATAGTCGGCTTTCCCGACTAGTCAGCGACTAGTCGGCCCATCTCTACTTGTGAATAATAACTGTTACCTATACTCTCATGTTGATGAATATTTTTTATTATTGGTAACATATTTATGTTTATAATAATAAAGCCTTAATTTCTTAGACAGATTAAATTGAAACATTTTTTTAATAACTAACTAATGTTAGCCTGGTTGTCCATTGACATAGGCCTCCTCCAAATAATGCCATTCCCTTCTGTTAAGCCACACTCTCCTCCATCCCTGCAGCATATCATCCTCCCATCTTATCAGTGGTCTGCCTCTGTTTCTTTTGCTATCACGGGGATACCACTCTGTAAGGTCTTTATTCCATTTGTTCTTGGTAGATCTCAACATGTGACCTGTCCACTGCCATTTTCATTGTTTTATTACTGTTCCAACATCTTTGTTTATGTTTATTAGTAATGAGTAAATCGTTCTACCGCGTGAAAACATCCATTGAAATTTTACTCTTTATAATAAAAAGTAAAAAGTATTTATAGTATAGGAATTCAGTAATATTATGATGACATCTTTTGAATAAAACTTGAAATTTTTTAAAATTAAATTATTGTCTTTTTTTTAAATTTAAACCCACTAGTAGAGGTTGATAATATCTGCCCTCCAGCCATGAGCTTAACTTATAGCATTTATAAATTCACATCTTTATATCATTAAAATTTGGTGCTTTTAAGCAAGACAAAGTTTTAAGTTTAATGAATTCAAGAATGTCATAAGGGCTCATGGTAAGAGCCCTGCATGTTTCTAAGACCTCTGTAACATTATAGAAAAAATAAAAAATAAAGATAAATAAAGAATGTCTATCAATCTATCTATCTGATAGGGATATAAATAATTATTGAGCTTTGAGTTAAAATATAGGTATGAGTATTATTAAATGTTGTTTACTCTAGTAACTAAAAAAATTACTTACACAAAGCAGTTTGTATGCCAGAGCTCTCCATTAGAATTGACAATCTTTTCATTTGCTTCAAACCCATCACCACACCGAGTACAGAACATGTTGTCCAGAGACATAGTAGCTATGCTGGAAGTGAAATTAGTATGATTAAAATTATTTCTTAACTACTTTGAATGTAAACTAATTAACAGCTGTACACTATATTATACTATACAAGTTAAGGTTTTCATGTTAATTATTATGTAAAGTAATTGACGGCTGTGCACCTATATTCTCTGCAGTAAGATGGGCATGTACAAATTAAGGTTTTCATGTTAATAATGGACTTATTAACAAATGTTTTTGTTAATTTGATGGGTATTTTAAAAAAATATAGTCGATGTGAAACAGATATGAAAGTTTGCTAGTAGGTAGTAGGTACTTTACTCTTTTAGACCGGATATACTAGACACAATTAAATTTTATATCTTGCCATCTGGGTGTTAAGGGATTAATGTAAGGAGAATTTAATTTGACAAGTTGCATAACACTTTTGAGGTCTAATGATAATTAAAAACCAATTGTGTCTGGAATCTGTGGCTTGACAGGTTAATATTTTTTATTATGTGTGTACTGTAGCATTTGCTTACACTTGACCAAAGATGATAATGCTTGATTAATTTTTGTGTTATTTTGTGACAGTTGACTAAATATTGGTTCCAACATTACACTTTAGAGATGAGAAACAGTCTGGTGAATGTGCCCCAAAGGTTAAAGCTGCTACTTTGATAAGTTCATTACCATGCGAGACTGTTAAAAAAGTAAATGCATCTAGCAAAGGAAAAAAATATTTCATCACAATAATACT
Source organism: Nymphula nitidulata (assembly GCA_947347705.1). Taxonomy (NCBI): domain Eukaryota; kingdom Metazoa; phylum Arthropoda; class Insecta; order Lepidoptera; family Crambidae; genus Nymphula; species Nymphula nitidulata. The sequence continues at coordinate 9,395,537 of OX374626.1, read as the reverse complement.
CCAACTAACTTGTCAATTAATTACAAATATCAAAACTTATCCGATTTGGTGTCTTCTGACTTTTCCTTTATGCAAGTAGAAAGAAATGAAACGGCGAAAAATTTTCATGTCAAAAGGAAGTTAAAGCCTGTACAAAAGTCTATTTTTCAGGGGTTCACAATAATCATCTTTTGATGGGTTGAAGAAATCACATTATCTTAAGTCAAAATGGATACAGTTAATAGGAGATTACATACAAAAATAAAATATATTTTTTTACTTCTTAAGCCATCCTCACAGCAATGTGATATCAATCAAAACAACCTATGAATCGGGAATTTTTATAAATTTTTTTTAGGTTTCAAATTAATTCTACACAGTTACAATTTATGAAACTGAAAGAATTTTAGTGTAATACCTGACTTACAACCACATAAAGTTGCATGTTAGACAATTGATCCAATATAAACTTTGAGGTCACATGACACATGAGACAGGAATACTGCAATTTCTAATTCAAATATCTTGGCCAAAATCAATTCTGTTTTCACTATTAGCAGTATAATTTTAAGTATTTTTTTTTACCTGTCAAGCATCAGATTCCACACAAAATTGATTTTTCAATTGTCATAGACCTCCAGAGGTATTACGCCTCTCGAAAGATTAAATGTACTAAACCAGTATATATTTTTCATGCATATTCCCTATTATTTTTCAGTTTAATCTGTCTCTTTAATAGTGTTTGCAGCACCGTTTATATTGTGGGGCTTTAATTTATAAAGTTATTAGTCTACCAAAAAGGGTCCTTTTTTGTTGACAGTAAAATTACATATACATATAAGTATGACCTGGATATTTTTTTACCTCTTTGTGTCATAATCTATTCATGAAATCATTAAAAGTATTCTAATCATGGTTTTTTGATAAGAAATTAAGAAGTTTGGATTATTAAAGCTTGATTAGAGTAGGTAATGTAGGTATCAACAATATAAAACACATGGGTGCATTTGATTTGGTGGGTCTTCAATAAAATTAGGTGGAGTAGTGTCCAAGCTTTAGTTATTTTAAGTTTGTTTCTTATTTAGAGGTCTCTCACACTGAGAGACCTCTAAATAAGAAACAAAATTAATCAATGATAAATAATTATTTATTAATAGGATATTAACTATTACTAGTAATAAAGTAGAATAATTTTATCATAAGGCGGTTTTATTACGATTTCCAAACGGTATGTGTAGGTGTATTAATTTATGAATGATCAAGCCTTGTAAGTGGGTTAGCCACTCCCACTTTGCAAATGTTTCTTACCCTGGCATTTTTCACTTGAACTGTAAATTATTTATATGAAAAATCCGTGGACATAAACCACTCTGTCAAGAAAAAAGAAATTATCTTAATATTATTGCTCAAATATCTGACTTTACACGATTAGTCAGTCCAATCATAGAGTACATTTTGAGTCCAATGATGTAATACCATTAAAAATAGAACTAAGTTTGTAAGTACTTACTGTATTACCTGCAATATTTTTTTTTACAAATTGGTAAAGGTATCTTGTATAAATTGTGATGAGTTTTGTTACAGTGTAGGGTTAAATTTTAGGACATAAGAATTCTAATCAGTTTCTGAAAACCAACACCCATAAAAATTGAGAAAATAGAAAACAGAAAATTTTGACGATTTTGACACTGACCACAGACTACTAAGGGGATACTACGTACACTGACTGTTGTGCTGACTGACCACAGATTACTGTAGACCACAGATTAGAAAGAGTATGCAGACTGTGACTGCGAAGTGCAGGATCAAAGAGTAATGTAGTAGATGACTGGAACTGACACATTTTTTTAGTTCATTCTCCTAATGATTCTCTCTGCAATGGAAGGCACAGGAAACTAATACCCATACAGCCATGTCTTCAGTAATTCTTTATTTCTGCTTTTATTGCATTGAAATGTTAGTGTTTCAATGCATCTTAGGAGTATTTGACGTGAAATATATGATGACAGTCTCCATATGATGCTACTTGATGAGGTGGATAACCACAAAAAGTTCTCAACGTCTTTCAGACCATATTCGTTTTTATTCTAATAATGTTTTAGTTATGTTACGACAACACAAACACTTGGTTTATAAAACTGCACCACTTTTATAACACAAAGTTCGCTACGACACAATTTTTAATCATTGTAATAAAAATCTTGACTGACACCACAAAATTCCGCCAAACACTCAATTTATTTTGTTCATTTTCCTCGTAATGGAAAGCAAAGGGAACTAATGCCCATACAGCCATGTCCTGCGTATTTTTTGTTAAAGCTATATACAGCCAGGTTCCTCCGTTACTATGGTTACCTTGTTTTGTTACTCCGTTTTACTGTCAATAAAAGTTTTCCTATTAAAAATCTGCTCTCACAGTTTTATTTACTTTAACATGGTAGCAGAGCGCTAGGATTATTATAGTGATTATAAAGCGCTATAAAAAAACGTTACTACATTAAGTTGCTGAAGAATAGTCAACCGTAAGTCATGCAAAATTTAAAAATTGATATCGGTCGCCTAGAAGGCAAAAGCAACTGGGCAACCTGGAAGTATAAGATGATGATACTTTTAAAAACTCACCAGAAAGGAGCCCTAGACATAGTAAAAGGAACCTTGAGAGAGCCTGAACGTCCAAATCAGGGTGCACAGACAGAGGCTATCAAAAGCTATGAAGTCGAGTACCAGAATTATTGTCACACAGATGGTACAGCTTTGCTTTTACTCACGGCTAATATGTCGGAAGAGACGCTACAAAAAGTTATGAGATTTTCTACATCCAAAGAAGTCTGGGATGAGCTACACAGATTGTTTGATGGCGTTTCAGAAGATCGGAGTTATGATCTTTGCATGCAATTCTTTGGATACAAAAAAGATCCCAGTCATGACATCGCGACACACATGTCCAAGATGAAAAACCTATGGTATGATATGAAGAGTGAGTTACTGAAAGTAGAAAAGTCAGAGTTACCAGACATACTTTTGATCTGCAAAATTCTAGACACCTTACCCGAAGAATACTTCTCTTTCAAATCAAGCTGGTTACTCATGTCAAAAAAGGATCGAACTGTCGAAAATCTTACGAGCCAACTTTGCTCTCATGAAAAAGCACTGTCCTGCAAGTCTGAAGGTACTAGCAGCATGGAAGCCCTTGAGCTTAGAGTCGCAAGGAATAAAGAAAACTTACCCAAGAAAAATGCAAACCGTAAATGTAATTACTGTGGGAAATTGGGGCATGGTGTGAAGAAGTGTCATGTTTGGAAATCAGATGGGCGGCCACCCAAGAATTCAACTAATACTAGAAATACTACTAACATGATGTTACTGGCGATAGATTCAAGTCAAAATAAAACAGAAAATGAGATTTGGTATATAGATAACGGTGCGACTAATCATTGTACATTTAGACCAGATATATTTCAAAGTTTTAAATATTTTGATCAATCTCATACAGTAACTACTGCAAATGGTCAGTGTATAGAGGCAGTTGGGAAGGGCACGGTTCAAATTAAGTCCAAAGTAGATAATGATTGGCATGATATTATTTTAAACGAGGTTTGGTATGTGCCTTCAGTGCATAAAAATTTATTCTCTGTCTTAGATGCTCAGGATAGGCTTGAAAATAGTATTTTTGAGTCATCAAGAGAAAGGTGTTGCTTAAAAGTCAATAACAAGACATTATTGGTTGGCAGAAGAAATAAACATGGAGGTCTGTATAAATTAGATGTCACTACTATGAAAAATGTAGAAGTCAATCAATTGTCAAAGTCAGATCTATTGCAGTTATACCATGAAAGAATGGGTCATCAAAACAAAAGGCACATAAAACAAATTATGGAAAGAGAATTTAATATCAAAGTGAGTCTAAATACGGAGCTATGTGAAGGCTGCGTCTATGGAAAAGCTCATCGTTTAAAATTTGGTACAAGAGACAGAGCTGTCAGGCCTGGTCAGCTAATACACGCTGATGTGTGTGGACCTTTTAACTTTTCACTGTCGAGATATAAATATTTCGTTCTGTTCAAAGATGACTTCAGTAAATATCGTTTTGTTTACTTTCTTAAAAGAAAGTCAGAAGTACAAATAAAGCTTAAAAATGTAATTGCTGAATGTACATCGGCTGGTCATCCAATTCAAGAATTCCTGAGCGATAATGGAGGTGAGTTTGATAATGAACAAGTTCGAAATATATTACTTGAAAGTGGCATTAAGCAACGTCTCACCATGCCTTACACGCCGCAACAAAATGGTTGTTGCGAACGAGAGAATCGTACTATTGTGGAAGTAGCACGTGCTATGATGCATGCACATTACAAGTTCCCTCAAGGTTTCTGGGCTGAATTAATAAATACAGCTACCTACATATTAAATAGAACGGGACCAACACAAGCAGAAGGTAAATCCCCTTACGAATTGTGGTACGATAAAAAGCCATCAATTAAACATTTGAGAATTATTGGTAGTAAGTGTTTTGCTCATGTGCCCAAGCAAAAGAGACATAAGCTGGACAAAAAGGCTCAAGAATGCATTTTGATTGGCTATGACGGAGATGAAGGATACAGACTTTGGGACGTTGCGAAGAATATCTTGGTAAGGTCAAGGGATGTCCTATTTAATGAAATACCTATATCAAATGTCTCTAATGAATTTCAAATTGATCCTAATCCTAAAGATATACATGAAGAAAACAATAAAACTTCTGATGATGTTGAAACTTTAAATGATGACTTTAAGGATGCAAATGAAGATATTGACGATGAAGAAGAAGAAGCGGATGAAAGCCGGCGAGTATTAAGAGATCGAACAAAACTTCAAGCTCCTTTGAAACTGATGGATTATGTATTGCTAGCAGAAAATGAAATGCTTAACGAACCATCCTCATATAAAGAAGCCATTGAAAGTGATAATTTAAATGAATGGAAAAGCGCAATGGAAAGTGAGATGAAATCTCTAGCAGAAAACGATACTTGGGAGTTAGTTAACCAACCTGAGAACCGCAAAGCACTGCCATGTAAATGGGTGTTCAAATTAAAGACTAATCCAGATGGCACTATCGAAAGATTTAAGGCTCGTTTAGTCATAAAAGGATTCTCTCAAAAGAAAGGTCTGGACTACGACAAGACTTTTAGTCCGGTTGCAAAATTAACTACCATAAGAACTTTACTCAGTGTAGCTGCTAATGAGAAAATGTCACTAGTACAATTTGATGTGTCTACTGCTTTCCTCAACGGGAGTCTAAAAGAAGACATTTATATGAAACAGCCAGAAGGTTTCAGTGATGGCACAAAGAAAGTGTGTAAGCTAAAACGTAGTCTGTATGGGCTAAAGCAAGCACCAAGATGCTGGAATGAATGCATCCACCACTTTCTCAGTACATCGAAATTTGTTCAAAGTGAAGCTGATCCCTGTCTGTATATACGAAACAGCAACGGTAAAAAGTTGATGTTGGCACTGTATGTCGACGATGGACTTGTAGCGGCTTCGGACTCCAATGATGCCAGTATATTTATTGAAGAGCTGAAATCAAGATTTAAGATCACTACAAAACCTGCTTCATACTTTTTGGGCCTAGAATTAAATATAACATCAGATGGTAGTATACAAATCAACCAGGCTGCTTACACAAAGAAAATTCTAGAGAGATTCGGAATGAGTGGTTGTAAACCAGTCAAAACACCCATATTGAAAGATGTTGACTCTAAAGCTGAAAAAGAAGATGGGGTTCGGTTTCCTTACAGACAAGCTGTAGGTGCACTAACATATTTAATGGTTGGCACACGACCAGACATTGCATATGCAGTAGGTATCGTGTCCAGAAATCTAGAAAACCCGTCAACACAAGATGTTATCAGGGTAAAAAGAGTCTTAAGATACCTTAGTGGAACCATAAACTATGGAATCATGTACAAAATGGGTACAAATAAAACTATACAATGTTATAGTGACGCGGATCATGCTGGGGATTTAAACACAGCACGCTCAACAACAGGAGTGGTCTGTATGTTCTCTGGTGGAGCCATTGCATGGAAGAGTCAAAGACAAAAGACAGTTGCGATCTCTACAACAGAAGCTGAGTTAGTGGCAGCCAGTGAGGCGTCGCGTGAGCTAGTATGGATCGTACGGTTAGTGAGCGAGATGACAGAGCTACAGGAGATACCCACGCTTTATGTGGATAATGAATCTGCAATTAAGTTAGCTCATAACCCGCCATATGAATACCACCAAAGAACTAAGCATATCCGTGTTAGATTTTTCTTTATACGCGAACTAGTAACAGATGGTGTACTGAGAGTGGAGAAGATTGCGTCAGAGTTACAGGTTGCAGACCTTATGACAAAACCTATCCACAAACCAAGGTTAACTGCCTTAGCGAGCAGTATGGGCTTAACCATGTAACTGAGAAGGGGAGATGTTAAAGCTATATACAGCCAGGTTCCTCCGTTACTATGGTTACCTTGTTTTGTTACTCCGTTTTACTGTCAATAAAAGTTTTCCTATTAAAAATCTGCTCTCACAGTTTTATTTACTTTAACATTTTTTTCTATATATCTTGTGAATATTTTGTGTGTAAATAGGCAATCAATGCAATGTCCAATGCCTATCAAAGGGATTGCTTTCAATTTCATTGAACCGTGTAACCGTTCAAATTAATAAGGAAGCTTCCTCATTAATTTGAACGCTTTAATCTGAGGTCATACTTAGTCTGTGGTTTATAGTTTTTCATATCTGTCAGCTGTCAGAATCAAAAAAAATATATATATATATTCTCTTTGATAAATATTAAATACCTACATAAATATTACTCCAATCCAAGGAGAAATACTAATACAATGAGAAAAAATATAAAATAATTATGCTCTAACTATTTAGAATAACATATTTTTTTGAATACAATTATCTGTGAACAAAGCGTATTTATTACTTTGCAAGTTGCAAGTCAATTGCAAAGGCAAGAAGTGTTTTTGCTGTTTGCTCACTAAGCATGCGATTTAGCAGCTTTTGTGTATAAACATTGTTTGAATTTATTTATTTATTCCAAGAACTTAACTATTTAATCAATGTCTTTGATGAAAAAGACTCGAAATGATGCAGTTAAAGCTGCAGTTACTTCCTACTTAGAGCGTCGAAACTACCCAGTGAGTACCTACCTACATATTTAATTTATGTTTTTGGAATTTTAACATTACTATCGGGTTTTTACTTTCTTGTCATTTGTATTGCAGGACATAGACCTTTTTGGTAACCATAATTCTCTTAGTCGAAGTGCTGAGCAAATGGCAGCAGCCACTATAGTGCAGTGTGAAGCTAGTCGAGCCAACTCTATTTTATTCTCTTGTATTAACAACGACCCAGGACAATACGATACACAGTATAGCAAGTAAATTATTCAATAATGAAAAATATTTACATGTTAAGACAATAGTTTTCACTCTCTCCAAATTTGTTTCTGACATTTTATACACAATTTTTTTCAAACACATTCAAAGGAAAACAGTTAAAATTTGTAGTTATTTTGTATTATTGGCTGTCTAAGTTAATCTATGGATAAAATAAATGTTTTCTCAGGATTCTTTAAGTCCTCAGCCCTTAGATGCAACTGCCACAAGTAGTTTTCAAAAAAAGATCTCAGAAACTTTTCCCATACAGTCATAATAATACAATACTATGAGTAGCCTCTAAATAGTATAATGTCAGACTCGTACATACCAATTGGCTGTGAGTGGCGTGGATATGCTGGCAACTCATAACTTTGTCATTTATTTTATTACTCATTTGACAGTTTATGTGAATAAAAAATTTGGAGTGTAGACTGTAAGATAATTTGTAGTAGTATAACATGCTAATCATCTAAAGTTATCACGAATGTTGAAGAAAAATGAATACCTAAAATGTTACAGTTTAGGTACAAAGTGCAGTATACAAGCAGGATTTTATGAATGGAATTATTAATATTTGTAAAAATGTATTAGATAAGTAGTATTATGTAGGTGATTTCTATGTTTAGATTTGTTGTAATTATTTTCTATTATTTAAAAATTTATTTTTTTCACTGCATCTACTTAACAATGAATCCCAGTTTGCTCAAAATACTTTATACAAAATGGCAATTAGATACTACTAAGAGACAACTAATACAGTTACTTTAGCTGCTTTAGCTTACAACATATTTATACTGAGAGTAATTTTTGTCATTGTTTGGTTTGTCTTAACTGCTTTAAATGATAACACTCCACATATTATATGCTTGTATTATAAATTTATGTTTTAGATTGGTCAACTTCATAAAGGACATTAAAGTTGAGAAAGTTAAAAATGAATTATTAGGCTTGCTAAGTCCTTTGTTATGCCACCTTTATTTGGAAATGTTGAGGGGTGGCCATGGTGGACAAGCTCAAATGTTTCTTAAGAGACATTCAGCTACATTGCCACAAAAGGATTTGTCATACCACCAGCCTATTGATGGAAATTTACCTTCAGCTTTATACCGTCCAAACAGCTTAGAGCAACTCTTCAATTCCTTACAAAATGGCACAATAGATAATGACACACCTGAAAAGGATTATATGAACCAAATACTTGACGATATTGGTTCCATATACACATTACAAGAAGTAGAAGCTAGACCTTCCATTGCTGCTTTCAGGTTAAAATCATTTTTTTATTAATTTTAACAATAAGGAAATAATTATTCACTAATTTTGCCTAGACCTTATTACTTACTTTTTTGCGTTTATTATTTAGTCATGTGTGATTTATTACCACAACCTGATCAATCTGTTCAATCTATTGTGCATGAGTTATAGGACCTTCACAGGTACAAGGCTTTTATTTTGTGTCTACCCAGATGTAGTTGTTGTTTATTATGTAAGGTCCACATTTGCACAGAAATTTCACACTCCTTTCTGCAGTATCTGCAAACATCATAATCACTTACTTTCATGTGATTTTATATTGAGCACGCAACTGTTTAGCAATTTAAACAAAAAAAAAACAACTTCAAAACACTACAAAGGATAAACTTATTAAATTTAAGTAGGTAGTTACCCCTAGAGACAATTTTTTTGGAGTTGGTTATAAGTTGTTTTCAGAAACAATAGAAAGTGAAGCATCAACTCTAAAAAATATTTCTATATGAAATGAGTACCTTCTTAAGTGAGTTTTTATTTTAAGATGTATTTATTTCACTTATGGTTTTCCTGATAAGCTTTATTAGCTTTTCGATGTGTTTACCAGAGAAGCTCTGTCTGTATTAGAGACTTAGTGAATCAAATCAGGCATATTTAGCCATTGTTTGGTAGACTTTCGATAAATGGTTTAATTCTATTTACCCTTACTCTATTGTTCTTCATTTCAAATATGATAGAGTTGACTAATCAATAAAGTATTTTACAGAAGTCTAAACATGAATTATAGCAGAAAATGCAAAGATGATCCTTCTCATTCTTTTTCTCTTTTTTTAAGTATATGGACGATTATTCTATTATAAAACCCATACTAAGTGTATAGAAGGACAATAAACTATTTCACTTTTCATACACACACAATAGGAATGTAATTGCTATTTTAGTTTTCAGTGTTCTACTAAAGGCTCGAATTTGTGATCTTACACTTTATTTGTTTCAATTGCGAATCTGATCTGTCGAAGGTGTTACATAAATATTTGACATAGCAGAAACAATACCTACAATTGGTATTTATAATATCTTGTAAACTAATATTCTTTTTTAATCCAGGTCCTGTAAATATGATATCTACTTATCTCAAGATGCCCTAAATGTACTAAAAGCTTATTTAGCTAAACATGGACATGTGCTACTGATACAAGTTTTACAAACTTGGTTCCATATTGATATAAACAATGATACTAACAAAAGGAACTCTGTAAGTTGATTATAATAGTTAATTATTTATCTTATCAAAATATCTGTAACATATTCATAATGAAATGTATTTTTTAGGATGATGAGGAGCAGATAGACGATGAATTAAATACATTTAAAATGAGTTCAGAAGAAAAAGTTCTGCATGTCAATGGTATCAAATATTACTTTTATAGATTTTTTTTTCAATTTAATTAAACAGTTAAAGTGATAATTACTCAGCTATTTGCCCATTTGTTGCTTCTTTACAAGGCAAGACGATACAATTTAATGACATGACATTATAGTTGAGCTGCAGTGAATTTGCGAATAGCTCGGTAGAAACTTTATTTATACTAACAGGCAGGCTTATCATATTTTTGTTCTATACAAAGCAAAATATTATTAGCCTGCTGCTGCTATGCTATATGTATAACCATAATCAATAAAAAATAGATATGACCTGCCTCTATTTACATGAAATATAAACAATAGTAAGTAGGTAGGTACATAGTGGATCTGTAACAAAAAAATATTTATCCTAACAATCTCAAAATCAATCAGTAATGGTTACTCAAGTCAAAAATTACGTACCACACATTGTGCGTGCGGTAAAGTACATTACCGCACGCTACGTTGTAGGGTGCGTAATTTTCAACTTTTGAACAATGTATACAGGCTTCATAAATGCATTTTTCAACACATTTGCTAAAAAATGCAGCTACTAATCCTGTTTACATTGTTCGAAATGTAAATGTTACGCACTATACAACGGAGCGTGCGGTAAAATAGGTACTCACACCTAAGTACTTTTTTATCTCACGCGCCGTTGTATGGTCCCGTGCGTATTCTTTACGTTTTTTGTAATTTCCATAAAAATATATAAGAATTCCACCAAGAAGTTTCACAACATGAGAATAAATAGGCTGAATGATCGAATCTCTTTGGAAGCACTCTAGCTCAATACGATTGTCTTATTTTATAATTATACTAAAGAGAAAATGAGTTGAAAGATGTAGGTAGTCCGAATTTTCAACACGTACAAAAAAAAAATGGCGACATTAAAAATAAAAAAAATGTCGCCATTTTTATATTTGGAGCGTTAAAGATTGTTGCGACTTTCCAACTAATATTTTAAAATAAAATAATATTACAATTGTACTGTTTTCTCGCAAATGTCGAAAAACGTTGTATGACACACGTGCGGACATTGGTACCTATTTACAAACTCGTGAGCTCGTGACAATGGTAAGCCCTTGACATCGTCTCGGGCTTACATTCGCCTACTACTTTGCAAAACCCAACTTACCAGTTTGTAAAAAACCTTTACTGCACGCTCTGTTGTATGGTACGTAATTTTTTATCTTCGAAAAATGTATTCAGGCAGCTTAAATGCATTTTTTGGGAAAATGTGTTGAAAAAAACTATTTATGGTAATTTTTCTTTACAAGAATAACTTAATTATAATATATTTTTAAAGCAAATTTTAAGTTTTGTAACTATGTATATTAAAATTTGATTCCTTCTCAGATATATTTTCAAAATGCAATGGACATGCTGAATATCAGAGTGTAGACAAAGAATTGAAAGATTTACAGGATGCAATCAAAGAAGTAAGAGAGTCTATGGCGCCACTCAAACTGTACAAAGTTGCTGCTCCAGATTCTTAGTAAGAAGTTCTTGAATATTTTGTAATATAAATAAATATAATATTTACTATTTACCTATATAAATCGAAGAGACTAAGTGAGAAACTGAGAACTCTGTGCTCTTGCCGCTAAACCGGTTTCGAATGAGCGGTGTCCATCGGAATATGAACCCTTGAGTCACACATTACGTTTCAATTTCGCTTGCAAGCAGGTAACGGTCGTAAGAGTAGGCAAAGTAACATGACTTTTCTTCGAGAGTGAATCTTCTGTTAGACTATGTATTTATTATGGTATACTACTTAGTTCAAAATAAAAAAGTTATTATAAGAAATATAAATTGTTATAAAAACTTTTTTTAAATCTAAAAATACATTTTCAATAATTTTTAATTTTCAAAAAACTTAACTATATTTTTTGTTTACAGCCTAGTATGTGCCAAAACAGACCCAAATTGCAACATCCTATGTGGAGGATTTAGTAATTCAGAAATAAGGTTATGGGACTTGGGCCAAAATAATGTGAAGCGTAGAATAAATCACAACATATCTGAAGTGGAATTAGCATGTTATATGCCTTCAGAGCCCCCTCCAGAAGATAATACCTTGTAAGAAATTACTGTTAAAGATTTACACTAAAAAAATATATTTTTTAAATAAAGCTAAAAAATGGAATTCATTTTTCTTAGCGAGTGTTACATTTGAATAAATGTCACCCTAGCCAATAATTAGAGTAGAGCAATTTATACATGAAATACATTTTCCATTATTTTACTGTTATGTAACTCAGAAAGAACGATACTATAATAAGCCTGTACAGCCTTTAAATTGTTACTTCTATACAAAAAACATATATATTTTTTAAGGAATTCTATGGTTAATGCATAATAATAAATATTACTATGTATTAAATAGTAGCTGTGAAATAATGATTTTGATTTACAGACAAGTTGGTGCTGGCCTACCGCTAAGAGGACATACAGGTCCAATACAAGCAGTCAGCGTTCTTCCACAGGAACAATTAGTTTTATCTGCATCTTACGATAATACCATGAGAGCTTGGAGATTATTTGATTACTCATGTGCTTCAATATACAGGTATAGTCGCCATACAACGTATCTTTATGATCATTAGAACTATAAATCATTAAAGTCAGCCAACATCTCTGAATGTAAAATTTCCAAATCTTTTAAATGTTGTCTGATCTTCTGTCTTATTTTTGCAGAGGTCACAATTACCCTATATGGTGTATGGATGTTTCCAAGAATGGGCTATTTATTGTGACAGGATCTCATGATAGAACTGCAAAGCTTTGGTCTTTAGACAGAACTTTTCCAGTAAGGGTATTTGTGGGGCATATGTCAGATGTCACGGTGAGAAAATATGATTAATTAATTTGAATACAATACATTTTAGATGTTGTTAACAAATATTACGAAACTTATAATGCATGTTATGCAACTTATAAGGCAGCATGTTGGAAGATAAATTATATTTTCTATATTTTTAAATCCAGTTTTATGAGATAGTGACGAAGCGTAGATTACTACTTACTCTATTTAGCGCAATGGGAAACTTGCACAACGTTGACTTTTTTAAGTTTTAAGGCTTATACTTAAAAATAAAAAACATCGCTAACTTACTTCGAAGTTTTCGTATAAACTACCGTACCGTCTTGTGTCACTGAATTTGGATACCGTTAATAATCATACCCGAATTTTGTGTTAGTTAACAGCGGTTTTAGTCCCTGATTTTTACGCGGATGGACGGTGACCAACTAGCAGGACCATTGCCCCTTATTCACAACTGTCTTGGAACATGGTTTCTATATGAAATCTGGCATCCCGTCTCGCTTTGATGCACTGCGATAAAAAGTGACACGTTGTCAAAAAGGAAACAGTAAACACTAAGCCAGGATTATCCCAGTTGGGAAACTTGAGAAACAAGGAACCACGATTGTGACTCAAGCAAACGGTAAATTGTCAGAAATCCCGACAGACGTTGTAAACTTAATGCTATTAATGTCTATTAATGCAAGTAACGTTACTCGGCAACGCGCCGTGTGTAATATTACACGCATTATTCAATATTGAATTTGGCTCTTATTTCACATTTATGTTTTTGATGGGATTTGATAACTAATAGAATAAGTAGTGACGTCGACAATGCAATTCGGTGTACATTTAATTCTATTTAATTATTTTGTAAAAAAATATGTTTTTCAGAGCTATTATTATTGAATTATTTAACAAATCTTTGATTATTATTTAAGTTTAGTGCAAGTTTCCCGTTCAGAAAAACCTTCCTTATAGAGCCATCCAACTTCTCCACTACACCTAGAACCTCGTGTCACTTAGTTATCGACCGGTAATGTTGCAGTGCGTAAAGTTCCACCCGAACGAAGCGTACATAGCGACCGGTGGCGCGGACCGCAGCGTGCGCCTGTGGAACGTGTGCGACGCGCGGCTCGTGCGCGTGCTGTGCGGCCACCGCGGGGCCGTGCGCGCGCTCGCCTTCGCTCCCTCGGGCGACTACCTGGCCAGTGCCGGTGCGTACATGCCCCTTGTACTAGCGAATATAGCGACCGCAGCTCCCTCGGGCGACTACCTGGCCAGTGCCGGTGCGTATATGCCCCTTGTACCAGCGCATATAGCGACCGCAGCTCCCTCGGGCACTACCTGGCCAGTGCCGGTGCGTATATGCCCCTTGTAATAGCGAATATAGCGACCGCAGCTCCCTCGGGCGACTACCTGGCCAGTGCCGGTGCGTATATGCCCCTTGTACCAGCGCATATAGCGACCGCAGCTCCCTCGGGCACTACCTGGCCAGTGCCGGTGCGTATATGCCCCTTGTAATAGCGAATATAGCGACCGCAGCTCCCTCGGGCACTACCTGGCCAGTGCCGGTGCGTACATGCCCCTTGTACCAGCGAATATAGCGACCGCAGCTCTCTCGGGCACTACCTGGCCAGTGCCGCTGCGTACATGCCCCTTGTACCAGCGAATATAGCGACCGCAGCTCCCTCGGGCACTACCTGGCCGGTGCCGGTGCGTATATGCCCCTTGTAATAGCGAATATAGCGACCGCAGCTCCCTCGGGCGACCACCTGGCCAGTGCCGGTGCGTATATGCCCCTTGTACTAGCGAATATAGCGATCGCATCTCCCTCGGGCACTACCTGGCCAGTGCCGGTGCGTATATGCCCCTTGTACTAGCGAATATAGCAATCGCATCTCCCTCGGGCACTACCTGGCCAGTGCCGGTGCGTATATGCCCCTTGTACCAGCGAATATAGCGACCGCAGCTCTCTCGGGCACTACCTGGCCAGTGCCGCTGCGTACATGCCCCTTGTACCAGCGAATATAGCGACCGCAGCTCCCTCGGGCACTACCTGGCCGGTGCCGGTGCGTATATGCCCCTTGTACCAGCGAATATAGCGACCGCAGCTCCCTCGTGCACTACCTGGCCAGTGCCGGTGCGTATATGCCCGTTGTACCAGCGAATATAGTGACCGCAGCTCCCTCGGGCACTACTTGGCCAGTGCCGGTGCATATATGCCCCTTGTACCAGCGAATATAGTGACCGCAACTACCTGGCCAGTGCCGGTGCGTATATGCCCGTTGTACCAGCGAATATAGTGACCGCAGCTCCCTCGGGCACTACCTGGCCAGTGCCGGTGCGTATATGCCCCTTGTACCAGCGAATATAGTGACCGCATCTCCCTCGGGCGACTACCTGGCCAGTGCCGGTGCGTATATGCCCCTTGTACTAGCGAATATAGTGACCGCAGCTCCCTCGGGCACTACCTGGCCAGTGCCGGTGCGTATATGCCCCTTGTAATAGCGAATATAGCGACCGCAGCTCCCTCGGGCACTACCTGGCCAGTGCCGGTGCGTATATGCCCCTTGTAATAGCGAATATAGCGACCGCAGCTCCCTCGGGCACTACCTTGCCAGTGCCGGTGCGTATATGCCCCTTGTAATAGCGAATATAGCGACCGCAGCTCCCTCGGGCACTACCTGGCCAGTGCCGGTGCGTACATGCCCCTTGTACCAGCGAATATAGCGACCGCAGCTCTCTCGGGCACTACCTGGCCAGTGCCGCTGCGTACATGCCCCTTGTACCAGCGAATATAGCGACCGCAGCTCCCTCGGGCACTACCTGGCCGGTGCCGGTGCGTATATGCCCCTTGTAATAGCGAATATAGCGACCGCAGCTCCCTCGGGCGACCACCTGGCCAGTGCCGGTGCGTATATGCCCCTTGTACTAGCGAATATAGCGATCGCATCTCCCTCGGGCACTACCTGGCCAGTGCCGGTGCGTATATGCCCCTTGTACTAGCGAATATAGCAATCGCATCTCCCTCGGGCACTACCTGGCCAGTGCCGGTGCGTATATGCCCCTTGTACCAGCGAATATAGCGACCGCAGCTCTCTCGGGCACTACCTGGCCAGTGCCGCTGCGTACATGCCCCTTGTACCAGCGAATATAGCGACCGCAGCTCCCTCGGGCACTACCTGGCCGGTGCCGGTGCGTATATGCCCCTTGTACCAGCGAATATAGCGACCGCAGCTCCCTCGTGCACTACCTGGCCAGTGCCGGTGCGTATATGCCCGTTGTACCAGCGAATATAGTGACCGCAGCTCCCTCGGGCACTACTTGGCCAGTGCCGGTGCATATATGCCCCTTGTACCAGCGAATATAGTGACCGCAACTACCTGGCCAGTGCCGGTGCGTATATGCCCGTTGTACCAGCGAATATAGTGACCGCAGCTCCCTCGGGCACTACCTGGCCAGTGCCGGTGCGTATATGCCCCTTGTACCAGCGAATATAGTGACCGCATCTCCCTCGGGCGACTACCTGGCCAGTGCCGGTGCGTATATGCCCCTTGTACTAGCGAATATAGTGACCGCAGCTCCCTCGGGCACTACCTGGCCAGTGCCGGTGCGTATATGCCCCTTGTACCAGCGAATATAGTGACCGCATCTCCCTCGGGCGACTACCTGGCCAGTGCCGGTGCGTATATGCCCCTTGTACTAGCGAATATAGCGATCGCAGCTCCCTCGGGCACTACCTGGCCAGTGCCGGTGCGTATATGCCCCTTGTACTAGCGAATAAAGCGACCGCAGCTCCCTCGGGCAAACTACCTGACCAGTGCCGGTGCGTATATGCCCCTTGTACCAACGAATATAGTGACCGCAGCTGCCTCGGGCACTACCTGGCCAGTGTCGGTGCGTATATGCCCCTTGTACCAGCAAATATAGCGAACGCAGCTCCCTCAGGTAAAAGAGGCATCTAAAGAAACCGCAGCTCCCTCGGGCGACTACCTAACCAGTGCCGGTGCGTATATGCTACTTGACACCATCAAATTCAACTCAGCTTTTTTCTTAACAGACTTCAATAAATGATGAAAAATTAAGAAAAATGTACAGTCGGTAACAGAATCTGAACTATCAGACATCTCAGAGTGATCGAAGAGTAAGCCACTGAATAAGTAATAGTCTTGTAATACGGTCGCTATTCTAAAGCATCATAGCTATTATTGAGCACTCTGAAAACTCAGCTCTGATGCTGACTGTATTTCTGTCAATTTTCACATTGAAAAATTAAAAAGATTAATTAAATAAGATTTATTAATATGGTGCCCTGACCAGGAATTTAGATTCGATATTTCGTGAGCTTAGCGCAGACATTTGATTATTCCCAACACGTACGCGCGCTTGGTTTTCGAAACGAACGTATCTAAGAGGACACACATTTTGTATGTAAAGGCGTGCAGTCAGGTTTTCGAATCTGTATTCCTGACCAGGAAACAGGGCCTAATTCTGGGAACACACTTTAATTCTAAATTTAAGTACAGTATATCTCTTTCTCGCAATAAGTAATAGGAAAAAGATAGCAAGAATCTGTTTAGAGCTGTCACTTAAATTTAGATAGATTTCAAAGAAACCGTAGACAATTTTAGACGGCATGTACGGAGGTGCCTCCTAAACACTGCATTTTAGCACGTTACTTACAAAAAGACGTATATCTACCTGTGTCAGAGAACGAATTGTCAAGATGTAGCAGTATTTACAAAACATCTAATTTATGTGAGCTGCAAAGGCCGATTTATCACAGAGAATCGGATTACAATTTTTGTGTCAGAGATCAAAATCATAACACGTGCTCTACATCAGTCGGCACATGCCGAGATACTTGGACAACACTTATCAATGTAAACATGTTATTATTCACCTGTTGCGACAAATGCAACATGAGATTTATATGCGGTAATCTAGTTACTACGGAACAATTAAGTGGTGCAAGCATTATTGCTCTCGGAACTAACTGTGTCATCAAGGGCGAGACCTTTACTATTACGTCACACAAACAACGTACTAATGAACTGAATATTGAACCTGACATAATTTTAGCAGAAATTGCACCCGTTAATAAAATAATCAACATTACAATCCCGATCACTAAATTGGACGAAAGTAATTTTAACGAATCCTTCAATGAGATAGATGATCAGATCGAGCAGATGAAAAAAGAGGAAGTGCATATGGAACAAGACGATGAGATTTCAACACATGACATCCACCAATACGCTGCTATCTACACAGTAGCAGCAATATCCGGGGCGTGCGCCTTGTTGGTGTGGTGGCGACTACGGCACACCGCATCCGCTAGCATCAACGAGCACCCGCGGCTGGCTGCGTGCGTAGTGCGCGCGCCGGCCGCCCTGGCAGCGTCTCCGGCGTCGACGGCGGCGGCGCTCCCCTCCGCTGACGGCAGTTATAGTGAACAGTGCGATGTGCAAACATGTGATCAGTGCAATGGGCAATCAATTACTTGTGAAAAGTGTAGTGCATTAGACACAAAACGTACCTCAAAGGGCACATCGCCCATACTAAATAAAATTAGGTTTAACCGAAAATAATTGTCGGGGTCAACTTATATCATTACTAATATTGATAAAAAATTGTTCAATCATCTTGTATTCGACTAACCTAATCATTAATTCACTTCACGTTCATCTCATCTCTCCGCCCGGAATATGTACGGTACAAAACACCGCACATTGTCGATGTAGCATTTTTCCATTATTGCATCGAAACCGGAGCGCGACGTCATTCAGTTCGCCAACAACCCGCGACTCGCATATACATTATTTACATCATTCATTAATGTGTGACAATAAAAGTGTACCGATACGTAAAACACTAATTTGATTTATTTTGGTGTAGCACCTTATCTCCTACATTCAATAAGGTCGAAAATTGAATGCACGTTCCTAAATGTCAAATTATATGATAGCCATCCTTTTCGTATTCCTTTTGATAGAAAGAAACGCACTGAACTTAAATTTAGACTTAGCATGTGTTTACCAGAATTAGGGCCAGTATTTGTGCATCCACCTTAAATCATAAAAGCACTTTCGACATATTTTTCGCAGGCGATGACAAAAAGATAAAAGTATGGGATTTAGCTGCGTGTACGTGTGTCCACGAACACAGAGGACACCATGGAAAAGTTACTGCACTGGATTGGTCATCTGTGGGGAAGGCCAGTTTGACCAATAGGATACAATCTGACCCGAGTGACTTGTCCATAGAGAATTCGCTTTTATGCTCCGCTGGAATGGATGGAATAGTTAAAGTTCTTTGGGACAATCAAGCTAAGAACAAGTAAGTTTGTATAGTTGTCATGAAATTTCGGAGTATAGAACAACGCTTTACTCCTAGAATATTACGTAAGTAATACTATCCACGAGTGTGGGATTGCATCATGCGAATTTATAAAGTCTCAAGTCCGTCTATGTGTCTACACCCAGCAGGATCCCATGTCTGGGAGACTTATGATGAGTGATACAGAGAATTAGATCTAGATATGTTCTACTGAATTATGCTGAAAACAGAATTTGTTCCGTATATGAAACGGATATATAAAAGCTTATATAGCTTTTAAGCGACCTTCAGCCAGCGGGATATTTACCAAAACTATGTCTGATGAACTATAAATTGGTATCAACTTTTAGATTATATACGTTATGTTCATTAAAGAAAATCATTCTTCTAACATCCTTAATTCAGTCACAATCAAGCTGCAAAGGAACCTCCAGTCAGCAGACTTTTTCTCCTAAGGAAATTATTATTGACTGACTGGAGGTTTCTTTGCAGCTTGATTGTGACTGAATTAAGGATGTTAGAAGAATGTTTGTCTTGGTTATGGCCGACAAGTTCGGCCTATTTTTTATTTTTATTTTATTTAGGCGAGAACCGAGACCAAGTTATCAGCTGGATTTAAGGCCGAGAATGCCGAGACCAAGATCTCGGTCGAGCCTTACTAGAATCTGACGCTTGAGGCGTTAATTACTATAAAAAAAACACATATGTTAGGCATGCCTGTATGGGCCTGACCCCCTATAAGCCTCTTTTACCCTTTCTTTTTACCTAAACTGAAACAAATTTATAATATATTTTCTTTACAGACAAGTATCCAGCCAAGATGTACAATCTTCTACTTACAACACCAAATGCTCATATTTAGTGGATGTGCAAGTTCATCCAGATTGGGTGGTAGCAATAGGAACTAAAAGATAAAAATCTTTCAAATTTTTTATTACATAAATAAAATACAATAAAACCAGGATTCTTTTATTTAACATTAACTTATTTACTCCCATGATAAAATAAAAAAATGTCAAGTTGTTAAAAGAAAAGGTACATCAAACACATATTGGTAATGATTCTGTTATCATTCCCCAAAATTGAAATTAGGTTATCCACTTCAACTGCGCAATAAAGCAAATAAAACGAAAATGGACAATTGAACACTGTTCTGCATATTTTTACCTATGTTTTAGTACAGTGTACATAGACCTGGCCGAGTCTCCATACATTTTTGAAACATCTATTTTATTTAGAACTTCATATATATTTTAAAACCAATATTTATATTTTTTTGAAAAAGGTACTAATTGTTGATTGTTTAGATTTCTGAGGTGAATTATTCTTTTTCTTGTTATTAGCTCCATTTTTCTTTTCCTTGGGAGAAACCTTAACAACCTTAACTTTATCAATAGTTTGAATGTTCTCTTTAGTTTTTGTTTCCTCCTCAGTTTCAGAACAACTCTCATATACCTCTTCTTTTTTTGTTAATATGTATCCATCTTCATCAGTGTAAGTTTTATCAACAAACTTCCTCTTTTTCTTTGGATTTACAATCCCTGAAGTAATTTTAACAGTATTAGTAGCAGGAGTAGGTGGAATTTCATCATCAGATTCTAGTTCATTGTTTACTGGCTCTTTAACAAATGGATCATTATTCTCATCTTCGCTTTCACTATCCGAAACATGTAACACCCTTTTTCTTTTCTTATCAATTGAAGCTGTCTTTTTAATATGAAGTAACTTATTATTAGATTTATCTTTAGGTGTAGTTTTTTCAGGTTTCACATTCTGTCTGATTTTTTCATCTCCATCTACATCCATTTTCTCTGTCATTACTTCAGTTTTTTTGCATTTTTGAGAATCTTCATCTATGTCTACATTCTCTGTCTTCACATTCATACCAGATTTTTCAGTATTTTCCTTTCTATTATTCATAACACCATTAATAGGTTTCTTTACAGTAGTACCAGCACGTCTACTGAAAAATCCAGCTATACCTTTTGAAGCCGATCTATGGTCGTTCAGGTCTTTATTGCCATTTGATAAATTCTTCTTAGGGGATATATTCTCAGGTTTTGATACTGACTTAGCTTGATGTTTCTTAAAAGAATCTACACTTGAAGTACATTTTTCTTTCTGAATTTCTTCCTTGATCTTCTTTTGTGCACCAAAATCATTTATTTTTTCATTTGACACTATTTCTTGATTGTGTGTTTTCATATTTCCAATTTCATCAGCAGGTCTTTTCCCACAAACATCATTTTTAATCAATCCTTTGTAAAGAGGAAAGTCTTCAAATTTGTTGACTGCCATAAAAGAGACATTATCTGCTGATGAAGTTCCCACATTTACACTATAAATATGTTGAAAAAATATAATCTTAAACTTTGAACACACTTCAGAGAGTTCTGCTTCATTGCATACAGCAGTTTGAGCTTTGTTGACCTCCAATAATCCTGAGATTAAGTAGTTTACATTAAGAACCACATTACTTTGTTTTTTTCTAATATCTTTAACTATATTACTGAGCAAGTTTTTGCTTTCATTTACATGTATACATAGATCTCGGCTGAGAGAGATGTAAGTTACTATTTTATGCTCATCACACAACATTTCTTCTAATGCAGATAAATTAACTTGACTATGATCTTCCTTCATAATTTAAGATTTTTTTAAATAAACCACTAAATCCAAAAAATTTTGGATACACTTTCGTTCCTTTAAAATATTAAACTGGCTTTCACAAACCACTTTGAAACAATCTGGTTCTCCGATTAGTGATATGAGTTCTAGCTTGGCTTTAGAGCTTCAAGGATACATCTAAAATAACGAATTGTTTAATTATAAAGATTATAAACATTAGGAGGTTAAAAAGAAACAACGAGTTCACAGCAGTTGACAGTTTGACCACAAGTTTGATTTTTTTTTGACATAGGTACTTATTTTAAAAAGTTTGACATTAGCTCCACGTTTTTTTTTGGCTTGTAAGGCTTGTACACACTTAAGCTTCTACCACTACTGAAGTATAATTATAAAAGGTAGAATACGGGATGAGAGAATACCCGGGAATTTGGGATTTATAAAAGGATCAGGAAAGTTTCGAACATGGTAAACTTACGAGTAAGGTGAATATAAATAAGAGATAAAAATTGTACTAATTACACAAAATTATAACTTTATATTATTATGGCATAAATAATC
The DNA here is from genome assembly GCA_947347705.1 of Nymphula nitidulata. NCBI lineage: Eukaryota > Metazoa > Arthropoda > Insecta > Lepidoptera > Crambidae > Nymphula > Nymphula nitidulata. The sequence continues at coordinate 9,373,154 of OX374626.1, read as the reverse complement.
AGATACATGCTCAATACACATTTTTATTATTTGTATGTAAAAGGGATATAGAAGTCTGGCCAGTGTATCGTGTCACTCGTATTTTCAATGAAGTTTTTTTATGGCAGCACTTGAAATGCCATATTGACGTTTCATTTCTTATTCTTTTAATAAGTTTAATTTGTAGTTTTACTATAAAATAATGTCGAAATCAATAAAAAGTACTACTCGAAAGCTTGTATACAATATGATACATAAATACAAAGATGTTCATAGTGAATTTAATCGGAAATCTGTAGAGAAAATTCGACATTTGGAGGAAATACGTTCGCTACAGGTTAGTTTATTGTTTTCAGGGCGTTATGGCTTGATACTTTTCTGTTTTCTGCCCACATCACTTACCTAATAAAATCCAATGTTTCATAATATTCATGTTTATCGGTTATTTTCAGAAAGTGTATATGAAGAATTAAAACTTAAAATATAAATTCACTTAAAACTTAGAGAAGCCCGAAATGTTGCATGCAAGATCTGAAGAAAGTTTTCTGCCTGGTGCTATAATAGTTTTCAGTGCAAAATCCAAATTGATTACCATGGTGACATGAATGCATAAAACTTATTATAATGGATAAGGGAATATCTACCTATTCTAAGAAAGCCATGTGTAATTTTTATGTATAATGCAATGCAAGTTACCATTTGAAACTAACAAACAATCCTCCCACAATGTCTAATAGCAAAGGTGATATTCGGAAATGGTTAATAGAAAATAATGTAACATTTCAAGAGTACCCATACAAATGTTATTGTGTTTTGTTCATGACAACAGATGTATTTAGAATCTGACTTTGATTATAATTCATCCTGAACAACTTATTAAATATGCCTATTTTTTCAAATTTTATTTTATACCCGCCCATTACTTTTTATCCTCTTTTTTCCCTGTTTTGATAGTCAGCCTGTAAGCGTCTATAATGACTAGTAGTAAGCGAATAGCTGATAATTTATTACAATTAGGTATGTTATAAGTAGAGCCTTTAAGAAAGTGAAGTAAGTAAACATAAGGATTTAAAAAATTGAGATTCAAAATTAAGATCTGTGTTATGGTAGTATAGATTTTATTTAAATTTTTCCAGTCTATTATTGATTTGAACAAATTAAGTAAAAGATACTATTTTTATAATTAATTTATTTATTTTTAAAGTATCGTCGGCCTATGCCCAGTAGTAGGCATCTGTCAGCTGATATGATGATGATAAAATTTACGTGAAGTTCAATATCACATTTTTCTTTTTACATAGAATTCATAGAAGGCAAGTGGAATAGTATTAGAAGTTCTATTTAGCACTAAATCATACAACAATTCGGACATTTTAAGGCAAGCTAATTAATAAGCTGGTATAAAAACTGTTTAATGTAGTGATAGCTTGCCTACCTACAGCCATACTTGGTCTATCATATGGTCTAACTCATTAATGCTCATCAAATCTATTTTATCTATACCAAGGATGATACATCCATGAATTATACCCATGATATATTAGGTCTATTCCAGTTTATGAAACAGATTATTGCGTAAGCATATTTGGAGTTGACGTTGGTCAATAAAAGTCCATTTGTTTTGTATTGATATCACTGCGTAATTTACTGATCTATGTTACATTAAATATATACTATATGATTTTACGGTTGCGGAGCGAACCGACTTGCTGGTTGCTGACCGAGAGAGGAAGAGAACGAAAACATTCATAAAAGTATTAAAGTCTAGTTGCCGCAGGTTGGCGGCTTGTATTAGTGCGGCAGCCAATCACAATGTGGGATAAACAAGCCGACAACTTGACGGCTAAGTAAAGCTATGTCTACACACTCTAAATCTTATTTAACTAATATGTAAAGGCTGGTGCTCACACGCCACACCACCCCCCCACGGAGAAAAAAAGAATAACGAAAAGATAACAATAAAATATAACAATATTGAATAAAATATACGAAAACAAAAACTACAGATCAAGGATATCCCTAAATCTTACTCTACGACCTGCTCTCGTAGTTACTGGCTCTCGCAGGGTTTGCGCAGTAGCCGGTGCCTTGGGAACTTGGCCCGATGTTGGTACAGCAGGCGAGGCAGCGGTCGGGGCGGGTAAGGTGGAGGTTGGTGTCGTTGCGACAGGTAAGTTCGGAGCAGACACGGACGGTGAGACGTCGACTAAAGCGGGTGCTGGAGTTATGAGTTCGGGCGTGCTGATGGCACGCGGGGCGAACTCTGGTTCCAGGTGAGCAGGTTTAGTGCGGTCAATACTGACCTCATTCTTCTTGCCGCCTATGTCCAGTGTAAGTGTCTTAGCTGTCCGGGCAAGGATTTTATAAGGGCCCGTATACGGTGGTTGGAGAGATCGACGGACGGTGTCATCTCTCAGGAAGACGTGCGTGGCCGTCGCCATGTCTTTAAAGATGAATGACGAGGGCAGTGCGTGTCTTGATGCGGGTTGCGGGCGTAAGCTTGACATTGTGTTTCGTAACTGTGACACGAAGTCGAATGTGTCGCCGGAGGATGGTTCTGAAGATGCAGGAACAATGAACTCGCCGGGAAGCCTTAGTGGTTCGCCGTATAGAAGTTCAGCGGCTGAGCAATCCAGATCTTCCTTCAATGCGGACCGAATGCCGAGTAGGACTAGGGGCAGTGCTCTGGACCACGTCTCTGCGTGGCACATCAGAGCAGCTTTGAGCTGCCGGTGGAATCGTTCCACCATGCCGTTTGCTTGCGGGTGGTATGCCGTTGTACGGGCACGCCTAGCAGCACAGGTGTCTAACAACCGCGCGAACAGCGATGCTTCAAACTGGCGGCCCTGATCCGTAGTCACTACACTTGGCACGCCGAAGCGGGAGATCCACCCATTTGTAAATTGCGCGGCGACCTCCTCGGCGGTGATATTTGTCATGGGCCATGCCTCAGGCCAGCGGGTGAATCGGTCCACAGCTGTAAGGCAGTAAGAAAAACCATTAGAAGATGGAAGGGGACCGATGATGTCTAGGTGGACATGGCGGAAACGTGCCGTCGGGCCTGTGAAGTTACCCAACGGCGCCGAGACGTGTCGCGAGACCTTGTTGCGTTGGCATGGGACACAGTTGCGGGCCCACGTGTTGCAGTCCTTCCTGATGTTGGGCCACACGAAACGGTCGGCCACCAGGCGTGCGCTCGCGCGCGCGCCAGGGTGGCTTAGATTGTGTAGTCTTTCGAACACAGAGTAGCGGAAGGGCAGAGGCAGGTAAGGTCGCGGTTTGGCTGTTGAGGTATCACATAGTACGGATGTTGATGTGCCAGGGATGGGGACGGGCTCGAGCTTGAGAGAAGAGTTTGTCTTCACCAAAGCGAGCTCAGCGTCTTCTTGTTGGGCTTTAGCTAAAGCAGCGTAGTCCATCTCCAGCGTGATGGCTTCCACACGAGACATTGCGTCTGCGACAACGTTGTCCACCCCCTTGACATGTTGGATGTCGGTGGTAAACTGACTTATAAATGACAGTTGGTTTAACTGGGGTGGTGGAAGTTTCTCGCGTTTTTGAGAGAAAGCGTATAAAAGCGGCTTATGATCTGTGTAGATCGTGGTGTGCTGTGCCTCCATGATGTGCCTGAAATGTTGCACGCTCTCGTACACGGCGAGCAGCTCACGGTAGTATGCTGGAAGGGAGGACTGCTTTGCGGTTAGCTTCTTACTAAAGAAAGCTAACGGTTGCCAGTCGTCACCGACTTTCTGCTGTAAGCAAGCGCCAACGTATGTGTTCGAGGCGTCAGTAAAAAGCCCCAAAAGTGCTGTAGGGTTTGGATGGGCTAAGATGGTTACAGAGCACAAACTCTCTTTGCAAGCCTCGAATTGTTGCAGCAGCTCGGATGTCCATATAAATGGTTTCGCACCCTTGCCATCAATTTGCGTGAGGGCGTCAATGAGAGGAGCTTGGTGGGCGGCGGCATTAGGTAGGAACCGCCTGTAAAAGTTGACCATTCCAAGGAAACGGCGCATGCCTTGGACGGTTTTGGGCGGGGGGAACTCGCGGAGCGATCGTATGCGATCTTCCGGTGGGCGAGTGCCGTCGGCGCTGATGTTATAACCGAGGAAGGTCACCTCACTCACACCGAAATGGCACTTTGAAGGGTTCACCACCACGCCATATTGCCGGAACCTTTCGAACAGCGTCCTCAGGTGTTGCAGGTGTTCGGATGGAGTCTTGGAGAACACCAGGATGTCATCAATGTAGGCCCAGCAGAAGTCGAGTCCCCGTGTGACCTCATCTATGAAACGCTGAAAGGTTTGCCCAGCATTCCGCAGGCCAAATGTCATATACGGGAATTCGAATAGCCCGAACGGTGTGGTGATCGCAGTTTTGCATATATCGTCCGGGTTTACAGGGATTTGTTGATAGGCCTTGATCAGATCGATCGTGCTGAATATAGTAGATCCAGCCAAGTTGTGGCTGAAGTCCGCTATGTGCCTTACAGGGTACCTATCAGGGACGGTCCGGTCATTAAGAGCGCGATAATCACCACACGGCCGCCAGGAGGCGTCGTTCTTTTGCGCCATGTGGAGTGGCGCGGACCACGGGCTGCTAGAAGGGCGCGCAGTGCCAGACTTCACCATGTCGGCGAACTCCTTTCGGGCAGCGCGCAGCTTCTCGGGGGCTAAGCGGCGCGGTCGAGACGCGACGGGAGGTCCGTCGGTGGTCTTTATGAAATGCACCGTATTATGCTTCAGCTCCCGGTGGATACCTGGTGGTATGGTTATATCTGTAAATTCAGAAAGAAGCTTGCTGTAGTTGTCAGCGACACGGATTACTTTGATGCTTTGTTGTTCAGAGTCGCGCGGAACTTCGGCGCAACCGACTGTGAGCTGTGTGGTACCATCTACCAGACGTTTGTTAGCGCAATCTGGCAACAGCTGGTGATGAGCTAAAAAGTCTGACCCAATGATTGCAGTCTCGACATCGGCTACGACGAAATTCCACGCGTAGTCGCGACGTAGGCCAAGGTTTAGTGTTAACGCTATTGTCCCGTAGGTATTAATTGAGGTACCATTTGCTGCGCTTAGTTTATAAGTGGATAGCTGTCTTCGTCCTGGGGTAACGGTTTTAGGGTAGCAGCACAGATCGGAGCCAGTATCAACCAGAAAGCGACAGTTGGTAGTCCGATCTGTCACAAAAAGTCTGTTGGTAGCAGGACGTAAAAGGCAGTCGGTAGCTACCTCTACTGACTGCCGGAGGTGTTTACCGAAGACCAGTTACACGGGGCCACACACCTCCTAGCCCTGTCCCTAAACCGGTTGTGATAAAAGCACAGTGATGTGTCGTTTGCTCGATCGCGGGGCGACGATTTACTACGCGAGCGCGAGCGACCTCTGCGGTTGCTGTTCAGGGCTGATGTTATTTTCGCTACGACTTTGGTTAAATGATCTATTTGCCTTTCCATGCGGCTCATTCGGTCGGTCTCAGTGGCAGACGTAGAGGCCAGCTGAGGTTGTGTGAGGTCTGTGACTGAATGACAAGAAACAGGGCAAGATGTTACCTCATGCAGCTTGTCAGCCAGGTTCCCGAGTTCTTCGAGGCTGGAGGCTGCCTGCGCGATGAGGATGCCCTGGATTTGGACAGGTAGTCGCCCTATCCATATGGTTTGTAGGAGGCGCTCCGGGATGGAGGGCCCCGCTAAGGTCCGGAGGTGGCGTAGAAATGACGAGGGTCGACGGTCCCCAATCTCCTCTTTCTCCAATAATCGGCGTATTTTTTCTTCATATGATGCTGAAAAACGGGAAATTAGTGTTCGTTTTAGTGTGGAATATGGTTCTGCCTTGGGAGGGTTAGTAATAAGCTCCTCCACCTCCGATGCACATTTGGTGTCGAGTTGTGAAATGGCAAAGTAAAACTTAGTTTGCTCCACCGTTATCTGGTTTAGATGGAATTGCGCCTCTAAACTGGCAAACCACAAAGCTGGTTTATCCGGGTAAAAGGGTGGAACTTTTATGGAAACCCTGTTAACAAATTCCTTACCCGGAGATTCCTTCCCTGAAGTAGTATTGTCATTCTCGGAGTCACTCATTTTAAATATGAAAGGGGTACCTACAGACCGAGCGGCAGAGTAAACAATAGGCGTAAGGAACCTTTAACAAATTATACTTCCGTGAGTGAGTGGTATGTATGCAGCCCCAAACAAAATAATTGGTAAACCAAACGAATACAATTAATTCATAAACAAACACAACTCACAAAATGGTTTAAATAAGGTACACAAGAAAAGTAAAATAGGTACCTACACACAGCACGAATCTAAGAACAAAATAACGCACGAAAATAGAAAATAGGTAACTAAAATGCAGTTATCCAATATAAACTTAATAAATACCTTTTGACAATACACATGAAAGAAAACTTGTAAATAAACTGACTTGAAAATAAACTTGTTCTATAAATAGTCTTTGTTTGGGTTCTTATCACTGACACATTGGCTTGACGTTACTAGGCGGGACAGAAGATGGCGGCTTCCATCTCGGGTGATCTCGGGTTCGTTCGTCCGTCGTCGCGTCACTCGTACCCTCTTTGTCACACTAGGTGGCGCATGCGGCGGGGCGGCGAACTTCGGTCCTCGCGCGGCCGGCAACACATGAATAAGGTGCTTACTCGGCTCGTATTACACGTCTGCGTGTAATGTAAACAATTCTCACTGTGCGCACTGAATGTCTTTGTTACCCAAGCGATGATGTAATTACTGGCGGCCCTAAATGTATGCTCGTGGATAAGCAGGCGTAGGGCTTCGTTGCAGGATCAGCGCCGTTCGTCGTCGCAGCAGTCTTACCGCGAGGTGGCGATTGGCTTCGTAGGATGACTCTGCGGCTGGAGATCAGCTCACCTCAGCTTTCATACACAGAAAACTCACTGTCTTGATTAGCTGGCTCAGGTTGCGGCGCCTACGCAGTGATCACGTCGGGGTCACCAATTTGGAGTTGACGTTGGTCAATAAAAGTCCATTTGTTTTGTATTGATATCACTGCGTAATTTACTGATCTATGTTACATTAAATATATACTATATGATTTTACGGTTGCGGAGCGAACCGACTTGCTGGTTGCTGACCGAGAGAGGAAGAGAACGAAAACATTCATAAAAGTATTAAAGTCTAGTTGCCGCAGGTTGGCGGCTTGTATTAGTGCGGCAGCCAATCACAATGTGGGATAAACAAGCCGACAACTTGACGGCTAAGTAAAGCTATGTCTACACACTCTAAATCTTATTTAACTAATATGTAAAGGCTGGTGCTCACACGCCACACATATATCACCTTGTGTTTCAAGAACCATTAGAACATCTAAAAGAGTATTAAAATTTTAAATGTTTTGTTGTTTTTATTATTGAATTATTTTAAAAAAATAGAACATTCCTAATGCACGCGCGTTTCACCATGTATAAAATGTTTAAAGCTAAAATACGTTTTACTCGGCGTCATTGTTGCAGAGTATCTGATACCCGACGGTTTTTAAAACCCTAATAACTTTAAATTATACTTATGAGGGAGCTCGGTGGCCTAGTGGTTTGAAGTTGAACACTCGGGTTTCGATTACGGAACAATGCAACTGTCGCCATGGCCTATCCCAGGATGGGTCAATCAAAACAAAACTATAGTAATTAGAATATTATGTATTTAATAAGGTAGGCATCCATTTAAATAAATTATTACATACTTAAAAAAGGAAGTATCAAGACTATTTATTCCTTGAGAAATAAGTGTTTACAGCTAAAGATTTTTTAAAATGCCGCTCTTTCTCAGTGACACGATTCACTGGCCAGAGTCTACCAGAAGAAGGAAAGGGAATATTTAAAGAAATAAGTGACTATAAAAGAGGAGCGATCATGGTATGGACTGGAAAACAGAATGTGGTTCAAATCACCAACACCAGTACCATATTCACAGATATTATTATTTATGGTACGCAAACGCGCTAGGTGTGATAGTGAATTGGTGAGCACGTGTGATCTATAAGCAAAGCCTCAGGTTCCCTGTAATCCCTCCCTGTAATGAGAAGACAAAGGGAACTAATGCCCATACAGCCATATCTTAAGTAATTATTTATTACTTCATACATTGCATTGCAATGCTGGTGATAAACATTTCAATGCATCTTAGGAGTATTTGACGCGAAATATATGATGACAGTCTCTCATATGATGCTACTTGATGAGGTGGATAACCACAATGAAGTTCTCATCGTCTTTCACACATTATTCACTTTTATTGTAATAATCTTTTAGTTGCACGTCAACACAAACACTTGGTTTATAAAACAACACTACTTTTATAACACAAAGTTCGCTCCGACACAATTTTTAATTATTGTAATAAAAATCTTAACTGACGCCACAAAATCCCGCCAAACACTACTTCTCTTTTTTTTTGTTCATTCTCCCTACAATGGGAAGGCAACGGAAACTAATGTCCATACAGCCATGTCTTCAGTATTTTTTATTTCTTCATTTATTGCATTGAAATGCTGGTGTTACACATTTTAATGCATCTTGGGAGTATTTGACGCGAAATATATGATGAAAGTCTCCATATGTGCTACTTGATGAGGTGGATAACCACAAAAAAATTTTCTCATCGTATTTCACACCATTATCACTGTTATTCTTATTATCTTTTAGTTGCACGTCAACACAAACAGATTATTTATAAAGCTACAACAATTTATAGTATATAGTTCGCTCCAACACAATTTTTATTATTGTAATAAAAACCTTGACTGACACCACAAAATCCCGCCAAACAATCCTTATTTATTTCTTCTTTTATTGCATTGAAATGCTGGTGTTACACATTTCAATTTATCTTGGGAGATTTCGACTTGAAATATATAATGATAGTCTCCATAAGATGCTACTTTGAAGAGGTGAATAACCACGCTAAAATTCTCATCATCTTTCACTTTTATTCTAATAGTCAATTTCGAATAATCACCTAAAAGTAATCTTTTTAGTAGTGTAACCTAAAAGTAACCTATCGGAGATAAAAAATCAATTAAAAGTTACAAAAGTAAAACCATCAACGCTGAAAAATCCTTTTTCTAAATTCTCTCTTTAAAGGGAAGGCAAGGGGATCAAACCCATACAGTCTAATCTAAGTATTTTACTTCAATTAAATGATTTTAAATAATTTGGGAATGTTTAGTCTAAAAACTTTTTGTTCTTACTAAAGTAAAATTAATATTTTAAGTAAAAAAATGAAGTTTCTTATCTCGCAAGATTGTTTGTTGACGGTACCGCAGTACGCAGAAGGGGAGGTGGGAGACCTTCCCTTCTGCGTACTGCAGAGTTACTATACAGAGAGAGATACTATACACAAACAGTCGTCTCGCTTGCACTAGGCAGTCAAGGGCGTTTATCTATCTCTGTTACCTGATTACCGTGCTTCATGCGTATTAAGATAAAAATGTTGCTGTGTGCAGACTCGTGTCTATGTAGTGCACGCAGCCCGTTTTTCGACAATGAAATGCTTAGGCGTACCGTATTTTCCCTTTTTGTTTATATCAATCGGCGTTGGTGGCCGATCCAGAACGATTCACACAATGCACAAGGGCAACTGCGAATGCTGTCTCAATATAATGGACAAATGAGACTAACCACAGACTACTTAGAGATACTACATACTAATTTAAGTACACTTCGGACGTGGGATGTCGCAATATGTGTATGGTTAGGATGATAGAAGTTGGTATTAATAGGTCTATGGTATGGTTAAGTAAATATAAGAAAAATGCGTACGATTTTTATTTTCGGAATGAATTAAGTAACAGAAAATAACACATAAGAGCTAAACAGTTAAGAACTATGTTCTTTCCATTCTATAGGAAAATCAGGTAAAATGAAAAATCAACTTTTTATGATGTAAACAGATCATTGCATCACATTGTTTTATAAATGTCTAAAGCAGCAAATAAAACTTTTTAATAAAATTATTCTAACCCAACATGTGTTTTATATTTATAATGGGCCTAATTCTGGGAACACACTTTAAATCTAATTTTAAGTACAGTATATCTCTTTCTCGCAATAAGTCATAGGAAAAAGATAGCAAGAATCTGTTTAGAGCTGTCACTTAAATTTAGATAGAATACAAAGAAACCAAAGACAATTTTAGACGGCATGTACGGAGGTGCCTCCTAAACACTGCATTTTATGACGTTCAATATGGTCGAAAATTGAACGCACGTTTCTAAATGTCAAATTTTAAGACAGCCATCCTTTTCGTATTCATTTTGAGAGAAAGAAATGCACTGAACTTAAATTTAGACTTAGCATGTATTCTCCAGAATTAGGGCCAATATTAATGTAAAAACATAGATTATCTATAATAAAAGTAAAACGAATAACGTACAAACGCAAAATATGTATGTGGCCTGACAAAAAATACGAAATAATCAACTAACACTTTTTTTTTAAATATAAAAAATACCAATAGAAACCGAAAAAGAAGAAGTTGAATTAATTCAATTATTCAACAATATTTTTTTCAAACAATCCGATCTCAATAAGATTATCATATACTAACTTATTATTATCATCTCTTAATTCTACCAGTGGAATTAAATTTTCAATATCAATTACTTTGGCGTGGAATGGTCCTTTATCCAGAAATGTTTCACTATACTTCTGTGAGATGGAATCAACATTCGAATTGGAGTTTACTGTCACACCATGCAATTTCACTTGTATTGAGGTAGGAGGAAGTGCTGTATAAGCCTCGGGAATTTCTCTTATATCAGCCAGAGAAATAATTTCTATGTTACCAAAGTCAACATATCTAACCTTGACTTGGTTTTTGGTTTCACTATATTGCATGATGGAGGCTCTGTACCATTGTTTGTCTTCATGAAATAGGGCAACACAGGCTTTATTTTCGAAAATGCCATTCAATGGCGACATGTTTGCAACTTCCTGTTGTAATTTTTGAGACATATCTTCATATAATAAGTTGGTTTCATCATCATGAATTATACTCAATTGCAATAAGTTGAAATCATTAATAATTGTAATGTTACATAAGAACTCGCGCACCGTATGTTTTGGGTAAGTAATAAAGTTACCTTCTACTGAATGGTCATCATCGTCCTCTTCAATAAGTTTATTCCAATCTTTACCTTGCACAGCTTCCATATTGAATGACTCTACTGAGGTTGAAAGCTGTTCCATCTCGTTGTCTTCAGCTACTATGTAATCAGGCCCCGAGTCTGATTCAACGAGAAGTTCCTCTACGTTTTTGGCAGGAGGTGGAGCAAACTTACGGACGACAGCTTTGCTGCCATCAGTGTAAACAGCCATTTCAAAATCTATGAGGTGCTCATTTATAGACAGTTTATTACACTTTAACTCAACGGGTATGACATCGCCAGCCACGTAATGAGCGTTATTGGAGATTCTTACAAAGCATGGTTTTTCGACTATCATCTTGTGTATGTAATCTAATGCTTGTCGGTCCCAAGACGCGCCCACTGGTCTAATACGATCCAGAATGCATTTGTGCGCTTGAGTAGGTATTTGATGTAGTGCAACACTTTTCCTTAGATTGACAAAGTCACACATTTCTTCATTGCCATAATCGATATAATGTATCAAGCAGGACGAAGTATCTTCATTCACTTCAAGAACTCGGCCTCTGTAGAACTGATTGTCTAAAAAGAACATAGCGATACATGGCTCTCCAACAGACCACCTAGTGTATTTTGCTTTTGGGTCTGGGTTTTTGAAACGATGCTCTAAAGCTCTGCGAATCATGTCGAGCGTGTCCTGCTGTGTCACATCATGCAGAAATATTACGCCATCATTGTCGATATATCTGTAAGAAGAAATAGCTGAAATTATATAAAAAGCCCCTAATATGTTTAACTATTTTATAATCAATAAAAAAGATACACAATTACATACGTTGGAATGGCTGTGAATTCCTTGTTTGGTAATGGTTCTGGTGGAATCCAATCTGATATAAAATCAATTGTATTGATTTGTACATTTGTATCATCAACATCATCAGGGGTGCTGTCCTCGCCCACGGGATCCAGTTTGTTCAACGGTTTGGTAGGCAGTGGTTCTAACTGAAGCCATTCTCGAACTGATCCCGTGATATTTAGAAATGACAACATTTCATCACCGTCATCTAGGACCGGAGCTACGGCTGCAGCCTGCAATAATTAGTTGTATTAATAATTAATATAAAATACATTTATTATTTCTATTACACAAATTATTCAAAACAATCGTAAGTTACTGACCTCCATACTTTTATCTGGTATACCTAAGCCCTGCTCTATTATTTTATTATTCAGACATCGCCATTCAGACTTGTTAGGTTCTAAGGCACCGCCTTGGACAGTATGGTACACCCAAATTTCTATTGGCATACTCTTATTTTTGAAGTGTCCTAGTTTCGTAATAAAAGTTCTTTTGTAGATGTCTAGTAATTCCTTCAAGTATTCTTTAGTTACTGACGGCCATTCTTCTCCTACAGCCGGTATCACGCCACACAAATGACATTTTATAGCAGCATCACCAATAGACGTAAATTCAGAGGTCAATTCTTTCAAGTTCGCGACAGGCACAGTTTCAATGCAAGCGAAATCAGAATAGAACACTATAGCATGATCATTTTTCATTTCAATGATGATCGCACGCCGCCATGTCTGCGATTGAGTACAGAAAGTACAGCATTTGTCACCTACGTTCCAGTGCTTTCGGGATTTATTTTGTTTGTTCGTTGAGTAATACTTCTGAATTTTTTCAAATAGTTCATTGAAAGTTTTCTGTTGATGAATTAGAGACACATACAACAGCGATGGAGACTGATATTGTAGAATTTTTACTTCCAATCTAAGTGGACCTTTATCTTTAGCTTCTAAGTCGTCATCTGCTATTTCCTGTTTTGGAGGTTCTTGTTTCTTAAATATTTCGATTTTTTTTGCCGGTGGTTTGACAGTTGGTTTTATCTCCACAGGGTTTTTATTGGTGACAAACTGTTCCTCTACATTACCTTTGTTGAAGATGAACAGTCTGAAAATAATATTTTATTTAATTAAATATGTATCGTAAAATTACAGTCAACAGCACATCAAGCGTAACGTTGACGTTGAGACCGCCCTTACTCTGTTTGCAATAGAGGCGGCATTCGTAGTGTAACTGTTACACTTGATATGCAGTCGTCTGTAAAAAAGAGATCGTGTAGAGAAGTAAAAGAAAATCATGATAAAGTACCCGAATGTAACAGCGAACTTGTGTTTGATCATTTCGTTATTGATGCATATCTCATTGTCTGGGTCGGCGCGGTCGTACAGGGACACTCCTAGCGACTGACGATTGCGGGTGTCTTCCACGTGCAGCTCAAGAAGTCGATCCTCGAACTTATGGAGCAGAGCCACAGATGCAGGGCTCCATTTCTTTTTAAACGGCGTCACTCCGGCAAGATGGCATTCTGTAGCCTGTTATAAAAATAAATAGTTGACTAAAAATATACATTAAATATTTCTAAGCCCAGAAGTCCCCAACACCAGTAATACAATTTAACGAACTTCAGTATCACTTTAGCAACATTATTTGTCAACCTAGTCGCAAAGTTTAAAGTATTCTAAAGTTATCTTTGCGACATGGTGGAGGTGCTGTCTTGTCTTGATATCACAATGTTGAGAAAGATAATGTAACCTTATCTATCAATCATCTACTTTTTCTATACTTATTATGAAAACTGTGTTGTTCTTCACAGTCCATGTCAACTGCCAATTCTACAGTTATAGCTAAATCTGTTAACTACGTCACGGGGGTACTGACCAGTGCTCGCTGCGTGGTGAGCCGCGGCCGGATGCGGCGCAGCGAGCCCGCGTCTACGTCACGGGGGTACTGACCAGTGCTCGCTGCGTGGTGAGCCGCGGCCGGATGCGGCGCAGTGCGGCCCAGTGCGCCCGTGTCTACGTCACGGGGGTACTGACCAGTGCTCGCTGCGTGGTGAGCCGCGGCCGGATGCGGCGCAGTGCGGCCCAGTGCGCCCGTGTCTACGTCACGGGGGTACTGACCAGTGCTCGCTGCGTGGTGAGCCGCGGCCGGATGCGGCGCAGTGCGGCCCAGTGCGCCCGTGTCTACGTCACGGGGGTACTGACCAGTGCTCGCTGCGTGGTGAGCCGCGGCCGGATGCGGCGCAGTGCGGCCCAGTGCGCCCGTGTCTACGTCACGGGGGTACTGACCAGTGCTCGCTGCGTGGTGAGCCGCGGCCGGATGCGGCGCAGTGCGGCCCAGTGCGCCAGCAGCATCGCGCCGGTGTCGGGCAGCAGCAGGCGCGCGCGGCCGCGGCCCGGCAGCTCCTGCACCACGCCGCGCGCCCACGCCGCGCCGCTGCCCTCTACGCCGCACTTCTCCAGGTTCACCGCGCACACCATACCTTCACGATACAATAGGCGTGTACTGATCGAGCACAATGCCTCGTGCGGTGATTTACGACGTAATTCAAAACTAAATACCCCTTATTATAAAACGCGGACTAAAGTCCTGGTCTAAAACTACCTGGTCTAAAGCATCAGTTTTAGTCCCGTACTAACTTTAGTCCGCGTTATAATATATAATAAGGGAGTTTGAGTTTTTTGATATACAGGGCGTCCCACGGCCATGCCACACGGAGGGAAAGTATATTAAATATTGAACGTAGGATATTTTACTAAAAGAAGACATCGTTTTATTTTTAATAATAAGTAGAACTGCATTCACAGATTTTTTAAAAATCGCCTACCTCAACCGGGAATCGAACCCGCCAAATGTGATAGAAAAATTACATGTATTTTATAATAGCGTTTGAAAGGGCTACTCATAAGCATTATTTTTTCCTAAATAACCTAGCATATTAAATGAAACTAAGATCATAAAATTTTTCATTTTATTTAAAAAAAAAAATTAATTTATCAAATGCTCAAAATGTGATCCGTTCTGTTGTATATACTTCTCACTCTTTTGATAATTTCTCTCCCTGTCGATTTACTTATTTTTGCATGGTGGATGTTTGAAATAATAAGTTCATTTTGTAACTCCTGCACACTGTTGTACCGGTTCCTGTAAACTAAATCTTTTACATAACCCCATAAAAAAAAATCAAGTGGGGTTAGATCTGGGGATCTCGGTGGCCATCTAATTTGTCCAAAAGTGCCGATCCAGGAAGGAAAATATTCATTAAGAAACTCGGCTGTTCTCCTACTGTTATGAGCCGGAGCCCCATCTTGCTGGAATATGAGATTTCGTCGATCTGCATCAGGAAGATTATTAATCTCATTTCTTAAAATCTCAAGTATTTCTAGATATCTTTCCGTGTTCAGGGTTCCTTCGTAAAAATTTATAAAGAGAACCCGGTTACTTACAATCCCACACCAACAGTTGAAAGAAAAACGCACTTGATCATTAGTCTCGCGGATTTGTAAGGGATTCTGTCTGGACCAAATGCGATTATTACGCCGGTTGTACATACCGTTGTTACTAAAGTTTGACTCTTCTGACCAAATAATGGTGTTCAAAAAATTTTGATCCTTAAGGATGAGTCTCTCGATATGTTGGCAGAAATTAAATCGTCTTTCAGCATCTCCCGGCCGTAATTTTTGCACTAATCGCCCTTCAACATAACTTTTAAACTTGTATTTTTTCAGAACGCGATGTATTCTACTCTTTGAAAGTCCAATTTCTTCTTCACCTTCCCTCACTGAACTCTTCGGGTACGCTTCAAAGTAAATCAGAATGTTGAGTTCATCATCGCTGACGTTTATTATCTGCTGCTGTGGTTGCTGTAAGCGATGATCAAAACGTCCTAAATTTGTTAAATTATCCACCATTCTTTTCAACACATATCGAGATGGTGTGCGTCTATCGGGATATCTTTCGCGGTACCACCGCAAAGCTAATGAAATGTCTTTGTGATTTAAAAAGTATGCTTCTATTAAATCCAAATTATTTTGGTACGCCATGGCGGCGAACGTAGAGAGCCTAGAAGCATAACTTCATACAAAACTCGTCGCAAAATGGGTACCCTCGGCGGCAAGAAGAGAACGTCGGATAAAATCGGCTAATATCGAAATTGTATAGCGCCCTCTCGGTCTTCTGATTTACACGCGCCGGACGGGTCATATATGCACGATGTAACCATGCAAAATTTTATAACAACTTTCATAATTATATATCGTCATTTTTAATAAATATAGCAACGTTGTAAATCGGTCCACTTATTTAATTTTAGAGTTGAGACGAAATATACTGATTTAAACAGTCAATTTAACGTAATGTTTTAATTATCTATTTTTAAAGATCAGAAATGAAATGGGTTCGCTTCATTCATTTATATATAAAAAATCTAAATATCTGTCATGATATTATTTATTTATATTAAGGACATAAGAAAAAAAAAATGTCATCAAGTGGTTTTATTTCTTGAAATAAAACCACTTTACTGGATTTAACTTGCGTTTAATTAGATGTCACATTATGATTTTTTTATACCCAATGTTTCGATTACTTTATAGCGATTAAGGTCACGGGAAGAGTGAAGTAAAGATGTCAGTTGTCTTTGATAAGTTTAATATTAACTACCGCCATATTTTTATAGTTATATTTTGAGTGTTCCGATTCACGCCATGGAGAAGAGGTTGGGAAGAGTAAATACAGGCTTGAGACTTTGTAATTTGGATGATAAGATCCCAAGCTGGTGTGGTCCAACTATCTTCTCTATTGAAAATATGATGTTGTTTTATTTCAATAACCTCACGAAACTATCTTGCAGTTTACAACTTTACTTACTACGACTTATCCTTAACAGTTTAAAATAGATACCTATACTATTTCCAGATCATTTTGTAAATAAGTAAATTATTAAAGTAATAATTAAACATACACATGTTAAAATAATAATGCTTAAATTTATTGAGAAATGTGTTGAAAGTGGCATCATATTGTAAGGAACTGTGGCAAAAGATCCATAAATTGGAGGTTTGTTTATAATTCTTACAAAAATCTTATAAGGCAACGCTGTATAAAGCCATAATTGCGTATTAGTAGGTAAATTAACTATTAAACATACACAATAACAATAAGTCGTCATAAAAGTTTGCAGAGTTAAAAGTTGAGTTGTAAATAATGAAATACTGTCACACACAAATGACTGCATAACAACATCCACTCGTGTATTTGTTCAAATTATCCACAAATATTGGCCCAACATGGCGGCCAATATTTTTGTTTATATTTGACTCGATTATAAAGGTTTAGGAGAGACTTACATGTAAAATTTAATTCCAGTGCTCTTATTATGTTCACCTACGCGACTGACACACCATTTTACTTCACTTTTGGACATATTTACTGAGATTTTATTATTTTTTTACGAGTACATCACCGTGACGCAGTCAATGACAAACTAAAGGTCTATTCACACATATCAGACAAGCCTCAGTTCCGGCACAGATCCGGCACAGTTCCGTATCAGTGCGAAATATTATTTCATACATTATCTATGAACGTATCTCCACTTGTCCGTTCAGTGTCCGTTCCGGCGTGGTTCCGGCACCGGCAAGCACGGAAGGTATCGTCGACAACGATATTTTTTGTCGGACGGACCGATCACTGACGGATCTCGGACGCCGACATCAACAAAAACAAAATAGAGGACGAGCGATTAATAGAATTGGTTCGTGAATATAGAGTTTTATCTCTATTTAGAGATGATTTATCTCATGCAAAGTATATGGATACGAAATACAATCACGATTGACGACGGACACGTTTTCACTGAAGCTCCGTGAACTGAGCGGGCACTGACATGTGTGAATTGAATCACTGAAGCACTGATACGGAACTGTGCCGGATCTGTGCCGGATCTGTGCCGGAACTGAGGCATGTCTGATATGTGGGAATCGACCTTAAATCATGGCGCGGAGTCCGATTTAAGCCCCGCCCAATTTGGAGTCTCTTTGGGGGTGTCATTTTGGATGGGCTAGTTACTCGTCTATGTTATTATCGGTCGCCGCGCCATGGTAAGTAAATTAACACAAAAATTGCTAATAAACGAAAATGAAACTCACAATAAACAAAAGAACAGACGCTTGAAAATTTACGTGTTCCATTTTCGAATTATTTATTTTTACTAATATCAGCCAGTTGCATGGTAATTGTGAGGTCATGAAGAAATGCATACAAGTATCTACTACACTTCATGTATCGCTTTATTATTATCATGTACTTACACCACGGAAATCTCGTATCTCAAGTGGGTAGGTCTTTGAAATGATAATGTTGATTGTTGGAAGCATGGCCAAGTCAGAGGAAATTTCCCTGAACAAAATTTTAAATAAAATGAAAAATTTAATGATCTTAGTTTCATTTAATATGCTAGGTTATTTAGGAAAAAATAATGCTTATGAGTAGCCCTTTCAAACGCTATTATAAAATACAGGTAATTTTTCTATCACATTTGGCGGGTTCGATTCCCGGTTGAGGTAGGCGATTTTAAAAAATCTGTGAATGCAGTTCTTCTTATTATTAAAAATAAAACGATGTCTTCTTTTAGTAAAATATCCTACGTTCAATATTTAATATACTTTCCCTCCGTGTGGCATGGCCGTGGGACGCCCTTTATATCGTATTTTAATAAGGGGAAAAATGTTTATTGCATTCATGTATGCGTAACACGATAGTATTACAAGAATAAAATTATCCAGGACATCATGATATTCATGATACTCTTTTGGGCATAGCCTTTAACCAAATTATAAATGTTAATTAATACTCGTCAAGACTGCATAGTCGCACAGTCTAATATATTTGACTGCATACTCATCAAGTTCCTCGTCAATACTGCAAACCCGTTATGGTCTTTTAATACAATCCGTTGATTCAGTCGATCAGTTAAAATATTTATATTGCCAATCTGAGGTACCAGGCTACCATAACTAAGTAGGAAATAGAAGTGGCTACTAAGATATTTTTATAAGTAAATATATTTTTCAAACATGCATAATAACGTTAAAATGAAATTAAGAATATGTAGGAGATGTTTATCAGACTATTAATTTATAATCATAATAAGGATAATAAGGGATTAAAAGTTCGTGGCGCCCTCGCTCTAAGGGTGGCCCGATAAAAAGAATTCAGATACAAAAACCCGATTGCACGTATACAAAATATGTGTCAAGGGGCAAACGTGCGTATATTTTTAACCGACTTCAAAAAAAGGAGGAGGGTATCAATTCGTCTGTATGTTTTTTTTTTATCCAAATGGGAATTCGCAAATGAGGCGTGCGTTCGGGTCTAAAAAATCGATATCACGCTATTCCAAATCTGAATTGCTAATCAGGAAATCATATTTGTGCGGCCATCGGGCAATCTAAATATTACTCACATGAGGATGCGCGCGGCAAACCTGAGCCAGCGTCGAGCAGTTTACTCATGGCTCTTTATCCACTTTATATATTTATTTATATTATTATTTCCTACGGCGAAGTTTTTGCGGTGGTAAATAATAATATTGAATGGAGGTTGAACGCGTTTGAGTATCCACAAAAACCGACAACGCTCAGCTCGGAACTAGGTCCGCCCGGGCAATTCGAAGTGTGTATGCTCTCGGGTTATGGTTGTTTGGTTGTTTATACAGGTTGTAAGAGGAACGCGAGAAAAAACGTCTGACAGACAGCTTTACAGAGCGGCAGCACTATCACTAAAATAAGTAACTATGACATTTTATTTTAATTATTCTATTTGTAACAAAAGTCCCCTCTTGACTGTAATAGTGATAAGCAATAAATGAGTCAAGGGAACCCATTATAAATGTCCATCCAAATAGTCCATTTCAGATAACATAAAAAGTAAGGAATTCACTCACCAATCTCTGGCAGATAGACAGATCCACTATTGTCGCTTAGATTGTACTCTTGCTCAAGATCTTCACACAAATTATCATATATTTGTTGCAAATGTCGCTAGAAACGAAAGTATTTTTAAATAAGTAAGAAATATTGCATTTAAAGTAGAATACAGTAAAATATTACAATCACGATTTATGTTCAAAGCGAAACCATAAAAATAGAAACAATATTGGTAGTATCTGTATAAATAAATTCAAGATTTAAGAAGACATTTTAGGTAAGGGATACAAGTGCAACAGATAAACCGCAACACAAATGCTATAAACATACATAATTTGAGTTTAATCATATTTTTTTTTATACAACTGGATAACAAACAAGCTGACGGCCCACCTGATGGAAAGCGGTAACCGCCGCCTGTAAACACCTGCAATAACAAGGAAAAATCACTTGATATTGCAGGTGCGTTGTCATCCTGGGGCCTAAGATGAAATTCCGTCCATGCCCAGTAATTACACTAGCTACCTTTCCCTTCAATCCGAAACACAGCGAACTGTGTACCGATATATGACAAATTGTTTTTCCATTGCTTCCATTTTGTAACAGTGAAATGGTTAAGATAGTTCAAAAGTGACCACAGAATACTTGTGTGCCTTTGTAAATGTAAATGCAAATGCAAACATATATTTATTATACTTGTACAGACCTTTCGAACGAAAAACTTGTCCGGGCTCACAATATGTGTGATGTAGACTTCTTCAACAGATTTGTGTTTGAAGTCATTGTTATTTATGAAGACTTTAGGTTTCTCTGCAATACCTAATATTTTTGGATACTGGAAAAAGGAGAACAAATAGTAGTTAGGTATTAATTATCTATTGGATAAGTGGGTAAAGCGTAATAGTACTACGGAGAGGTCAAGATTTTAGATTTTAAGTTGCACCTAAAGCTACTATATTAAACAATGGCAACTGAATCAAAATCCATTCAGCAGTATTAGCGCATAGACAGACAGCCAGCCAAACAGAAAAAAATTTTTTGGGCATGATTACGTTCCCACCCTCTATCTACAGTACCCACCCTCTACCCCATGTTTTTTCTGGAAAATCTTCCATGTACAGACACGACGTTTTAATAGTTTTATAATAGTAGAAATTATAAATTAAACATGTTATTTACCAGCAGTTTCGGGTTTGGCATTTTAGCGCGCTCATGGAAAGCAAGCGCGTGCGCAATGCTTACGCCGTCTTCAAACGTGGTTACATCGCACTCGAACTTCACCGAGTAGTTGCCCGTAGAATGGATACGACGGATATAAATCACTGCTTGTTTGCTATAACAAAATAGTTTTTAAAACGTCTCATTATTTAAAATAGTAAATACCCAAATATAATTCAAGGCAGTTTTCATCAAGGTAATTCAGTATACGCGAAAACTGTGATATAGAACAAGTTGAGAAAATGGTTGGTATGACAAATTCGTATAGTTATCAAAAAGAAATTAGATGAATATTATTACTAACTTATCAATGATGTTCTGAATCAGAATTGAATCGTCGCTCGTCCAAGAACCTGTTTTAGGTTCGCAGTTAGCCAAGGTACAGCTAATGGCCAGTGGGTAAGGTGACTGGAGTCTTGCTGGAGGTAGAAGCCTCAGTCTGTAATATAAGAATAACACAATGCTTTAAAAATGGTATGGCATAGTGTTAAGTAAATGAACAAAAATTGAGTATGTTTTTTGCTAAAATAAGAATTTGAATTAAATTTTCAATTTGGGACCATGTAATTTTTATTTTGAAATAGAATGGTAACTATTACTAAATATATATAGGTTTATACTACTCTGTCAAGAAAGTACCGGTAAAAGATCAATAATACACAAAATGTTAGTTATTCATCCAAATTTATTTTATCACCTTCAAAGTATGCTCCTTCAGAAACGATACACTTTCGCCAACGAATAATCCAATCATCAAAACATTTTTTAAACGCTGTTTTCGGAATTGAGTTCAGTTCTCGCCGCGAATTCTTCTGTATGTCTACTACCGATTGAAAACGGGTGCCACGAAGTGGTAATTTGAGTTCAGGAAAAAGAAAGAAGTCGGCTGGAGCCTATCTGGTGAATATGGTGGTTGCTCGATGGTATTTGTTGAGTGTTTGGTCAAAAATTCGTTCACAATGATGGCCTTGTGCGAGGGCGCATTATTGTGGTGCAAAATCCAAGAATTTTCTTTCCACAAATCTGGCCTTTTTCGTCGCATTTGCTCTCTTAAACGCCACATAACGCTCAAATAATATTCTTTCATTATCGTTTGACCTTCCGACAAGAATTCCGAGTGCGCAACACCGCGAGAGTCAAAGAAAACAGTCAACATGACTGACTTTTGATCGACTTTGGCGTGGTTTTTTCGGTTTCGGTTTAGTTGGAAGGCGCCATTCCGAAGGTTGCTGACTAGTTTGCACGTCAAACTCGTAAACCCATGTCTCATCACCAGTAACAATGCGTTTCATGAATGTTGGGTGGGAATTGATTCGTTCTAGCATGTCCTCAGCGACTCTCATGCGATTGAGTTTTTGGAGAAATTATTTATTTAAAATGGTACGGATCGACTCGTGAGATACAGAAAGTTGGGCGGCTATCTCTCTCAAAGTTGAATGAGGACTTTCAGTCACTATTTCCCTCACTTTTGCGCTGTTAACTTCAGTTGCAGACGTTGATGGCCTACCAGAGCGAGGCAAATCTTCCATCACATCTCGACCGCTTTTGAACGCTTTGTACTACTCATAAGCACGTGTTTTTGATAAAGTCGATTCACCGTAAGCCTTCTGTAACATTTTCAGTGACTCCGAACACGAAATTCCATTGGCGAATGTTTTTGTCCATTATTAAATTCGCAATACACACTCGATATGATATAACTAAAAATAGCACTGTATTTAATATAAATAACAGATGCAATTCAAACTCCGCGCCAAAACGTAAAACAGTTGTGCCAATCTAATAACAACAAAAAATAATTTGGAACCATTAGCAAATCATCCATTCCCGATACTTTTTTGACTATGTATACATTATTTATGTTGTAGAGTGATTAAGATTGATATTGTATGCCTAGGCAAATCCTTTTCTAGATTATTTAAATTACCAACTACCATTTTTTTCCTTCAATTCTAAGGAACAATAATAATTGGATTAAACAATAATATTATTAATATAGCTTACTTGTCAATAGTAACAACTTCCGTGCTGCCGAAGTCGATACAAAATACATGGAACAGTGGTTTATCAATATTCTTGCGGTCAATGCTCACTATGCGGCATCGTTGCCACATGTTATCAGCCTTGTTAAACATAAGGTACACTTTGCCTGCAAAAATAACTAATTATTATTAGTCATTAGATGGAACTTTCGCCAACTAAGCATATTAAATACAAACACCAGTATACAAGTATTAAGTTACATTGTTGTTGTTCGATCAAGACAAATGATGACATATTACAATTTTAATAATGATATCACAAATCACAATGTACATTCATACATCATTACTATGCTTATCAAGAAGTCAAAATTTTATCAGCAAATGAATGTAAATTTTTAGAATCACAATATGAAACAACAAAGTTAATAAAAATACTAAGAAATAAAATATAAACAATTAATATATCTCAAACCAGTTTAATTTATTTAACTTATTGGAATATCAACAGTTTATTTTATTTTTAAGGACATACCTTCAGTTACGTGGCTCACTGAAGGTTTTGGTAATGATGTTGCATTACGGAATTCACGTATCATTTCTTTGACCATTCTTTGGTGGCACGCGCGCTGTACGTAGAAATTGTGTGGGTCGATAATGTGAGTGATATAAATCAACTCTTGAGAGCCTGCAGAAAAGAACAAGTTATAAAATGTATGTTTTTTGATATGAATTGGCAATTTTAATAATATAAGTCCAGGATTCAACAATTTTAATCAAAATAGGTTCATCAATATTTTAGCCGTAACAAGTCCCCTGCTGGAAAAATGAGTTATTAATATTTAATTAAAAGTCACCTTCATTTAGCTGCTTTGGTGGTTGGCTTTCCTCAAACGGTGGCACTGGATGCACTATTGGTTTCTGATGCAATTTCCCTGTGGTAATAAATTAGAGTAATATGAATATTAACTTTATAAACTATGTTCATGAAATAACTTAAATAGAAGAAATAAAGGAATATTCACAACGATATACATGCCTTTTTGAGTGAATGAGCTCTTGTTAGAGGAATCACTTTCTAAGGAATTAAGAGAAGACACCGAGCCACTTTTATTGCGGTACTTGGGAGCACTTTTGAAAAATCCGGGTGTACTTAGGTCCTTTTTTTCAACTTTCGGTTTTGTTTGTTGCCTGACATCTAGAAGCAATAAGTCATTAAGTATACAAATATTATGACAAATTGAGAAGTAATTCGTAATCAATAATTCGTGATATTAATTATCAGGCGAGTGTAAATTTGTGTATTATATTTATTTAGAGCCTACTGGAGTATAATTTCTTTCTCGCATTATGTATACGAAAACGATAGCAATAATTTTATTAGCGCTGTCAACTTTTAGATAGATTTTATGGAAACAATAGAACATTATCAATTTTTTTAGACGACCGGTTCGTCGAGCGGTCTGTACCCCTTGCTATGCAGGCTACTCGGTCAAGAGGTCCCGGGTTCGAATCCCGGTAGGAGCAAATGTTTGTGTGATGAGTACGAGTCATGGATGTTTATATGTTTAATTAGTATATTTCTAATATTTATATACATATTATTATTTAAACGGCATGCACGAAGGTGCTTCCTAAGCACTGTATTTCATCACGTTCATTACGGTTGAAAGTCACGTTTCTAAATGTCAAATTATATGACAGCCATCCCTTTTGTACTCATATTGAGAGAACGAGATGCACTGAATTTAAATTTGGATTTAGTGTGTGTTCTACATGATTCCCTATTTTGTTTCACAATTTTTTTCATTCATAATCTAAAGTGTCATAATCTAGCGTGTCCGAATGATAAATTGCCCTGACTTAATGTCACATAATATTACATGCCATAAAATTAGAATCCCTAAATACAAGATGTGAGTGTAGAAAAAAAACCCTAGGTTTTGAAACAAATAAGATGTTCCAAAAATGTATGAAGTCCCGGCGAGGTCTATGTACAGTACACTATTGAAAAATGGGTAAAAATATGCAGAATAGTGTTCAACTGACCATATTATTTTCATTTTTGCGTGGTACAAAACCATATTTTTTATAGAAATAACTGCAACAGAGCTAAATATTCATCATGGCGCCTATGTTTCTGGTGACGTTTAGTTGACATCTATGTCATATTGCCATATTGAATTACGGTAAAATCGACGTAAAATTTCGACTTTTGTATAAACAAACTATGTATGAAAACGAATTATTAGTATTTTTCTCGTATTCAGGAGATTTTTCCTGATAGTGTACATATACCAGGCCGGATATGAAACATCTCCTTTCGAACATTATGTTATGGTTACGGAAGTTAATAGAAAACGTCAGACAAATAATTTTAGGAGAAGAAATGGAGTACCGTTTTACATCATTAGGGTTATTGGAATTCTAAAAATATTCTTTCTAGCCAAAAGATGAAAAAAGTAGCCGAAGTCGGTGCTGCATTTATAGATCAGATTCCGGTAAGTATTTCAAACAGAAATCTAAAGGAAATGGCAATTTTTTAACAAAATAATATTTTATTTTTCTTATATTGTTCAAAGTGATGGCTTTCAATACAGCAGTGCGAGCATGGATCTATCGGTAGACATATTTATCGATCGATAAACACACTTTGTCTATCGAATTATATCTACCAGCGCTAGCATGAAACTAGCCTCGATAAGTTATATCGAGAAGTTTATTTTGTCGTTTTTTTATCGATCATTCATTCGCCGTTCATTCCTTTATGCTTATTTTTTTCGTAATAAAGCTAAGGAATCTTATCCATACAGTCTTAAATAATACCAAAATAGTTTACTGTAATAAAAAGTTAGAACATTTTGTCAAAATGACATTAATGTCATCAAACTATCACAATACAAACAAAGATGATTATTTCGTATCGTTTTCTTTCCCCCGAATTTTATGTTTTCTTATATAGAAAATAGATAACTAAGTGCTACATAAAATGTATTCTATATAATGTAGTGATTATAATACTAAATACCCTTTGATGCTGCTACTGAAAAAATATCGGTGCGCTTAAGCCTCAAGGTAAGTACGCCGTCTCTTGCTACTATTATAATATTTTAGTTCTTTAATAATAATTTTACAAAATAAAAATTGTACAGGCAAAAATGCTTATTGTTCTTTCTTTTCCTTTTTGTATAAACTACATAATAAGTTGCCGATAGTTAAAATAAAAACGTTTTAAGTACAACTTTATTGTGATTTATTTTCAATTGATAAATTTATAGTTCCTGCCGTAATTGTATTGTATTTATACAGAAATTGTGTCTAATTTTACAAATCATTCTTTTTCTTTTTAGGATGGAGCAATATCAGCTTGTTGGAAATCAAGTTGACCAGAAAGTGGAGATGTTTTATGAGGAATAATAAATTTTAAATTTACAAATGACTTTTATTGATACAATTAAAAATATCTGCATACCTATTTACATTTTTGGCTATTCAATTTCCAATGATACAATTTGACCCTCGTAAAAATGATAAAACACTGAGTTTTGATTTTCTTACATACCATTTATTGAAGAATGGTATTTATTTAGACGTTTATAAATATTACTCTAAAAACAAATTAAATCACAGATTATGTCTTATGTGAGAATGCTCTTCTTGGTTGTTAAAACTTCACAAACCACATAGCTGACTGTTTGCTTTCCTATAGCCATATTTAGTTCATGTCTATCACCTCGTTGGTATACTTCTCTCATAAAACAAAGAATCACTCTGCAGCGAAAATGTGTACTTCTTTTATATATTAATTACGACAATATGCACTGGCAATCCGACATGAGTAAATTATCCTGAAATTATAAGGCCGAAATCCATTGTAATAACAACGAAAAGCAATATTATGTAGAATATTAGAGTATCGACAAACATATCGTGCATATTTCACAACCCGATAAATTTATGTCAAAATAGACAAATTATATCTATCTTGTATGTCAAAATTATGATCCATGCTTGAGTTTATCGAGAAATTCGGTAAGATTAGTCGACTTTGTCGAGAGATCGATAAACTGAGTTATGTGCTACCGAGATCGATAAACGCTCGATAAATTACCGTTTTGTCGAATTTTAATGTTAAATAAGCTTATCGAAAGTTCCGTGCTCGCACCGCAGAGCTAGCTTGTATATGTCAAGGATTGGACAGACGAAAGCGCATGTCATCATGTGTAACATTTGTGATGGTGTAATGTGGTCGTAGACTGTACTCTATTCAGCAAAATATGATTAGTGATTTCGTATTATTCTAAGGATTTCGTTTAAAATATTCTA
Organism: Nymphula nitidulata; assembly: GCA_947347705.1. Taxonomy (NCBI): domain Eukaryota; kingdom Metazoa; phylum Arthropoda; class Insecta; order Lepidoptera; family Crambidae; genus Nymphula; species Nymphula nitidulata. The sequence continues at coordinate 9,345,757 of OX374626.1, read as the reverse complement.
AATGCGAATAAAAAATGGAACAACATTTCCAATATTCAATATATTAATATTAATAAAATATTTTATTAACCAACAGACACTCATTGTTCTTAGTACAGGTGATATAGGTTTAAATTAAAATATATCCAAACACGTAACACACAGCAAACAATGCAGCTTCCGTTATTACCTAGGCGAACGAAAGCAACCGAAGTATGTGGACAACATGTATTTCTGTATCCAGCGCCATTATCAGAGACTCGGGAACAGAGAATTTGATCAATCAATTTACGAGTGATGTATGAACACTTGTAAAATGAATTGGTTTATTAAAATCTATACTCACGATTCAATTCAAAGTTCACCTGTAGGTACCTAATTATACAATTATGTTTCAATAATCTCAATTTTATCCTATGCCACGCCTGAAAATATCGTTTTACCTCTAGGTAGTTCGGGTGGAAAAACTGGCGCTGCTGGAGGCGGCGGCAACTTGAAGTCATCTCCTAGCTCAGAGGTGGAATACAGCCTGTATACAGATTTAACATTCCCTTCCAAGTGGACATAGTCTGTAATTAGGGAACACAAGTCTTCATTGATGGTGACTCTGTAATCAAAACAGTAGTTTAATGTTTAATATCGACAGTACGAAATATTTGTTGTATGTCATATTCTATAATTCCAAACGAGTCAAACGTTTCGTGTTAAATATATGTTTAAAAGCACTTTTTCAAAGGTCAAATATGTTCATTTTGTGTTTTTCTAAAAAATAAATTAAATAGTCATAAGCCTTACTTCAAAGGATCAGCTTTGTTTTCATCTTTACTCAAATACCATGGTGTTTCAATGATCTGTTTGGCATTTTCTAGAAGTGTAACAAGATTTAACTGAAATTAAAAACAAACATTAGAAGACTTATTTATCTTTAAGAAGGTATACTTAAATTTTCACTTTTAATACTTACCTGCTTCTGTTGATTAGAAGATGACATCAAATTAATAGAATTTAAAACTTTTTTCGACAATTTTATCGAGTTTTCAATATCACTTTTGGCTTTACGCAACGATTCCTTTTCCGAATACTTTAATTTTTGAATTATGTGTATAATTTCTTGTTTGTGTCTTTGTATTTGAGACGATAGCTTCGAAAAATGTTGTTCAACATCCAAAATCATATTGCTGAGTTCACAAGTTGACCCGGTATCATTTTCTATGTTATGGAGCAAGTTTCCAACATCCTGAAATTTATTTTCATTTGAGTTATTTCAAAACAGTATTGAAATTGTAAAACTCATATACTATTTAAATATAACAATTATAAACTTACTACAGCAGTTTTTGTAAGTCTTTTGAAAATATCTTCCAATTTTGGTGAGATTTCTATGATATCCTTTACAAAGACTTCATTCTGAAATAAAATAAAATACCAAAATGTACTATTCGCAGAAGTTTCATACGACAAGCGACATGTGTTAGACGTGTGCGCCGAGATAGAACTTTTCGGCAGCTGCGGTGTAAACGGCGTCGTCTGCCGTCGCTTATGAAATGATTGGTACTCAAACAATCATCATATTATTAGTATATGAGGTCTCCCTTATCGATTTCTGAACCGACCAGTTCTGCGCAGCCTGCATCCAACGACTCCCCGCGACCTTGACCAGATCCAGGTCGGTCAGGTATTTTTGAGACTGTCCTACTTTACGCTTTCTGGCACGTGGTCGCCATGCTAGAACTTTAACGCCCCATTGACCGTGCTATATGCTCTACGCACTGCCACTTCAACTTGAAAATTTTATGAGTTATGTTAGTGACTTTGGTTCTCATACAGTTATTCTTATTTCTGATTCTATCTCATAGGAAAAGAACTAACAAAGCTCATTCCACAGCTCGTTGATTACCTGTGAACTGGTACAGCTCTTAGTAAATGTTCACATTTCACAGCCGTATGTCATCACTGGCAGGCAATAAGTCTTCTTTCTATCTTTCCTGTGCGTCCCTGTAGTGTCACGCGGGGTACCCAGTGGTACCGTTATTACTCCTGGGCCTTAGCTTGAGCAACGGATTTCCCTGATCCGGTACACAATAGCCCACTCAAGGGGGCAGCAAACCGGCAAAGATACGCTGACGCCGACCAGTTTTGCGCCTTCTGATGTGATCGGCCGAAGGGTCGTTTTCCCGGGCTCGTTCCTCATTCTCCTTGAGTCTCTTAACACTTTCGCAGAAGGTGTAAAAAGCCTCCCACGCCCTTTCATTGCCAACCATGGCGTGAGACAGACTAATATCCTAGTGTAACTTGTCCATTCCTTTTACCAGCTATCTATTCGTCGGTACTGAATGTGCGCGTGTTTAATGTTGGGACCCGCCAGGGCCACCATGATTTAACGCTCGAAAATGAGTCTGCAGGTAGTCTCTGATTGGAGTGATGCTAATCATGTGAAATTCAATTGGGATCTTTTCCATCTGGTTTCGATTTATGGGGGTATATTCATACTGGTTACTGACTATTAGCCTCAATTCAAATTCTTGGCATGGACATGTCATTCAACATTAATTTCGGTGAACATTGAGTTCATGTTGAACATTAGTCTATGCTGAGTTTTAGCGGCACTACTTATACTGCCGCAAAAACTTAGCATCATCTCGTAAGATAGTTCACATGTGAGCAGCTGCTGTTACTATGATACCTAAAGCGCAAGTTCGGTCATGTATGGAACCTATGTCATCTATAGGATGGATCTGCCAAATATAAGCTGGCAGCATTCCATTCGGTGGAAAAGCGAACTATGGAATAATTATCGACTCAACATTAGCAGATGCTAAGCTTCGAGACCTCGAACATCGAACGTTTATATATTTTTTTTATTGAAAACACAGATAATATAACTTGAGTACTAAACTAATGCGTATATCTATAACTTCAACTAGGTAGTAGTAACAAGCCTTCTTAGTAGGTATTGGCAAATCTCTAACGACGTTAAAAATATATGTGTATTTCAATAGTATTCTTACTGTCAGAATTATTCTAGATTTGTGAGAGAGAGATGGAGAATGAGGCCGAGGGGTTGTTTGTTTTATTTGTTGATACCGACATTAAAAAGGAGTTGGCAATAGCATTCAGTTAGTAATTTTCTATGGTGCGTTTTTGGACAAGTTGTAACAGCTCCTCGAACAATTCGTTATATTTAGGAAACTATTGCTCGCTGATACACTATTGCTTCCGCATTATTGATTGTAAATAAAAAATAAATAAGAACTAGTCAATTACCCTGTTTAACAAAGGACTTTTTGGCTGAATTATGTGATGTTATCAATCAATAAACAGGAAAAATAATAAATAGAACAGAATTTTTATTATGACACTTAAATAAAAAAAAGTTGAGGCGCAAATAAGGTCAAAGATACCTTTAAACATTTTTAAAATGACATAGTAGACAAATCACACACTATAAACAGTTGTTCCCAGTTGTGTGCGACCGGTTTTACCCACCAAGCAGTATCGGAGATACATAGAGAGAGAGAGTATCGGAGATGATATAGTAGAAATTAATCCTATTTAATTTCTTTAATTTAATTTCTAGCTACCTATGTCAGACCTTTAAAGCTTAGATGATCGAAAAAAACCCACTGATTGTGATTTGACTAGCTTGTGTTATCAAATATCTTTTTAACATTCCATGTAAGGCTGAATGAGGTTGGCTGATATTTTTTAGAATAAGTGTTTTTTTTCGTGTGGAAAAAATCAGTGACTAAATGATTTGTCTTTTTGTGGGCCCTCCCACAAAAAGACTCAGTCACTGATTTTTTTGGACGTGTTTTTTGTGTTTGTAAAGGAATTACTTACTATACTTAATACTGTACTTACCACTTCATCTATAGATACCACGTTATGGTTTTTGCATGACTTGTCACCACCCACCATCATACAATCCATGCAAACAGATTTTGAACAATCTTTGCAATAGTAATCTAAGCTTTTTTCTTTATGCAATTTGCAATGGTTGGGTTCTACTGCTGGCACTGCAAGACAACATTATTGCATACATTACATAATAATCATAATCATAATCTTTATTTACTAAAATATGGTACAAATAGATGTTACAATGTTATGTCACCACAACATATTCTATTGATGTAAATCAATGTGTAAACAGATATTAATAATAATAATTGTATATATTGAAATTACCTAGTCAATATCCATTAAATTACAATGTTATGTCACTTTAGCAAATCAATAATTAATAAATTTAAATAGTAATTCAGACAAAAACAGAAAATATATAAAATAAAAAGTCATAGGCAAATTCATTACACAAAATCATAAAAAATTACAATCTAAAAATAAATAACGTATTATATTTACAATTTTATTCATCCAATAACCTTTTAATTATTATGTCAGTAGGTACCTTCATCATTAATTAAGATACTATTGTCAGACATAAATTCTTGGACGAAATAATAATTTTTCAGACCTATTTGTTACTTTATAAATGTGCCTCAAAATGTAATAAACCTGTAATAATACAAAACATACCAATGTTTGTCAAATCATGGCTCTTGAAAAGAACAAAGTTCTTGTGAGATTTAGTAAAACATGTCTCACATACAATTGCAGAACATTGTTGACACATTTTTGTTGTTGGGTTTAGACATTCCTTGCATTCACCTGTAAGAGACAGGCAAAAATAAATAATAATATACCTATGTAAATGGTTTACATAGTTAAAGAAATAAACATGTTTATATTTTTCACCTTTAGTGTTGTCTGTACTTTGAATAATTGCTTGTAAATCAATATAGTAACTTTCATTTGTATCTGTCTCTTTCTTCTCAGATTCCTGTAAGTTATCAAACTTTATTAAAACTTGCTTTAATACTGTTTAGACACAATCACTACATAAATATTATTTAAACAAGACAATATACAACAGAAGCTTGAAGTCTTAAATTAATATTGAAGTCACCCATAGGGAAGGATCAACAATGCATTCTCATAACTTTTCATATTACCTCCATGTGTTGCAAAGTCAATTCTCCCAGCATGAAAATATTGACTGGAAACAACTGATACAATGTGAGCTTGTTTTGTGTGAGCAATGCCCTATCAGATTGTTTTATTTCCATATCACGGTGGCATACTTTGCATTCTATAGGTTCTGTGAACTGCATAATGTTGTTGACACATTTTTCACACATGGAATGGCCACATGCTAGCAATAATGGTATGTTCCCTTTTTTTTTGGGAGTGAAAGCTGAAATAAAATAAGCCAGATGAATTTTGGATGTATTTATTGAATCAGAAAAGACATTTATTAAAGGGTTGTTCAATGTAGTTTTTAAGATAGCTTATCATTTTTGAAATTCACATTAGTATGTAACAAATGTCTGCCTGCAGCTCCACCTATGTGGATAGCAGTTGTCACACTATAAGGTAGCCCCAGTCATTTTTCAGGATGTAATCTATCTGTATGAAAATTTTTAGTTTCATTTAAATCAGTTTATGGTTTGGAAGAGAAAACATACTAGAGAGACAGTTTCTTTAAAATTTATAACATTTATTTATTTATTATTAAGCATTTAAGATGATATTATTTTGGTGAATGAATAAATGAATAATATTTGGGTGACTAGTAATGGTCAAAAGTCAATATTGCAAGGTGGTGTTCTCAAAAATATATTAAAAGAATTTAAAGGGTATGATTTAAGCTATCGCCAATTTAATTAATTTTCTGTTTCTTAAATAATAGGGTTTGCCCGCAAAATAGTAGATTTGTCACCAAAATATAAAATGAATTCCAAAATAAATCACTTAAAATCATGGAGATATAGGGTCTAGTACCAAATAAATGTTTTTGTATGTATTATAATAGGTTTGTCCTAATAAGTATTTAAGCAAACTAATTTAAAGAGATCGCCAATAAATCATATAGTATGTCACTAGAAAATTTCATAGTTCCAAAAAAAATTTTACCAACTAATAGATGCCATAGATTTATTTCACATTTATAACTTTCATCGAATGAACTGTAGACCAATGCACGTTTGACAAAAAGAAAAAAAATAACCATGAAATCTAAGGCGATCGATCGCCTTAGATTTCATGGTTATTTTTTTTTCATTCATTTCATCATTTTTTTCATTTCATGGTTCTAATCTACCACGACCGTGTCGGGCTTCCGCGGACAACTGAAAAAAGTGAAAAAAATCTATGGGATCTATTATTTGGTAAAATGGTTTTCGGAAACATGAATGTCACCAATTTGTCTCCGGCTCTTTGAATATTTTCATTAAAATTATAAATTGATGTATTATATCGGTAACAAATACAATTATTTTAATAACTGAACTAAATAAAATGTTACTACTGTATTGGTGACAAAACAACAAATAAAAAGGAGTCGCAGTCAGGGATCAATAATCGATTTATTTGGTGACAGATCTACCATTCTGAGCACAAGGCTATTATATAAGTAATAAAACTATTATTATAAGAACGAAGTTTATATTCATCTCATGCACTACAATTTTATTGGTAATCCATCTCTTATTTTACACATATATTAACATTAATATGATAATTCATACCTGTGAACACTTTTTGTTTATCTGATAATGAAAATATTTCGTGGCGATAGATCTATTTATTAGGTGATACGTGATGACAAATTTTGGTGACAAGAAATTAAATAAGAATCCCGAAGAGTAGAGAGAGAGAGAGAGAGATAAGTTCCCGAATTTAAGTAAGTTATATTTGTTGTTACATTTTGATATTTGTTGAATAAGATATCTCAGAAACTACAAATCACCTTGCTATTGGGTACATGTTAGCTATCTCTAATTACTGTAGAAAATCCAGGTTGTATTATGCCCCTTCGCAGACAGCTTTTTAATAATTGTAGCATACACTGCACATATGCATATTGCTGTGGCGGCTTTTATGCAGCAAGCAAGTGTATTATTTTATAATATTGACTGATTAAAATATAATCTCATACTATAAGTGAGTATTGAAGGATGTATGGAAAGATACAAAAGACAAAACATGGGTAGATTGTGGATAAAATAACCTGGTATATTATATGGATTAAGTTTTTCTATGAATGAATCAATATTTTTATCACTACATCGCTATCAGGAAAACAATGATGACATTCATTATGAAGATGTGACTGATTGTCATAGTATCATGCCAAATCAATTTTAGGAAAAATCAATGTGTCTCATACTTCATGTGCATGCTGCGAGTTATAAGATAATTCTGACACCACAAGCCATGTGACGTCTAATGGTTAACAACACCAGTATTCACAAACTATCAGAATAAAGTTTTGGTTCAAGAATTCACAATTATTCTCACTTGACTCACCCAAATAGAAAGTGAGTAGAGGGAATGTTTTGTAAAAGTTGCCCTAGGGAAGGAATCCATACAAACATATTTTACCTAAGCGTGATATTTTGATACATCTCATGCATATGAATCCTAAGATTGGCACATAGAAGTTTTTGCTCCTGAAGTCTCATGGAAAAATACGCAGTACATTTATGTAGCACTGTTATGTAGAGATGTGTAGTAAGTAGGCAAGTCTTGAGGAGTCTCTGACACTCTCGGTAGGTACCTAGTAAGTCATATACAAAAAGATGTATACACTTGTTGTGCTCTATAATCTCATTGAATTATAGACTTACTGAAAGTCCTGTGTATGCATCATAATTTAGGTGACTTACAAATCTACTTTGGCTTCTTCAGTATTATGAAAGCTGTATTATTTATTTACCTACGTAACCCATAGTTAAATTTGATTATTGAACAGGAATAGAATAAATAGAATAAAAGAAATAAATAAAAAGTATATAAATGTAACAGCTACTGGAGTCAATTTCAACTTACCATGTAGCTGATAAAATTGATTACAATTCGGACAACAGTTTTTTATTTTACTGCTCATTGTGTTATTTTAGTTGAAGTAGAATTTTAGAGACATCAATCACGTTTATCTATTAGCAGCGAGTAAATAAACCCTATCTGGCGATGGTCTGCTGTTCCTTGAGATTTTTCTTCTGATCAACTTCCTCTAGAAAGATGTAGTAGGTTATTTAGGTATGTAGGTAATAGTAGGTATTTCAAAAATTGTTTCCCAAACGATCTCCACCGCACAGATTAGAAAGAGTAGACCACGGCGTTATAACCAGCCGTCGACACTACGTACTAAATCATAAATGATTTATGTAGGGAATTGGTACCATATAAACTATCTATTTCTTATGTTGGTTAACTTGTCAATTCTACTAGCCCGCCATATTTAATTTGTTATTGTGAAAAATTCTGCGATTAAGTGATATTTTATTATCAAAAAAAACTTCTTATTCTTAGGTGTAGTCGTAGTACTATATGTGGCAAATCTTTAAGGAAAAGTTAAATACGTGGTATTAAACGTAAAAGAAAAGGTTTTTCTGGCATATTTTAGTCCAGATTACGGCTTGATCCGGAAAGGTAAACTTTTATTACAATTTTAATTTTTCATTATTTTTGACTTTGTTCCTGTTTTTTAGTCAATTAAATTTAGTCATATTAATATAAGATTACTATGAGTAGCATATTTAACATAAATTTATTCGAATTAAATGAAACAATGAAAAACATAAATATTATAGTTATCACTTAGTGATGTGCACAATAAATCGACAACTATTATTTTCAGATGTCGATTTTAGGTGTAAAATAATATGTTATTTTTGCAAATTACTACCCACAGGCAGCGTTCAGTCAAGGCCTCGTATTGAAAAGAAGTCCCATACCTACTCCAAACTAGCTCTCTAAATAGAGACGGATTAAAGAATATGCCTTCAATAACTCTGCTTTAACACATAACAAATTTAATAAACATGACGTAAGTATTATTATTAAGCCATTTTACAAGATAAATGATAAGTTGTAGACAATAACGTTTGGAAACAAATAATTCCGTTCCAGTTACCACTAGCGAAGTATACATTGACCGTAATTTTTATTATAAACATCTTTGTATCATATTTTTATTATAAAATTGTATTGCATACCTTTCTTCAAGATATTGTTTAATATGAGTTAAATTATAATAATTATTATAAGTATAAAATGTTCATTTCATTTATTTAAAGGATGGACAATAACAGCCAATTGAGTTTCTTGCTGGTTCTTCTCAGCAAAAGTTACAACTTTAGTCAAATTTTAGAACCAGTGGTAGAATAATTAATTAATTACTAATGACGTCAACAAGTACTTACTTATTCAGTCCACGTTGAGTAAATTATTTTTAATTTGTTATGAAAATCGTTATCTGAGTAACTTGTATGTTTAATTCATTTTTCATATATCGTATTATTGTATACCTTTAAACCATATTTAAAAAATAATATCAGTTTTCCGAAATATTGTAGATATTTGTAGGTACGATATATTATTACCTGTCTAGATAAAAGTATTTTCACTTTTCAGAAATTGGGATCAACTTGCGAATTCATTCGCATATATAGATAAGCGACACGATGAGTACGCAGAGAAATTAAACGGTTTTCTTATATTTTTATAAATTACTACCGCTACATAAAAATATTTTATGCAGCGGTTCACAAAAATCCTTAAAATGTTAACTGAAAACTGCAATAAATACATTATTTTTAAGCGTGGTTCTATTTATTATTTGCAACTGAATTTAAGTGGTGATTATACTAGCTAAGCGTAATCGCCGATTTATCGATATCGATAAACAAGCATTGTGAGGTGGGTCTATCCCTAGTATATTGTCAAAACGAAGTTGTTTTTGATTATGTTGGTACTATTAAATATTTCTAAGGTTGGCACAAATTCCCTACATAGTTTGGTTTAGGGCCAGTATGAAAGTGCCGACTCTTCTAACGTAGTGTTTATATCCTCTTTGGTTATAACTTCAATACTTCATACTAAAATAACCATATATCATTAATTTGTGAAACTAACCATATCATATACGACCAATTGCATTGAAGTATCGACCTAGACCATTCGTGATTCGTCTTACCTGATATTTAATTTGGTCGGCTTATAATGGGTTAGAAATTCAGGTCCAAGTCGATAGATGACGCTGTAACCATAAAAATATAATGACTTCGAAAAATATTTAAAACCTAAATGACATGTTATTCATAAAACTGAGAAAAAATAATTACTTTAATTTTTAATCAATATTAGGTAACTTTGATATTTTTTCACTAAGTCGTTAGTAATATTCTTACTATAACATATATATTATAATATATTGCCCAAATTATTTATTACTTAGAGTAGCGACCTATTTCATGGATGTTGAGCCGCCATAGCAGTTCCTGCCAGTTTTGAATTTTTCATGCCATATAATTTTTTTTGATGAGATTTTGGTGTTCATTATTTTAACGATATAATTTTCAAAAAGATTTTTTCAATAAATTACCATTATAAATATTTAAGTTCAGTACATTACTGAAGTAGAAATAGTAGCGCTAATTTAACATTGTTAACAATGATTAGATGGTAGATTTGCGAGATATCCTGCGTACTAAACCAAAAGAACCATGTTTGAATCCCGGTCAGGAAAAATTTTTTTCTTTGAAATTTTATTTTGATAATAAAGATACATAAATAAACATTTTTTATGTAACTTATGATTATTTTAATTTAGTTTTTAAGAAAAAAACTTTTATTAAGAAAAAAATTTTTTGGTTGTCTACCGGTTCAGATCACCAGATATCGCTAAGCGCGATATATTTTGTAGTATGGAGTGATACCTCTATACCCGTATAAAAAATAGCAGCGTTTTACCTGAAATAAAACGCATAACCTCACTGGAAGCTTTATATTGACAGAGCACTTCCGTTTCCTGTCGCTTCACGCACTTTTAATGCTGTTTGCATCCGGTTCAGTGGCGCCACCTAGCGGTTGCGCGGCATTTTTAGTTTCTTAAAAGTAAGCCGCGCCATTTTGACTCATTGGCTCATTTTCACCAGGCAGAAATTATTGTGAAAGCTTCCAGTGAGGTAAGTATTTTAATATGCGTTTTATTTCAGGTAAAACGCTGCTACTAAAACACTTGACCGTCACTGGAAGCTTTATATTGAGATCCTGTTTGTTATCGCCTGGTGACGCCACTGTTTAAACATTTAACTAACGCCAATGTGATATTTTTTATATAAAATAAAGGGCACAGATATCAGAATTATCTTCATTTATGAACGTTTGTATGTAAGTAATGTAATAAATTATAAATAATTAACAAATCATTACAACGAAATATATTTATATAATATAGATTCGAAAACTCAAGCAATCTACTTAAATAAATCAATTAACCGAATCAGAATGAAAAACTGTGTATCACTTTCAGATTGATTACTACTCATTACTTTACGCATGTAGAACTTTTTGAACGTGATCGCTGATCGCCAATTACCCCGAGCTAGGATATCGTCAAGGGGGTGTTTGTCAAACCAATTCTTGGATGCTACCGCCGATCGAAAGCTTCCCGGTGTACCTTCAATACCTGATTCTTTTAATAGAGTTTTTACCCAGCCTGCTATTACGACTCGCGAAGCGGGTTTCGCTGCGCCTCTGTCATAAATAGATTATCTGATTTTGCAATATTTCGTCTTTTATTTAGTAACAAAATAGTTCTTTCGATCCAGAAAACTGGATCGAGATTACGATTATTCGAATTTGATATAAGTTTCCAACCAGACTGTATGTAATTATTACTGTCAGTCTTTGAACCGAACTGAGGCCAAAGTACTATAATATCGTTAGATCTTGCAATGTTTAGAATCAACTGTTAGCAAAGTCAGGTCATGTATTCGTCGACCCGAGCAAAGTAATAATAAGGCTGCAGTATGACGCGAAGTCTGAAATAGATTATTCGTATCTACTATGTGAGTAGTTAAAAATGCAGCTAATTTAGTAACGTCCCATACTGGAGGCTTTACTTTATTTCGGTTTTTAAGACTTATCGATTTAAGAATATGTTTCACGAGAATGTGGAACTTAATCGATCTGATGTATCCGTATTACATAATGTAGAGACTACAGACTTATGTAAAAGGATTGTATTGTATGATAATTTATTGATTAAATATAAATCAGATAAAAATTGTGCTAATTGGGAACCTGTAGGATTTATTCGATCTATATTTTTAGAATCTGCCCACATCACCCACCGTTTCCATGCCGATTCATAGGTATTCAATGTCGACTTTCGCCATGAATTTTTAAGGAGCTCACGTTGTTCGGAGTTCCATATGGCTATCGAATCGGACCACCCCCACATTTCCAAACTTCGAGGACGATTTTCTCGACTTGTGGAGGAGGAAGACCCGTCGACGTGTCGATCAGATGTTTTGACAAGTTTCTCAATGTGAATGGTGGTGCTAACGCTCTCGCTTTGAGATCTGCTCGCTAGAACACCTTCTTCCATCGCGGGACTACTATTAAGAATACTCCTGTCGACTGTAGCACGTGGGTCAAAACTTTGGGGATTAAGAACGGTGGGGCGAAGACCCAAGCAAGGGTGTAATTCCACGGAATGCTGAACGCGTCGTGAAATAACGCCTGAGGATCTCTCAAGTCTCGAGTTACGTAATTGTGTACTACGTGAGCGGTCGCCGAAGCAAATAGGTCTTTTAACGGCGTTTGCCACTTCGCAAACACTATTTCCAGACAGGGCGGTAATAGATGTACTCCGGTGGTTGACGGTGGCGTGACAAGTGATCTGCTTGAGTATTGTATTTGCCTGGGATATAATAAATGCTTAGGTGTATCTGATATTGATCTAGTAGATTCAATATTTGATATGTTAGTTCCATCAGGGCAAATGATCTCGTTCCACCTTCTTTTCGCAGGTGAGCTACTGCATTTCTGTTGTCGCATTGAATGAGAACTGTCTTGTGACCCATTAGGTGAGTATGGCTCAGTAGTGCGTAATATATAGCCAACATCTCCTTTTGATTGCAATGTAGTGTTTTCTCCTCCTGCGTCCAAATACCGGATATTGCATTGCTGTTTATTTGGGCACCCTAAGCCAGGTCTGATGCATCCGTTGCCAGAAAATACGTTGGGGGTGCATAATGTAAAGGTGTTGACAAGTGGCAGTTCCGAATCCACCATTTTAGCTCTTGAACCGCTCCCTGTGTTAGCGGCTGAAGTTTCAACGTTGTCTTTAGAAGAGAGTTTGTCAGTAATAACAATTGTCGATGATTGAGGCGACCCCTTGGGACAACAAAGCTGGCAAAGTTCAACAATCCTACGATTTTTTGCAATACTTTTAAGTTTACCATGTTTTGAGTAAGAGTGACACTCACTTTTTTGATTATATTGTTGATTTTTTCTTCCCACTCCCAAGTAATTTATTGTCTTTTGAGCGCAAAGAATAGATTTTTTGAAATTGATTTGCCATCCCAGATTCTGTAATGTTTTTATTGCAACTTCGACATGGTCGCGGAGTATAAGAGGATTCTGATGCACTATGAGGTAGTCGTCTAAGTAAACTATTATTCTTATAACCCACTTGTCTCTTAATATTTGAGCAACCCAATTTGTGATTGTGGGAAAAGTCTTTGGTGCTGTACTTAAGCCGAAAGGAAGACAGGTCATTTCTAACAGTTCTTTGTTGTATACTAGACGAAGAAAGCGTCTGTGAGATTTTGCTACTTTTACATGTAAATATGCCTGCGACAGATCGATCTTGCACATCTAATCCCTGGGCTGAAGAAAATCTGACACGCGATACATATTTATTAGATGGAAAGGCTTTGTTATCACATACTCGTTTAACGACAATATACTTCGACAATATACTAGGGATTGACACACCTCACCATGCTTGTTTATCGATATCTATAAATCGGCGATTACGCTTAGCTAGTATAATCACCACTTAAATTCAGTTGCAAATAAAAAATAGAACCACGCTTAAAAATAATTTATTTATTGCAGTTTTCTGTTAACATTTTAAGGTTTTTTTGTGAACCGCTGCATAAAATGTTTGAATTCCATTTTATTGTCTTATACATATATAAAATTCTCGACTCACAAATTTAGTTACCATACTCCTCCAAAACGGCTTGAACGATTTTCATGAATTTTTATATGTATATTTAGTAGGTCTGAGAATCGGCTACTATTTTATTTTTATTTTTTGGAGTTTTTTTTATGGCAAAACAACGTTTGCGGGGTCAGCTAGTAATTTATAAAAATGAAATAAAACTGTTTCATCTCATTGCGTACTTATACTTCATCGTGTCGCTTATCGATATAAGCGACTAAATTCGCAAGTTGATCCCAATATCTGAAAAGTGAAAATACTTTTATCTAGGCAGATAATAATAAATCGTACCTACAATATTTCGGAAATATCTACAATATTTCGGAAATATCTACAATATTTCGTAAAATATACATTATTATTCAAATATGGTCTAAAGGCATACAATAATACGTTATATGAAAAAGGAATTAAACACAAATTACTCAGATAACGATTTTCATAACAAATAAAAAATAATTTACTCAACGTGGACTGAAGAAGTACTTGTTGATGTCATTAGTAATTAATTAATTATTCTACCACTGGTTCTAAAAGCTGACTAAAGTTGTACTGTAGCTTTTACTGAGAAGAACCAGCAAGAAACTCAATTGGCTGTTATTGTCTACTTTTTAAATAAATAACATGAACATGTTATACTTATAATAATTATTATAATTTAACTCATATTAAACAATATCTTGAAGAAAGGTATACCATACAATTGCATAATAAGAATATGATACAAAGAGGTTTATAATAAAAAAAAGATTACGGTTAACGTATACTTCGCTAGTGGTAACTGGAACGGAATTAGTTGTTTCCAAACGTTATTGTCTAATACTTATCTTTTATCTTGAAGTTATTTTAAAAGATACCTACCTTAAAAGTATTTTTTTATTATTATTTAACAGCAGGTACAGTACTTTTATCTGACGAAGCGACGCGCGCTTTACTTGTGGTCATCTAGTATACAAACACGCTGCGAATGTGTGGGTGAGAAGGCAGGAGCTCTCTCTGTCTGTGCTCAGTGTAGTCAAGCCTCAGAGTCAAGCAGACAGGGGCACAAATCACGGCGAAGTAAGACGTGGATATTGGATCTGTATTCAAGCGTCAACATCAAGAAGCGTCAGTATGGAAAGATTGAAAACTAAACGTCGAATAGTCGACCATCTATAGTCATCATTCATAGTAAGGTTTATTCAGTATTTGTAATTTTTTGTTTACTTTTTAGAATAATTTTTATACGAGTACCTACATCTTGTGAGGTGAATCTGTCGTTTGCGCTTGGGCTGACTGGGGCCGTGTCGGGCTTTCTTTCTTCATCTCAAATCAGGTGTCGCTCACGAGTAAGTCGTGAGGTAAAATGAGGTACTCCCTCATCCTCAGATAAAAAAGACGAGTTACACATAGCTACCTTTGAACTTTGGTTTGATGCTCTTTCAAACACTGTTAAACTTTGGCTGTATATGTACACTACCACTGCCTATGTTGATCTGACAATAAGTAATTTCTCTTTGGTTGGACCTATGACGAAGAAATACTATGGACTGGCCCCAGCCCCCAACTACCTACTGAGCGTGCAGCGTTGCCAGAAGGTTACTTTTGTAACCTTTTAGGTGATTTTTAACTCCAAAAGGTTACTGCTAGGTTACACTACTCAAAAGGTTACTTTTAGGTGATTTTTCGAAAGTAGAATTCATTCATAATTTCTTACATAAAACCTGAGTCAAACAGAACGCTCTTTTATTTATTTATCAGTCAGTTAGCTACCGCTAAACTTTATTCGTAGTTGAGATGTGTAGGTCCGCTGTAAATTAGGATGTAGATCCGGATACGCATCCAGTTATGGTGACCTACATCCGGGTACATCTTTAGATTCAACGTTTTTGTATTCTGCTAACTCAACGGAATCGAAACGTAGCTAAACTTTATTTGTTTTTTTGCAACATTGTTAACGATTATCCAGTCGAAGTTGAAACAACTGAGAGCGTTTCGTTTCGTGTAGCGTTCCGGTTTTTATAAACAATGTTAGTGGAATATCTTTATGTATTACAACCGCATTAGTAAGAATACTGAACCGCTGCCAATCCTATTAGGGAAAAAAATATCAGATTTGACCCACTACTGGCCGGGTCTCCATGCATTTTGGGACGTCTCATTTCTTTTACTAGCCGTGTTTAGATTACTCAGAGAGCACAAGGATCACAAGGAGCACAAGGAACACGAGAAGCTCGAGAAACGGTTTTGTCTACACCGTAATGTCATTTTTGTGGGCCTTAACCCGAGAAAAATGAAATTATACGGTGTAGAAAAACCCGTTTGTAGAGCTTCTCATGATCCTTGTGCTACGCGTCCTGCGCAGTGTTTCCACAATGAGGGGAAATTCCCCTTTTAAGGGGAAATTAGGGTCCAGAGGGGAAGAAAAAGGGAAAGAAACGGAAAGGGGAAATTGAGGGAAATCATGGGTAAAGCCTAGCCTAAAATATTGCGGAAAATTTCGGAACTATTTTTTTATGGACTTTACCGTGTCTTAAAGAAACTGTGGCAATAGGAACTGTTTAATTATACTTTTTTTTTGCCAAAACTAAAAACTACAGCAGAATAATTTTTGAGGGGAAAAATGTCCTGAGAAGGGGAAATCTGAATTGAGCCGTGGGGAAAGGAAATCATTAAAGTGGAAACACTGGTGCTGCGTCAGTGTGCCAGGAAGACGGGCGCCTTGTCACGCCCCAGTTGGGCGTGACAAGGCGCCGGTAACGCCGGAGGGGAAAAGTGCGTCCAAACCTTGGTTTTTATTTCTTTATGTTGTTACTGTTAAAAATACATAACTTAATAATAATAATAATAATCATACACTCACACCTATTATCTAGCCCAAAGTAAGCATCATTATGAGCTTGTGTTATGGATACTAGATAACGGATAAATATTGATAATAATATATATATAAATATTAGTAATATATAAAATAAACATATAAACATCAATGACTCGTAAAAAAATGCTCGTACTCATCACACAAACATTTGCTCCTACCGGGATTCGAACCCGGGACCTCTTGACCGAGTAGCCTGCATAGCAAGGGGTACAGACCGCTCGACCAGCCGGTCGTCAACTTGATACTTGACTTTGTTGTGTTCTTCTATATTCTCCTTACAAACTTTTTTAAATTGCCTAACCTGACTTCACCCCATAGAGCCTTTTGATCAATAAAGGAGACAGGATGGAGCTAATATTTTTTTCTTTCGAAAATTGCCGCTTCGTCGAAAAGCTAAAAAATGTCTCCAAAAACCACATTCGCGAGTCTTCAACGTTTCCTTACTGACCCAACGGAAATTTCCACCTTGTGACTTATCAAGATTCTGTTAAATACCAAAGTTGTGTCGTTTTCATTCGAGTTCTTTGCCGCCAGCTGATGAAACCGCATGCTGGTTTTCTATTTTCTATTCAATTAGCAAGTGGTCACAGTTCTTGTTATACGGTTAATAAGAGGGTTCTTAGAAAATAAAAAAACTGAGCAAACTAGCAACTAGCAACTTTTTTTCGCGTCTTCCACTCCAATCAACTGAACGAATCAACCAGTTGATCAGAGAGGAAGTCGATTTAGGCATATGTTCCTTTGGAATCAACTAGTAAATAAGTTAACTTTGACAATTTAAAATCAAGAAATAAAGTTAACTTTGACGACGTAAACAATGCGCTATCTCAAGTAATGAATTGGTTTACTGTGAACAATTTACAACTGAATGCAAAGAAAACTAAATTTATTAAATTTATTTTACCTAATGTTAGGGAAGTGGATACAAACATTAAATTAAATAATCAGTCGCTAAATTTAATTCAATCCACCACGTTTTTAGGCATTACAATCGATGCGAAACTCCAGTGGAACCCTCACATCACAACACTTTGTAGTAGACTTAGCTCCGCGGCTTATGCTATTAGAAAAATAAGGCAATATACAGATATTGCCACGGCGCGCTTGGTTTACTTTAGTTACTTCCATAGTATTATGTCGTATGGTATTCTTCTGTGGGGTAAAGCAGCAGACATTGAAACAGTATTTATCTTGCAAAAACGTGCAATTAGAGCAATCTACTGCCTTGCTGCTCGAACATCTCTTAGACTTATTTAAAGAAATAGATATACTAACAGTGGCTTCTCAATATATTTATGCTTGCATAATTAAATATCTTCGTACGTAAATTTTCGTACGTCAAAATTTAAATTCCTACTTAAGACACAGCGATGTACATGCATTAAATACAAGAAATAAAAATAAGTTGATCTTACCGTCTCTAAGACTGCATAAAGTTTTTAATACTTTTATGGGTCAAAGCATACTTTACTATAACAAGATTCCTAATAACGTACTAGACTTGCCATTTGACAAATTTAAAATTTACATTAAGAAAATTCTAATGTCCAAAGGTTACTATTCTATTAACGATTATATAAATGACAAAAATGCTTGGTTGTAACTCATAATGTCATATAGTTATTTCCACCAATAGCATTTTATTGATTTTGTGGTTGCTGGAGGATGTCATGCTCTCTATAAGTTTCTGCGGTGGTGGCGTCGTGTGCCGGGTCGCTCCGTTCCCTATGATATGGTTGAGCGGAGCGATGGCTGGCACATGCGTCATACTTGTGAACAGGTGCCACTAGTGGAAATGGTCATCTCTAAGCTTCCTTGTTTTTGTAATAATTTACCTACATATTCATCAATAGTATAATTTTTGAGGGATTTTTTGAGGTATATGGCATTATAGGATATTATATATAAAACAATACAATTATTATTGTAATGACGTGCTCAGACAAGTGTTTAAAATTAATGAAAGATGTTTAGCTTTATTAGGTCTTTGTATATTAATTGTTGACCTTTGTGTATTGTAATACCTATATTGTGATGGTGCATTGTCGGGCAGCCTTTAAATACAGTAAATATTCTTATCATTAGGTACTTATTGGTACTTTAATATACCTTTTTTTTATACTCTGTGCGACACTGCGCTGCTAAATACTATTACTGTGTAATTAAACATTGTAACTTAATGATTGAAAAGAGTGACTACACGAGTTTGTTGCCGGAATCTTCTCGGTAGTTCAACTTTTGGAACCGGTGTAAATTCAGACAGACTGACAGACAGACTGACTGACGGACAGACAGACAGACTGACTGACGGACAGACAGACCGATAGACAGACTGACATAACATTCTTAGCTTACGTAGATGCAGATAAGACAGAGAGACAAACATTATGAAATTGTTAGTTAGTTAATATTATTTTTATGTGATAGACTTAAGGTTTTTTTTGTTGACGATTCGAAAGTGCTTCTTGGGGGCCTAATTGAATAAAGATATTTTCATTTTCATTTTTTCATTTTCATTAGTTGATTAGATACTTTTTCATTAAATTTTCTTTCCTTTTTGTTCCTATCGCATCAATTTTATTTAAAAAAATAAAGTCAAGATAAACTGTTTGCCTGAATTAAAAAAAAATGTAAGAAATCAACTATCAAAAAAATACTTTATTTTTTAATAATAAAGATTTATCAAATAATAATATTTTTTATGACAATATCAATTCTTGCACCAATATAATTTATATATCATGCACAATTTACAAGTGGACAGTTATTGAGAATAATACCTATAGAAAATATAAAATTTTAAGTAAGCCCCGGCCTCATCAATCATCTATTTAACCATCTTAACGAGACTATTCATAAGAGCCTAAACAAGTTATATCTGCTGTAAGTTTCTGAAGAATTAAGGATCCCGCAGACTTTTTAATGGTATACCCAACTAGCATAATTTGATCTTACAAATATCCTAAGTATTCCTAAGACCATATTTTCATTACTCTTATAATAAACTTTTAAACGTCTTTAAGTGTGGAATTGGGCGCACTTTCTAAGTACATTTACTCTTATGATTGTCGTACAGTGGTCTCTTTCAGTGTTTAATCTTAATCTTACGACATTCTAGCAAATGCATTATTACGAATAGTTGTTCTTATTAATGTCTTAAAGTAGCAAGCTGTAAGACCAATAAATCTTTTAGTGATCCGTTTATGCCGTTAAAAGTATAATTCGGCTTGTATTTCTCTCAGTGATGCCATAGTAAAAGTAAACAAGTAAACAGCGAGAAGCAAACTTAAATAAAAGGAAACACATAAATATAATTTTAATATACAAGGTGGTGCCGTCAATGCGACAATAAATTTAAACAGGGGCTATATTAGTCCATAGAAATGGTTTGCCACTTTCAAAAATATCGTATTCATTTGATAATTTCTTGACATTTCTATGAAATAATGCTGCCAACGTTACACTATTCCATACAAATGTCATGAAATTATAAAATGAATACGATATTTTTGAAAGTGGCAAACCATTTCTATGGACTAATATTGCCCATTTTTAAATTTATTATCGCATTGACGGCACCACCCTGTTTACATATATCATTAATATGTGTAGTATATGATGACATTCATGACTTTCTTGTTGACTTGAAATGACACTGAAAGTCATAAAAAATCATTGCACGAAAATTTTAAAATTGTAAATCCAAAAATTTAGAAAAAAATATTTTAAACATAAATTAAAACCGACTTCAAAAAACTGAAAAGAATAAAATAATTAAATTTTAGTAGGTACTCATCCCCTAGAAACATATTTTTCGGAGCCGGTGCTTCACTTTCTATTATTTTTGGAAACAACTTAGCACCAACTCCAAAAAATATGTTTCTTTTTTCTAGGGGATGAGTACCTACTAAAATTTAATTATTTTATCCTTTTCAGTTTTACGGTTTTAATTTTTGTTTAATTTTTTTTTTACAATATTTAGTGATAACTTCCTATGGTCGAAGCTTGATGGGTGACCGTCAACTTATATTGTTTCCTACTATCGTATCGTTTCACTTAAAAGTCATAGGAAAGCAAAAATTCGAAATTTCGCATACGTAGACGACTTAATGATTTCAGTTTTTTTTTTAAAACCAAACTACCCAACTGATTTTGAAAAATTTTTTATAGGACCTTAAGACAACTATTCCGCATCGAACAAAAAAAGAATCACGGAAATCTGATCAGTCATCTCGGCGTAATCGTACATACATAAAAAAAAACATACCGGCCGAATTAAGAATCTCCTCGTTTTTGAAGTCGGTTAATGACAAATGAATGTAATACATGCTCTATAATATTGGTAGAGTTCCATTTTAAAATTTAAACTTATTTTTATATTGTATTGTTTACAAGTAACCAGTTTTAAAAACTTTCAGTGTCGCCCTCGTAGTTACTCGGAAAGTCGCAGTTCATTAGGAAAGCGTACCATTTAGTGGATAATAGATCTAGAATAGACACGCCTTCCTTTCTAGCTGATTATTTCATGATAAGACTGGACATTTCTTCGGGTTACAGGTGTGCGGTTAGAAATGATACTGGATTAGCTCCAGTATTTTAATAACCTTTACACTGGACGTGATCTTTGATGACAACCCGTATCAAAGATTTACTTGATATGTTCGTACCAAGGTCCAATTAAGCTGTCTTAGGGACTCGTAATTTACATCCTACACAGTACCTATATCCCCAAAGAGTTTGGAAACTAGGAATATAAGGTCCAAGATCAATTAGTATAAACATCAAGAGAATAATTAATATTCTTGTTAATAGATCAATTATGGCCAAGTGGGCGTCAGCTTGTTTGTCATCTATATATAAAAATCTAGTTAATATCTTATTCTGGTATAATTTCAGTTTATGAAAGAAAAGGCATGTCCAACTGCGGGTTCAAGTCGGATTTAACATTAGATTACATCTTTATAAAGTAAAATATCAGCTACGGACAATAGAGGTCAGGCGTCAGCCTTACCTTATAGTCAAGACAAGCAAGAGGCTTTAGTTGCGAGTATACGTACATTGTGCGCGCAGCTGTCCCCGAATGCGCACGCAAGTCTCGCGTTACGTAAGCTGCACTTACCCGCAATCGGCGCATACACTTATCAACTAAAGCCATAAGCCACAATTACGAAATTCATCAATCCTTAACGGAGACCTTCAGTCGACTTCAATGCCGGCTCGAGCCTTAACGATTGTGACACGACTGTGTAGAAAATAATGTGTTATGGTGATTGAATTTAAATGTAACGGTATAGCGATTATCAAAGATGTACCTGCCTGGAGTTAAAGTCATCTTGAATGTGGCGCTGCTTTCACTGTTATCCATTTCCGGTAAGCATTCGTATGGGGTACCTACGGTCGTAGGGAGACACTGCGGGATCAAAATTTAATTCTATTTCTTATATTCTAAGGTTTTTACATAATACCAGAACACAAATTAAAGGAAGAATGAATATTTGTTGGTGGAATCTACGTACACTACTCGTCTCTACATAATAAACAATTATTTTATGGGGCAATGTTTAAGTTTTTTCAACTAGTTTCCAATCGATATAGTTCGATAAACAAATAAATAAATAAAGTAAATGATAAATTATTATCTAAAGAAGAGAATTATTATAATATACGTAACTATGGCATAAATATTTTACTGTGTACTACAGTATTCAATAATTTCATGGGGCTAGTGTGAAGATTATTGGAAATTCACGTAATTGTAATATCTTGCCGGAGCAGGCAGTGTGAGCATTTTTTATATTTTGGGTCGGATCTCTTTGCAATGAAATATTTTTTTAAATAGTTGGTTCAGAAGACAGCATCCGTGTGAAGAGATTGCGGGCAGATGGCAGCCCCGTGGCGCGTGAGCCGGCGCAAGCGCTCGATGCGCCCGAGCCGGAGCCGGCGGCTGCGCCAGCTCCGACAGCTTTCCTCAGCCCCTCGGTTAAAGAATACCTTGAGTTAGGAATGGCAATACCCGGTAAGTTATAAGTTTTTTATTTCAACAGTTTGGTATTAACAATGTATTGAACTGCCTCCAAAATTAGGTTGCCCTGTGTTATGGCAATTACAATAAAATTTATTTTACTTTTTTACCTATCATATTATGAATTAAGTAGAGCATAGACAAAAAGCGTCTCTTGCACTTTTGGCTAGATCCGTCAGCCGGATTGTGAAGGGTTGTGGATTTGAATCCCATCCCAACTTTTTCTATTCTAAACTTTGTGGGGACAAATCGCTAACAGGGAGAGAGATGATGGTAGATGGTGACAACCGGAATTAAGTAGGTAACTTCCTCGGTCAATCATAAATTTATAATTACGAGTTCCTCCGTGCTTCAGAATCGGAAGGCTTCGTGTGGCTTCTTTGAGCCGCTGATCCCGTTTGTAATTGCAACCAACCCGCATGCATTGTGCCAGCAGGGAGGTGTTCCAAGATGGCCCAAGTTCCTCATGTGCTTCTCTCATGTAGGAAGGCCTGTGCCCAGCAGTGGGACGTATATAGGCTGATGATGATTTTTTTTGTTAAGGATTTAAATCCTGTTTATAAAAACACACCTTCGCAATTAATGTATTATTTTAGAACAATGATCAGAAAGAGTGGAAATATGGTAAAAAAAAATCACCCCGCCCGTGCCTTGATTGAATAATAATAATAATATTCATACACTTACACCTATTATCTAGCCCAAAGTAAGCATCATTAAGAGCTTGTGTTATGGATACTAGATAACGGAGAAATAATGATAATAACATGTATATAAATACTAGTAAACATCCATGACTCGTAAACAAATGCTCGTACTCATCAGAAACATTTGCTCCTACCGAGATTCGAGTTAGCCGAGTAGCCTGTATAGCAAAGGGTACCTCTCGACTAGCCGGTAGCTAAAAAAAATATAATAAATGCGTGCGTGATACTTGATCATTCTTTTATTGCGAAGTTATTTTAAAACTATGATGACATCTCATAAGATATTCATTAAAATCAAATGATGTTGAGAACAATATCATTCAAAATTAAAGACTGATGATGAATAAAATTTTTTTTTTGTTAAAGAACAATATCATGTTTACAAAAATACCTTCGCAGACAATGTGGGTTGGTGGGTTAAAGCGCTTGCAGTAACAACCGGGACCAACAGCTTAACGTGCCATCCGAAGCACAGAGGAGCTCGAGATTGTAAACTTTGACCCATCCCGGGACCGACCATGGCGAAAGTTGCTTTGTTTTCGTAATCGAAACCAGAGCGCTCAAACTACTACGCCACCGAGCTCCCGAATAGAGAACCAAATAAATACTCAAGTAAAATAATGTAACATACGTACGACATGTTGTTATTTTCTGACATCCACGCGAACGAAGTCGCGGGCACAGATAGCTATTTTTATATTACCAAAGTATGAATGTTCCTATTAAATGTCACTATACTGTTTCACAGTGAGATTGTGCATATTTCGAAATCTTTGATGCCCGTACATGTGCAGACTGCAGTCGGCCTTTCTTTATCAACCTTGTTTTATCCCTGTTTACTAAATGGACCAGGTTTGAATTCACACAAAAATTAGGTATTAAATAACTAGTCACAGGCGTATTTCACTAAGAAATCTAATCAGATCCGTAAACACACCGATAAAGTTTATTTTACTAAAAGGTCGAGGTCAATTGCAGAATCCTTTTAATATACCTATAATAAAATTATATGTAGACTGATTAATTGCTTTAACATATTGTTATTATTTTGCCTAGTAGGCTCATATGTATTTATAAATAATATCTGAAGCAATAGCTTTCACCTCATATGTTATGGGGTAGAAGTTTCAAATTAAATGTTTTCATGGATAAATAAAACAAAATACACACTTAAACAAAACCACACAACAATTTAATACATTTCCTAAGAATATAATTATCGAAACCGTTAACTATTACATTAATATATTTTAAAAAAAATCAACCTGTTATCTTTATTGAACATGACGTTAATAAATCCCCTGAAGATACCAAAACGAAAATAAAGTATTGTTAATACAGCAAGGATAGCAATTAAACCGCACACACGACACACTGCATCCGCTATTTTTTCTCATATTTCTATCGCAGAATATCAGTAATAACGTTAGAATGTTCGAAATTTTATTTTACTTAATCATCTTTAGTTCTAAAATTTATCTGTCATAATATCGGGTACTATAATAATTAGATCTCCCTATTTAGCATGTTCGAAGTGTTGTGTTTTATAATGTTCATTTATAATAAAATAAATGGTTTATTCTATAAGTTGTTAGTTGTTGTAAATAAGTTTAAGGAAATGATAATTGTTAAATGAGTAAGACGTCGTCCTTTCCTCTGCCCATTGCGATGCCCGACAGCCCCCCAATTCTGCTATTGTATTTTGATCTGAAACGAATCGGAAACCCTTTTTGTATTCTGCTAACTCAACGCAATCGAAACGTAGCCGAAACGCATCAGTTTGGTATTCTACTAACAAACACGTAACGCGAACCGTTCGGTTCAATCATTGTTTCGTATTCTGCTAAATATTTAACATTTGTGGCAGCCGAAACGCATCGGTAGTGCTTTGGTTGAACTGTCAAAAGTTACGGTTTTACAACAGCAGTAATTGTGTAACGTTTAATATCGCAAAATAGAATAAAAAGTACTCTGTAACTTAGTTGACACGCGTCTAGCGTCTATAGCGATTGTCAAGTGGCATCTTGTCTAGGCCCTCTGGTATAATTATTTGTCACACCTATGTGCTACATTATGGTTGCAATAAATGATTGAGTATTGAGTAAAGCATTTGCTAAAAATTAGGTTTTAGTGACAGAAACCAATCGCCGTAAAACCGACTCCACGTTTATTCCTAGAGTATTATTTAGAGTCACGTAGGTACTCTGCGTACGGGAGGCACCGCCTAACAGTGAATCAATCCCAAACTAGCCGCTAGACGTAGGATCAAAAAATATTTTTGTGTTACTAAATTTGATATTAACACTATACATTCGTGTTCAGAATTTCAGAACTAAACTACAATATTTAGAAGAAGAAAAAGAAATATTTTATTTAAATAAGCCACAAAGAAGCACTTTTAAATCGTCTAAAAACACATTCTTATAACTATCACAAAAAATATATTAACTAACGGCGTCATAATCCTTGTCTGTCTGTCATGTCTGAATTTACACCGGTTCCAAAAGTTGATATAATTACTGAAAGGATTCCGGCAACAAACTCGTGTAGTCACTCTTTTCAAATACCAAATTAAAATGTTTGTAATTAAAAAATTATAACTTTTAGCAGGCATCCAGCGAAAAAAAAAATTAAAATTTTAATCAACGAGAATTTATATCAACGTACCAATAAAGTAGAAACCCAGTGTCATAAGTATTATCGTTATTTTCAAGCTAGCTGACAATGCACAATCACAATTAAGATACAGAGGATAATATTCATAATAATCGTAAATAAATACACATATAAAACATTTTAAAATTTTAATGTAGCCTTTTTTCATGAAACTTGGTTTGACATATAACTAAAGTTTGTGAAAAGGCAGTTTAGTTACATTTGGTGGGACTTTGTTATAAATGTGTACGTAAACATTTCCCCATGAATGGTCGACTTGTCTTGTGAAGTCTAAAAACTTGGAACAGCAAGTTTTTTATATTTGTTAATAGATTTATAAAACAATCCTTTTTGTAAACTCAAGGTGATCTAAATAATTATTGTTGTAATTGTGTTGCCATAGTGCCGGTTATATAGCATGATAACAATCTCTAACATAAGTTACATTTATAAAGTTAATTAACCCGCGACGAAAAGAGAGGGGTGTTATAAGTTTGACGTGTCTGTCTGTGTATCTGTGTCATGTCGGGCTGTCTGTGGCATCGTAGCGCCTAAACAAATAGACCGATTTTGATTCGTTTTTTATTGTTTGAAAGCTGATGTGCCTACGATGGTTCTTAGCTATAAGTTATGAAGATCAGTTCAGGCGTTTGATGACTATCAGTTCATTTTCTACATGATAATAGGATTTTACTAACTTTTACACATCCGATCGATTTGAAATTTGGTGTACTGTCACTTCGGTGACATTCCCATGACATACTATCCTTGAGCTGATCCTATACCATCAAAAAGTCTGCGTAATGCTTAATTCTTCAGAAACTTACAGCAGATATAGCGTGTTTGGGCTCTTATGAATAGTCTCAATGAGATGGTGTTAGATAGATGATTAATGACGCCGGGGGTTACTTACAATTTTTAATTTTGTATTTTTATTGAAGAATAATGTTGTCTAACTATAATTTCCAACTCTTTATATTTATTTATAAAAATAACCAAGCAATTTATAAAATATACTACGTATGCGATGAAATAAGTTTTTTTATATAATAAAACAACCACATGATTTTATAAATCTTAAACAAAATTTTAAATTAAAATAAAATCTAATTTGCCGGACAGTGAAAATAATTTATTAAGAACAACAAAAAAGTTTTATGAATCATCATTATCGTCACTCTCGCCATACACAGGCTATACCACTAGGCATTTCAACTTAGGTCTCAAGATAACAGACAACACACCTGCAATACCAAGTGACTTTTTCCTTATTATTGCAGACACTTACCACAAGGTGGGCCATCAGCTTGCTTGTCATCTATTTGTATAAAAAAAAATGCGGACTAGCAGAATATCTACCTCTACCAACTCAAACTATGCAAAACGATGATAATTAGGTCAATATCTAACGTGCGAATATTTCAATTTACGTATTATAATGATTATCATTGCATTAACAACAGCTAAAGTGAGTGATTTATTGACCTCTCTATTTATTTTAAAAACAAATTGTAATGTAAATGTCGAACAAAATTACGAGTCGATGGCAAATTCTTTGTGGAATTGTCTCTGAAGCATAAAAATCAAAAATATTATCACTAAAACATTTATTTTTGGCACAATAATGGGACACAGCCATTTTATTGTGTTTCATTTATTTTTTATAATCACTATTAATTTATTATGTATCTTCTTAGGTAGAGTTATGACAGAAGTAAAAATGTGGAGTCATATATATGATAGTAAAATAATTTAAAGATAGAGAGAACTTTACAAAAAAATAACCTACCTACCTAAGTGAATATTATGTTGATTAAAAAGATAATGTATTTTCATATGCTTTTAATTAAAACTATTTTATGTTCAGTGACATCTGAAATAATAAGTAAAATATATCTTTGGAAATTTCAAATGTGTAGTGCTCGCATATAAAATATAAGAATAAAAAAATGTATCTCTATATATCAATTCTAAAAGTTTAAATAGCGTTTAGTACCTAATACGTAACATTAGATACATACGAAAACACCGTAAAAAATATCTTCCATTAACACACATAATTATCACAACAGTAACGAAAAAAACGTAAAAGAATAAATAGCAACAATTAATAATAATTACGAGGGCACATCTTAATTTCGCAAATACTGTTATATGTTCTTAAATAATTTGGTAGGATAATCTACGGATCTGAAATCGTCAAGGTGACTCATGGTGGGCACGGGCAGCCTTGTGCTCTCGGGTGCTTTGTCTTATTCAGATAGCTCTTAATTATGCCAACAATCGTGATTGAACAAGGCCATGAATGATCTCGGCGAGCATTCATTTGCCTGAAAAGAAAGTCAAAATAGTGTAACCTTGATTTTAATGTTATTAATTCTGTTAAGTTCCCACAAACCAGACACAAAATATATTGTTGAGTGAACGCCCCGGTGGGCTGGTAAACCGTAAAAAAGTCAATAATTTCTAAAATGGAATTCATGATTTGATGCCATTTTATAATATACTAGCAGCACCTGGTATGCTCTGCAATGTCCTCAAAAGGAAAACCTTCGCCGGAATCGTAGACCACTCTACTAAAGTTTCATTACAATCTGATCAACGGTTTCGGAACTTTACAGGCCAAACATACAAACATTGATTTTTTTTATATAGATTGACTTTCAATAATTCATTTAATTGAGGTTCTCGGTGGCATAGTGGTTTGAGCGCTCTGGTTTTGATTACGAAAACAAAGCAACTTTCGCCATGAGCGGTCCCGGGATGGGTCAATCAAATTTATAATCTCGAGCTCCTCCGTGCTTCGGAAGGCACGTTAAGCCGTTGGTCCCGGTTGTTACTGCAACTGCTTTGACCTACCAACCCACATTGGGCCAGCGTGGTGGTGTTATGGCCCAAGCCCCTCATGTGTTTTTCCATGTAGGAAGGCATGTGCCCAGTAGTGGGACGTATATAGGCTGATGATGATTATGATGATGAATTCATTTAATATATATTTTCTACCATTTCTGCGGATGTTGCGGAACTCTTAATAATATAGGAATTATGGAAATTATGCAGGATATTGGAGCTAAAGGATATTAAATTGCAAATTATAGTTTAATAACCTAGATTTATTGTAACAAAGTTATTTTATTCGTTTAATCGTATGATATACGGCAATGGACCAAACAATTAGACAACTACAACTATGTAATTTACAAGTGTTACACTTTATTTATAGATGATTTTGAAATAATCATTATAATTTTAGCATAATTGTATCGATCGATCGACAATATATGCACCTCATAATTTACTGACTAAATTTGCGTGCATCGAAGCGATTAGGAAATCGGTAGTTTATTGGTAACGTACTATTATGTCTCTGGTAACACCGAAACGGGTCAGGCGTCTATGCAATATGCCAATATACATTGATATTCGACTTGCATATAGGTTCCTTAGCTTGTATGTTGTTGGTAAAATAATGAATCAAGACTATCAATCCTTCAAAATGTATAGAAAATAAGATTTAATAAGGATAGTCTTACCTTACCATATATCTCTTTGGAATGATTATTGATTGATAAATCTTTCACGATATAATATGGATCTCGGACACTATGAGGCGCGTGAGGGACGAACTTTTATGTTTTTGCCCATTACTTGCTAGTAAGACAATATATTTATTATCATACTACCGATACAATTTGGGCGTTGAAAACATAATGAGAGATGTACAATATTTTTTCCTTATTTCGGTTTGGTTTGACAGCATATTATGCTTATAACTATGAGAAGTTAGAAAGGGAATAAAGAATTTTTGGAAACATTCCTTTATTTTAGAAAAGGAACAAAACTGCATTCAAAGATCTTCTAAAATTCGCTTGTCTCACCAGGGAATTGAACCAACAAAAATTAGAAAGTAAACTATTTTATAATACGGATCGGTAGGATTATCGTTTAGGATAAAATTTGTCTAATAGTAAACATTTGCTCTTACACTCATCTGTTGTACGAGATACCTATGAAATTGAATATTTGTTACAAGTTTTTTATTAACAATACCTGAACTGTAATGTTAATTTGTAACAAGTAAATCACACGTTAATTTCCTTGTCTCTTTAACATCCAAAGATATTGTATGAAGTACAAGCTTGCTCATGTTATTTATCTCTTAGTACACAAGTAGTAAGAGTAGTTATAGTTAAAGATTTCGTTAAGAAAATCATTAAATGGTAATAATAAATTTATGCACAATTCCTTCTTACACGAGGCGTTCTGACGAAAAGTTGAAAATGGAACTTACTTTACTTTTTTATTGCAACGCGGGGCAACAATTTGAAATTAGAACGACAACTTTAAAAATTTTAAAACCAATAAAAATGTTGAAAATTTTCATGTTTAGGTGTTCTTCGTATTGATGATAAAAAAATAGTATTAGTTTTCACGTTTTTTTTATATCAAAGACTAAATCTTTATTAAAAAAAATATAGCGAGGGTTTCTTTTTTAAATTTTTAGTTAGTTTGATTCCCGGGTGAGACAAGCGAATTTTAAATGATCTTTGAATGCAGTTTTGTTTCTTTTCAAAAATAAAGGAATGTTTCATTTCAGTAAAATGAGCTGACTAAAGGATTTAAAGTAGGCTCCTTCCAGGGCCCATAGGTTTTTTCCACTCTGTATATTATATGTCTGTGTACCCAAAATACGCTGAAAAATTATTATAAAACTAAGGAATTATTCTGGGAAAATTAGTTTTACTTCTACCAAAACCAAACCACCAACCCGCAGGGTTGGTTTATTTTGGTATACACATTATTTTGTTCATTATGCATTTCGGTTTATTTATAAAGCCCATTAAAAACAAATTTTCGTTCTGATAAATTTTAAATGTAAATAGCTAAGTACTGGTAAGTTAAGATTAACGAAAGACGAGTAGGTATATCGAAGTTTCTCAGTAACGATCTTTCGCAATAGATTATCGAAGTCAAGTAGCTCTGTAGAAATATTTTTTAGTGTTAACGTGCATCGAAGTTCAGAAGTATCGCAATAAAGATCTATCGCATTAACATGCATCGAAGTTCAGTAGTATCGCAGTAAAGATCTATCGCGGTGACGTGCATCGAAGTCTAGTTGATTCGCAGTGTCGTTATTTCGAACTAACGTGCATCGAAATCTTGTAGCATCGTATTAGCATTCATCGGTATTTTATGCATCGAGATTCCGTATTTGACTCATTCGAAAGAGCTTCTTGGAGGGCCTAATTGAATAAAAATATTGTATTTTTCATTTTCATAACAAATAAAGTTACTACATGATTTTACTGCAGACATATTGCATGCACCTATGTTGCGATCGAACTTTATTTTTTGTTTCAAGCCTTTTACAGAAATTATCAAAATAGGTTTTTTTAGGGCGTAGGTATATGTATACCTTAAAGTTAACAAATTATTATTTTAAAATATATGTCCAACACCTTTTACCGGTTGACTGGTAGAGAATGCTTTACGCATTAAGTCAGCCCATTGTAGTTTTTTGTGCAGTAAAGATTAAATAAATAATTAGTCAATATTCTTAATTTTTGATTTTAACATTATTATAATTGAAATAGAATATTTCGACATTGTAGGGTGGACGTTAGCTCATAAACGCAAATACAAGATAGACTAGAAGAATTTCACAAGGATATCCCAAGTCCTGGGTGGCTCAGTGGTCAGAGCAGTCGCCCGGATTGCGAAAGGTCGCGGGTTCGATTCCTGCCTCAGGACGTGAAATTTTTCTAGTTTTATTCTATTTTAATTACTAATTAGTCAATAATTCGTAGACATCTTTTTGTATTATACCGTCTATCAATTTCGTTATAATGTTTAATAACGGGAGAGTATAAAATAAACTATTTTTAATTGATTAGGTCTTGACCTAATCAATATAGTAACTTAATGGCGTAATTAAATAGCGTCGTAATAGCAAAAAAAAATGCACCAGAGAAATGAAATTACTTACCAACCATGAAAATATTGAATTACTTAGGCTATGCTCATTTGAGCTATTTGCCCTGACATTCTGTACGTGGCCTAAGGTTATATGAAGGCAGTCATGTGTGAGTATGACTAACTAACAGATAAGATCATTTTAACTTCTCGCGTCTAACCTTTCTGTGATAAATAAAAAAATCTCTACAAATTCATAAATATTTATTTAATTGTTGAAACTTTATTACAAATCATAAAGTGCATCTTTACTGACTTAGGTAATGCGATTAGGTACTCAATTAGAAAGTTGAGCCCAGAAAAAGAAAATAAGTAGGTAGTGCAAAGAATTAAAAATGTTTAATAAAATCATAAAAGATAAAATATAATTATTCTGGAGTTAATACTATTCTTTTATACAAAGCATAACAAATGACACCACCTGAAGAGAAGCGGTAAAAGAGTCGATATTATTATGAGTCATTATTTGTACTATTATTACCTATACAAATTGAAAATTTTTTACTTCATAATTATATTAGTCTAGTGTAGGTATTACAATCTTCCCTGTAAAACTTATCAATGTCTCGGTTGTTGCTTAGCAACGATATCCGTCGTCATTTGCAATTATGGAGAGTACCTAAATCTCAGCTGTAATTGTTGGGCTCGGGCTCAAATACCTTTATTAAATAATACCGGCACAGATCCACCAAACCAATACCATACAGAAAAACGTTTAGGTTTTCCGCCGCTTGTTGTGGAGCAAAGGCTGATGCATTTCAAATCAACGGATTCAGCTATTGATAATGCATTTAATGATAATGATGGAAAGCTGATGTGGTTAAGAATGAATTTGGCTGAAAACTTGTCAAACTGTTCACCTATTTACAGAAAACACTATATAATTATGCTAGGCGATTTCTGGAGTGTTTAATAGGTACCGCGATAATTGCAGCGATGGAGGTGCGCTTTTATACGGTATTCTTTTGTTTTCCTTAATGTTATTTGTCATAATAATTCTCAACCATCTGCATGCTTGCTTGCATGCCTGCGTGTGCTAGTACCTGTATTATTATTTTTATTATTGGTCACTGAACATTATGGCAAATCTTTCTTAGAGATTACGTAAAATTAGAAATAACGTACATTACGTAAAATGAAATGTGTGATAAATAAAATTATGTTTTTAAAAAGTTATACCATTTGATTGCTTTTGCCTACCAAAATTAGTAAAAATAATTTTATGTCATTTGTTACTCATGGCAAATGAAACGTTATTTCTAATGAAATTATTTTAAATCGAAATGACTCGAAAACGTAGGTGATGACTATTTTTACCCTGGCTATCGTTGAGAAAATGCATTTGCGCACCCCATCCGGGCAATGTGAATCTCGCGCGAGGCAATGCCCACTAAAAAACCAACGTTTCCCTTCGTTGTCAGGACTTCAACACAGTGCAGGTTATTTCGCGCAAGCTACTTACTACGAAAAACTGTTAAAGCCTGACTACCGCCCGCTACTAAGCGGGTGACAGGGCCCCACTCTGTCACCCGCCACCGCGAATATGGCGGCCGGAGTTGGGCGGCATAACCGTGCATAACGCCGCATCCTACGGCCAAGACGCTTCCGGCAGAGGGGGTCCGCGAGCTCGCTCTAGGACTTCTTTGTGTGATAACGTCCTCACAGAGGGAGGCCACCGCCTCCCAAGACGACGGTTAGCAGTGCTAACCATAGCCTTGATGGCAGGTAGAGGTCCACACTGATCGCCACGATGAGGACACGGCGTTGTTCCATCCAGGCGACTATTTTTACCCTACTTTTACATTTGCGTAACAAGATTTTGTTTTTGCAACATTCATTTATCATAAATCATAAGGTTAGTATCTTGTGGTTGGTATATCGATGTATGATAAAGCGTTACGTAATATTCAGAAGTTATTAGAATAAGGCTTGCTCGGCCGGTGGGACTATTGACATTAAGAATGACAGTAATAATTGTTTTCTATGATCGCGTAATTTTAACAAGCGTCAGAACAATGGCTGGGGACCCGGGGTATTGACAGCTAATTGCCGAAGCGGTACCGGCGCGGCGGCGGGGCGGGCGAGTGTGCGAGCCTCGCTCGCACTATTGCGCGCTCATGGGCCCGCTTCTTCACACTTCGTGAATTTAAGTTGCCGTATTCTTTATATAGTTTACTATTAATATTTACGGTACTTAGTTAACAAAAAAATGTTGTAAATGTTTCCATTCCAACATCTTGGTTATTTTAATGGGCCCATAGGTTTCCTCTATTTAGCAGGCATGTTGCAGCCTCATTGCGCTTGCGCCACCTCTAAACTCAACTTGCGCCATGTTGCCCATGTATGTTATTATTTAATAGTCAAAGTTGATTTTACAGCTCGTATCTCTTTGTTTTGGGTTTGTGAAGGGACTATGAATATAGTTAGTCTTTGCTCATTAAGTTACGTGACTTTGTCATGTATTGTATGCACAATGTAATGTTTGAGTCCTCGGATAATTGTGAGCACCGTCAGTTTCTAATAAATCAAGCGAGATGGATGGTCAACTGACGAAATAAAGTAGCTGTACTATCATGAATAGACAAATGTTTGCAAAAACTGTGAGTTAATGTGTTTCTGCGTATTCCTTTTGTCTTTTGGTTTTAAGTGTCAAAAATGTATTTTTTATTTCACTTTTGATCGTCGTATTTATATTTTATTAGTTTATAATCTTGCTTAAATTCTAATAAACACACGGTTCCCTATATTATCCGCTGACACATAAGGATTTTCAGTACGCGGGTACTTCATGTATAGGTAGTTTACTAGTAATTTTGTACTTTAAAATAAAATTTAATTTCTGATTAATACATTTCTTTATCGTACGCTTATCAGATGGACACAGCGGAAATTAATAATTTGTAATCCAACTATTTGTACCTGTATTTCACGAAATAAATTATTTATTTATTATTATTTATTTATTTTATATTAAATTAATGTTGATAATTTTTCAATGTTTTTCAGTAAATAATAAACTTAATATTATTAGTAAGTCATTTAGGTACTAAATGAAAAATAAAGCTATATACTCACATGGAGTAACTAATTGCAAATCGATGCTTCAATTTTATTAAAATACCTGATTACCTACCGACATTTTTTACAATTGCTGCGGCAATTGAGGTTACTTTTCAAAATATAAAAATTAGCACATTAAAACTTAATATTTTGCAATTTTTTCAATCGCATAATATTAAGTTTTGATGTGCTAATTGCTTTTTACACCCCATTTATATTTTTGAACGACCTATCGCGCCCCATACCATACACATTAAAGAACTGAACTGAACTAAAAATGGTTTTTTTTCTTTGTATGAAGGTTCAAGATCCATTTACTGTTACAAAAAAATAAGAAATGCATGCCCGTTGCTGAGCTCTAGAAAATTGTATTGTATGCATTGATAATACCATCTATGACAAAATACTAAGTTTGTTATTCAGAGACTTGGCCTCCGAATTTGTTTTAATTTACTGAGAGGGAAACTACGATATTGGATTCAGTTTGCTTTATGACATAACATGAAGTCATTATTAAATAAGTAATGAATGTTTACGTTAAAACCTCTACATTTGTGGAACAGGTATCAGCTGGTTAAGCCGGTTTCGTAACGAAGACCTCTTCTGTTGTGTCTGAGTACATAATAACATACGACGTGTCAAGCAATTATTTGAATAAGTTATAAGTATTTTGGATATATCGAGCAAATTTGATAATTAATAAAATTGTTATTAATGGGTGTGTTATATAATTATGTGTGTAATGTTGATAATCGCAAGTGTTTTCAACAGTATTAGATATTATTATTCAAATGCCGCTATGCCGCTCTTGTAGAGCTCACAGACATTTTAAAAAATTTGCAAGCTTCGAGCATAAAATAACAGCAGCCTATCACGCTTTTACACAATTCTGTTTTAAACGTGTTTAAAGAATGTTCACACAATTTTCCACGCATTGAAAAACCGAATAGACCTACGGTTTTTTCACATTGATATTATTTAATTTTGAAGACACCAGCATATTCGTTGCCGCCAATAAAATAATTTATCAATATTAATTAGTTATTTATTTGTTTGGTATATATACTTACCTATTTCTTAAATAACTTAAGTTTCCATAAATTAAAATGTATGGTCCACTTCATTTAAAGAATATGGTTTCAAGATAGACTTGAATTAAAACTTTTTGCCTTTATACTTCTATCATCATTGCCTTTGTTAACAAATAAGTTTTAAGAAAAGTATGAATGTATGAGAATGATCAAATAACTTAAGAGAATAAAAGCATAATTATGTTAACAAAGCGGTTGTCGAGTTTTTAAGAGCATGAAATATTACTATCTAGAAGAAGAATTTTATTAATAAAATTGGTGAAAGTTTGGATTTGTCTTACACGAATGCCCGTGTATTTTTTATGTTTATTTTTAAATAGAGGCATTTAAGACTCTCACAGTCCTGAGCTGCTGGGTCTTCTAGAAGTACCTTGGAATTATGATGATCAGTCAGTATGTCAGTGACAAAAACAAAAAACTTCGTCGGGCAATAATTCATAAAGTAAAGGTTCAAATTTATTGAGAATACATATATCTAAGCCATTATACCCTATATTTTACTGAAAATTTAGGGTAGCCAGAGCCTTAGCCAGAGCTTTAGCCAGCACAACATTACAGGATGTTGAAAATGGCCTGGAAGGCTTCGAGAAAAGGATAGTACCTCTTTGTTTTGCTCGACTTGCCGGGGGCACTGCCGTGCACCCAGATAAATGCGAAAGTGAGTTTGTTTATTTGATATGCTTTCAAGCCTAAAGCGATTTAGATGAGAGGTATGGAGATAGTTTGAGATCCTGGAATACTTTATGGAGTTATTTAACTACAATATCAATCATGAAATTGACCAATTTTAGTGGTTGTGAATCCAGCATTACCTACTTAGTCTGGCCATAAATACTGTTACAATTAAAAATAAACAAAATATTACATGTAAATTTGGAATCTGTCATTTTTATATGATTGTTCATTGAGTTTTCTCATTTTCGCGCCAATACATTGTACAATATTTTGCGATATTAAAATGGAGTGGGGTGATAAAGAGAACCGAATCGCTGTGATTGCATTACACAAAGTAGGTATGGAGCCAAATGCAATTTTCAAAACTCTCCATACGCTTGGTGTTCAGTCTATGGTTTTATTGTAGAGTGTGGCAACATTTATATGTAGTTCTCCGCTCTTCAAAATATAACGTACTACTGCTCTCGTCGTTTTGTCGTCTAGTCGCTCTGACGTTTAGCGCTGTCGCGGCAACGTCTTATCGTACATTATCGTAATTCAGTGAATATCCGGATTTAACTTTTATAAATATCGTCGTGCATTACTTTACACAGCAAAAGTGTATATCTGGCGTTGAAGGAGGGCGCATTCTGAAGGTTTGACGTATCAGATAGCCAGGTATAAGGTGTCCTTTGGTAAGTCTGGCCTGCACAGGGTTCCTGAACCATCCTTGCGTCTGTCTGAAGCTGATCAACATCGCAGCACAACCCAAGGTTAGTGTCCACTTCATTCGTGTACAGATTTACATTTTTGTGCTACTTTGTCGCGTTTTATCGAATTTTAATTATCGTAACTTCGTCTAAAATACAGTCCACTTTCTCGATCCATAAGACTTGGTATTAGGAAAATGTTTGTGTACTGGGCTATTAATAGGTACAATGAGACCTCTTCTGTTTGTGACAGAAAAAGATCTGGCCATCCACGTAGTGTTCGTACGAAAAATACAGTTTTTTAAACACAATATGTTTGAGTTTTCAAAATTTGTTTTCATAGTCAAAATGGATGAAGAGTGGTTAAAGGAGGCGAACTTCTCCTAGGTAGAAACCCTACTAATTATAAATACTTTTTTATATGCGGTAGCACTATCGTTTACAAAAAAATATTTTTTTCCGTAGGAATAAAATTTCAGACTCAAGTAAATGTTGCGTGTAAAAAGATCTAATTTATCTATCTTATTTATTCTTTGTTACAGCTCTAGGATTAAAAGTGAGAGGTCAGGGCGCAGTGAAAGTGGTTATTGCAAGCGAACTTTCGTTATCTTTTACTACTACCGGGAGCGCCCTATTATGCGCAAGCGATCGTGCAATCGTGCGCATTAAATAGCGATAGAAATAGGAATTAATTGGATAATAATTCCTATTTCTACGTCAAAATTTTAATGATTTATTTTGATGTTCTCAAACATTTTGTAGCTTGGAATCCTTGAATTTTCCGTAAAATAGGTCTGGGTTGCTTTAAACCTGTTTTTATCATAAGATGTTCGTATTATTTTTAGACATGAATATTTAATTTAGTTTTGTGGGGTTTATGTTGTGTTTTTAGCGCCGTATAAATGCATTTATTTATTCATTAGGTTATCAAAACCATAAATACACAGATACACAAAAATCATATAAATTTCAACATCGATAGGTATAATAAAATTCATTTATTCACAATTAAGTAGTATACAACTATTTTAGAAAAAAAAGTGCAATATAAGTCTCTTCCTTTGTTAACACCTTAGCAAGCCGAAATTTTATAATTTTATTTTGATAGCTTTGTTAATTTTGAAAGATTAGAAAAGTATCTAAACTAGTAAAAAATCAAACAAACTCACAACAGCACCCGTAGCACGGGCCATGAACAAAACCTCTCTCCACCCCTTCTGTCTACTTATTTTTATTTGGAGACAAATTGCGTATTATCTCTTTTTTTAATTAGACGAAGAGAGGGACAAATTTTAGTCCACTCCCCAGGATGTTCGCCATGCTATGGAGGCAGAAACACAAGAAGAAATTCATAGGATTATCCCAAATTCTTTGTAGCTCAGATGGTTAACTCTGTGGTTAGAGAAGTGGTGTAAAAAAGATCGCGGATCGGTGCCCACCCCAGGACATAAATTTTTCATGTGATACTTTTCTAAATTTTTTTGATCACTAAAAAAATCTCTGGAGTAGACATTAAAATTAAAAAAATGGAATTGTACAATTAACCCAACATGTGATTACCTATTTAAGTATTTTAAGACTAAATCGGTTTTATTGGTGATTTTAAATGATGCTATTTAAATTTGAATTCATATAGTAAATGGTTTTGGTACGTACAGTTAACGTTAAAGAACATGATCTCTTTGGAAGGTAATACTTACTACTAAAAGATCTTAAGATGTTAAAATATCTAGCTGTGCATGGGACATATATATATAGGCTGGTGATGAATAAATAACATTCGACAGGAAAACGAAAGAATAGAGCTTTCTTATAAACAGTAGACGAGTGGTCAGTGCTCCTGTCTTTTAAACAGAGGTCCCAGGATCAAATTCCGTTAGGGGCAGATGTTTGTACGACGAAGAATATTTTGATTACAAGTCATTAATGTTTTTATGTATATTTAGTTTGTCCATCATCACCATATACATCCTACAGCTGGGCACAGGCCTTCCTACATGACAGAAACGCATGAGGACTTTGGGTCATAACACCACCGCATCAAAGCACGGAGGAGCTTGAGATTACAAATTTTGATTCACCATGGAATCAACCATGGCGAAAGTTGTTTTCGTAATATAATAAATAATATTATAAATTCAAATATGTATACTAATTTTAACTCTGTATTTCTGTCTGTTACGTTTTCATATCTAAACCGCTATAAATGAAATTTCCAAGCAATGCCAGCGGTTTAGTTATCAAAACCTAACAGACAGAGATGTTCAGAAAAAGTTACTTTCGCTTTTTTTAAATAATAGTATGGATTTATCTATTTAAAACGTATAACTTTGCAAACATTTCACGATAGGCCTGCTGGTCTTAATATGAGGGTGTCTCATTTTTGTAAATAAAAACAGATAGAGACGACATCAGATTTAGACCGTTCTCTTAATTGTGAAACTCCAATGATAAATGGTCTCCTTCAGCAATTCTGAAGTTTAAAGTGAATCCTGTGATGCTTACTTACAAAAGAATATAAGACTTACAAACACGCGTTAGGTAAATAAAAGTAGTGAGTGCCCAATAATTAATGAGCATCAGAATCACATCAGCATTAATTCTAACGATAAGTGTTAAAATAATTAAGCCTTGCTATTATAATATGGCCGATTTCACGCTGGACACACGTGCGGGAACGCGAAGTGTGCACGTGTGTCCACCTTAAGAAATGTTTATGCACACGCTCGATATAAACCCAATAGCCACTCGAGCAGCCGGGTGCGGCTCACGCTAATTGTTGTGGGAACCAGATACAATCGACATTCCCGATTATTTATGGCCTCGTTTTGAATAATTGCTTTTATCCATCTACTATTATTAACCAGCTTATTCTGTCGTAATTAGAAATTGGGTTTTGGTCCTATCAACTTCTTTGTTTTACGAAACAGAAAAGAACGGGTCGAATACGGAAATCCTTGATTATTAATAATCTTAAATAAAAACCGATTTCAAAACAATAAAAATTATAAATTATTGAATACAAATAATTATCAGTTTTTTGGATTTGACGCTGAGGCTTCCTATTATTTATTGAAAGAGCTTAGCTCATACTGCTTTAAATTAGATAATAAATAAATAATAATCACAGTTTCCAGCGATAAATTACCTAGGTTAACACTACATGACCCGTCCTGACCGTTAGCATGTTAATGACTTGTCTTTCGGTCAGTGTAGTTGAAATACATTATATTATTTTTTACTTCAGGAGTTACTTTCTTTGTCACCGAATGTGTTCATCAGATCACTATTAAATTAAAATAAACACCGGTTTCAAAACACTAACGGAACGAAATAATTAAATTTAAGTAGGTACTCGGTGTCTGGAAATAACTTTACACTGATTTCAAAAAATACCTCTTTATGCGATAAGTACCGTATACTGAAATTGAATTATTTCTTTCCTTTGTAGTGTTTTGAAGTCGGTTTTTATTTTTGTTTATTTTTTTTCCATAATTTTTGGTGATAAAGTTTTAAGGTCAAAGCTATTAAAAGGGTGACCCTGGACCAATCTGGGCCTATGGTAGTACACTTATTCCAACGCAAATAGAATTATCATAAGTCAAGAAAGAAAAACTCCGCAATTTTGCTTACGTTGATGACCTAATTATTTTGATTTAAAAACCAGACTATCTAAAACGATTTTCAATAAAATAACATAGAAATTTAATTGTAAGTAACCTCCGGCCTCATTAATCACCTATCTAACACCACCTCATTGAGACTATTCTTATGAGCCCAAACACGCTATATCTGCTGTAAGATTCAGAAGAATGGAGCATCCCGCAGACTTTTTGGTACAGGATTGATCAAGGTGACCAAGTTTTGGAAATACCACGGAAGTAATAGTAAAATCATATTTCAAATTAATCCGAGCTACGAAAGTAAGTAAGACCTTTTCGGCAAGTAGGATATGAGGTGATAGCCACCCAACGCCTAAACAGATCTTAATAAAAAAATAGAAATAAAACTAGAAAAATTTCACGTCCTGAGGCAGGAAACAGACATTCAGGGATTCGGGATTCGGGATTTTTCAGACATTTATAGTAATGTTAAAGTCAAAATTAAGAAGATCTTAATAAGTTATAGTTAAGGACCACTTCGATCACGTCAGCTTTCAAACAAAACGAAAACCGAATCAGAATTGGTCCATTTGTTTATGAGACACGATGCCACAGACAGACACTTCAAACTTATAGCACCACTCTTTTTGCGTCGTGGTTGTCGAAAATAAGTTTTCGAATCAGTTTAAAAATGACAGAGATCTGAAGTAACAAAAATTAAAAAGAAAACAACATACTATAGAACCAAATTAATGAACTCCTCCTTCGAAGTCCGTTAAAAAAGGGATGCGGTAGTATAATATACATATTACTATCAATATTTCTCCATTATCTAGTATCCATAACACACGCTCTTAATGATGCTTTCTTGGGGCTAGATAATAGGTGTGAGTGTATGAATACTATTATACTGCTATACTACTAGTATAGTCCTCTAAATCAGACACACTACTTTATTTTAAACTCAAATAAATGTTCATATTATATACATAAATTTAAAGTACGCAAAGAATCGAAGATTTTAGTCACGTTTCCCACACGCGCGAATAAATCCTGCGTTGACACATACAAAAGACATCAACGAGCTACATCGTAGAGTTACAATATTTGACTGCTACGAGATTATTTTTGTAGTCACGACTAACGATTGTCAATAAATGTTGATTATTATGTTATTAAATTTGTAGAATAATTGTAATGTTTTAGAAAGCATTTTACTAGGTGGTAGGCCCGTATGTAGGGTCGTCTGGGTAGGTACCACCGCCTTTCTTATTTCAGCCGTGAAACAGTTCGCTGTGTTTCGGATTGAAGGGAAAGGTAGCCAGTGTAATTACTGGGCATGGACGGCATTCCATCTTGGGCCCCAGGATGGCAACGCACCTGCAATATCAAGTGATTTTTCCTTGTTATTGCAGGTGTCTGTAGGCGGCGGTAACCACTTACCATCGGGTGGGCCGTCGGCTTGTTTGTCATCTAGTTGTATAAAAAAAAAAAAAAAAAAAAAGCATTTAAAATAAAAACAACTTTATTTTTTTTAAATGCCTGAAATTATTACATAAGCTTTATTTTTCGTAAATATTACAAATAAAAACAGTTACCTATCGAGTTGATATATTATGACGGGCACATCAATTAATTATTGTAGGTGTAAGGTTTTTAAAGTTACCGTGTTTCAACTCTTTTGTTAGAATTCAAAAGAATTCAAACAAAAGGCTGTCTGTCACTGTCATCCGAACATTCGGACGATCGTGACAAAACACTGCGTAACTTTGAAGGCCTATACAATTATTTGGTATGCCGAATGTGATAAGTACTAAATATGAGATTTAATGTGTTCCAGGTAAGCCCGGCACAGACTACCCGGTGCTGGGTGCAGTCCCGTACACTAATTTCTACTGCGATGACCAGCCATACCCTGGTTTCTTTGCTGACATGGATACACGTTGTCAAGGTAAAAATTGTATAAGCATGAATGGTTTGGATAATAATGTAACTAAATAATACACTTTTAACGCCTACCCATAGATATCTCTGCGACAAACGGCTGGCCGAGTGGTCTGTCCCATTACTACAGACTACTCGGTCAGGGTTACCGG
Source organism: Nymphula nitidulata (assembly GCA_947347705.1). NCBI lineage: Eukaryota > Metazoa > Arthropoda > Insecta > Lepidoptera > Crambidae > Nymphula > Nymphula nitidulata. The sequence goes on along the minus strand of OX374626.1, from coordinate 9,302,262 downwards.
GTTCGAATCCCGGTTAGGACAGAGTTTTGTATGATGAATTCACGAGTTATGGATGTTTGTATGTTTATTTAGTATATTTCTGATATTTATAATTATACATATTATTACCAATATTTCTCCGTTATCTAGCTTACTTTGGGCTACATGATAGTTGTGAAAGTATTATTATTATCTCTATCTTCTTCTCTACACATATAAAATGCAACGTCTGTCTGTCTGTTTGTAAGCTTATAGCTTGCGAACCACTGAATGGATTATGATGCGGTTTATAGTCTTTAGTATGAAGTAAGGGTTTTTGTAGAAAGACAATAATATTCTTAGGTCTTTAAGTATAAAATTGCCGTTTTGTATGAAGTGTTCGAGAAAACTGGCATTACCATACATGTTTTTGTACTTAATTTAAAATTGGCTCGACTGATTTTTGGGAATTTTTGTGGTAAATTTAAGATATTTGTAAAAAAAATGTGAAAAAAACAATTTAAAAAATTGAAAATAATTACAAGAAATCTAAACATTGGACTCGGCTTCATACTGTTCATCCCCTAATTGACCCTTATTTTCAACTAATAAAGTTTTACAAAAAATAATAATTTAATTTTATTTGTAAAATCCTGCTTGTATACTGCACTTTGAAGTAAAACTGTTATATTTTAGGTAAACATTTAAAGTGATTAGAATAAAAACGTTATTGGAAAAATTGATTTCTTACATGGGTTTAGGTACAGTCGACAGCACGTCAAGTGTAACAGTTGCACTACGAAAGCAGCCTCTATTACTAAAGGAGTAAGGGCGGTCTCAAACTGTTACGCTTGATGTGCTATCGACTGTACATCAAATAATGTAGTAGGAAATTGTGAGCCTTAGAAAAAATACTCTATGCTTGTAACAAGCTATAAAAATCTTCGATAACATGTTTTATATCCTGAGGATAACCCACAGTAGCCATTATAAACACACCAACACGCGACATAAAATTAAATTATTTAATTTAAATTTATTTATGCTTAGAGTACCTACATAATATTTACACATTTGAATTACTTAGCACACTTCCTATGCTATTTTAAAATGTAGTAAACAAACACTGAACCGTAAAAGTCAATAACATACATAAATAATGTGAAGTGTATCGACGACTCTAGTGTAAGGTAAAACTTGAATGATTTTGTTTTTTTTTTATATTTTGTGTTCCTTTATTTGATATTCAAATTATATAATATTAATACCTTCGTAAGTATAAATATTATAGATCACAGTCTACCTAAAAATACGATAAATACATAAAGTAGTTTTTGAGGTTTTTACCCACCGTTTAATTGATAGGTCCAAATAAGCGTAAATTGTGCGGCCCTATAATTGGTAAATTATTTTCTTTTAGTAATATTGGTAATTGGTATTATGTATTTTAATATTATGTAGCTGCCCTACGTAAGCCGACTCTATTACGAACGGAGTAAGGGCGAGCGGTGTCAAGGTGGAACTGTTAGGCTTGACGCGAAGTCACATACGAGGACCTAAGTGATGGTAGCTTTTTTTTATACAACTAGATGACAAACAAGCTGACGGCCCACCTGATGGTAAGCCGATACCGCCTCCTATAGATTTTTGAAATTGACTTACTATAAGTATTTTATGGTAATCAACTTTGTTCTAAAATACTGCACTATCTGCGAAGGTGTTTTTTTAAACATGATATTATTTCGTATCAAAATAAAAACATTATTCACCACAAGTGTTTAATTGTGAACAAAATTGTTCTTGACAAGTGTTTTATTGATCTTAAAAAATATCATAGTTTTAAAATAACTCCGCAACAAAATAATGACAAAGTAGCATGCACGCATTTATGATTTCCAAGACGGGCGGGCGCGAGCGGAGCGATCAATGCATTATTTGCGAAGGAGTTTTATAAAAATGATTTAAATTTTAATTCAAGTAAAATCATGTAATCTACCTACTGTTGTTATTTTCCGACATTCACGCAAAAAAAATCTCGCAGGCACAGCTAGTAAGAAATAAAAGAAATAAGAATATCTCATGTAATGTTTCTTAGTAAGTTATTTTATTTTTCCCATAATATGTTTAGATTTTTTTTTAAATAATTGAAAATAATTATTAAGAAATGCAGTATTGTTTTCTTTAATTACTTATAGTTTTATTTTACAAGATGCTGTAAGATAAAATTAAATATTTCGAAAGGTTTATTGTAGTAAATATGTATTATAAAGATACTAAGCGTTTGATGCATATCACATCCGCGTTGCGTTTGGAACAGACATAATGAGTCATTAAAGTACCTATTTTGTAAAACATTGTAGGTGTTAGATGTAACAAGTCCTTTGTCCTAACAGTGCTTACATACATCTATGTGATCTAAGGCTCCAAAGGTCGTTTTTGTAATTTTTTATATCTTTAATGATCTGGTTGTTGCTCACAAATATCATTTAATAATGGCTGTTATTTATTACATTAAAAGAGCCATTCTGCATGTCACAAATATAACCATTTGGTGGTTACCTTGGATGTGCTGAGATGATTAACAATACTGACCTTAACTTGCTCTGAGGTCAATTAATTATATCATAAAGTTACACGGAAGATATTTTAACTTGAAATGTTAGGTCATAAACGTGAGATCCGCTATAGAATTGGATTATATCTTCTTTGCTTTATTGGTCACCCCTATTATTATTATTGTTATGGTGTGCACTGGTAAGGAAATAATAAAATAAAAAACGTGCATAATTCCGTTGAAGTGTTTGTGCACTGTTGAACACTTCTAAAAGAAAAATTACTTAGATATTATGAAGCAAATAATTTTATGGCTGTTTTTTTACGTAACACATATAAGTAGGTACCTACTATGATCTAAACTTCTAAAGTGAATTAATTGTTATTAAAATTGTTAGCCAAATTCAAAGGTGATCATATTGATTTAAAAATAGACAGTTAACACATTGGCATGATTGTAAAACATCAATGTTACTAAACGTTAATTTCCATATCCTCAAAGCAACATTGAGTACCTTGTGTTGCAATCAAGTACCTCAAATGGCCGCATCAACGTACATTGACAAACATGGAATAGTCCGGTTCTTAGAAAAAGTGATTGTATTCTTTTGGGCCATGGTATCAAATATTGTCATTTACAATAAATCTTTAATTTATCCTGCTGTATTTATGTATTTACTGCTTAACAGCACAGAATAAATAAATTTGGTAATATATTAGTCCAATAAGCTTTTACATTGAAGTTACCTACTTCATTTATAGAGGAAGTTGTGTTATATTTTTTTGGTAAATATATTTAAAAAATGATCTCGAACTGGAACCTTTTTCTTAAATATGGTAGTGATAGACCTGATATCCAAATCTGAAAGCTTATGAATTACTTATTAGGGATAGACGTTTTCGATAAGTAAAATCTTAGGTCAACGCCACATTAGGCAACTATTTTGTGCCATTGGCCTAGCCAGAAGCACTTTATGTAATTGTATGTATGTTGACTTTTCCACACCACCGTTGACAGTACTTCATAATGTTTATAGTAACGGTTTACGCTCTACGTGGTAGTGAATGTGGCAAAACATTTTTTATAAAGCGGATTCGTGAACTATTTACGATTTCTTTTCTTCTTTTTTTTTGAATTACAACAAAAAGAATGTGTTATGGTAAAACAGGCGCTATTTTACCATCACACATTCTTTTTGTTGTAATCTCTACTTTATTTATTGTGTGTAAATATCATCCGTTTTGTGTATTCACAGCGTGGCACTACTGCGACATCGATGGCCGACAGGCATCATTCTTGTGCCCCAACGGCACGGTGTTCTCCCAGGGGGTAGCGTCCTGCGACTGGTGGTTCAACGTGCGCTGCGCCTTGTCACCGGCGCTCTACCCGCTCAACGCGCGGCTCTACCGTCGCACGCGCCGCAGGAAGCAATCGCAGCCTAAACCGCACCGTGTTATAGACAAACAATTAATCGATGAAATCTTTTTGTAAATAATATATACTTTAGTCTATTATAAAATTTATGAATTAATAAATTGATATGGGCCCAGCCTCCTTATTCGCTAACTCAAATGACAATGCTGGTGGATAAAATATTCGGTCTTTTTACGTACATTGATGTTTCGCATCGAAACTTTTTGTTACATTGTACCGTGAAACAGCGATGTATACAGGGTGGTGCCGTCAATACGACAATAAATTAAACCGTGGGCTATATTCGTTAATAGAAATGGTTTGCCACTTTCAAAAGCATCTAACTCATTTGATGATTTCATGATATTTGTATAAAATAATATGACATTGGCTGCATTATTTCATAGAAATGTCATAAAATTATCAAATGAATATAATGTTTTTAAAAGTGGCAAACCATTTCTATGAACTAAGAGCTCATGTTTTAATTTATTGTCGTATTGACGGTACCACCCTGTATAAAAGTTCATTGAATATTGACAGTGCCTCAAATAGTCTTAATTTACCGACATTAACACTTGGTATTCTGACCTACTAACAGTACTGTCACAAAGAGTTATCTAAACCCATTTTGTGTACTCCAATATTTGTCTAATTGTTTAAATAGGAAGGAGCTACATAGTAATTTAATAAGATCGTATGACGTAGTACTATGATAAGTATGCAATATGTGTTATTTTTGTACATAAATTTTATTTTTGTATTGTATATTTTTAAGTAACCGCCTCTATGGTCTAGTGGCTGAGACCACCTACCTCAGATCTAGAGGTCCGGGGTTCGATTCCCGTGTGGCAGAAATTTTCTGCTCAATTTGGTTGCTGGCAGGGCTTTTCTAAATCCGCCTGGCTAGCTACCACCATCTTACCTAAGTTTGCCGCCATAGCAATAATGTTAACGGCATTGTTGTGTTCCGGCAGTTAGAGGTAAGATAGATCAGGTGAGATGAAGGGCAAGAGTTACCCCGTTAAGAAAAAAAAGTGAAAGATAGGTTCTTTGGACTTAAGCTTCGAAATCAGTACGTGAATATTCAAGCGACAGCTCATATAAAGCTAGGGATAGCTTTAAATGTCTTTTACCGATGTGTATTTTTGTCTACCTAAAAGAGAGAAAAATAAATTTCGTTGCCTAGAGGACATTATGTGAAAACAGGCGTAGGAATATTATGTAATGACTGTAAAGCGTCGAATGAAAAACTTCGTGCAGTTTGTGCTTCATTTGTTTATAATGGAAATAATGTTGATTGGAATCGCACTATGATTATTTTAGAACATATCTCCATGTGCCATTCCTAACTGATCTACTTATATTTGTATTAGTATCAAAGATAACAATAAATTGACCTGAATTTTTCTAGGATTTTAGTGTTTGTGAATTCAAAAATATCCTCTTATAATTTCTTTTTATAAGTATTGCATGCTGTACCTATAACAGTGATATGTGAGACTATGTTTAAGTTAGAATAGCCATCTATGTACCATATTTTTTAACAATAAATAGCTTTGAATTTAACCATAGAACTATATTTACGGAATAAAGAAATAGTATTATACTCACCATCAATAGTCTGTCCCATTATTGGGTACAGACAGAAACACTTGAGAAGGTCGCTAGTGCAGTGGTTTGAGTTGAGTGCTTTGGGTTAAATTACGAAACCAATGAAACTTTTGCCATTGGGTAAAATAAAATAAAATTAAAAATTAGTAATATACTAATGCTAGAAAAATTTACATGTACCTATTCGTATTCATATACGACTACTAAAAAAACACACAAAATGAATTGTCTACATTGAAATAAAATTATAACTACCAAACTCTATCACGTTTGTAAAAAAAGATTGAGCCTATACTCGTACCTATAATATCATGTGACTCTTATGTCATGCTTGATTTCATTGATTTTACTATCAAGCATTATATAAAAGTCACATCAGTCAGAGCTTTCTGCGCTCAAGATTAGGGTGGTCAACATAAAATTATAGTCCGGTACGGCTAGGCGATTTTGAGGTGCTAAGTTCCAAAAATTCTAAAGTTTCTGAATTTTTGCAAGGGGATACAGTTCTACCTAAAAAGCTTATATTTAATTTTTGTGTCAAATCTTGCTATTGCATTTTCAGTAATTCAATATTTTGTGACCTAAATGTTAAAATATAAATAAATCTGCCAAAAATAATTTAATGTGTCAAATGATACTAATATTGTGTGTAAAATAGCCTAGGCTGTGTGCAAACTAAGTTTGTGTCGTTTTCGTCCAGTGCAAATTGACAGGGGGCCCAATATATGTTAAAAGTGTCAAAAAAATATTATAGTTGATAAAACAAATACAACCTAACTCAGGGCACCTAATTATGACCCTGACATGATTTTGTGCCAAACTAACCCATGGGTTATAAAGATATTTAATCATTTAGCTTTTCCAAGTAATAGCGGCTGTAAAAAAATATTAAAGTTATTAGAGTTTACACATTTAATATCATAAAAGCATAAAATATCTGCTATTAAATTTTGTGTCACTTTAATTCATGATATACTTAAAAAACATATTTAATTTCCTACATAAATAGTAGTTCGCTCGCGCGTGTGTACTGCACGGAGCATTTACACACATTTGCAAAGAGTAGCAAGTAGGAACAGTCAACAGAAGGTCACGTTAACACAAACGCCCGAATTAAGCTAAACGTTTTTGTACTTTAATCCGATTACGTTTAGGTTGAAAATTGATTGGATTTTTTTCTCATATTACGGTTAGCTGACCTGCTGTTGTTTTGTACAATGGACAGCACATCAAGCGTAACAGTATGACCTTGAGCTTGCCCTTATTGCGTTCGTGATAGAGGTGGCTTTCGTATTGCAACTGTTACACTTGATGTGCTGTCGTGTGTACATATAAGTAAGTGTCGTGTGTATAATGTATAAAGTAATTATACATAAAAAATATACCTACTTATAATACGAAATTGTTATGTTCTGTACACTTATTACTGTCACAAGGATTGATAAATTTATACTTATAATCCGAAATAATTTCATATCCGTTTTAAAGCCGAACATAATTAAAAATTTAAGAGCATACTTTATTTGATAAATAAAACAAGTGCGGGTACCGCATGTTGTGAGAGAAATTATATAATAATATATATAGGTAACCTTTTTTCTTTTTTTTTTACGGGAGGCAAAGACTAGTGCTTAGATATATGGACATCCCATTTCTCTGAAGCTGATTGAACAATTCTAGAGATAGTAGACTTATTAATAGACATAGTAGTAATAAAACAATTATATCTCTAAAATCTTATTTAAATAAATTACCGTGCGGCGCCCTATTTCTTCCCGTGGGTGTTGTAAGAGGCGACTAAGGGATCTCTGAGCTATCAACTGCTCCACTGGTGGTAGGGTGTGAAAACCCACCAAGTGACCACATGTGGCCGCGTTCAGGGATCAGTGGGCGTACAACCAGAGCTTGGGGAGACGATGTCGCGATGGATGCGGTCAATGATGGCTTCCGTCTGACTAGTGCCAGGTGGACTGCGTTGACCCGTCGGCCAGAGAGACCTGAAGAAACGGCTGTTCCGCTGGCCGCCCGTGGCACGGTACAGGGGCCCAAGCTATCCTAACCAGATCGTGAGGCTGCCCCATCATGCCTCGCATAATCTCGGGGTAGTCCGTCGTGCCGGGTAGTGACCGGATGGTGGGGTTCCAGCGGCCATACCCGGGAGGGTTCGGGGGCACTTCCGTCTGGCGTGTCAGCGCTTCTCTGCTGTCGGCTGTTAGCTGGCAAAACAGGCCTCACGATTTGACTGCCTTTATCCATCCATGGCAGCGACAAGTAATGTGTATGGTCGTACAGCGGTGCACGACCCCACTACAGCCACGCTGTTTGAGGTCGGGCTTACTAACTTCCGTGGGCTCCATGCTAATCTCAATGTCGTCTACTAACATCTTGAGACGGCTCGGCCAGCGCTGCTTTTTTTGACGGAGACGCAAATAATCCGCCCGGCTGACACAGGGTATCTGGACTATCCCGGCTATGCTCTTGAAGAGTCCTTCAAATCGAAGTCCGGGGTATGCTTGTTTGTCCGGGCGGATGTTTGCTGTCGCCACTTGGAGGACCCTTTCTTTTCCATTCTCGGGGTGCACGTTGACCTGGGCATTCATTGCCGTGTCTACGTTTGCCTCTACAGATCCCACAGCGGTGACATGGAGACAACTCGACTTTTTGAACACCTTAGTCGGGTGGCAGATGTTGCGCAGAACCAGTTTCCAACCGCAGAATTGGTGTTTTTGGGAGACTTCAATGCTCACCACGAGACGTGGTTATGTTTCCCCAAAACTGACCATGCTGGTAGAACTGCCCATGTGTTCGCTCTCACGCACGACCTGACTTAACTGGTTAACCAGCCTACCAGGATTCCAGATATTGTCGGTCACGCACCCTCTTTGTTGGACCTTCTGATGACGACTCGCCCGGAGGGATATCGGTTCGAGGTTCGAGCTCCCTTGGGATCATCGAGTCACTGCCTGATTTCTGCTGGGATGCCACGGGCGTCGCCACAGGTATCTGCGGTGGCCAAGCGCCGCATCTGGCACTATGCGTCGGCAGATTAGGGCGGTATGCGGGATAACTTTGCATCTGTTCCTTGGAGGCAGCGCTGTTTCAGTGAGTCGAAGCCGAATGCTAGCGCTACTGCTGAGTGAGCTGGTGAGATAATGTTAGGGATGGAGTACTATATCTCTCACTCCGATCTGGTCAGTAAGGGCAGGCGTAACCACTAGTTCAATCGCGAGTGTGCCTTAGCTGTTGAGAACAAACAGTCGGCATACCGCGCTTGGATCAGGTCCAGTCAATGGGGATCCCAATATGGACACACTGAAAGCAGCCTATAACAGTGCTACCAAGTCCTGCAAAAGGGCCTTCATCAGAGCGGATGCTCAACGCGTTGCACGAGACCTGATGGCATCCCAGCGATAGTACTGAAAAACTGCGTAGTGGAGTTGTCTCCCGTCTTAACACGGCTATACCGCCTTTCTCTCTCTTCTGGGCGTGTGCCGGAATCTTAGAGCGAGGCCAATGTGCAACCGGTCCCCAAAAAGGGATACCAATCAGACCCAGCTAACTACCGCCCAATAGCTGTCACCTCTGTTCTTTGCAAGGTTATGGAACGGATCTTAATTAACTAGCTGGTCCGATACCTAGAAGATCACTCATTAATTAATGATCGTCAGTGTGGGTTTCGGTCGACACGGTCAACGGGTGATCTTCTAGCATGTTTAATGCATGTCTGGGGTGAAGCTATTGACAATCGTGGTAAGTCAGTGGCTGTTAGCCTTGACATTGTCAAAGCTTTTGATCGGTTCTGGCACAGGGCTCTTCTCTCCAAGCTCCCGGCATACGGTCTGCCCACTCAGCTTTGCAACTGGATCAATCTTACCATTGAGCTCAACAGGCTGTTAAACCTCATATCTGAATGGGGATTTAACAATCTTGTTGAGTTCAATGCTAAGAAAACACAGGTGTGCGCGTTTACAGCCAAAAGATCGCCGTTCCTTCCCCTTCCGTCTCTTCAGGGCACTAACTACTCTTTCGGCACAGAGCTACATCAACTTGCTCGATAGGGAGATATGCTGCGATCATAAATCAGAGGAAATATATCGAAACCGTGGTCAAAACAGCCTCACAGAAGCTAGGTGTCCTGAACAAAGTGCATCGATTTTTCACACCTGACCAATTATGCCTGCTATACAAAACTCTGGTCCGGTCTTGCGTTGAATATTGCTCGCATCTGTGGGATGGCTCCGCCAAATACCTCCTCTATGCGCTGGACAGATCGCAGCGTCGTGCCGTTCGTATTATTGACCATGTAGAGGTCACGAACAGTCTAGAACCTCTACAACTCCGTCGTGTCGTGACATTGCATCATTAAGCGCCTTCTATCGGCTTTATCATGGAGAGTGTTCTGAGGAGCTTTTCGACCTTATCCCACCTTCCCCTTTCCTACTCAGGAGCACGCGTGCCGGTCTTCAGAGTCATCAATTTACTGTCTCCACCTAAACATCACGCACAAAGAAGTATAGTAACTCGTTTCTTTGTCGGACTTCCAAAACTTGGAATTTTTGCAAGCACATGTGTTCCCTCCTTCCTATAACATGGGTTACTTCAAAAGAAGTGTTAAAAAACCGGCAAGGTGGGGGCGGCTAGAACAAACTGCACTAGCTGTCTCCGCACATGGACTTTTGTTACCGCTTCACATTAGATGTGATGACTCATTTGCTGAGCTTTGTATATAAAAAGCGGTTTGGTGAGTTAAAGTAGTTGTGGTAAGGACTGAGACCAACGACTTAGCGTGCCTTCCAAAGCACGGGGGAGCTCGAGATCATAAATTATGATTGACCCATCTCGGACATGGCAAAAGTTGCTTTGTTTTTGCTATCGAAACTATAGCGTTCAAATCACCACGCCATCGCCACCGAGATACTCAAATCACTGTATAATTCAATTAAATTAAAATGAATTCATTATGATTTTGATTTTTTGGAAAAAAATATATAAATAATTTGTATTTACAGGGAAAATTTACCATGCATATAAATGTTATTTGTAAAATATTTATTTAATACATTGACACGATTTTGCACTATTATAAATTAATTCGGAAGTCACTTTCACACTCCATCGCTATAACACCAATGAAAATTTATTTTTTGTAATAATTAACTCACATCGTATGCGCTCTTTAATCGAACAAATCACTCTGCTCTAATCAATCGAAAAAATAGCGAATGTCGAAATGCCGAGGTCACCCAAGGGCGGGCGGCTGTGTACTTCCTCGAGGTGTCGCCGCCGCCGATGGGCGGCGCGCTTCCAATTCATGAAGGCATGGGGGTAATGGTAATGTGTGTATATTTACGGGAGGCAATTAATGCGTTAATAAAATCCTTTCTTTTAATTTTACAGCTTTACCAACCAACATAAGCCCACAAATAAGACATGTTATATTAGTTTCCATTTTCTATGCAATTATCACAAGTCACTACTCGTACAACAACAAACAAATTATAGCGCCTCGCTCCCGGCCGGCCGGCAGCCGGTCGCCGGAGTAGAGCCAGTGAATGCCTACGCGCTCCTTTGCCGCGCTGTGGCCGCGCTAGTGTTCTTCGCACAAAAATGTTGAAAACAATATAAATCAAAATCCCATGGATAAAAACGACACAAATTAAGCATAGAGCTTCCTTTTACCATAACATTAATAAAGACATAAACTCTAATAACTTGAATTTTCTTTTATGGCTATTACAGGGGGTGAAATAGGAAAAAAATTATAGTTCCGAATACCATGGATGAATATGACACAAAATGATTTAAACAATAGATACTAGAGTTAGAGAACTGTTAACACTTATTTCACCAACTTTAATATTTTTCTATAGCTATTACAGCGATAGGTAAGTATTTGGTTAAATCCAGTATTCCCATGGAGTGAGATGGCACAAAAAGCTTATGTATATCAGTAATGACTTTGTTATCATCATGGTAGTTAAATTTTCAACTCTAATTTTCTTTTTAACGAAATAATGCATAAAAAGACAAATACCTAAATTGTGACCTTAGCAACCATCAAAAATGACACAAAATCATGATTTGGGTTAGTCAAATAGTATACTAACTGTATGCAAAAAATCATAAACTTTAATATTTTTGGAACCTAAAAACCTAGCGGTACCGGACTATTAGGGAACTATCTTCGCATTATCATAATTGTGTGATTACTTATGTTCTCAGACTATCAGTCAGTAGGTCTGTCATATGCTCATATCCATGGAATCCTTGTTTTGCCTAGGGATTTGTATTTGATTTGTGGGTGCTCCTTCACAGATTACTACCTACTTAATAAACAATAAGATTAAAAAAATAAGTAGAGTTATTTTATACGGCGTTTATTACTTAGGTTAAGCAACTAAAAATATTAAGTAGACGTAGGGATTTATGAAATGTGGGCGACTAATCCTATAAATAGTCGTGCAAATCAGATTTTTAGTGTCCCATTTACCTAGTATTTTTAAATACAACTCTTACTTTATTATCTAAGTGAAACACTAAAACTATATCTATATCTATACAAATATATTTCACATTTGGTTAGTTTTTGAGTTACGAATTAGATGCACAGACTGACCTACAAAACAATGGCAAAGTGCCATTTACTCCTATTTAAAAATGTTGGCAATTTATCTTTTTTAAGTATATTGCCTGTGTTTCTTTTGTCTGTGCAACAATGCACTGCTAAATATTATCACGTAACTTAATTATTAAAAAAAGTGACCCCACGAGTTTGTTGCCGGAATCTAATCGGTGGTTCAATTTTTGAAACAGTGTAAATTCAGATATGAGGGACAGACAGACCGACCGACACAGACAGACAGACTGACAGACAGACTTGCTTGCTTATTTAAGCGCTTGATAATTAAAATATAATAAAACTAGAAAAATTTCACGTCCTGAGGCAGGAATCGAAACCGCGACCTTTCGCAATCCGGGCGACTGCTCTGACCACTGAGCCACCCAGGACTTGGGATATCCCTGTGAAATTCTTCTAGTATATCTGTATTTGCGTTTATGAGCTAACGTCCACCCTAAAATGTCAAAATATTCTATTTCAACATCCGAAACGAGTATTTTTACAAATACTTACGATTCGGTTGAGTTGGGGCAGTGCTTTCAAATATTCTTAATTTTTGATTTTAACATTATTATAAATGTCGGGTCATTTTTCTAGTTTTATTATATTTTAATTACTAAGTAATTTTGCAAACATTTATAATAATGTTAAAATCAAAAATTAAGAATATTTGAAAGCACTGCCCCAACTTAACCGAATCGTAAGTATTTGTAAAAATACTCGTTTCGGATGTTGAAATAGAATATTTCAACATTGTAGGGTGGACGTTGGCACATAAACGCAAAAACAGATATACTAGAAGAATTTCACAGGGATACCCCAAGTCCTGGGTGGCTCAGTGGTCAGAGCAGTCGCCCGGATTGCGAAAGGTCGCGGGTTCGATGCCTGCCTCAGGAGGTAAAATTTTTCTAGTTTTATTATATTTTAATTACTAAGTAATTTTTTAAACATTTATAATAATGTTAAATTCAAAAATTTAGAATAAGCGGTTTATTTTATTTTTATTTTAAGATATGCACGATTACTTTTAAACGGTTAAGAGGCTGATAAACGCCAGCGACCTTGAGAAAATGAATTTCAAGGCCCCGCCCACTAATATTTCCGATAACGTGGCTCCACAATACTACACCGACCAACCGCGTAACTACTACAACCTCAAAAGCGCCAAGCTAAAAAAATGCCACTAGATGACGTGCTCCACGTGCTTTATTCCATAGACCATTATAAAAATAGAAATGAACAATAAAAAACTATACGCTTTTATAAAAAATATGTGGTATTTTTAAATAAATGGTAAATATTATACACGGTCAATATACTTATTTATACTAACAAATTTTATTAAGGGACCTATTATGAAATCGAAAGATGACAATCAGGGATGCAATTATAAAAGACAAATCATAATAGTTTTGACATACGTATTTTCATGTCAGCTGTTCTATAAATTAGAGCTCGACTTGAATAAATTTTGGTTTTGAAACGCCTTGTAAATTTTTAAGTGCATGGATAGGCAAATCCGACACTATGAGAAATAGCGGAAAGTACTCAAAGGACTCTCGAAACGTAAAAGAAAAACTAAAGTGCATCATTGGATGTTTACAAAATATTCCTAGCCAGGAATCAAAACTATTGTTTAAAAAAAACTCACATGGTGTATTACACCATTCGATTAGATTCCAAATTACAAAATTCAAGTTTCAAGTAGGTTTTGGTTTTATATTAAAAGTTACTAGTAATCAACGAAACGTCGAACCAAATGTAAATTATTGGCACGATGTTATTAAAACGTAAAGTGGATTACTCGCACTTGTTTACATTTTATTTCTTTTTCACTGTGGCCTTTAACATTACTTTAAAACATGTAGCAGTTTATAAAAATCCAACATTTCCCTTCCGTTTTTCATATGTAATATCTTCCCGAAATGTATTGTTCCTTTTATACCGCGATACTATCGAATCGTGTAATGATAGTGTTTTTTTTTCAAAATCAACGGGTTCTATTTCTACCTTAATTTTTGATTTCTCAAAAATCTAATGCTGCACTTTTAGTTTTTATCGAAATCGGTCCCAATACTCTTTTAAGTACTTTTCGTTATTTCTATTTGGAATTCGGAATCCATAATAGATTATTTTTTTATCTAAATCGTTTAAGCAGCTTAAGTGTTAAAATGTAACACCCAGAAAGACACAGTTACATTCGCAATTATAAGAGTATGGATGTGTCATCTTATCACAGTAAAAATAATGTCCGTTCGAAGTAATAGAAAGATTAATCAAGTAAGTATTTATTTTTTTAAGTTAAGAGCGTTTACGCCGCAAGGCTTTCAATACAAACTTAATTTTTTAACAAAAAGTGAATGCCGTAACATTTCAATTATTACTTCAATGTCGGAAAGGTATTATTGATACACGACTATTTAAAATAAAGGTATTTATGACTGACTACAACGGCTTTTTAGTCACCACAGGAATGCGGTGATTGATGATATATTAAAATGTGTGCTGTTTAATATTTATTCATGTTTCGATACAGAGTTTTTTCGATAAAATAATAATACAAAAAAAAATACAAATACAAAAATCTTTATTGTTTGCACAAAAACATAACATTATTGAGGGTTGAGCCCTTCTTTTAAGTAACATAATACTTGTGCCAGAAGGGCTCGCTCCTTCACAACAAATATTCTTTATCATATAGCCACATTTTTATAATTTTATTTTATATTTTATTTTACAATATTAATAGATTAAAATAGGTAAAGTAGATACCTTACCTATTTTAATCCATAACTGTACTATTTCGCTTGCCAACAGGGGAAAAACATTACATAATAGTTAACCAATGAAATGAATAATATACATACCTACTAGGAGATAAATATAAATAAGATATTGAACACTTTTATTAAGTACATTATATTATGAAGTATGCAAGCAAAATGCACAACTTTAATTTATGTTAATTTTACACTATTTATGCTTCTATCATACATAAATGCTTACAAACATTTTAAATCGTTTGATTTTATTATAAATTTATTTGCAGAAATAATTCAGTTTCGTCATATGTGAGCGGTTCTAGCCATTTTTTTATATATTTTTTACAATCTGTAGTTCTCAATGGATATATATTAAGTAGTTTGTTAATTTTGTTATACAAGAATGCTGCCCTACGGTTAAATTGGCTACTAGCAAAGGAAGTTTTACAAGTTGGAATCTGTACTACATTATTTTGTCTTCGTCTACTTGAGTTTTGCGGGATATATGTTAAGGAAATGTGTTTTTTTAATGCAATATGATACAAGTAAAGTTTTCTAACAGTCAGCAGTTGGCATGTTTCATACAGCTGGTTAGTAGGGAATCTATATTTTTTAAAATACATTACTTTGATTAGCGCCCGCTGTGCCCTCTCTACTTCTAGAAATTTTGTCTTGGAGCCGCCTCCCCATACGGGAATACAGTATACTAGTATAGACTGAACCAGAGCAACGTATATTTTATTAAGGAGAGATTTATCTGAAACGTTTCTAAGAGTTTTAAATATCCAAATCATTTTCCTGACTCTGGCTGTTACAAGATCCATATGTGAGTGCCAGCATAGCCGCTGATCTAACATGACACCAAGGTACTTAACAGTAGAGACCTTGTCTATGACTGGACAGTTACAGCAAATGTTTCTTTGAGTATTAGGGCATTTATGTATCTTTACCTGGAGATCTTGCAGTGGCTGTGTTCTGTTATATATCGAGAAGCACATATAATTTGTTTTTGTCACGTTAAGTGTGAGTAAGTTAGTGTCTAGCCATTCAGCGATGCGCCTTAGTCCTGTCTCAGTGCTATCATGTACTTCACTCCAAGAGGCTCCTGAGAAAACCACGGCAGTGTCATCCGCATATGAAAACATCTGTGCGCTACTTATTTTTAGATTCAGTAAGTCGTTTATGTAAATAAGAAAAAGCGTAGGCCCCAGGACACTTCCTTGCGGAACACCGTAAGTAATATGTGTATCGTCACTTACATGTTGCCCAATTTTTACTCTTTGCCTTCGTTCACACAAATAGTCCCTGAACAAGGCCAAGGGTGTACCTCTAATACCCATAGTTTCTAGTTTGTGGAGAAGAATAGGAATAGAAACTGTATCAAAAGCCTTCTTCAGATCCAAAAAGACAGCAAGGCATTTTCGTCCGTTATCTAGGTGATGTGTTATTAGTGAACTTAAAGTAGTTACCGCATGTTCGGTTGATTTTCCTCGTCTAAAGCCATATTGAGACTCTGAAAATAATTTAAAGTGCTCTATATATTTTATTAGTCGTTTATTTATTAATTTTTCTATATTTTTCGAAATAGCAGGTAGAACCGAGATTGGCCTGTAGTTATTCACGTCATCTCTTTCTCCACTTTTATATATCGGTGTCACGATAGATTGTTTCAATGGAGGAGGAAAAGCCCCTTCTCTGAAGCACAAATTCGTCAGGTGGGTGATCACAGGGACCAGGGACCACGAGATTTTTTGCCAGCTTTAAAAATTTTGTTGGAATACTATCCCACCCCGGTGCGCTTTCCGATTTGAGATCCAGAAGAATATTGTCCACTTCTTCAAGTTCAGTGTCCAAAAGAACAAATGAGTTGGATTGCAATGGGGTTGAGCTGCGGGCAAGTGCGTTATTCTCTTTTCCTCCTTTTTTGATGATATCATTAGCAAGGTTTGCACCTACGCTAGCAAAAAAGTTATTAACGCAATTGACTGATTCTTTTGAAGATAAATTAGTCTTTAGCAATTCAACATTACCACTGCATTTGTTTTTTATATTTGTTATTCTTTTAATACTATTCCACAAGGTTTTTGAATTTTTAGTAGATTGAGCCAACTGATTTCTTTCAAAATTATATTTAAGTTTTCTAATTAAGTCATTACAATAATTCCTGTATCTTTTGTAAGTTAGTTTAAGAATCTCGTTATAAGGATCAGTGCGGAGGTTTTTTTGCATTTTGTTTCTGTTTTGAATACATCGAAGTATACCAGGAGTAATCCATGGTTTAATTATTCGTTTATTTTTAGGAATGGATATTGTATAGGTATTTTCCGCCAAAGACTGAGTGATTTTGTGAATTATTCCATCCACTACTATGTTGGGATCTTTAAATGATAATAAATTTTCTATACATTTTCCTGATAAGCTATTAAGAGCTTGTTCAAAATTCGTTATAGTTTTCGTTTTCTGGCATTGTATTTTAGGTTTTATATCTGAGAGACAGAGAAATATCATTAAATGGTCAGTAATGCTAGTGTTTAGAACTGCGATTTTAGCAGATATCGTGTTCTTGTTTATCTTTATCATAAAATGATCTAAGCAGTTTTGTTCTCTGGTAGGTAGTAAGTGTCCCGGTAGCAAAGCATGTGTACTTAACATGTTCAGATAGTTTACTTTATTGTTTCGCTCATGCAAATGGTCACTAGGCTTAAAAATTAAATTTATATTTATGTCTCCTGCTATAATAATATTTTTACGACCATTCAAAGATTCCAAGTGTTGATTTAATGAATTTATAAAAGGTTCTGCATTGTTATTTGAGGGTGAACGGTATATCCCCAAGATATAGTAATTATCGTATTCTATTTGTATACATGATGCATGTTTTAGTTTGATTTCCTTAGACGTTGTATCAATTGCATTTTTAGTGTACAATACGACACCATCATTCTGATTTAATTGTTCACTGCTAGCATGTGCAGTATAATTTTCTAAATATGGAATAGGTTTATCTTTATTGAGCCGGCATTCTGTCAAAATTATAATATCTACATCCCTCTCGAAATTATCTAGCGTTATTTTTAAGTCATCTATGTTTCTGTAGATACTTCGGATGTTTTGGGAAATGATCGTTAAATCAGACTTATTAACACGGATTTTTTTAAACAGATCCTCGACATCACATTGCTGAACAGCAGCAATAACAGTATCGTCTATTTCATGTAAAGTTTCTAGTGAACTATTCATTAAATTGTACTGAAAAATACTGCGAGGGCCTCATTGGAATTGGAATAAAACAATGACGAAACTGTGTTAAGGTAAGTAGTTTCAAAAGTGTTGTTTTTGTAGTTGGTAAAAAGAATAACAAGTAAATCAAAGGGTGCATACATGATAAATCACTAATAAAAATGAAGACTAAAAAAAGTAGATTTAAGTACGTCAAACTAATAGAAAATAGTCATATACCTTGCATTAAATTCTGTACCTGGGCCTCTGACGTTATCTTGATAACTGGGGAGTTTTCGTCTCTTCTTACATATATAATGCCGTATGCAGTCCAGCAGAATTTGTAAGAGCTTGACTTTACCAAGTCTCGTGCCAAAAAGTGCAAACGAGTTCCTTTTGCAGTTAGCTGTTCAGTCACAAAAATAGGGACGTCCTCGTTGGTACGGAACCCCAAATTCCTGGCACAAAGTTTGGATTTGTGCTTAATGTTGAATGCTTTGCACATTTTAAGCATGCCCGTTTTGACAATAGTCGATGTCGTCTCAACAATTATCGGTGAGTTTTGCGCCCCTTCCTTTCTGTTGCGAACTCTGTATATATCACATATGTCTCTTTTATCCATATTGCATCCCACATTGCTTGATAGTGTCAAAATCATGTCCACTAGATCTTCCTTCGTTTCGTTGCTTCGTTTTGGCACATTCTTAACTTCAAAATTAGCTTTCCGGGTACCCCTCTGCAACTCTTCCAATCTGTCTTCGAGAATCGTGATATATTTCTTATCTTCTGTAACCTGTCCCTCCAGCATAGATATTTTCTTTTTGAACTCTTCGTTTTGAGCAGATAGGAAAGCTATAGATTCCTCAATGTTGTGGTTTGTTTTTTGTATATCCATGAGAGTTGGGTTGATTTTTTTAGTTCCTCAGTTTGTTCTGACATCATTGAGGCAATCATGTTTCTCATTTCCTCTTTAAAGTTGCTAAATTCTGCAGACCAGTCGTCTTCTCTTCTGCGTTTTATACGCCCGCTCACGTTTTTCGTTTCATCAGTATTTAGGTTTGGAGCCGAACCTCCGAACTGTGTTAAGGAGGGAGCTAAATGTTCGCAAGTAGATTTTACGGTCGGTGAAGTTGGCGGGGTTCGCTTCAATGGCATTGTGATTAGGTCTAGTTTTGCTTACACCGCTTTACGATCAAGTACTGTCGTAGCGAGCCTCGTAGCTGTGACGTCTGTCGCATATGTTCTCGTAGTCGTTTCGTAGCTGTACTGCCGTAGCACTGGTGATAATCTTGTGGGAAAGAGATCGCGCACAGGCTGCTCCTTACACTTGTGTGTATGTATTTTAACTCGGCGCAGGTTACTCAAAAGTGTTCTTTATTTAAATGTGCGTAAGTGAACGTGATTAGAATAATTATTTTACAGATTATCAATTACGCGACACGTCTGCTCACTAACAGGTCCCGGACGAAAGAGGCTAATAATATTATGAAATATACTTTCTATGAAACATATGAAACTTTATTCGATTGTATCAAACAGTAATGATTGGTTATTAGGTTAATCAAGAAATTTAGTTATTAAAATTCTGGAACAGTAATCTTTGAAATGATATACGAAATTGAAAAATTATGTGTTTTAATAAATACTCATCTGAAACAGTCTAGAGTATATTGAAATTTGGAACATGTTAGATTTTTTTATAGATTTCTTTCTGTAGGTTAGGTATGTGATTATCTTTATTTATGTGCCAGCGTTCATGTTATATTTACCTCAAGATCCGAAGGTCTGATACGGATTTTTTTCATTTTTTGAAGACTATATGTTTTGAAGACTATATGTTTCGGTGGCGTAGTAGATTGAACTCTCTGGTTTCAACTACGAAAACAAAGCATCTTTCACCATGGTAGATCCCGGGATGGGTCACCGTTGGTCCCGGTTGTTGTTACAACCTCTTTACCCCACCAACTCGCACTGGGCTAGCGTGATAGTGTTATTGCCCAAATTCATCATGTGTATCATGTGTTTCTTCCATGTAGGAAGGCTTATATAACGTATACAGGCTAGTGATGATGATGATGATGATGATAAACAGTGTTACAGCATGTTTAAGCTAAACAATATAAATAATAAATAGTACATTTAAATTTAATCCTAACAACATTGCCCACAGATTAGGTACATTAACATAAATTATAATAAACATGAATTGGGATGTTGCCTAAGTTTAAAATTGGCGCTATTTTTCACAAAATCGGAAAATATGTGCTACCACTACCCATAAAAACAATTCAAACCTAAAAGATATGAAATATTGTTAAAATTGTAGCCTTTTCGAAATAAAAAAAAGACATTTATTTTCAAAATTTATCAAAAATGATAATGTAATTAGATTGCTGACATCAATTAAAGCAACTATTATAATGACAACTATTAATAAAAACATACTTAATACATAGTTATTATTAATTTTGTCAGTATGCCCATACATTTCTTAGTAATATGGGAATATGTGACGTCACCTGTCCCGTAGATTTTCTATGGAGCCTTTTTGGATGTTGCGCCGCAACATATCAACATGCCACTATATCTGTGAAAGTATTGATCATACTATTTCTTTTGCAATATTTCTTTATGAGTTATAAACTTCTTATTTATGAAATAAAAAACAAGTTGTCAACTACCCTATTGCTGAGAGCTAATTTGTGGTACAATAATATAGTGGAAAGAGGACATATTTGAATCATGCATAGTTTGCCGGTACAAAAGTTGAAATATAGAATACTCAACACCGTGGACTGGAATGGACAATTGAACACCGTTCTACAATTTTTTACCTATTTTTCAGTAAACTGTGTATAGACCTGGCCGGGTCTACATACATTTTTGAAACATCTCTTTTATAGCATATGATAAAAGTTCTGGTTTTAAAATTTACATATAAAAGAACCTTTAAGCCTAGGCTAGGCTTAAGCTAATTTAGTGTTGTATGCATTTAATAATCTAAAATTAACTGTGCCCGTTGTTCTTCATGAATCACATTTTGTAACCGGAAAAATTAATATTATAAAGAACAGAAACGAACCATTCGATACCTTGATTATTTTTAAGACTGCCGGGTCTGACAATTACGTAGGTCTATGAAATAAACCAAACTTATTTTATGGTTCTATATAAAAACTTTGTTGAAATTTATCTTTGTATTATGTAATACATATAAATACATAAGTTTTTTTTTTACTTTCCTTATTCATTATTAGATAAACAAAGAATAATAAAAAAATAAAAAATATTAAAAAAGAATTAGTAAAGAATGAAAAAATAAGAAACATAAACAAAAAAGGACTAGAAATAAACATACATAAAAAAAAAACAAAAGTAAAAAAAAATGATACAAAAAATATTTTTGTATTTATAGTTTAATCGTTTTTTATATTTATATTTTTTTTACTTTCATATTTCATATTAAAAAAACAAATAAGAAATAAAAAATACAAATAATAATAAAAAAGTTGTGAACCGTTGAAGGATTGAACCCCTACCTCTCGGATAGTAAGTCGTGCATCTCAACCCCTACACAATCGCGACAGAGTAAGTTATTTCGAAATTAACTATCTAAATTATACAATATACTTATACATTTCCCTTCAAGTAAACATAAACTTACTTTACAACTTCCATCTGTGACTGTGAATCTGAATAAGTACAACTTTCGAGATGATTATGGAGTTTTTGATAGTTCCTAAAATTAGATAAAATTCGCTATCTAAAGAAAAAATAATCAGGTTATTATTGTGTTATTTACCCCTATACGAGTGGTTTTTGACTCTTTTTAGACCTTTTTCTTGGTTTTCCATAGTCCAAAATAATATTTATACCATAAAATTTTTATTTCATAAATAATATTATTAATGAAATAAAAATTTCACAATAAAAATTTACGAAATTATTTACTCATTTTTGTCTATCTACTATAATACACTCACATAGTAATCACTAAAACCTAAAATATAATTGTCTATTTGATATTTGCAAATTAAAACAGACGCAGACTGATATTATTAAGAACCGCGAGCAAAGAAGCGACACAGGTCCACCTAGCAGCACGCCTCGGCGATCACTGTCGTTTCCTCTACAAATGAAAGAGAAGAATGGATAATGGCGCGAGTCGCTATTGAAATCGGCTGAAGAATTCAGAATAAATTTATTTACTAAAAAACTAGTTGCTTATTTGAAATTGTAAAACATCAATATTATTAAGTTTTATATAACAAGTTTGTTCCCTAAAAATAAGAAAAAAACCTTTGACATATAACGCAGAATTTGTTCTGAAAGCTGATTTTAATGGGTGACTTTGGCATTTTTTTTATACAAACATTTTGATTATAATGTGTTTTGGGGACATGCATATTATCAGAAATATGTCCAAGAGTAACATATATTTTTTTCACTGCGTTTATTTCAACAAATTGTGCTAAAAAAAGTTTTAAGTAAGGCTCAATTAGCAATTATCAGCCTCTTAATACATATATTCGAAAACCTAATTAATTCACAAATACGCACAAATTAAGAGCTACTGATATAGGTTTTCGAGATACTAGATTCTGCAAGACGTTACTCCAGCAGAAAACTAAATATGTAGGTATGTCTAAAACCACATGACACACAAATTTTATTTTTGGTGCACATTTACGCACAAATGTAAGCTATATGACCCCAAGTTTCAAACGAATTGAAAATTTGAAACGAAAACATTCGTCGTATAAAAAAAAGTGTTTACTAAGCACCACGCTGATGGTTTTTGTTTCGATTTGATTGAAACTTGCACTACGGCTACTGCATATGTACTTTACTTCTCTCTCCGAACATTCGTTTAAAATCTTCCTGCTAGAAGAAAGTTATACTCCAGCAGGATTAGTTTTTTTGCTTTTCCTCCAAAACTACAGCACACACAAATTTTTATTCTGGTTCACATTTACAGCACTTAACACTCTAATTATTCGTTAAACTCAATTTCACTTAGAAGGTATTGTCTTGCTGGGGTAACGCAGACGAAAGTAATATTTTTCTAGGACTCATGTATAAGCCAAATTATATTAAAGTTTTTTACTTGTTGCTGGTAGGTCTAGTCGCTTGAATTTAGCTCATAATTTTTAATTGAATAATTGAACAAATTTGAAAAGCAATCTAGCTGTACCAATAAATAGTATGAAAATAGTATATAATTTGTCTCATTTTAAGATATAGCTCAGAATTAATAAAAGAAGTTATAGCATTTATTATCTTGAATGAGGTGTATTCTTTATGCATTTGTATTTCTGTTGTTGGCTCCAAAATATACTTATTCTTATATTCAAGTAAAACATTATCATTTTTATTTCTTCATTATTAAGAGGCTGATAATTG
The DNA here is from genome assembly GCA_947347705.1 of Nymphula nitidulata. Classification (NCBI taxonomy): domain Eukaryota; kingdom Metazoa; phylum Arthropoda; class Insecta; order Lepidoptera; family Crambidae; genus Nymphula; species Nymphula nitidulata. The sequence continues at coordinate 9,278,720 of OX374626.1, read as the reverse complement.
CTAATTGAGCGTTACTTAAAACTTTTTTTAGCACAATCTGTTGAAATAAACGCAGTGAAAAAAATATATCTTACTCTTGGACATATTTCTGATAATATGCATGTCCACAAAACACATTATAATCAAAATCTTTGTATAAAAAAAATGCCAAAGTCACCCAACAAAATCAGCTTTCAGAACAAATTCTGCGTTATATGTCAAAGGTTTTTTTCTGGTTTTCAGGAAACAAACTTGTTATATTAAATTTTATAATATTGATGTTTTACAATTTCAAATAAGTAGCTAGTTTTTTAGTAAATAAATTTATTCTGAATTCTTCAGTCGATTTCAATAGCGACTCGCGCCATTATCCATTCTTCTCTTTCATTTGTAGAGGAAACGACAGTGATCGCCGAGGCGTGCTGCTAGGTGGACCTGTGTCACTTTTTTGCTCGCGGCTTTTAATAATATCAGTCTGCGTCTGTTTTAATTTGCAAATATCAAATAGACAATTATATTTTAGGTTTTAGTGATTACTATGTGAGGTATTATAGTAGATAGACGAAAATGAGTAAATAATTTCATATATTTTTATTGTGAAAATTTTATTTCGTTAATAATATTATTTATGAAATAAAAATTTTATTGTATAAATATTATTTTGGACTATGGAAAACCAAGAAAAAAGTCTAAAAAGAGTCAAAAACCAATCGTACGGGGGTAAATAACACAATAACAACCTGATTATTTTTTCTTTAGATAGCTAATTTTATCTAATTTTAGGAACTATCAAAAACTCCATAATCATCTCGAAAGTTGTACTTATTCAGATTCACAGTCACAGATGGAAGTTGTGAAGTAAGTTTATTTTTACTTGAAGGGAAATGTATAAGTATATTGTATAATTTAGATAGTTAATTTCGAACTAAATGACTCTGTCGCGATTGTGTAGGGTTTGAGATGCTCGACTTACTATCCGAGAGGTAGGGGTTCAAGCCTTCAATGGTTCACAACTTTTTATTTTATTATTTGTATTTTTTTATTTCTTATTTGTTTTTTGAATATGAAATATGAAAGTAAAAAAAATATAAATATAAAAAACGATTTAACTATAAATAGAAAAAAAATGTATCAATTTTTTTTATTCTTTTTTTTATTATTATTTTTATGTATGTTTATTTTTAGTCCTTTTTTGTTAATGTTTCTTATTTTTTCATTCTTTATTAATTCTTTATTAATATTTTTTATTTTTTTATTATTCTTTGTTTATCTAATAATGAATAAGGAAAGTAAAAAAAAACTTATGTATTTATATGTATTACATAATACAAAGATAAATTTCAACAAAGTTTTTATATAGAACCATAAAATAAGTTTGGTTTATTTCATAGACCTACGTAATTGTCAGACCCGGCAGTGTTAAAAATAATCAAGATATCGAATGGTTCGTTTCTGTTCTTTATAATATTAATTTTTCCGGTTACAAAATGTGATTCATGAAGAACAACAGACACAGTTAATTTTAGATTATTAAATGCATACAACACTCAATTAGCTTAAGCCTAGCCTAGGCTTAAAGGTTCTTTTATATGTAAATTTTAAAACCAGAACTTTTACCCAGCCAGGTCTATACACAGTTTACTGAAAAATAGGTAAAAAATTGTAGAACGGTGTTCAATTGTCCATTCCAGTCCACGGTGTTGAGTATTCTACAGGGTGTAACAAAAATACAAATAAAGTAAAAAGGGTGTAAATGGGTCCCTTGTGTAGAGTTTATTACCAATGTATGACAACTGTAGTATGACATTATTACATGCTGAAAAATTAATTATTTTTGATAAAATAATAAAATAATCGACATTGAAGCCCAGCTCTATTCTAAGTTCATTCCCCCTAACAGGCGTAATTACCTCCTACTCTTAGAAACTTTTCTACTCCTGGTAGCTAATATTTATTTGATCAAATATTAACCTAAAATAAATAACCTATAATTCCTCAATTCTAGTATTTATTTTACTAGGCTAAGTACAAAAAAGATAAATAGATATTAGATAACTTTATTGAATACTTTACAAGAATATTAGGTGAGTGAGAATCAAGATAGGTATGAGTCAACATAAAAACCACAAATAAATTTTGAAGTTGCATTGAAGTAACAATCTGAGTAGGTAGGTTCTATCTACCTAATAGCTCAGATGAATAAACTAAGGTTTTTAGCCGTAAACCAAAAATAAAAATAATTTTAATTGAGTAGGTATGTATTTATCACACACAAGAACCCGTAAGATCGATAAATGTGGTTAAAAATTTATCACGGATCAATCAATTAGGTACTATGTAATTGTACTAGCACTATCCTACCATTTAGAAATAAAAAACAACTTACCTCGAACTAGAAACACTTTTTTCATACAACAACGCAAGATGACAAGCAAGCTGACGGCTCACCTAACAAGCGGGACCACTTAACTCAATCAACACAGCTTTACAGTTCACATGAATATCTTACACAACAACATAACACTTACAACATAGCCCTAAGATTAGAGAAGCAGTTCAAAGTGTACCTACTCCTCCTTGCTGCCTCAACAACGACGGCCGCCGTCGGGACGGACACGGCCTGTGTCGCATTTCGCACCATATTATCGTCACCGTCCTTGTAATCGATGCCAACATACCCACTCATGGCATACACATAGCATTATCTCGCAATATTTAATAAGAATAACGACGATCAGAGATAAAATTATACGCGACTACACTTTATGAACTTATGATCAACTGAGCTCTCAAACAGATGAGGTGACACTGGCGACTGACGAGCCGACAAAGCGGGAAGCGGCTTTGAAATAGGTAGTCTGCGCGCGCCGCTCTGCGCCGCTGTTTTTTCGTTCTGCGCATGCGTACGGGGAATGACAGGGATTGTCAACATTTAACAAGTTTTTTAGTTTAGTAAAATTATTTTAGGTATGGATCGCAATAAGTAATTTAAGTATTATTGTATTATTGTGCCCGATAAACTTTTTTCTATTCTATTCTATTCAATAAACAACTTTGACTTTAGTATCCTTATAACTATTGGGTCCAAGCTAAGGCTGGTACCAAAAAATAATAGTTATGACTAGAACAATACAAGGTTTTCGTTTTCGTTAAGAGGGTTATTAGAGCGCTGTTCGACTTAAATTGCATTTAATTATCGTGGCAAGCAAGAGCTATTTAATTAAATGTTAAGATGATTTTCCGGAGTGAATCTTCTGTATTTGTACTATTATGTATCTGTGGTATAAGAAGTAGTGTAACATAATTACGCCAACGACGCAAACAAACCGTTAAATGCTTGTCTTGCATTCGAAGCCCAGTAAGATCCATTTTTTCAACGTTAAAAAAGTAGGTTACAAAATAAGTAAAAACATATCCAAGCGAACACGGTCGCAAACACTACCTAATCAACAGTTTATAGGCACTAAGTAGTCATAATCCGGCAGTACTCTGCTCTGTTTTTTTTATATCGAGTATTAAAAAAAATCTTTTGAATAAAATGTTGTGAACCAATGACACATTTGGGGGCGTTTAGGGTTTCATCGGAAAAAATGTAAACCAAATTTTTGAATCTTCTCTGAACTCCTAGTACTTACATAATTTTACAATTTAATTTTGACCGACAAATAACCTTGCTAGATCATGGTCATTTAAAGGAAAAGCTTGTAAAATAAAGGAAAGGCCGGTACATTTTAAATCCAAGTGAAGAGTTCGGCCCGCTTTAATGCGTAGGTAATTCCGTCGACAGCACGTTAATAGTACATGCGCGTTCATTGTGACCACTACCTACTACCATATCATCATTAACATCATCATACCAACCTTTGATGTCCACTACTGAACAAAGGCCTCCCTCGCCGATTTCCAAATGAAATGGTTCTTGGCAGCTGCATCCAACGGCTCCCCGCGACTCTGACCAGGTCTTCTGTCCATCTAGCTAGTGGGAGGCCGTCCTTCTTTGCACTTCCCGGTATGTGGTCGGCATTTTAAAACTTGAACGCCCAACCAGCCGTCTGTTCAGCGTGCTATGTGCCCTGCCCACGCCACTTCAACTTGCTAATCCTATGAGCTATGTCAGTGACTTACCATACCATACAATTTTTTATAACGGCTGTCATCAGGTAGGCCATTTTACACGTAATGGTATAAAAACCAGTTTTATTGACCCAGAGCGATGCGTTACCTAGTTTATTTCCATTTAATAGTAATTTTGAACCCTGTTCTCGTTTGACCCGTCGCTTCGATTGTGCAATATCGCGCTGTGACATAAACAAAACAGTTTGAAAAACACCTTTTCACATCGCGTATTTGAATACTCCGGTATGTACGAAAACTTACGTATTATTTAAGTTTAAAAAATAAATGCGGAACCCAAAGTGTATTTTTTCAAATGGCGGTGAATTCTGCTGCAAGTCTAGTATTTTCAAAGACTAAGCGGTAGCAGATGAGTGCTTAGTTAGATTAGTGCAATTTGATTTTACATACTCTATTTATTAAAAGGTGTTTACGTAATATGCGAAATCGATACTAATAGCAATTTATCGCTTAAAAATAATAAACAACACCTAAACAAAAAGATAAATAATTGTTATAAAAATTAAAAAATAAATGATTATTTCAATAAAATTATTATTACTTGTCATCGTATTAGAAATGGCATCGTACTATAAGTTTTATCGGCAAATAAAGTTTTTTGCATCTCAGAAGGAATCGACGGTACTAATAGTTTGCATATTCTAGTCTTTGGAAATATAGTCTATTAATTTGATTTTTTTTTGACCTTTACTATCTCCTATTTTAGGTTGAATGACATTCACAGCCGATCACTAGAGTAGTGACATTTTCATTTTGAGTTTTCGATGAAGAATTTCTTTTTTTTGGGTACTTCTGATACACCGTGTATATTTCAACTTTTGTACCGGCAAACTATGCATGATTCAAATATGTCCTCTTTCCACTATATTATTGTAGCACAAATTAGCTCTCAGCAATAGGGTAGTTGACAACTTTTTTTTATTTCATAAATAAGAAGTTTATAACCATAAAGAAATATTGCAAAAGAAATAGTATGTCTAAGATCAATACTTTCATAGATATAGTGGTATGTTGATATGTTGCGGCCAACTTCCAAAAAGGCTTCATAGAAAATCTGCGGAACAGGTGACGTCACATGTTCCCATATTACTAAGAAATGTATGGGCATACTGACAAAATTAATAATAACTATGTATTAAGTATGTTTTTATTAATAGTTGTCATTATAATAGTTACTTTAATTGATGTCAGCAATCTAATTACATTACCATTTTTGATAAATTTTGAAAATAAATGTCCAATTTTTATTTTGAAATGGGTACAATTTTAACAATATTTCATATCTTTTAAGTTTGAATTGTTTCTTTGGGTAGTTGTAGCACATATTTACCGATTTTGTGAAAAATAGTGCCAATTTAAAACTTAGGCAACATCCTATTTATTAAATTTATTCAGTAATTATTAAAACACATAATTTTTCAATTCCGTATATCATTTCAAAGATTACTATTCCAGAATTTTAATAACTGAATTTCTTGATTAACATAATAACCAATCATTACTGTTTGATACAATCGAATAAAGTTTCATACGTTTCATAGAAAGTATATTTCATAGTATTATTATTATTTTATCGACCAAACTCTGTATCGAAACATGAATAAATATTAAACAGCACACATTTTAATATATCATTAATCATCGCATTCCTGTGATGACTAAAAAGCTGTTATAGTCAGTTCTATATCATTAATACGTTTCCGACATTGAAGTAATAATTGAAATGTTACGGCATTCACTTTTTGTTAAAAAATTAAGTTTATATTGAAAGCCCTGCGGCGTAAACGCTCTTAACTTAAAAAAATAAATACTTACTTGATTAATTATAAATACTTAGCTATTACTTCGAACTGACATTATTTTTACTGTGATGAGATGACACATCCATGCTCTTATAATTGCGAAAGTAACTGTGTCTTTCTGTGTGTTACATTTTAACACTTAAGCTGCTTAAGCGATTTGGATAAAAAAATAATCTATTATGGATTCCGAATTCCAAATAGAAATAGCGAAAAGTACTCAAAAGAGTATCGGGACCGATTTCGATAAAAACTAAAAGTGCAGCATTAGATTTTTGAGAAATCAAAAATTAAGGTAGTAATAGTACCCGTTGATTTTGAAAAAAAAAAACACTATCATTACACGATTCGATAGTATCGCGGTATACAAGGAACAATAAATTCCGGGAAGATATTACATATGGAAAACGGAAGGGAAATGTTGGATTTTTATAAACTGCTACATGTTTTAAAGTAATGTTAAAGGCCACAGTGAAAAACAAATAAAATGTAAACAAGTGCGAGTAATCCACTTTACGTTTTAATAACATCGTGCCAATAATTTACATTTGGTTCGACGTTTCGTTGATTACTAGTAACTTTTTGCATACTGCTTCGTACTTTGTAGCATAATTTTTAAAAGCAAAACCTACTTGAAGCTTGAATTTTGTAATTTGGAATCTAATCGAATGGTGTAATACACCATGTGAGTTTTTTTAAACAATAGTTTTGATTCCTGGCTAGGAATATTTTGTAAACATCCAATGATGCAGTTTAGTTTTTCTTTTACGTTTTCGAGAGTCCTTTGAGTACTTTTCGCTATTTCTCATAGTGTCGGATTGGGCTATCCATGCACTTAAAAATTTACAAGGCGTTTCAAAACCAAAATTTATTCAAGTCGAGCTCTAATTTATAGAACAGCTGACATGAAAATACGTATGTCAAAACTATTATGATTTGTCTTTTGTAATTGCATCCCTGATTTTCATGTTTCGATTTCATAATAGGTTCCTTAGTAAAATTTGTTAGTATAAATAAGTATACTGACCGTGTAAAATATTAACCATTAATTTAAAAATACCACATATATTTTTTATAAAAGTGTTTAGTTTTTTATTGTTCATTTCTATTCTTATAATGGTCTATGGAATAAAGCACGTGGAGCACGCCATCTAGTGGCATTTTTTTTAAGTTGGCGCTTTTGAGGTTGTAGTAGTTACGCGGCTCGTCGGTGTAGTATTGTGGAGTCACGTTATCGGAAATATTAGTGGGCGGGGCTTCGAAATTCATTTTCTCAAGGTCGTTGGCGTTTATCAGCCTCTTAAAGACATATCCCGAATACCTATCTGCCTAAAAATATTTAATAAGGCGCGTGCATCGTGCCGGCGAAGTCGCACGACTACGGTCGCGTCGACTTGTTTCATCGTTTATAATAACCAAATGTTTCATTGCAGCGATCAGTCGCCATTATATTACTGAGAACCTACATTTTGAGTAAATAAATATTTTCTATTCTATTCTAGATTTCCCATGATAAATACTTTACATAAACTTCCTATCAGCATCCTCCTTCACAACCCCAATCATGTTCTGAACCTTACGCTACAATTCATCAAGTTCGTGGCAGCTGCTTGGGATCGTTACGTGAATCTGGAATTCTGGATGTTCTGTTATTTGACAAAGGTTGTCGGGTGGTTTGATATGTGACATTCATAATCCGTATTCATGCCCATACTATTAATGCTTAAGTAGCACGTCTGTGTGTTATCTTTTCACGCTTGAACTACTGAACTGATTAAGATGTCAGATGTCATTTAGTATGGAGATAATTTGAGACCCTGGGAAGGATATATACAGGTTGGTGACGACAGTGCGACATTAAATTAAATCATTGGCTGCATTATTTCATAGAAATGTTGTGAAATTAAAAAATTAATAAGATCTATTTGAAAGTTGAAAAATATTTCTATGAAGTAATACAGCCAATGTTTTAATTTAATGTCGTATTTGTTGGAAATTTAATCCTGGCATCCTTCCATTCTCAAAATATTTTATATACCTTTTACTTGTCATTTTATATCACTGTCAGTTTGTTTATGAAAATATATTATTGTCCTACATCAAGTGGTAATTTCATTATTTACATAAGTATTGTCGTCACCTCAGATCATAGAAAGAAGGTCGTTACCATCGTGTATGATACTTTGAAGAGCGATAAACTGACACCTACTATCTACTAGGTGGTAGGCCCGTATGCAGGGTCGTCTGGGTAGGTACCACCGCCTTTCTTATTTCAGCCGTGAAACAGTTCGCTGTGTTTCGGATTGAAGGGAAAGGTAGCCAGTGTAATTACTGGGCATGGACGGCATTTCATCTTAGGCCCCAGGATGACAACGCACCTGCAATATCAAGTGATTTTTCCTTGCTATTGTAGGTGTCTATAGGCGGCGGTTACCGCTTTCCATCAGGTGGGCCGTCAGCTTATTTGTCATCCATTGTATAAAACAAAAACCACGCGGGCGGAGCCGCCGCAAGTAGCTAGTACTGCTTACTACTCAGTTATTGATATTATCTCATCGTTACAAAAATGCGAATTCCTGCGTCAAAATGTTTAGATGCCCCGCAAGATAAAACCAGAAACTCAGGCCAGTGAATATTAAAAGCACGCCACGTTCTAATGTTCAGCCGTAACTGGCCTTAAACGGATGTTTGGGAACACAGCAAACACAGTAGCATCTCTTTGGCGCTTTTTATATAATTTTAACACTAAGTACCTATCTTTTGTTATAATATAAACACGCATTATATTAATTTAAGCTGACTGGGTTTTGGCAGAGAGTATCACACAAGTTATCGTCTCTTACAATGTCACCATGCATTGAATTATATAGTATTGACGTATTTTTTATTTATAATTTTACGGAAACTTTACAGTTTATACAAAGTGCCCCTACTTTTGTTATACGTAATACACTTTGTGTGGCATTATAGTGAAATTGCTTAGTCAGTTTTAGCTTTAAATATTTTCAGTAGTTGAGACGGGATTTGATTTGTTTATTAAACCAAGCGAACAGATTTTAGATACAATTGGTATTTAATTGTCACTAGATCACCGGAGGTCTTACGCGACTAATTGGATTAACATAAATGTTTTGCGCAAATAGTTAACAAAGGATTTTGAGGAAAGAAAAAGATTCCTAAAGTTTATTGGTCCGTAGGACGTAAATCACCTGCACCCGTACCACCATCTTTTATCGCGATCCAGTTTAGGACCTAACCTGAGTAGAATCTTTAATTCGTACTACAACGCTATCTACGACTATGACAGCGATGCAGTTTAGGAACCAATACTGAACCGAGCGGAATATGAATCGCTTTTATAAAGATGGTGGTAAGGCCCCTGTACGTTCCTAAGTGAAGATTAAGAGACGACATTTTTAAAACAAATTATATTTTAAAATTCTTCACGGCCGGCCTGGACTTAGGGTAACTTATATATAAGTAACTTATATATGATAGTACCTTAAGAAGGTACATTTGAAGTTGCAATCTTCTATTTAATAAAATTTCAAGTTAATTAAAAGTTTTAATTCAATTAGAAATAGGTATCAAGCATCACTAGCGGCTTACTGTCCGCTCTGCTTTTTTCGATCTAAAAGGAATTGTCTGTTTTTTTTTGGAGAGCCACTATTACATTAACTATGAAGTTTTATGACTAAACAAAAGAGATGAATAAAAAAACATACAGACGAATTGATAACCTCCTTTTTTTGAAGTCGATCATAAAGATATAATTATGTAAGTAATTGATTGTTTTATATAAGAAAGAACACTACAGTAGGTATTAAATTCTATAATCTCTTTAAGAAGTAAAACTTTCAATTTTATTCAATTAACTCTGTAAAATGAAGTTTTTTGTTAGCTATTGGGTTCGTCTTTCAGTTTTTTCTATTACTCATTTAACGTGATCGAGACATTCATCTCAACTTATACTTATAGATTTAAGTAATAAGTAGAGGGTAGCTCTACTTACTATTTAATGCTTTCTAACATTGAACTTAATAGGTAGGTAAGTTATAAGACAGATTTTTTGAGATTTATTCAACTGATCAACGATTGACCAAGTCCGAGTAAAAAAATCTCCATAGCTTCCTTATCATATTCACAAAGAATACACAAACAATACCAAGGTACAGCTAACAATGCCGATTCATAGCCAAGGGTCGATATGAATTGCCTACTGTCTGTTAAGTGTGCCAACCGTGGGAAATAAGTAACATACATTATTTTATTCTGTTTTCTGCGTACGCACATTGTACGCAAATGAGAGCTCTTAGCGACGTGAACGGGCAGAACCTTTTCCTGACCAAAATTGTCTGTATGCTGCGTCTCGGTGACCATGCGGTCATTTCTTTCGCGAGACTGTACCAAGCGCACGCGCGGGTAACATTGCGCATGCGCCGAGTGCGCCAAATTCAAAGTGTTTTCGTGACCAATCATCTCTTTGTTTTAACAAAAGGATAATCTATATTTTAAGAAACCCCATGTAACTATTTACCGGTGAAAATGGTACTTTGGACGCTAATTTTTGGCGGTAAGTTAAACTATTTGAGTATATGAATTTCATTTACGAATATAATACTTAAATCACATAGGTGGGTACTATTTTACTGATCTTAATTATCATGCATTAATGTTACATGCAAGCTAAATATTTTATTTTATTTAGGTATACACTATAACGAAACATTAATATGAACTTTTATCGTTCAGGGACGTTTTCTATCATAATATTACAAGTTTTTTTATACAACTAGATGACAAACAAGCTGATAGCCTACCTGGTGGTAAGTGCTTACCGCCGCCTACAGACACCTGCAATAACAATGAAAAAATCACTTGGTATTGCAGGTGCGTTGTCAAACTGAGGCCTAAAATGAAATGCCTTCCATGTTAGGTAACTACACTGGCTACCTTTCCCTTCAATTCAGTGAATAAAGTGATGTTTATTTATGATTAAAATTTACATAAGTACTTTAAAATATCTCAGTTGGGACCCGAACCCGCATACGTTCTGATAGGCTGGTCCTTCGGCATCGTAGCTTTGCTTTAGTCCAACCTCAGGTCATAGATCCCATCAATATGTATCCAGATAAAGAAAGTTGTTGTTTATCCTATAGGCCTTTTTAGTTATTTAACTTTAGGTAGGTAAATGGCTATGGTAATGCGTATGTTTGCATTACGTTGTTGGCCATATAAAGTTAAATAACTAAAAAGGCTGCAATTCTGAGTCTGATCTCAATGCCAATTTTTTGCGTAAAAACTGCAATGAAACATTGCCTTGTTGTGAATGTCGACAAATGTAGGCAGGTAGGTACTTAATTGTACTGCTTGGAAACGTTGACAAGGTACATGTCTGAGATAATAATTATCCTGTATCCGTTACAAGGCATTTGACCGTGTTTCAGTTTTTTTTTCTATACTTAGTTGGTATAATACTTATATGAAAATTATAATAAGAAAAACTGATAAATAAAAATTGATGTAAATATTAATTCATTTAAATAAGATAATAATATAATAACATTAATATTAATTTCAATGTTTGAAAATATTAGAACAGTATTTAAGCTAGAAAAAGGGTGGGTTCAATTCCAGCCTGAGGACATTTTTTCTATTTGAAATACTTTTGTAAGTATAATTTAATTTTAATTTTGTTATACTTATTTAAAAACTATAATAGGTAGGCACCTATTGTTAGATCTGTGTATCGAATTCGCAATTCTTTGTGTAAGTCAAACTTTACGTAAATCCAACACGTAACTTCGACGTGAAATCAAGAAGCGATAATCCGGACTCAGTTAACGGAGAATTTCACTTAATGAAATCAGCTTAGGTGTCAAAGATTCGCCAAGTTTATTTGTACCTATTGTTACTAATGTGACCTTTAATTATTCATACTATCAGGTAATTAGGTCAGTCTGTTTCATTGATACAATGCGCAAATGTCAATTTAAATAAGAAAGTTTAATATTCCCACATTACACGAGGTGTAAACAAATACATAACAATAATCATTTTAGAAATACTTTTGCTTACTTTACGATTCTTCATTTTTCTTTTTTTCTAGTCAGTTTTCCTAGTTTTATCGGTCGTTTATGATATGTTGTCTAGCTCAAACACGTGTCATCATCTTAGCATATTCTCAGCCTTCTTTGAAGTACCTAGTAATACCTACTATTAGTTATACCACCTTGGTTTTACTCATAACAGTCTGCAGACTTACCAAGATCTATATTTATTATTTTACAAATAAATACTTTCAACTGATGCTGATAATTGAAGAGTCACGATTCACAAACGACACAATTCAAAATTAGTTTTCAAACTACTCCAATAACGTAACGAAACCAAGAAGTATCCTATGTCCTTACCAGGCTTTCCAACTATCTCCATACCAAAAAGGTAACAGATAGACATATAGAGTTTTATAATATTATGGTACATTATGGAATAGGACCTTGTGTAACGAAACTAACGAATATTAATACTAGAATAATTATAAATTTCGAAATATTAATTTTATTTGAATTATTGATATTCAATAAATAAGTCAAAAACTAACCTTTAGATATATATTATCATGAACTTACTGTCCTTCAAATACAACAGTTACAAAAGTAACTGTTGTATTTATAACAATATATTAAGAAGAGTGTTGATGTTGACAACTTATATTTTGAAAGCGTATATTGCATTATCCTGCATAAATTATTCTTTTTTTTGCAAAATTTTTAAAATTTGGTAATATAATACTAAAGTATAAAGTTTGTGTCGAAATTGTAGGTGAAATTGGGTTGTCCTTGTGACATAGACGCTTTTCGCATTTAATTAATTTGGCAGTGTAGTAATCAATTAACATCGTAGACCTAGATGGAAGCTTCATGACTTACATCACAAGGTTAAACCTATTGAGTGATTAACCAACATTACAATACAATTTTGAGAAGGCCCCAGGAGTAAATACACCTCCTCGGCCCTTTTTCTTATTTCCATTCACTTTAAGGCTTATTTCTAATTGTGCTACACAGCGAACTCTATTAGTAGAGACATAGAGTTCATTCTGTAATAAAAATTAACCAGGCATGAAGCTGAATGGAAAAAAGCACCATCAGATCATTTTTTTAAAATATAAAATATTTTTTAACATAAAGTAGGGCAAATTACCCAACACCAACTGATATAAACGGTAAAGCCCATATTATGCGACCTAGTGCAGCTTGAAACAAACTGTTGTAGCCGCCTCCACCTTGCCGGCCCCAGGTACCTTTTAATCCCCCTTTTGGAGAAACCCATGTTAAAGGAAGGAGGGAACACAAATGTGCTGGCAAAGCATTCCAAGTCTTGGAAGTACCTAGGACAAAAACCAGTTCCTAAACTTCTTTGTGTGTGATGTTGAGGTGGAGACAGTGAATGACTCCTTAAATCGGCACTTATGCTGCTGAGTAGAAAGAGGGAAGGTGGGTTATGGTCGGTAAGGATCTTCTTGAAAAGTGGTCCTACATTATTTAAAAATAAATTTAAGTTCAGTTCTTCCTTTTTACTCCAATGAAATATGTAGGTAATGGGAAAGGAAATTTAAATCTTTTCTCGGTACATCGACAAAATGTTATCTTGACAAAAATACTGATGATAAACTTGATTATTAAATTAAATAATGGTTTTATTAATTTTAGGGGTTAATTACTGTGTCTAATAATGCTGAGTATATTCGATATTATAGAGTTTGCAACGAGTCTTACTAGCAAGTAACTCGTTCTTCATACAAGTTGTGCATTCATTTAACCATAACCAGCGTTTGTAAATGACATAACTCTACAAATAAAAAAGATAATTAGAAACATATTGACCTTTATTTTTATGCCAACTTATTATTAAGATTGTTTTTGATTGTTGGATATACGATTTACAACATTTTTAAATATAAATGACAATGTAAGTGCTGTGAATTTTGTAATTTAAGGAAATAAAACAATTAAGTATTTAAATGCGGTATAAGTACAGTGTCCTAAAATTGTACTGGACTAGGGTATTCTAAATCATTGCTATGGTTGCACGACACAATGAAAAGCCAGAAGAAAAATGAAACCACACTGCGACGGTACATAGGTACGGCAATGCGCGTCTGATGGACATTTCTAAAGCAAGGAAGCGTTTTTTTTGTAAGTTATCTCAACTTTCTCTGTCCGAGTAGTTAAGTCTATTTCCGCAATAAAATTAAACATTTGCTTATGTGAGAATACAAATCTAAGAAGATTCACGTGATTAGATATTTGTTAGATATATAATAATAGTCAGACACCTATTATCTAGCCCAAAGTAAGCATCATTAAGAGCTTGTGTTATGGATACTAGATATCGGATAAATATTGATAATAATATGTAAGGATATAAATATTAGAAATATACTAAATAAACATTTAAACATCCACGACTCGTGAATAAATGCTCGTATTCATCATACAAGTATTTGCCCCTACCGGGATTCGAACCCGGGACATCTGACCGAGCAGCCCGTATAGCAAGGGGTAAAGACCACTTGGCCAGCCGGTCGTCAAAGCAATATATAATGTATTAGTATTGACTTTGTTTCAAGAAAGAACAGCGTAATTGCATAGGTATAACACAATGTACCATAGAGAGACAGACAAACAATATCTACCTTCTAATTTTGAATAGTATCTGTATTAATATTTTTCAAGTTTAAGATCTGGTTAAACTCACTTTATAAATACTTACTTATGTAAAACTATCAAATTTCCTAAAAAGCCTTTACCTGGACTAAAGCTTCTTAACTCTATGCTAAAAATACCAACAATATTAGAAATATACTAAATAAATTCATAACTTCAATCCATATTAAGTATCTGACTGAATAAAATAATTGTACAGACAGCCGCATTACAAGTGTAGGTAGGCAGTTGAAAAATGACTTTATGTATGGTACTTTTTTACTAATAAGTATCCAGGTATACAATAATACTGCAAGGTCTGAAAAATAGACGCGATTGCTATTATTTATCCTCCTACAGAATCACAGAACAGGGTAAAACGCTGTTTGTATGCCATGAAATTGAGTCCATGGTGTGTGTAGTGAAGCATGGATGCTTATAAGAATAGTCGCGGTTGCGGCTGTTCTGGTACTACTAAATAGTAGATTGTATGTAAAATTTCATGACATTTGTATGGAATAGTGTAACGTTGGCAGCATTATTTCATACAAATGTCATGAAATTATCAAAAGAATACGATATTTTTTAAAGTGGCAAACCATTTCTTTGGACTAATATAGCCCATGTTTAAATTTATTGTCGCATAGACGGCACCACCCTGTATATGTTTTTACGACCGTATCTAAATTATAAATGCTAAGTACGTGTCGGTAAACTGATTTCGACATGTTACCCTATGAAACCCTGCTCGGGCTGCGCGTGATAAAAGAAACTTGATAGAATTTTCATTTAGTAGGAGTACTTTCTAATTGTTATGTTGATCACAAAATATTTCGTTCATATGATATGGTTGCATTTGAAACCTTACAACTGTAATTAAACTAAGCGCAATAGTTAGTATGACATGATTGGGCATGGAGATATGTTGCGATCTGAATTCCAGGAACTACATCGAAACCGTAATCAAAACAACCTCAACATTATTCATACTATCAGGTAATGAGGTCAGTCTGTTTCATTGATACAATGCGCAAATGTCAATTTAAATAAGAAAGTTTAATATTCCCACATTACACGAGGTGTAAACCAATACATAACAATAATCATTTTAGAAATACTTTTGCTTACTTTACGATTCTTCATTTTTCTTTTTTTCTAGTCAGTTTTCCTAGTTTTATCGGTCGTTTATGATATGTTGTCTAGCTCAAACACGTGTCATCATCTTAGCATATTCTCAGCCTTCTTTGAAGTACCTAGTAATACCTACTATTAGTTATACCACCTTGGTTTTACTCATAACAGTCTGCAGACTTACCAAGATCTATATTTATTATTTTACAAATAAATACTTTCAACTGATGCTGATAATTGAAGAGTCACGATTCACAAACGACACAATTCAAAATTAGTTTTCAAACTACTCCAATAACGTAACGAAACCAAGAAGTATCCTATGTCCTTACCAGGCTTTCCAACTATCTCCATACCAAAAAGGTAACAGACAGACATATAGAGTTTTACAATATTATGGTACATTATGGAATAGGACCTTGTGTAACGAAACTAACGAATATTAATACTAGAATAATTATAAATTTCGAAATATTAATTTTATTTGAATTATTGATATTCAATAAATAAGTCAAAAACTAACCTTTAGATATATATTATCATGAACTTACTGTCCTTCAAATACAACAGTTACAAAAGTAACTGTTGTATTTATAACAATATATTAAGAAGAGTGTTGATGTTGACAACTTATATTTTGAAAGCGTATATTGCATTATCCTGCATAAATTATTCTTTGTTTTGCAAAATTTTTAAAATTTGGTAATATAATAATAAAGTATAAAGTTTGTGTCGAAATTGTAGGTGAAATTGGGTTGTCCTTGTGACATAGACGCTTTTCGCATTTAATTAATTTGGCAGTGTAGTAATCAATTAACATCGTAGACCTAGATGGAAGCTTCATGACTTACATCACAAGGTTCAACCTATTGAGTGATTAACCAACATTACAATACAATTTTGAGAAGGCCCTAGGAGTAAATACACCTCCTCGGCCCTTTTGAATGGAAATAAGAACTCATAATAATGAGTTCTTATTTCCATTCACTTTAGGGCTTATTAGGGAAATTATTAAGGAAACCGTAATCAAAACAACCTCACGGAAGCTCGGTGTCCTGAACAAGGTGCGTCGATTTTTCACGCCTGACCAATTATGCCTGCTTTATAAAACTCAGGTCCGGTCTTGCGTGGAATATTGCTCGCACTTATGGGATGGCTCCGCCAAGTACCTATTCGATGCCCTGGACAGATTGCAGCGTCGTGCTGTCCATATCATTGGTGATGTAGTCGATGTAGAGGTCACGAACAACCTTGAGCCTCTGCAATTGCGTCGTGACATTGCGTCGCTTAGCGCCTTCTATCAGCTATATCACGGAGAGTGCTCTGAAGAGCTATTTGACCTTATCCCACCTACCCCCTTCCTACTCAGGAGCACGCGTGCCGGTCTTCGGAGTCATCAATTCACTGTCTCCACCTCAACATCACGTACAAAGAAATTTAGTAGCTCTTTTCTTTGTCGTACTTCCTGAACTTGGAATTCTTTGCCAGCACATGTGTTCACGGGCCGGCAAGGTGGAGGCGGCTAGAGCAGTATCTGAACTGCACTAGGTCTTCGCATATGGGCTCTTCTTACCATCAGGTGGTGTTGAGTCATTTGTCGTGCAATGTATAAAAAAAAAACTTACTATACTAGTGTTTATCAATTTCAGAGATCGTCTGTATGTACTTGAATCATATGAAAATGAAATAAGACGATTTGCTTTACTTTCGTAATCGGCACCATTAGATTTCGATAACGAAAAACAAAGCAAACAGTTTAATATAATTTCATAATCAAGAGTGTCTAAAACGAGTAAAATATTGCAATTAAAATAATTAGATACTTACATTCTTAAGTCAGCGTTCATCCTAAGACATGAACATGAATTAATTAGCTCTATTTATTTGAAAGCAAGAAAGTTTTTTTAGTTTATTTAAATAGGCCACAAAGAAGCACTCTTAAATCGTCAAAAAACTCATTTTATAACTATCACAAAAAATTGATTAACTAACAACGTCTTAGGTAGTCTCTGTCTGTCTGTCATCTCTGAATTTACACCCGGTTCCAAAAGTTGAACAACCGAGAAGATTCAAAGATCAAACTCGTGTAGTCACTCTTTTCAAATAATAAATTATAATGTTTATAGTTTAAAATTATAACTTTTAGCAGTGCAGTGCTGCCCATCGAAAAAAACAATTAAAATTAGAAGATAAGGTATATCAACGTACTAACAAAGTAGGTAATCCAATGTCAAATTTTCATTATTCAACCAACATAAAATATAGCTACCAAGTTACCAATTGAGGTATTCAATTTAAAATAATAAATGCTTATCCAATTATCTTTTTTTCATTCATCGCTTTCGTTTTATTATATTATGTAAGTAGTAAGATTAACAAGCGGTTTGACTTGAGGTTTCGAAATGAATTGATCTTTTTGGTTTTATGATATCAGAAAGATATTTAGCTAGCGCTCAGACTTCACTTTCAATATCTCTTATTGAGTTTATTGGCTCTCATATAATAGGAAAATGGCGACAAACGGATATTTCTCGTGCAAATTGTGCATAATTTAAAGTAGCTACTTACCTATCTATCGTGTATTAGATTATGGCATTTTTTACACAAAGCAATTATAGTTCATTGACGAGGTAGCGTTTAATAACAGCGGTCGGTTTTTATTACTTACATTGATTTTAATTTGTTTGCATAATCTTTGCCTCCCCTATTATACGGAGAATTTAATGTAAAAAGTAGTAGGTTTTAATGTTAGAAGAAGAAAAAAAATAGATATTTTTTAGTTAAAAGTAGTAGGCTTTAATGTTAGAAGAAGAAAAAAATATCTAGTATTGATAACAAAGTACGGGTTCTTTGATACACGATATAATTTAATGATATTTGTACCTTCGATATTAATCGTAGATACCTTCATACATATATCATTAATCTGTGATCTCTTTTATATCAATTAAAATCAATGTTTGTTCATCAATGTTCAATCGGATTATAATGAAACTTTGGTAAGGAGTTCTGGGGACGCGGACGCCTGCGAAGGTTCCTGCATTATAAAACCTTACAGTTTTCTCTTTGCGGGCATTGCCAAGCATGCCGGGTAAAGCTTGTTAAATAATATAGGTACCTACTTAAGTAGCGTGAACCGTTGAGCCATGTAGTATGAAAATACGATGTTGAAATAGAATATTTCGACATTGTAGGGTGGACGTTAGCTCATAAACGCAAATACAGATAGACTAGAAGAATTTCACAGGGATATCCCAATTCCTGGGTGGCTCAGAGGTCAGAGCAGTCGCCCGGATTGCGAAAGGTCGCGGGTTCGATTCCTGCCTCAGGACGTGAAATTTTTCTAGTTTTATTATATTTTAATTACTTAGTATCGACATTTCAAAATTTGAGTTTTAGGTTGGTACTTCTTTACAAAACATATCGAAGAAAATAATAAAATTACGAAAAAATAAGGACCTACAGCACAGTAAAAAGTATTTGCCACGCAAAAAATGGAATTCAGACCTAACGCCGTAATGTTACAAGAAAAAAAATTAAGTTACTAAAAAAAAATTATATTTTAATTACTATAAAAAACATTGATAAAGGAACAGCCACTCATGGCCATAGCTACCTATATTGTAGTACTGAAATCTAAACAGCTTTATTGCAAATATTAAACTAACCACCCCTACCACCATCTTCTATCGCTAATAATCGCTATAAAATTTAAATAAGTATAAGTCACATAAGTTTAACCATCTAGCAATAATTTTGCCATTTGAACCCATTCTTGTGATACAAATAAAAAAATTAAAGACGAAATTTCATTTAGTACATAGTGATTATTAAATAGTGGGACCGTAGCCTAACCTGAGAACACCTGTAAAAAGCATTTTTAATGACATGTGTGGTGTAGACTTTTGATTGAAAGGAGAGGATCAAAAAATTTATGAACTCAGTCACAACAACATCATCAGATTGAAAGAACAAATTAAAATGAATAAGGCACAGTTGATCACGAATGAGTTCAATAAATAAATAATAAACCTATATTTTACCACATTTTTATTATAATTTTTTATAAAATATTTTATATATAAAAAACTAACGCACAAATCTCCTAATTAACGTAATAAATTACTTATCGATAATCTAAAATAATAATCACAATACAAGCAATTATATACTACTAATTAGTTCATTGGCAAAATGCCAAAAGCATGGCACAGGGGCGTGGTGGCACTCTTCTTCAAAAAGGGTGACAGAACCCAATTGAAGAACTATAGACCCATCACGCTCCTGAGTCATGTTTACAAGCTGTTTTCGAGAGTTATAACGAATCGTCGAAGGTTATACAGAAGACCGAAGAGTACAACCTGCCATTATGCTTAGCGTTCGTGGACTATGAGAAGGCCTTCGATTCTGTCGAGACCTGGGCCGTGCTTCAGTCACTCCAGAGATGCCAAATAGACTATCGGTACATCCAAGTGCTGCAGTCACGGTACGAAAACGCCACTATGTCAGTCCGCCTTCAGGACCAAAACTCGGAACCAATACGTCTTCAGCGAGGTGTGAGACAGGTCGATGTTATATCGCTGAAACTGTTCACTGCCGCGTCGGAGGATGTGTTTAAGCTTTTGGACTGGAGAGAACTTGGCATCAACATAAACGGCGAGTACATGACTCACCTTCGTTTTGCGGATGATATCGTAGTCATGGCTAAAAACCTGGAAGACTTGGGCACAATGCTCGACGACCTCTGTAGAGTCTCCCAACAAGTGGGTCTTAAAATGAACATGGATAAGACGAAAATAATGTCGAATTCCCATGTCGTACCCACTCCTGTAAAGGTTGGAAGCTCTACACTGGAAGTTGTTGACGAATATGTTTACCTGGGACAAACTAGTCCAACTTGGTAGGTCCAACTTCCAGAAAGAGGTCAATCGACGGATCCAACTCGGCTGGGCAGCGTTCGGGAAGCTTCGCAGCATATTCTCGGCCCAACTACCACAGTGTCTCAAGACGAAAGTCTTTAATTCGTGTGTGTTGCCAGTGATGACTTACGGAACTGAGACGTGGCCGCTTACAATGGGCCTCATAAGAAGGCTCAATGTCACCCAAAGGGCAATGGAGAGGGCTATGCTCGGGGTTTCGCTGCGTGATCGAATCAGAAATTATGAGATCCGCAGGAGAACTAAGGTCGCCGACATAGCCCGAAGAATTGCGAGCCTCAAGTGGCAGTGGGCAGGCTACATTGCAAGGAGGACTGACGGCCGTTGGGCCGGAAAAGTCCTCGAGTGGCGGCCGCGTACCGGGAGACGCAGCGTTGGTAGGGCTCCTACAAGGTGGACCGACGATCTGGTGAGGGCCGCGGGAAGCCGATGGATGCGGACAGCGCAGAACCGATCGGTATGGAGATCTTTGGGGGAGGCCTATGCCCAGCAGTGGGCGTCTCTCGGCTGAAATGATGATGATGATGAATTAGTTCATTTGAACGAATAACACACAGCACTACGGTTCATTCAATCGGTGCAAACGCAAATTAGTTTTAGGAAGATGATGGTACGAAAGAAAACGATGGAGTTTGGGAACCAATACTGAACCGAGCGGAACATGAATCGCTTTTATAAAGATGGTGGTAAGGCCCCTTACATAATATAAACTACGCCTAAAACTAAAAATTGCATATAAAAACTGATTTAGCCATACAAAACTTTAAAAATCATGGTAGGATGTGTCGGTACTGTCACGGTTGACAACTACAAGCCTTTGTTCAAACGATTTGCTTGCATCATTAACTGGATTGAAGAGAACTGTCTTTTTCCGCATTATGCTGATCGGAAACTTTGTCTTTGGTGACCATCATCATCAAGGCTTTCACTTCTTGATCGTTGACCCTCGCATGCGTTGACCGGCCGCATGCGTAAGACTTATTGGTTTCAATCTTTATTTACAGAGTTCTCAGGAAGAATTATATTTATAATGACCAAGAGAGAATTGCTGTCCGAAGCAAAGATTTCGATATTAAATCAGGGTTTCAAGCTCCTTTGGATTAACATATAATAAAGTGTTAACTTATTATTTTTTCAATAATGTAGAGAACTATCTCCCTATTTTTAATAATTATTATATAACAAGAAAAGTCGTAGAAATTTATGAGTAGCTATAGAACTTTGAAACATTTATTGTTGAGAAACGCGAAATAATAAGATAAGAGTGCAGGAAATATATTTTTATTGATATGTTGAATTTATAGCTTTCATAGCTTCCACAAGGTAACCGTGATTTTGGTTTTTGAGTTAGTGTTTAAGTATTTCATAAACGGTAAAGTTTTGTTAACGTACCTATATCCAAGTCTATGTTCAGCTTTGATCCACTTTCATTCGAAGACAATGAGTGTACATAATGGTAGATTATTAAACTAAATTAAAAAAAGCTGCATAGTCTGTAATTGATCAGTGAAGTGAAATTTTGATTTGATTGAATTCTGTTTTATAGCCCACCTACATTAGGCATTAAATTATTACGCGGCAGGTATTTTGCATAAACCTTTGTTGCTCCAGCTTCCGTGTTGTGACTTAATAGTTTTCTAAGCAAATGTTTTAGTTACAGTTATTGTGACGTATTCAACCGGTTTTTAGTAACTATGTGCTTCAAACGTGTTTATTAACTAATACTGATCAAGTCTTAAAAAAAATATGTTTTAATTTTCATAGTCGCTCTGAGACTCATCATTAATTGAGCATGGTGCGGCGTATTACATGCGCTTAATGTTTTAAGGTCACGAGGGAGAATTCCAATTCCTTACACGTTGAACATGATCTTTAAAAAAATGAAGTCCTTGCGCTTTGTAAGTAAAAGTAACTGTCACTTGTCTACTCCTTATTCGTATGGTGGCATTTACTTACCTTAGGTTGCAGTTGGTAAGTAGTTATTTTGTGGTCTGTTACCATATTCCTTGCCCCAGCTAATAGGTACGCTTCGGACGGCGTCGGCCGGTCAGTCAAACATGTTCATACATAATCATAAGTCGGAGCAAAATGAGACGTGTCAAGTATTTAAGTTTTAAGCAAGTATCTATATTGAGATATGTACCTATATCACGACAGTTAAAAATAGTGATGATTTGTTTTTACTTGGATTTAAAGTGCTTGACAGGGTAAGCACCACTACCTATACCTATGACAATAGAAAACATAGACGAACTGGGGCGAATTTATCTCCTTTGCTGTCTTATTATTAGATGCAGAATCACTCAATGTTGCATAATTAAAACATTATCTACTGTCCGCACTTGTAAAATTAATGTCACTTACACAATAGATCCGGTAAAGATTGCGCACGCAGTCACACTCACACAAGAATGATGAGTTATTTTGTTATTTATTGAGCTTCCTCAATAAATAAGATCTTTCATAAACAAAATTGACATTGAAAATTGGCGCGGGCCACTAAAATTGCAATTAAGTTGATCAGTGTGCCAGATTGTGTTAGCTGGCGTGGAATTCGCAGTTATCAATTTGCAAGATCGTTGAGACATAGCGTCAAATGTCAACGATTCGTAGCGCCGTGGTTCCTGTGCTTGAAAATAAATGATAAATAATGGTTTTACATTTGTTTTCTCATTGTAAATTAGATATTAAGTGTTACGTTTGTTATAAGTTATTCATACATTAATAAATAACGTGAGTAACTAAATCACAATCTCATTATATTATTTTATTGATGAAGATATAAAAATGTAGGTTAGCCCTTACCATCAGCTGGGCAGTTCCCTAGTCGTATAAAGAAACCTAAATTTAAACTAAATGGCTACAGGTGGAAAATGATTTAGAAAGATCTCAATCATACATAACACAAAAGACACTCTTGAACTTATTTAGAGGCATGTTAAAAAAGTAGATGAAAAAGGAAAAATAAACCGGAAATATTATTTTTAATGCTTGTAATTTTTAAACTCAGTTGGAAAAGTACAGTTTACACTACAGAATAAGAAAAACAATTGTTTTATATTTAAAAATTAAAACATGGGACAAAAACCTTTAGTCTAGAATTGTAAAGAAGTTTTTATTCTGGAAGGATAATTTAAAAAATGGGCTTAAAGATTTTCTAATGCAAGAGGTATAGATATAGGTATAGATATAGATATATACATAGAGGTAGAGCCCAAAGAGCCATCCTCAAGGTGGCTGCTGGTCTCCCTTTCCGATTCCCTACGGTAGACCTATACAAACTCTGGGATGTGCTCACAGTGAGACAAGCATTCGTACTAAATACCGTACTGAGACAGCACACACAGCTGCAATACAACCCGCACCTGTTAAGCGACAAGAGAAGAAAAGGAAAGGTCTGCTTAAGTCCGATATTCAGAACGGCTAAATCGCACAACTTTTTCTGCTTCCTAGGTCCATATCTCTACAATAAACTAAATGAGACCCTAAACATTTATCCTCTACACAAATTTAATTGTAAAACCACAGTCACCCAATACCTCAAAACACTTGACTACACATCCACAGAAAACATCCTAAAGACCACATAACAATTAACGACCAAATCGCTCATCCACACCTTCTTCATCCTTCCTCCCCGAGTATATTGTCCCTGAAACTCTCACACACATACACTAACTTTACTTCTTCATACCCAAAACTATACAAAAACACACGAAAACAAAACAAACTCACACGTACACATACACACACACACACACACACACTTACGCATACATACAAGAACCTCACTAATCAATCAAATACTTACCATTACCCAACATACTTACATGGGATATCTGCAATCGTTGACCGTATTTTATCTTTAGGTCATTTTTACATTTTTATTTTATAATTAGTTATGGCTTTCCCCAAATAACATTTTCTTAACACTGTCACTCATCAGAACCACTTCATACATACTTTTTCTGCTGGAGGGGCCTAGTAACCTGTGGCACAGGTTCCTCTGGAACCTATTTCAGGTACTAGACTCTTCACAAGGTAATTGTAATTTAAGATCTTTATAGAAGTAAGAAGACTATTGTGAAGAGTAAATAAATGGTTTTTTATTATTATTATTATTAGGTATCCTCAGTATTTAGTTGCCTCCTCTTGCTCTTAAAACAACTTGCAGCCGTCGAGGTCTGCTTTTTATGACATCGTCAATGAAACTTGGTAGATTTTGATTGCAATCGTCCTCAAAGGCCTTTATAAAATCTTGAAATTTAATATGTGCAGGATTCCTTTTCTTTATCTGTCATCTCAATCTATCCTAAACACGCTTTATCTGATTGAGGTCGGGTGAGCGTGCTGGCCAATCCATAACTTCAATTTCAACCTACCTAAGATACTCCAAAACTATCGCTGCAGTGTGCGGGCATGCATTATCTTACATCAGAACAAATCATCACCAATATAAGGGCAACAGGCACTACATGCTCGTCTAAGATGTTACTCACGAATCACAGCACTGTCAGGGACCCATTTTTAATGACGTCAATGACGTGTAGGTCCGTAGGGGCTTCCAAGCATATCCCACCGCATCGCAAGTCAGTAGGTAAATTACCTACTGACTTCACCAAAAGACTCTCTCCCAATAATGTTGCACTGAGCATAATATCTTTATCCAGGTCGTCTCCACCTGTGCATCTTGTATACTGTCCAGTCTGCCTATGACGTTTGACATGACGAAAAACAACAGACTAAGAAATTTGTAGAGTTTTGGCTCCTTACTCTGTATGTAATAACCATATTCAATTAAAGTTACAGCTTTCTACATCTGTGCTACAGTAAGATCTGGCATTCCCAGAATGACAAATCAATGTGTATGATAAAAAACGCAAATTAACAATTGGACGTATTGTGTAAAATGGTTAATTTTTAGGAAAACAATTGTAGCTGAAGAAAACAAATAAAATTCGGAGAAAAAAATATTTTGAATTGTTCTTTTTCCAAACTTCATACATAAGTTATACCTTAAAAATAAAATCTATTTCAAAACAGTGACAAGGAAAAAAAAATTAAAGTACCCCTACTTATCTCCTAAAAATGTATTTTTTTGGAGTCGGTGCTTCACTTTTTATTGTTTCTGGAAACAGGTTAGCACCAACTCCTATAAATACATTTTGAAGTCGGATTTATTTTTGTTTAATTTTTTTCACAATTTTTAGTGATAACTTTCCAAGGTCAAAGCTAGATGGGTGACCGTCAGCATATATTGTTTCCTACTATCGTATCGTTTCAATAAAAAGTCATAGCTAGGAAAGCAAAAATCCGCAATTTCGCATACATAGACGACTTACTCATTCCAGTTTGGTTTTAAATAAATCGATTTCAAATAAATTTTTATGGGATCAAATGGCAACTATTCCGTATCTATCAAAAAAAGATACACGTTAATCGGTTCAGAAATCTCGGCGTAATCGGTGTAGGTACATTATGTATAAAAAAAAAATGAAAAAAAAACCGAATTGAGAATTTCCTCGATTTTGAAGTCGGTTCAAAACATTCATGCAGGGTGGTGCCTAATACCACAATAAATTAACACATGATCTTTAATTTGTTCATAGAAATATTATTCATTTGATAATTTTAAAACATTTCTATGAAATAATGCAGACAACAATGTTATACGTACCTACTTATATTTTTAAATTGAGAAGCTCATCAGATCCAGTTGAAATTAAGGTACCTCCTTATTATGGGACTAACCTAGCATACTATTTCACTGGAAAGTCACAGAAAAGCAAAAATCCGCAATTTGGTTTAATATGATCATTTAATTTGTCCTGAGTCGACTCAATAGTTACTGAGGCGATTTTGATATAATTTCTATAGGACCAATCTGAAAGGAGGTAAGTATAAGTATGTACTCTTTAAAAAAACAACATACTGCCGAATTGATAACCTCCACCTACTATAGTCGGTTAACAAGCAAAAAGAAATATAAAACTCGATATCCTAACTAAGCAATGTAGATGAATGGACGGACACAATAATATCTTGAAGGCCGTAAATAACCATACTTTTTAATAGGAAGGTAGGTGTACCTATCGTCTACCTGTTATCGCACCACAAAGAATAGAAATGTTTCTCCACATGGTCGGCAACAATAGAACGGGCACAATTAAGAAACAGTGGTCCATATGTTGTCAGACCTCTCATAGCATAACTATCAATTAAATGCTATTAAAGTATGCATATAATAGTTTTGTTGGAGAATGAAATGGACGTTCTCATGGTACATTATTAGATGACCTCCAATATGATTTAGCTTATCATCATGATCATGATTTGAACATTTAAAATGGTAGCAGAAACATAGGTATATAAATATATAACAAAAATAAAATACAATGTCAATCAGTGGTTTATACTAAGCCTGCGAACACACAGGTAATTTTTGGTATGGCATCAAATGAATGTCAGTGTGCCTTGAGTTTAATTTCAATTAGCAGGTATTCATTTTAGCGCTATTAATTAATTCGTATTTTTTAAATACCTATAGTCTATTAAATATGAGTTTTGAAATCCCTTGACCTACATTGCTGTTACGTTACATTAACTGGAAGGCTGCGTCTGTGATTGCAGAAAGTGTTTACTATCCATAGTAGATCGGTTTCTCATTTTATCTATTTGCATAATATCGATTACATATGATATGATGTAAACTAACATTTTAATTTTAGGATATTTTTGCACCATACTATCTGGGTAAAGGACAATTGGAATTTTTAGAAAGTTGCATACGAAGTAATAACACTTTGTTATGAAAAGTGCATGCAGTGTATTGTGTAGGTAGGTACCTATGCTATACATTATAACCATCATTTATCAAATTGACAGCCTGCATCCTTTAACCTTTCGTCCATTAGCAGCCCGTCATCAGCACTCACACATAGGTACTTACTAAGCATAGAAAATCTATGTTGTTTTCTGGTTCCTATAAGTGGAACTTTGCAGATTATCAAATACATTTTAAAGTTTTTCATTTGTAGGTAAGGAAGGACTAGGGACTTAAGCTAACAAAAAATAAAATTATTTATTGTTAAATAAAATTTCACAATTGTAAAAATACAACACGTTTCTTTATCAACGTGAAATGTTAGGTACGTGTGAATATAAAAGAAATGAAATAATATGAATGTTATGTACCCAATGACTTTTCTATACATAGCCATAGATTTATAGGATTATCGTTGCACTAAAAATAATTTAAAAGTATTTTTTCTTTTTTTATTATTCATAACAAGATTTGTCAATATCATATTTTGGGATCTCACTCATCTGGTAAGTGTTAGAAACCCGTAGTAGAAGAGACCCCTCTTTAATGTGGAAATTCAAAATGACGTATTTTTAATAGCCTCAAATGTTTTACCAACTGTAGTAATTATTACATATTAAGATTTAGTAGGTTCCGAATACGTAACCGCACATAACAGCCGATACAAGATCGGTGTTTATATGCTTCGTCACGTCATTATTTAGGTAAAGACGACAGCACATCAAGTGTAACAGTTGCACTACGAAAGCCGCCTCTATCACGCACGGAATACGGCCGGTCTCAAGGTCAAACTGTTACGCTTGTCGACTGTACCTAACGGTCAGCTAGCCGGTGCGACATGGCGGGGCGGCGGGCGGCCGGCGTGGCGGCTGTGGATCACAATCTGACCGCCGATGCAGGCTGCTGCCGTGCGTGTAAGGCACGCACATGGCCATCATCGGTAATCATGACGTGGTTACGTAATAGCTTTTGGCGACGATGCGTCCGCGCTGCGGTCATCGCGGTCGCGTTTCGCTTTCACCGTAACAGCTCACTTTCTCGAACTTTAGGCGCATCACGTGAGACTAAGTCTGCCATGCGACAGTTGGTGTAATGTCGCCTTGATTCCCCGATCATCGCCCTGTTTCATTCACGAACACAAAACAAAGCAAGCAATTACCTTTCAACTTCTTTTTGTTTAAGAACTCTACGTCCGGATTTTAGTTACCTAAGTTAATACCAAGCAATGAGAGCACTTAAATGTCATATTGTCTCGGTCTTGCGTCGTGATTTTCGTGTAACAACTCCTCGGTGCATGATATTGCGCCACTTATTTATATAAAATAAAGGTATTCATTCGTTAAAGCGAAACTGTGTCTGATAAAGTGTAATAAATTAAAAATCTAAAACTGATCTATGTAATAAATACATGACTATGAGTTAGTAGCTTAAATATAAATAGATAATGAAAATAATGATCTTTTTATCAGTATATTATCTTTAGTTTAAGGTTTTAGCCGTTTGTCCTTTATCACCAGCTCGCCCGCCTAGGTGGGCGCGGGGCGTCTAGTTGAGTAGTTGAGTCTCTACATACAAAGTACTCTGTCTTAAAAATAGAAATCTATCGTATATTCGGGTCGTGTCTAGTTTGTGGGTTATTCACACAAATAAGATTAAAACTGGCCAAACTTCGGTGAATGGTTTATTTCTTTTCTTCCCCGATTGATTTACCTATATATAAAGTAGACTCTTAATACATTACATAATGGGTTTTGTCTTTAAATTAGGTAATAATAACAAACATAGTGAAATTAAAATGAAATGTTTTTGCTTAATGAGTAACACTCTGAATGAGTGTTACAGTTATATTTTGACGGCAAGTACCTACTATATATTATGGGTGTGTGCCGGAAACTTGGGGAGAGGCCAATGTGCAACGGTCCTAAAAACGGGACACCGATCAAACCCAGCTAACTACCGCCCAATAGATATCACCTCGGTTCTTTGCAATGTTCTGGAACGGATCTTAAATAACCAGCTGGTCCGATACCTAGAAGATCACTCATAAATTAATGATCGACAGTACCTACGGGTTTCGGCCGAAACGATCAACGCGTGATCTTCTGGCGTATTTAATGAATGTCTGGGGTGAAGCTATTGACAAACGTGGTGAGTCACTGGCTGTTAGCCTTGACATTGCCAAAGCTTTTGATCGGGTCTGGCACAGGGCGCTTGTCTCCAAGCTCCTGGCATCTGGCGTCTGCCCACTCAGCTTTGCAACTGGATCGCCAGCTTCCTGAATGAACGGAGAATCCGTGTCCTCGCAGGTGGATGCGCTTCGCGGTTTATATCAAGTGAATGCTGGTGTACTACAAGGCTCTGTTCTATCCCCCATACTCTTTCTTTTTCATATCAAAGACATGCTTCCGTTAGGAAAAATTCATTGCTATGTGGGTGACAGTACAGTGCATGGGGGATATTACGGCCGCCCAGGGGCTGGGCGCGCTGAAACTGAAAGAGTGAGAGGGGGTGGGGGGATCTTACCATTGATGTCAACAAGGTGTTGAACCTTTTATCTGAATAGATCTAATAATTTTGTTAAGTTCAATAATGAGAAAACATTGCTGTGCGCGTACAGCTAAAATGTCGCCGTTCCTTCCCCTTTCCTTCCTTCAGGGCACTACTCTTTTGGGACAGGGTTCCTTAAACTTGCTCGGTATGGAGATATGTTGCGATGTTAATTCAATATTCATGATATCTAACTATTCAAAGTTATTTCTTATTAAATACAAATTATCGTTTACCAATAATCCTAAGTTTTCTTACTTAGAAGAGATGTTTTCGGAAATAAAATAAATCGAGTCAAAATCTATGAATTGTGTTTTGTTCTACATTTGTCTAGATAAAGATAAGTTACGTATATCTAATTTTCACAAATGTAAGATCATTTAGGAATATTTTTCAATATATTAAGTCAAATTCTATGAAGCACATTCCCTTCACAAAGGTAACCTATCTGCTGGTAGAGTGGCAGAGAATGCCCAACGGCATTAATATTGATTATTCCACCAATATGTTTAAATTGTAACTGTTGAAATATCTTAATAACAAAGCTAATAATAGGTATTTAAAAATGCAAGTCTTAAGCAATATCAAGTATGTACACTACATTACTTACGTATTTTTTAATGAGTACCTACACTACTTACATATTTCACGGTCGACGTGGATCAGTGAAAGGTGGACTAACCAACTTACGTCCTAGGTGATTCATTATTTTCGATATGACAACAAAATAAATATGAATTAACACCAGGATATAACTGCTTCCAATGCCAATACCACTGTGACCTCGGAACAGCACACGGACACCGTGAGATCTACAGTCTATAAGATAAAGTATTATCCTACGACGACAGTCTAGATAAGTAAGTAATACATACATAACATCGCTGCAAATGCGAGTGTTATTTTTGTTTTGTGAATGGCGGAATTGGGAACAGTTGGTCATAACTCGTGCCGCCAAGGCCGAACAGTTTTTTTAACAAATTTCATAGTCACCTGCTCTAACTACTTATTTTGATACGTAGTGAATGCACACGTTTGCGTTTTGTTTTCGGATACCACAACACAAAAGGACACCCTCACACCAGCATTGTAATGCGAAAGTAATGTCTGTCTGTGGTCATACCTAATAATTAATGTCACAAATGTGGAAATACGACATGGTACCTACCTGAATTGTGGATTATTATCACTGTAGTGTTAATATTTAATTTTAGTACCTACGCAGCTTAGACCATAAGTACAAGATATGGTCTACGTTATGCACGCATGCCGTTCAGGTCTACTGTCCACGTGGCGTCGCTTCTTATGCACGCTTTCGCCAATATCGAATATCAATACACCATACATGCGAAAGTATAATCTGAAAATTAAATTTGGTATGGATATAGTTTGGAGACCCCTATCTGGGAAGGACATAGGAATCTTTTTGTGCAATATCTGACATCCACGCGGTCGATTGATTACCAGAACAACCCAACTACCTATATTCGTCGTCGCTAGATATCGTGGTCACGACGACACGAATGCATTATGTGATGATCGGTCTCTATTTTGAGGTACTTAAGCGTACAGTTCACACGATTTATTTATAACAATTTCCAGTAACGAACAGACACAAAACCCGCTAGAAAGGACTTCATTAATCCATTAAATGTAGATATTTCATAACTCTATTTAACATCACTCTTGCTTGACATATATCTACTTAAGCACCTACTACAGCAAAAGAACTGTCGATTACCAAGCGATTTTGAAATTACTGCAAGTTACAATTACAACCACAGTAGGGACGGACTTACTTATCCGTGTAAGTATATGTCGCCGCCATCTGGTTAAATTCGACGCTTAATTGAATGCCTAGCCCGTAGATTGAACGCCAGCATCCTATCAAATGCCTAGGCGGGTAGTTAATAGAACTACTCACTTAACGTTTAACGACTTGGCGTATTGAAAGGATCGTCTTGTACCGAAGAGTTTTGATTTGATTGGTGGGTTCAAGGTAATTTTTTTACGATCACTTATAACCGACATCGTTTTGGTTATATGTCGTCATAATTTTTTTTGATCTTGAAGTTACTATCACTCAATCAGTCATACAAATGCTCTTCGATTTAAACGACGACTGGCCTAGGCAACCAATTGTTGACCGCCCAGGCAAGTCGTTTAAATTAATGGCTAATTTAACTAGACGGCTGAGATGACGTTCAGACGTCTGGTTAAGCCATTTCATTGGATGCCGGCATTCAATCAACGGGTTGTGATGCGACATATAGAAATTGTTTGTTGCTTGCTTGCATGTTATAGGTTCTTTGGCGAAACCAACATGGATTTCATTCAGATTCAATTTGGATGATTTGCTGGCTATTCTTTATTCTTAACAGGGTAGCTCTTGGCTTTCATCTCACCTGACGGCAGTAAGTGATATGATTAGACTGACGATGGAAGCGAGATACACCCAGATTCCTCAACCACACAGGAACTGTGTGTTATCTTACCTCTAACTGCCGGAACACAAAAATGCTATTGTTGTGTAATGGCGGCAGACTTAGGTAAGCTGGTGGTAGCGAGCGGAAGCTTAGAAAATCCCAAACAAACCAAGCAGAAAAATTCCTTGGACCCCGGAGCTCTAGATTTGAGGAAGGTGGTCTCAACCACTAGACTACAGAGGCGGGCTTTTGTCTGGTCGATCACGGATGGGTCAATCAAAATTTGCAATGTCGAGCTCCTCTGTGCTTTGGAAGGCACATTAAGCCATTGGTCCCTGTTGTTACTGCAACCGCTTTAGGCCACCACGACAGGAAGGCCTGTCCCAGTAGTGGGGCGTTTATGTCTACAAACTTATCTGATTTGCCGTCTTATAAGTTATTGAAGTTTTTTTGTAGGCCGTTGAAGTACCTAAGTTGAGCGGCACCAACGCCATTATCACGACCTACTATCGATTCCGTGATCTCGAGAACTAATTATATGAAATCCGTATGTTGATTTACTTACAGTTAAAAGTATCAAATCATCAATAAAAAGTAAAAATAACCAATATTGAGCTTTCTTTAATTATGTGTAAAATTATTACAGTTTCGCGTAAACGGAAGGTTATTCATAATAATTATTCATTAAACTATAATATTCATAGATTACTATGTAATATTCTCTCTAGAAACAATGTGGTGAAAGACTAGGGAATTTATCTGGATAGTAGGTAAGCGAAGTATTGAATTTCTTATAAATTATATAGGTACCTAACTTCTAAAGGATCTAGAGGATCGCATGTTGGATTTTATTTTAAGAGTTGGAAGTGACTTTAAATACTGTTTAACTTTATGTATGCTAGAATATGCTTCCACCACTTGGAACCGCCAACTGCATTGAAAAAATACAAACCAATTTCTGAAAACATCTTAACTAAAAATAAATCGTCAAGTGAATCATATATTCCCTCCTCCTTTACACTGTTGGAGTATCGCAAAATTGAAAGAGATATGACATTTCTATTTAAATTATTAAATGATCAGTTGGAGTCGCCTTATTTTTATGTTTTTATCCAATTTAGATATCCTCGGATTGGTTTACGTAGTACTTAATAACACTAGGAGCAAGGAAGCTTCTTTACCATAGACTAGGGATATAAACTGGAATTCTCCTACTCCTGTGGTAATCATGATTCTAAGCGTCAGCGGGACACCTCCCCCGGAGGTTTATGCCTGGCGATTAGAAATCCTTATCCATAAAATGTATTTTTTGGAGTTGGTGCTAAGCTGTTTCCAGAAACAATAGACAGTGAAGCAATGGCTCCAAAAATTACATTTTTATGAGGTAAGTATGTACGTTGTACCTAGAAACTTTTTTTTGTAAATATACCGGGTGGTGACGACAATGCGACAATAAATGAAAATAAAGGGTTTATTAGTTAGAAGAAATGTTTTGCAACTTTAAACTTAGACCATAATGGTCTAAGACTTTAAAATACATCTGATTCATTTGATAATTTCATGACATTTCTATGAAATAATGCAGCCAATGTTATATTATTTCATACAAATGTCATGAAATTATTAAATGAATAAGATGTTTTTAAAGTTGGCAACCATTAATGTTTTAATTTATTGTCGTATTGACGGCAACTTACAATAAGAAATTATGTTAGTGCATTTAAAGAACACGTTTAGAAGAGCAATAAAAATATTGTAGCACCTACTGCGGTTTCCGATCCGTATAGAATCTATTGTTCAAGTATATTAAAATTTGATCTTAGTTATACTTATGTGGAAACTTCACTGATATATTTATTTTGCTTTAGCTAGTTTTATAAGATTTGCTATATTCTTAGATTACCTATTATTCTACGATATTGTTTGTTTCCCAAATAAAAAAATATTAATAAATATTTTTTTTTATTTTTAATATATAAAATATTATAGGAAGATACAGAAGACAGCCCATCAATCGTAACAGTTGCACTAACAAGCCTCTATTACGAATGCAGTTAAGGCGATTAGATTGTTACGAATGCAGTAAGGGAGGTCTCAAGGTCGAACTGTTACACTCGATGTGCTGTCGACTGTACAGCCACATATTTTAATATTTAATAACTTTTTATCGCTTTAAGCTCCTGGTCAACACTTAGAAGGTCTTCTAGGTTTGGGACATAGTTATCTGCCGAATAACTATTAGTATTATTACGGTCTATGAATAAAATAGTAAGTAAATCGTAAGTAGGTATAGGTCAGTTTTCTGAAGTTAAGTGTCGAGTCATAGGTTATCGCTTCTTTAAAGGGCAGACAACAGTATCTACCTAGTGATTATTTCCAGTGTTATTAAATCAGTGAAATATAAGATATGACCTTTAAAAACTAAGCTATTAATACCTAAATGCTAGCTTTTGACCCTGACTGTGATCGAGTGGTAATAAGATTCTTGCAGTCATACACAAAAGTTTTGCAAATTTTTCTAGTGTTGTTACAGCTAGTGCAGTTAAGACACTGCTCTTGCCGCCTCCATCTTGCTGGCCCAATAGATGCTATTTCACGCCTCTTTTGAAGCATGTTATAGGAAGGAGAGAACACATGTGCTGGCAAAGAATTCCAAGTTCTGGAAGTACGACAAAGAAACGAGGCACTAAATTGTGCGTGTAACTTTGTGCGTAATGTTTAGGCGAAAACAGTGAATTGATGACTCCGAAGAGCGGCACGCGTGCTCCTGAGTAGGAAAGAAGGGGGAAGGCGGGTAACGTCAAAAAGCTCTTCATAACACTCTCCGTGATATAGCCGATAGCAATCAATTAATAGCTTCAATTGGTTTTGTTGAGTTATCGGTTGGTTTCGTTGAGAAAAATCTAAAAAAGCTCGAATCACTAAAGGTTGCAGACCGGATGGATATTCACCAGTGTTTTTGAAATATTGTCATGGCGGTCTCGCGTTTCCTTTGTTTCTAATGTTTGATTTGTTTTTAAGGAGCGGTAAAATGCCACAAATTTGAAAGCAGTGTCATGTGGTTCCCATATTCAAGTCTGGTGATAGACACAATATAGCTAATTATAGACCAATTTCTAAAATAAGAAATATATATATACCAAAACTGTTTGAAAAGATTGATACACAATCTTCTTAATTTTCATTTTTAACATTTTATAAATGTTTGAAAAATTATTTACTAATAAAAATATCTAAACTAGAAAAATTTCACGTCCTGAGGCGGGGATCGAACCCGCGGCCTTTCAAAATCCGGGCGACTGCTCTAAACATCTGAGCTATCCAGGACTTGGGATAACCCTGTGAAATTCTTCTAGTCTATCTTTATTTGTGATATAAGCTGACGTCTACCCTACAATG
This sequence comes from Nymphula nitidulata, assembly GCA_947347705.1. NCBI lineage: Eukaryota > Metazoa > Arthropoda > Insecta > Lepidoptera > Crambidae > Nymphula > Nymphula nitidulata. The sequence continues at coordinate 9,242,834 of OX374626.1, read as the reverse complement.
TCGAAATGTTCTATTTCAACATCCGAAACGAGTATTTCTAAAAATTTTCTAGTTTAGTTTTTTTTTGTAAATAATTTTTCAAAGATTTATAATAATGTTAAAAATTACTGGGCATGGACGGCATTTCATCTTAGACCTCAGGATGACAACGCACCTGCAATATCAAGTGCTTTTCCTTGTTATTGCAGGTGTTTATAGGCGGCGGTAACCGCTTACCACCAGGTGGGCCGTCAGCTTGATTATCATCTAGTTGTATAAAAAAAAAATTAAGAAGATTCTGTATGATTGTATTTTTCCTTCTTTGAGGCCCTTAATCGTCGATCAGCAGCATAGTTTCGTGAATAAAAGATCTACTGAAACGAACCTTTAATGAGTTTGTGCATAGAGTGGCAACTGCAATGTATCGGAGTGGTCAGGGGGATGCCGTGTTTACTAATTATACGTATAATATATTAACGATAAAATTCCACATAATGTTTTAATACAAAAAAATGGTGTAATTGGTATACATGGTGATCTCCTGCGTTGGCTCGAGTCCTACTTGCGAGATAGAAGCCAGGCAGTTACTATTTGTTCAACTTTTTCCCTGTTTCTTCGGAAGTGCCTCAGGGATCACACCTGGGACCTCTGCGTTTTAATCTATTCATTATTGACGTGGCGTCCATTCTGAAACATTTTGATGTCCTTATTTATGCTGATGATATGAAAATCTTTAAAAAGATTGAATCGCCCTTAGACTGTGTCCTGCTACAGAGCGACCTTAATGCGCTTTGTATTTACTGTAATAATAATTATCGTTTACTTAACTCTAAGAAATGTAATATCATTTCATTTACTCGTAAAGAAGCCTATAAATTCTCACTATATGGTAAGGTAAGAGACTTGGGCGTTTATCTGGACTGTAAGTTATCGTTTAATAAGCATATCGACCACATAACCGCAAAAGCTCTGTGGTCCAGTGCATCGAGGGGGTACTTGGCGTAGGCATCCCACAAGTGCGAGCAATATTCCACGCAAGACCGGACCTGAGTTTCAAATAGTATTTTTATTTTTATTTTTTTAACCATAGGTAGGTAGCCTGATTTTTGTGTTACTGTCTATTAAAGTAAAATTAATTAAAACCTGCTGTTGCAGTTATGTTACTAAAAAATTTTAATAGCACATTCTCTCATCTGAAGAATTCGAGTTGTACTATTTCTGTCTGGGTCATAAACGTTCAGTTCCCAACGCACAGTCGAGTCCTCGTCTATTCTTGTTATCTACTAAGAGACTGCGGATATGCGTAGGGGGTCGGCCTCAGACTCTAAGCCTCTGGCTTACAAATCTAAACTTAAATCCAATAATCCTTATTTAATCTAATCTAAAATCTAAACTTTTTAGATCATCTTTTACGTACTGGCTATATTATATTTTCAAGTTAGTGTACTTCCTGCTTGTACTGGGCTTATACACTTATCAATCTGTGCTTATACTATTAAGTTGATGTATTTGGTTTGTTGGTAAAAAAGCCACGTCAAATCTTGAGCTTGAATGACATCCTGAGGGAACACAGAACTTGGCACACAGATCTAGATTCTTTTGTCAGTGAAGTCGAGAACGAGACGCGTTATTCAATATTGAACTTGGCTCTTATTTCAAATTTATGTTTTTGATGGAATATCATTACTTTTTGTTGCTTTTGGTAAAAAAAAATTACTATATAGTTTCTTTTTCAAATTACTTTATTTTCGTATGTTTACGCTGTGTTTTATGTTTGTGCTATTTTCCATATATTGCTATGTCTTCGAAATGCTTTTTTTCTGGAATAATAAGAAACTATAAGTAAGTACGTAGGTATAAGAAAAAATATGTACTTATATTTCACCTTACACGTACCTACTAATTAACTATTGTCTAATCAGTGACCTTACTTTCATACTTGACGATATTATTAATTTGTTGTTACTATTATCATTTGGGTTTTGAGAGATTTTTTCCGATGTATATACTTAATAGTCTACCTTGGTACCAAATATCGGGTTTCCAGGTCATCTAGAAGTGGGTTATGTTTTTGATGAGGGAGTCAGTCAGTCAAAAATGCCGGTTTTTAAAAGTTAATATATTGTATATCAATAACTGAGCTAAATTAAAGAAAATTTTAATTCTGTACTAGATTAAATAGTTAACGAGTTGTTAAAGCGTCAATAAGTAGTTCGAAATGGTTCGTGTATTATTATTACTAATTTATTAAAGACGGCGCGCCTTGCCAGTTTCTTTTTTTTTTAACTTGGCTGGACACGCAGCCGCGTGTCGAGATATCCAATCACTGTTTAGTCACAGCCCTACACGGATTTTATACGTAGGTACCTATTATTTCAATAGATTTGATAGATAACGTGTGATCATTGTTAGCTCGGGCCAGGATGCGGATTTCAGAGCCCGTCACTTCTTCAAGGTTCGCCAGTATTCGACAAACGAGCGATTCAGCCTTTCTAAAAGATTGCGTTTCATTATTTAGGTAGACTTTATAGGTAAGTACTGGTGAGTAGTTACCGCATGCCTATTATGATATAGGAGTAGCTTGGTGGCGTAGTGGCTTTGATTACGGAAACAATGCAACATCGCCATGGTTCAATCAAAACTTTGTCATCTAGAGCTCCTCCGTGCTTCGGAAGACACGTTAAGCCGTTGGTCCCTGTTGTTACTGCAACCGCTTTAACCCACCAATCCGCATTGGGACAGCGTGGTGGTATAACACAAACTCCTCATGTGTTTCTCCCATGTAGGAAGGTCTGTGCCCAGCAGTGGATATAGGCTGGTGATGACGATGATGGTTATGATATTATTATACTTATATTTGACCACTTTAATTTTTAATACGTTTATAGTTAGGAATTTAGTGTCTTCATTGTCAATCGGTTGAAATTTTATCACCTAGTTCCTAATTTATTTTATTTTATAACATATTACTAAAAGCAGAGCCACAACAGGAAACAAATTCTTGCATTACTAAAATATCGCAGGATTAGTCTCTTCCGAGCATATTGTAGTATTCTTGGGTCAGTATTACTAGGTCGGATCAAACGTCAATGCTCTTGGCCCTTGGGACTGGCTCGACTCTGGTACGTTAGCGCAGACAGTGGTGTTTTAAAGCATAATGCGCGCGCGGTGGTCGTCGTTGGAAGACATGGCGCAAATCAGCCACTTATACTTATACTTACAAAAGTGTGTTACACCAACCCCTAATTAGGCACGTAACAAATTATTACCTATATGAAAAAACATTATTTCGAGTTTGTCAGATTTTGTCTACAGATGGATCCATGCACTTAGGGTAGGGGGGAGACCCTCTCGCGTTGCTTAATCAATAAAACTTTTGATAGTATGGAAGAGAAGCTCCCAATATTAATATAAAAAGCGGTTAATAATTCATAACAGAGGCGCTGCTACCGTCTTCATACAATTTGACAGATATCACGACGACAAACGTTTTCGTTTAAATTCGATAGAAACTTACACTAGGGACATAGGCGATTTAAGGTAATAATTTAACACTATATTTATGAATTAACAAAAATACCGGATTTAACACGCGTGTAGATACTACTTATATATTATGTAGATGTTACTTGAACAATGTACCTACCTAATTAATTATAAAATTGGGGAAAATAAAATATTTTTCAGAAATCTTTACTTTGCATATAAAAGCAATATCTACTTTACTTATGTTTTGATTGGTAGATAATATTTTCGGAAATATAAGTATAAGTAGAACACGCGCTACTTATGCGACCGATAGTGATCTCAACTCTGAATGTTTATTTATAACTCGTTCTTGAAAATCCCTTGAGGACTTTCGTTTCCTAGGCGTTTCTCAACTGGGTCATAGAAGCGGTGACTGAGAAAAATAAATCAAACCCGTCGTATATAATAAACTCCACAATACTAGGGCATAATTATGAGCCGTGTTGTTTCATTTTGGATCTGTTTTTAGCCGACTTCAAAAAAAGGAGAAGGTTATCAAGTTTTGACTGGGTGACCTGATATTCTTTTTTTGTTCGATGCGGAATAGTTCCCATTTGGTCCCATAAAAATTTTTTGAAAATCCATTGGGTAGTTTGGTTTTTAAATCAAAAAAACTGGAAAAATTAAGTCGTCTACATATGCGAAATTGCGGTTTTTTGCTTTCCTATGAATTTTTAGTGAAATGATACGATAGTAGAAATCAATATAAGCTCACGGTCACCCATCTAGCTTTGACCTTCAAAAGTTATCACTAAAAATTGTGAAAAAAATATTATTTAAACAAAAATTAAAACCGACTCCAAAAAACTGAAAAGGATAACATAATTAAATTTTAGTAGGTACTCATCCCCTAGGAACATATTTTTGGAGTTGGTGCTAAGTTGTTTCCAGAAACCATAGATAGTGAAGCACCGACTCCAAAAATATGTTCCTAGGGGATGAGTACCTACCTACCTACTAAAATTTAATTATTTTATCTTTTTTCAGTTTTTTAGAGTCTGTTTTAATATTTGTTTAAATAATTTTTTGTTCAATGCGGAATAGTTTCCATTACGTCCCATAAACATTTTTTGAAAATTCATTGGGTAGATTGGTTTTAAAAAAACAACTGGAATAATTAAGTCGTATACGTATGCGAAGTTGCGGATTTTTGCTTTCCTATGAATTTTTAGTGAAATGATCCGATAGTAGAAAACAATAGAAGCTCACGGTCAACCATCTAGCTTTGACCTTCAAAAGTTATCACTAAAAATTGTGAAAAAAAAAATTAAACAAATATTAAAACCGACTCACAAAAATTGATTGATTGGTTTTAATTTTTGATTTTTTTTTACTGGGTCATCGTATACCTATTCGTAATTGCCAATCGATCTAAACAATGCATTTTTGGTTAAACCGCATTGAGACTCCCGGAAGTCTACGACTATCAAAAATAAATTGTATGGCTTAATTGACATTGCATAATAATGGCAGTGCATATTAATGTGGATACAAAGGTACTTACCTATTTATTATTAGAGGAAGTGTACCGAATGTAGGATACGTTCATATTATGGAGCAATGTAATATCCACATCAGTAACTAAACATCTGGGACTCTTGGAAACATCGCCTGCTTACCCTTCTCCCCCGAGTCGGTGTTCAGTCGGTACTCGTTAACTCGTCTTCTCTAGTCGAAAGCAACGCATGCTGGCAAATGGATAGTGATGGATATCGCTAGTTATAGATATCGATGTATATTTAGGTATGTTCCTTTTTTCGTATTTAATAACTTCTTTGTGTTAATTTAGTTCGATTTGTTTACTTATAATGTTACTTTCGAATTTTCTATTTTAGGTAACAAATTCTTGGCCCTGTATAATAAAGCTGACAATCCGACATATATATCAAAAAAAGACAAAATTGTAGAATAGTTGCGCTTATGCTGTTTAATAAAAGTTACAAATATGTCAAAAATCGACAGGTGAAATCTTGACAAATTTGTCATAGAAAAAGCGTTTATAAAACTTGACATAGTAAGGTATGTCCAAAAACCACAGTCAAATTTTAAAAAATGTTATGCCTCAATTTGACATAAAATCACCCACATGTGCAATATACTGTGACATGACACAGGCATTCGACTATGTGAACCATGACATTCTGATAAGAAAGCTAGATACTTATGGAGTACGAGGTAATATCTTAGACCTGATACGGTCTTATCTTACTAATCGTCAACAAATGACAGTAATAAGTAAACTTGACTTTAAAACGAAAACAGAAAAAATATATATGTCTAATGTAAGAAATATAATGTATGGTGTACCGCAAGGAAGTGTACTAGGGCCCCTATTATTCATAGTTTATATTAATGACCTATCTAAAACAACTAACCAAGCAATGACTTTATTCGCGGATGATAGCACAATTTGGATTAAATGTAATAACGTAATAACATGTACTCGTATGAATCCGACATTAATGGAGCATTGACATCGGTAATTACATGGCTCGAAAATAATAATTTAAAAATCAACCTCAAAAAGACAAATGTAATGCATTTTACTCAAAGATGTCCAATACCAAATATTAAAGTGACATATAAAGATAATAATATAAAAGAAGTTAATACTGCCAGATTTCTTGGATTATTAATAGATAAACAACTAAACTGGAAAGCTCATATCTTTGAAATATGTAGAAAAATTAGTAGCTCAGCATATGCCCTTTACAATCTTTCCTCAACAATTAATACTAAAGCATTACTTACTGCTTATTATGGATTAGTTGAGTCTGTGCTTCGTTACGGCGTTATTTTTTGGGGCAACTCGACCGACAAAGATGTGATATTTAAAATGCAAAAGCGCTGTATACGGAGTATGTTTAGGCTTCAAACTACCGATAGCTGTAGGCCATTATTTCAAAAGCATAAAATTCTTACACTTCCGTCGTTATATATACTGGAGATAGCCAAATTTGTTAGGGATAATCCAGTTTTATTTCCACGTATACCTAATGAAGGAACTTTTAATAGACGTAATAAAGACAGACTGTGCTTGTTCTCTGCCAGGACTAGTTTTCTACAGAAAAGTGTTGTGTGCATGGCTCCAAAAATTTATAATAGAATTCCAAAGGACATTAAAAAATTAAACAGTAATTTATTTAGAATAAGATTTAAAACATTATTAATTGACAAATGTTATTACCGTATTAATGAATTTATTAATGACAAATTTTAAATTATTATGACTCTTAATTTTAGACAAGTTTATGACTATAATTTTTGTTTAATCTGATTCCTAATTTATATTATAAATAACTTCTAAGATTGACTTTTCTGCAATTTGTTTTTCTGATTAATACATTTCTTTTTCGTATGCTAATCAGCTGGACACAGCGGAAATTTATAATTTGTAATCCAACTATTTGTACCTGTGTTTCACGAAATAAATTTTTTATTATTATTATTATTAAAATTATTTCTGACAATTGTCGAATGGTCGTAAAAATTATGACGATTTTAATAATTAAATATTCTACGGTGGTTTTACATACCCGAAATTTTTCTTTAAAGCAGAAATCTGTAATTGAGAATGAGAAATTATTTCGGCTTATATGATCGTTGTTGCCTTCTCGTTTGTATTTGTTCCAAGTATTCATCATCACTACTCTCACTGATCGACGTAAGAAGGTACCATTTTTTTTGTAATGAACACGTTTTTAGACCTTCAAAGTTCAAAATATGATTTCGCGACAGAGGTTAGTTAACGCTCCTGTCACAAATATATCGGACAATTCTTCAAATATGTCAATGTGTCATGACAATTTTATGTTTTATAAAGCAGATTTGACAAGTTTTTCACGACAAATAGTCACCTGTCACCTGTTGCTTAAAAAGTTTTATTAAACAGAAAAATGTCGGATTGTCGCGACAATCCGACATATTTGTAAATTTCCCAAAACGAAAATTATGTCGCCTGTCAGTTTTATTAAACAGAAAAATTGACAAATTGTCACTTTTCGACATTATGTCGACTTGTCAGATTGTCAGCTTTATTAAACAGGGCCGAGGCATTGAATTCATAATTTTGTGAGGCTTTCTTCTAACTCTTGTGCTGTTCCTATTGGGAATATCTTTAGGAGTGATCATAATTTTGGTTTTAGTTATAATTAAAAACTGATATAAAATTTTACGTATTCTCTAGTTCTAAAATTGTTGCCAGACTGACTAATAAAAATCTTGATAATTTTTTTCGTGGTTTTATTATACTTAGTACCTACCTATTCCATATTCGGTACACTTCCTCTATTGTTTTCATAGCTATTAAGTAACATATTTGAAAAGCTTTATAAATGTAGTCATCCGTTAATTAAAGCACTTACATTATGAGTAACAAGTTTAATAAAACCTATACTTAAGTTATACATATTATATATAATTGTTAGAGATATTTATAATGAATAGGTAGGTACTATCCACTCATATGCAGAGTTCGATTCTAACTAAGCGACCATACATAAATTAGTCTATTAAATAATAAAATGCATGGTATGTTAGATTGACTGTGATTATTTAAGTAATGATTGGATGATTGAATCTAGCATTCGATTTTAGACACTGTTGCATACGTGTAGAGAGATATTTGGCTGGCGCGTCACTAAACGAGCGTTATGTTTATGAATAAGTATATCAGTCGTGGTTATTAGGGCATCTCAATAAAATTATAATAATGATGCCTGCTAAAAAATATTGCAATTCCGATTGTGACATAGTTAGTCGGTAAGTATATCTACTCGGCAAAGCTCTCCCCTTCACAATTCCACTGTACCCAGCTTCAGGCAAACTTGCAGTTTTCCACTAAACCAAAGAAATATCTTTCAAATCTTTCATCATCATCTTTATCATCTTCCATCGTCGTCGTTTCATCGTTTTCATCTTAATTTTTTCTTTTTATCAGAATATTTTATTGAATTTATTTATGCTTAGTTCTTATTATTAAACAGACATTTTATCTCTGATGTCATAACATGTAACTAAACATTCACTGAGAACCAAAGCCAGATAATTTATGTAGCCATTATAAGTGGTACAGGAATTTAGATCGTGAAAGTACGTTTGACGTTGCGGGCCCTATCATTAGCAATATCAAACCGTGATTAATGTTTGTACAAATAGGTAGGTTCATATAGGTTAGTATTTCAAAATTTAAACGGAGATTTACACCCTTATGTGCGGTCGTAATCAGAAGTATGTAGATTAACACTTTAGTACTATGTCAAACCAACTATTGCTTTCATTTAGTATAGTTGCCTGATGCCATTATTATTGTAGGTACTAGCGTAATTGTTGTAACATGGTACTTTAATGTTTAGTGCAAACAAAGTAGGTAACATGTCAATTTTTTTTTTAATCAATCTTCATAATTTATGAACCTAGGTATATTCCTAAATCAGTATCGAATAAGTATGTCTTATACCCACAGTATCTATTGTAATCGATTTGCATTATTTTTTCAAACTACTGATAAGTTTAATAAGGTCTATTAGTATTATGGTAGGCATCAGTTACCCGTATAAAAAAACGTACTCTATGGTATCAGTTACTATTCAGCCTGTATCGCAGTTTTTAGGTAACTAACTCCGTGAGATTTTGTGCGGTTGGAGTCACCACTCGAAGCTGACGTTTTAAGACGGCTCATAGATGCTCTACATTGTAGCCGACACTTCTTGATGGCCAATCCAATCGACGGATTCCGACCTCCTTCACATACTTCAGCGGATATTTCAGCGGCGCGATTATGATCATTCATAAAAATGGTTCGGTCTCTCATATATAAAGCTTTTTCCTACCGCGCGTCATAAGTTAGACGTGTCTGTCTGTGTATCTGTGGCATCGTAGCTACTGAACGAATGGACCGATTTTGATTCGTTTTTTTGTTTGATAGCTGACGTAATCAGGATAGTTTTTAGCCATTATATATGAAGATCAGTTCAGGCGTTTGATGACCAACAGCTCATTCCTTACTTGACAAAAGGGTTTTACTAACTTTTATAGATCCGATTGATTTGCAATTTGGTTTGCTTTTACTTCGGCTGTGTTTCCAAGACATTCTAACATTGAAGTGATGCGGTATCATCAAACAGTCAGGGGGATGTTAAATTCTCAAAAACTTACAGCAGATATAAGTACCTACATAGCGTGTTTGGGCTCATAAGAATAGTCTCAATGAGATGATGTTAGATAGATGATTAATAACGCTGGGGGTTAACTATTTTTTTTTTACTATTTTATAAGCTAACAGACTAATATTAGGACCCAAAATAAAAACATCATAAAAAATAGTTTTTAAAATAGGACAGTTTTCAATTTATTGGGTAAATAATTTCCAATTTGTCGCTTACGTAACATGCGAAGTGCGTTATTGTCCTTTTTTCGTCACGCAGAGAAGTCATGTCAATAGTAATGTTAAGTTTATAGTGTCATATCTCTTTCCCTGTGTCTCGACCGAAACAAAGTTCACGAGGTAAGTAGGTAATAGTCTTAATAAATAATGCACATTTGGAACAAGAATTTCTGAGATAATCTTAAATTGTAAAAAAAAAAATCCGTTAGAGCCTTATAAAATATGGTCCTCCACCATATGATGTTACCTCTTCAAAGCATAGGTATTAGGTAGGCAATAGCGTATCGTTCACCTCGTTTTCTCATTCTCAGTACTCTCCGACGTTTGTATTCACCATGTAAACTTAAACGATCCTCATCCGAAAACAGAATCTTGGTCTAATCCTCAATTGTCCATATGAAAAAAAATGTCTAAGCCGTACTCTTGCACCGAAATGTCCACGCAGTAATTCAGGCCCTTTAACGGGACTTAGAGGATGAAATTAATTATTCCCGTTTCGATGAGTCTCCGCTAATATCCGTTTTCACTAACCATTCCCTAGATTTAGATGTCTCATATCGACATTTGTCTCTTTCTATCTCCTTTAGATACTTACTTAGAGTGAGCTTAAAATAGCTTAGAGCTTACTCTAATGCTAAGCAAATTTTAGTGAAAACGAGCATAACTCTCACAAATCCCCCAATTGAGCTGCGACTTAGATTGTCAGTGACTTTCTAAGCGCTTGAATTATAATGAATCGACCATCTTTATGCTTCGTAAATTCTTTACTAGAAGAATTAGGTTTTTTACAGAGATAATAGTCTCTTGATACCTCTTTTATATCCTTTGAACATTAAACGCGTACTTAGGTAATTCTACGCCGCCGCACTACATCAACTAAGTATTGATTTAAAACTTGAAAACTTCATCGAAAAGTGACCACTTTATAAGTCACAATTGTGTTTTCCAAATCTTATCGCAACTAATATACGTGAACACAGCTTTTAGAATCCTTATAATTAATCTAGAAAATCGTCGAATTAAGGAATTGATAAACGTCTCTAATCGAATGAATTGAATCGTTAAATAAAGCAAGCGATTTTATCCTTGTTTTTAGAGGTGTCGACAGTAGCCACTTACCACCAGGTGGGCCACCGGCTTGCTTGTTATCTAGTTGTACAAAAAAAAGCAAACAACAGTGTCATGAAATATTCAGAAAAGCGTTTCGCGTTTGGTTGGCATTCGATTGAATGTTATAATATTCATAAAACTTTAAAATTATTATTATATTAGGTTGGGGAAAAGTCTTTTCGCATTATAGTATGTATGAACTTGTAATAAAATCTCTTTGGCTGTTATTTGTATCTGGCTGGTTTTGGTATCATTAAAAGTTTAGATTTTAAAAAAGATAATTCCAAATTCAAATTAGGAAAATGTGTGTTTTTCGTACTGTCAATATGAGTGAATCTAATGTAGAAATTTGATACATTTAAAAATTTTACTACAAAAAAGGTTAAAATGCAACGCATGCCGCGAAAAAAATTTGCGATGTTTATGGACCTAGTGCAGTGTCTGTGGGAGTAGCACAAATTTGGTTTAAGCGTTTTCAATCCGGAAATTTTGATGTAAATTGACCACAAAACAGTATTGGCGCATTTAAAAAAAAATGGGTACACAAAAAAGCTCGATATTTGGGTACCCCACGAGCTCACTGAAAGAAACATAATGAACCGTGTACTCATTTGTGATTCTTTATTACGACGTAATGAAACCGAACCATTTTTGAAGAAGCTGATAACTGGTGATGAAAAGTGGATCACGTACGGCAAGAACGTGCGAAAAAGGTCGTGGTTAAAGGCCGGTCAGGCTTCACAGACTGTGGAGATACCCGAGTTACCTCGCAACAAGGTGATGCTGTGTGTGTGGTGGGTGGTGGGATTGAACGGGCATTTTTCATTATGAGCTGTTACTACCAGGCAGGACCATCTATTCTGAACTCTACTGCGAACAACTGATAAGATTAAAGCAGGAACTTGAGAGAAAGCGGCCGAGATTAATCAACAGAAGTGGTTTGGTTTTTCATCATGATAACGCTAGACCTCACACATCTTTAGCCACTCAGCAAAAATTAAGAGAGTTTGGCTGGGAGGTGTTAATGCATCCGCCGTATAGTCCTGACCTTGCATCTTCAGATTTCCACCTGTTTCGCTCTCTTCAGAAGACTCTAGGCAGTGTCAGGTTAACATCACGAGAGGACTGCCAAAATCACTTGTCGCGGTGTTTTCATCAGAAGCCCCAAAATTTCTATAGCAATGGAATCATGTCCTTAAAATCTGTTTTGAATTTTCTTAAAAAATGCGAAGAAATTTTTTCCCCAACCTATTATTAAGTTGTGACAAGCACGCTTAATTAAAGTTGGAACAACTTGCAGAAACAACAATGCATAAAATATGAATTTTTCAAATAAATATTAAAGTGGTCGTTTTTTGCCACGTGTAGGTGGGTATATAATAGGTCGGGGAAAAAGTTTCTTCGCATTTTTTAAGAAAATTCAAAACATTTTTTAATATAGTTTATTTACATTTAACTAAAGTATGTAGGTACCATTTTGTTCGATAACTTTTTGCCATCTTGTAGATAGGGACATGATCCCTTTGCTATAGAAATTTTGGGGCTTCTGATCAAATACCGCGACAAGTGGTTTTGGCAGTCCTCTCGTGATGTTAACCTGACACTGCCTAGAGAATTCTGAAGAGAGCGAAACAGGTGGAAATCTGAAGGTGCAAGGTCAGGACTATACGGCGGATGCATTAACACCTCCCAGCCAAACTCTCTTAATTTTTACTGAGTGGCTAAAGATGTGTGAGGTCTAGCGTTATCATGATGAAAAACCACACCCCTTCTGTTGATTAATTTCAGTCGCTTTCTCTTAACTTCTTGCTTTAATCTCATCAGTTGTTCAGTGAAGCTTGACCGGCCTTTGACCACGACCTTTTTCGCACGTTCTTGTCGTACGTGATCCACTTTTCATCACCAGTTATCAGCTTCTTCAAAAATGGTTCGGTTTCATTACGTCGTAATAAAGAATCATAAATGAGTACACGGTTCATTAGGTTTCTTTCAGTGAGCTCATGGGGTGCCCAAATATCGAGCTTTTTTGTGTTTTTTTTTTAATGCGCCAAAACTGTTTTGTGGTCAATCCCAGTTCTTCAGCTACGTAGTAACTGCTGATATGGCGACCTTGCTCCAGTTTTTCAAAAATGGCATCAATTTTATCCGTAATAGGGCGACCAAGCGACGTGCATTTTTGACATCAAAATTTCCGGATTGAAAACGCTTAAACCAAATTTGTGCTACTCTCACAGGCACTGCACTAGGTCCATGAACATCGCAAATTTTTTTCGCGGCTTGCGTTGCATTTTTACCTTTATGCAGTAAAATTAAAAACTGTATCGAATTTCTTCATTAGATTCACTCATCTTGACAGTACGAAAAACAAATAAAAAACACACATTTTCCTAATTTGAATTTGGAATTATCTTTTTTAAAATCTAAACTTTTAATGATACCAAAACCAGCCAGCTACAAATAGTAGGTACAGCCAAAGAGATTTTATTACAAGTTCATACATACTACTTATAATGCGAAAAGACTTTTTCCCCAACCTAATATTTTAAGCTTTAAAGAATTAAGTGTCAAGCTTCGAGTAGCTTTGATTTGAAGCTAGATACCTAGCTTTTATTGTCCTACATTTACCAAGCTTTTATTGTCCTACATTTACCAATGTCAGAAGTCAGAAACACTATAAGAAAACACTTGTGTATCTTCACCCATATACCTAAGAGCAATGTTGTACCTAAATGTCTTAGTTGCTTAATTTAACATTCGATAAGGTTCTTAAGGATTGAAATGCGAACATTATTAATAGGTTCAAATCGTGATGCGGTGGTATTGTTAATTTTCAAGGTTTAGTAAATTGATTTGGAGCGAACATCATCGAAGGTCGTTCGTTCGTTACACAATATACCACAGACATCAATATACCTTATTATGTCTTGTTAGTGGTTCAGTAACAATACCAACTAACTTTTTTCTTATTTAAAATTTTTATTTGTTCCGTATTTACATGTGTCAAATGTAAATGTTAAAATATTAATATTACCAAAACTAGATGGAAGTACTATAATATCACCACAGATATCTAATGTTTGATTTTCAGTACAAATATACATAGAGATTTATACAAATGTCTCTTACACCAGTTAGAACCTTGTGGGTATTTTGCATGAAGCTAGTTCCAGCACAGGTTCCAGTGACAAATCATATTTGAAACTTTTTATGACATGTATGACAGGTACACTAGTTAGATAGGTACTAGTTTTACTAAGCCTAGTGCAAAGAAAATGCATATTTTTTCTGTCCACTATCCAAAGGTTGCCTAGAAGAGAAAACTATTTAGCGATAAGACCGCTTGTAAAAATTTTTTTTTTCACATATTGTTTGTAACTGTATGTATTTGATGGCGTACATTATTGCTATATCTATCTATCCTTATTCATATAGGTACTTAGTTGATGATCTGCATTATAACTACTAGTTACTAACAAAAAAAAAATTGTTTCAGTTATACCAACTATCGTAATAGCGATCACGGTGTCATCAAATGGGAACAGTCCAGAAATAAAAATGATTGGTGGAATGATGGTGGACATCCAAAAGGAATTTTCCCCCATGGCAGCTAAATTGGTTGAAACGAGAACGAAAAACCACTATGGGAAGAGGAAGTTAAGTAATGTGACCAAACTTTCTATCAATGAAAGGTACAGACGACTAATACCATACATGACGTTTTATTACGCAAACGATTTGGTATCATCGACAACTGAAGGACATAATACCAAAAATGTCGAGGTTGAAAAGGCTGAAATAGTAGAAGCGAAAAGTATACCTCAATCAGATCAACGACAACCCAAAAAAGTAGTGTACACCTCTAATCGATATAATATACCTCTGTACCAGGGAAACAGGCTTACACAATACAACATAGCTTCTGCGAACCCTTCAAAGTTTTTGTATAAGGATGCTATTACTACACCCCAGAGTATTAAGACGACTAACTATAATCCGTTGTTGTCGGATCAACGAGGGCTGACTAACAGCAATTTTGAATATGAAAGACTAGTGCAAAAACCAATATACAAAGCCTCAAGTGAACCATTTTCAACACCCACAAGGAACTCGTATTTAAAATTGTATAATAACGATAATTCAAGAAATATACAATATTACATACCCGAAAAGGAACTCGTTCCGAAATTTAAGTTGGTCCCGTATGAACAAACACCCCCAGTGAAAGTGTTACCACAAAACGAAAATATTTATCACCCACTCAAGGCTCTCACACCGGTTCCTGTATCAATACCTACAGAACAAGTATACATAAAACCGAGACCAACCCGTCCCCAATATGTTTATGAAAATTATAACGTGCCAACAAGTGTTAGAAAGCAACCCTCAATAATTTCAGAAAGCTATTATGAAAAACATCTACCCCAATCTCCAATTGTACCGCCAGTCATAGAAAGCGGTTTTAGGCCTATCGTTAGTCCCCCTATTCACAGCTCTGAAACTCCTGTTTATGAATCGCCTTTATCAGCTTCACCAATAACACATTTTGAATCAAAACCACACCAAGTTGGTGAGGTTTCTTCCGAAGTGCCAGAATTGCAAGACTTTAAACCAAATTATTATCAATATGTCGTTCAAACGTCTACTAATACGCCACCTCACCATCCTCAATCAAATATGATAACGTTAGCAGATCTTCTTAATTCATTGCAATTAAATAAATCTATTCCAAAACCTATAACAAGAGAGAACGTTGGCTCCTCAATAAGGACTTTGTTGCAAGTTTTGAATGCTTTGAAGGCATTGCCTCAGGATGAAGAAGTGCCAGTTAGTACTGAGAATCCATTCATAGTAAACAAAGTAGCAGAAATAACGCCTCCACCAAAACTTACAACTCCAGTACCTGCAGTTAATGAAAATACGGACTTTCGTGATGAACCTTACCTGGCTCCAGTTAATACACCCTCTCAACATATAGATGGTACGTATGTCTTAAAAAATCTAATAATTATCTACCACTTGCTTACATCATAAAAAAAATATTGGAAGACCTAGAAATCTTAAATTACCAACCATAGTCAAGTTGGTCAACAATTAGGCATAATAACTAAGTTATTGATATCTACCTACCTATATTCTGACTAAGTATAATTTCAATAATATTTTTATTTACCTTGATACCGGGAGCAGCCAAGGAGAACGCTATTAGCAGTGCCGGTGACACTTAGCATGACTTCTTAAAAAAAAAAGGTCCGAGTTTCCATTACATACATCCTGTATACTTACGTTATTATACATTAGTATAAAAAGTAACTTAAACTTATAATGAAAAGTAACTTAATCGTAACTTATTTGTGCAATTAAAGATAAAACAAATAAATAAAGTTTCCACAAAACTTTTGTGTCATTTACTTGGGAAAAATTATAATAGTTACTTATAAATTAAAAGTAGGTAGGTACAGGTAAATGTAAAAGTCAAGCCACGCGGAACGTTATAGTCAGGACTTGGATTGGAACGACCATAGTCGTTAGTAATAGAAAAGATTTTTGCAGTCTACTTGATTTTTGCAGTCTACTTATTAAAGCAATAGTACTTAACTACTGCACATGACATGTCTACTTACTTGATTTAGATTTCCCGACAAGCATTAGCAGCCAACGGTTCCCACAACCGGTACATTCAGACGATGAAGGCGGTACACCTGGACGACCAGGCGTCGACTACCCGGTCCTCACCACAATCCCACCAACAACATTCGACTGCAAAACTCAACGGTACAAAGGATTCTTCGCTGATCCTGAGACAAGATGTCAGGTATAAATAAAAATCTTTGTTATTTTCCGCACATTTCGGTAAGGTGGCTTATGGGCTTACCTACATATTATTGATTTATTTTTATGGAATAATTTATTTGAATTACAAGACCAATAGAAGGTTAAGTAATAACTAGCTATAGTTAGCAAAGTTTTGTAACACGATAATTTGTGACTTAGTTTTTCCAAAACAAACCACTTGTCATCCCACAGATCCCACACAAAATTGGTTTTTAATTGGCATAAGGACCCCGAGGGTATTCTGCGGCGTGACAGATTAAAGCAATGTAGTTCGCATTTGATTAGATCTTGCGAATTAATAGTTATCTGATAGCCGAGCTTCGGCTAGTTAAGCATGTAGGTATTGCGGGACACAAAACTGCAAATACCAGGGCCGTCATAATTAATTAAGTATAACAGCAGTAACAGCATAACAAGTAACTAAAACATTAGAAATAGTGTAAATAGGTACACTATACCTAATGTTTTAGTTACTTATAAGTGTAGGTAATACCTGTACCTATAGAAGACGAGCGAAACCACCCACAGTTGAGCGTCACTCCACCTTAAACTTAACTAAAATTAATCCATTTCTTTAACCCTCGACGCATCTTACCTATAAGTTTTACATGTCTGTCTGTGGCATCGTAGCTCCTAAGCGAATGGACCGATTTTGATTCCAATCTTTTTGTATGAAAGTGAACGTGCTCGAGATGGTTTTTAGCTATCATTTATGAAGATCTGTTCAGGCATTTGATGACATTTCCCACTTGACAAAAGGGTCTTTCTAACTTTCACAGATCCGATTGATTTAAAATTTGGTTTGCTGTTATTTTGGTTGTCTTTCCAAGTCATGCTAACATTGAAGTGATCCTGTACTATCAAATCAGAAACTTACAGCAGATAAAGCGTTCGGACTCATAAGAATAGTCTCAATGAGATGGTTAACACCATCTCATTGAGACTATTCTTATGAGTCATTCATCTATTCATCATCATCTATTCATCATCAGATTCATCTATTTAACAATAGATGAATAATGAGGGCGGGGGTTATTTTCAAATTTATATGGAACGTTCTACCACATTTATGTAGGTCAAATAAAGATAACAATAAGCAACCAGGAAAAACATCAAGCGCGAAAAAATGTCGACAGCGTGTAAAAAGGCCTGGAGGGACCTAACCATCACTGATTTGATAAGCCCCATAAACTCGCCAAAAAACACTGCTTCATTCCTAGACTGTTCCGTGTGGCTATTGAAATACCTAATTAAAAAAAACATTAGCATTTCAATAGAGAAGATAGTTGGAATTTACCACCAGCTTAGGATCCCATCATGCAAATTATTTATTTATTTATTGAATAATTTGATATCTTTTGTAATTGGGGCAACTTAAACGAGTTGCCCCCATTACATAAGATTTACAATATTTTAAGCAATAATAATACCTATCTAATACAATTAAAAGATATCAAATTAAACAATCAAGGTACACTAACCCAAACATTTTAACAAAAGGTTAAACAAGCACACAAAAATGGCTTCAATTCACCATCTAAAGTTTAGATTCTAAACCATCAAATTATAAAGCTTACAGACAGGTCCAAGCGCTAACAAGTTAGGGTTAATACATGATCAATCTAGCATTTCATTAGATATATACATTAAATTACAATTATAAAGATTATATCAAAATTTAAAATACTAAAATAAATAAATAAGTCAAATTATACTATGTCATAATGTCAAACAGAATAAAATAATGTCAACTATACCAATAAAAATAAAAACAACACAATTAAAATGTCAAACAAACAAATTAACAATTATTAAGAAAAAAAAAACAATTTAATAGTCATTTGAGTTTTAAAACGTCTTAAAACGTCAATTAAGGTCTTATGGATTTTATTATATAGATCTCCGAGGCGGTCAGCAAAGATGTCAATATCAGCGTGCTGAGCGATATTGACATCTTTGCTGACCGAGGCGGCTGGCTGCTGTCCATTGTGAACTACGGGTTCACAATGGACAGCAGCATTCTGGGTGCTCATGGAGCTTAACTTCCATGTTGCTACTGTCAAAGGTGAAGTGTGTCGGCGTCTCTCGGCTGAAATGATGATGATGATATACCTACCTACTTTTAGACACAGGGCGTTTGGTCCTCACCATAAAAGCGGGCACCTACCCATGATAACAAAATAGTCATATAAATAATAGTGTTAACAAAAATTCAAAATTGTGAAATGAAATTCTTTTTTTCATACAACAAAATGTATGGGTTCGAAGTTTTGAGCTTTTGATAACACCTTCATTAGTAGGTATTTAAATAACTATGTCAACATGGATGATTTGGGTAGGTGCCCGATGGTTATACCAAGTAACAAACACCTAGTAAGCTTTGTTTCATATGAAAGTTCAAAATGTCTTTGCTCTTTGTTTTCAGGTGTGGCACTACTGTGATTTGAATGGAGGACAGGCGTCATTCTTATGCCCCAACGGAACGATATTTTCACAAGCTGCGCTGACCTGTGACTGGTGGTTCAATGTTCGTTGCGCCTCCACCGCACAGCTTTACGTCTTAAACGAGAGTCTCTACAAATATATTTTACCTCATTCGCCCAAGTTCCCAGAGGACTACAGCGGACCGTTGGTGGATAAGTAAGCATTTTTTTTTCTATCAGCCTCAGAATAGCTTTGAATAGGTATTTGTTTATGGTTTTAGCGTAAAGCGAAATATAGCCGGTTCCAGCTTCTCAATGCAGTTGCAATATCAAGCGATTTCCTCTTTGATGTTCCAAAATGCAAGTGTCACCATCAGCTTGCTTTGCCATTGTCCAACATAGCTAATAATTACCTATGTCTGGTAGGATTGAGGACACAGAACTTTACGTATCATGTACCTACTCATCGACATAGTAGGTATTACATATAGTAGGCTAGGCTGTAGGTACCTAGACTTAGTTACATAAACTTACACTGCTACTTAATCACCCGTTATCAAGTGTTTTATTTGGTTTAAGTTTAAAGCTAGTTTCAATCAGATATGATATCTATTTTTTTAATTACCTGCATCAAATATTGCTTCGATAAAGTCAGATAATTGGGGAACCTGTGTTTTATACAGGATGGTGCCGTCAATACGACAATAAATTAAAACATGGGCTATATTAGTTCATAGAATTGCTTTGCCACTATTAATAACATCTTATTAATTTGACAATTTCAGGACATTTTTATGAAATAATGCAGCCAATGTTATATTATTACATACAAATGTCGTGAAAATTATCGTAAATTGTCAAACGAATAAGATGTTTTTGAAAGTGGCAAACCATTTCTATGAACTAATTTAGTCCATGTTTTAATTTATTGTCGTATTGACAGCACCATCCTAAATAGCACTTTGAAAATAATAGTTAACTAGTAGGTAGTTCAGAATGTTCTATTTAATGAATATAGATAAACCTAAGAAATAGCAAACAACTATACCTCTATAAGAAGATTCGGGTCCTACCTATTTGATAAAATCTAAAACTGCCTCATTATATTTTTTTTATTCTACAATCATTTTTTTTTAAAAAAGTGTTATTATTTTATACTTGCAGAAAAGCGATACTATTATTACATCTCAACGTATTTTACCAGAACTACACTGCTCCACAACATGGCCCAAATTGAAAATAATATAATTTATCTCTATCTTTCAGATATTTAACACTGAAGTTCAAGGAGATGGAAGAGCAATTCAAGAAGAACAAGAACAAGCAGAGTGCGTCTGAGAAGATGGATGAAGGTGAAGAAATTACGACAGATGACTCAAGCGAGAAAGAAAGTTCTAGTGAGCAGACGACGGCGACGGAGCTCGCAGACAAGAGCGCGGTCAGTGAGGCCAGTGTCGTCGTCGAGTCCCCAGGAACCAGCGGCAATGTTGAAAGGCTACAAGATTAAATCTACAAATTATGTTATCATATTACATGAAGGCTATTTTTTGTAGCTTGAAAAATAATGTTCTCGAAGGGGATTTTCCCTGAATATTACAAGCAGTAGGAAAACCAAATTTTTCCAACTCGGGCTCCTTAAAGTTAAGATAAAGTTGAAATTACTGTCACAGAGAGTCAATAAAAGTTAGAAATGATTTATGAAAATCAGTCCTAATCCTCAGATCATAGAAGATCAAATCCGTTGGCGAAATTACTTTTAAACAATTCAGACGGTCATTCACAATCATATTCTCTAATGACCTCCTACCAACTTTTCTGCCGCCTAATTACAGACGACAGCACATCAATCCTATATATCGCCCAAACGCTAGACGTCATAAATCTATGACTAAGGGCTGATTTTTCAAAGTTATTCTCTAGATAAATCTTATCTGGGGATTGAAAAATCAGCCATTAACAATAAAAATTAAATTGTATCTTGTATATCGGTTTTGGAAAGGTTAAGTGTAACAGTTGCACCTACGTAAGCCACCTCTAGGCTCTATTATAATTGGAGTAAGGGCGGTCTGAATATCAAACTATTACGTCTTATCTGCTGTCGTCTGTACGTAACTTGCAATGATGATAGCAATGGGTTCCCTTGTTCCATCTCAAGTTTATTGCATATTCATTGCTGTGTTAGAAGTTAAGATACCACGATGACGTCTCAGTAAAGCAAGAGCGGATTTGCAAATTAATTTCCGACGGAATGAAGCCTATTGCTATTTGACTTGCGTAATGAGGGATCTGGTGAACATTACGACAACACAATTTCTTACATAACTATTTTCGATGGGTTAGGTAATAATTTAACTGTAGATACTTAACATTGAATTTTATACACATACTTATACTCACTTTGTCGACTGAAGTAGGTACGACACAAAAATATCCTAACTACCTATAGGTACCTAGGTTGTTAAGAGTCTTAGGAAAACCTTGATCAGTTTGGACTAAGTCATTCCGAAATGTAATTGAATGCTTATTTGTTCTTGAGTTTAGTTATACAGATATTAAATGTTGCCAGTACCCCAGATACCTATACGGTTATAAGCATGTTCAAGGTTTTCCATAAATCGATGGTCCTGCTAATTTGTAAAATATTTATATTATGGTAGCATTTCAGCAGGGTAACTTGTCATAATATACCAGATATACAAATGTACTAAGTATAATAATTTTGTTACGAATTATATTTTCCACTTCTCATTCACGAGATTTTTATACACTTACCTTAGTGTTATTTGAATTAGGTTTTATACTTACATTAGGAGCCAACAAAACTGTAGTTTCTCTAAAATACCTACAAGACCTAAGTTTAATACCTATCTAAAAAATAGGTATAATACTTAGATAATTTATTCCCAATGCGTTAATTGTTAATCAATAATTATTCATCAGAGTTGTAGATCCTACTAGCTATGTTTTAGATCGAAAGTACCGATATGATAACACACTATAACTAGTGTAAAAACTGTGATAGGTAGCTGTTTATTACTATAGCTTAGTGGTTGCGCCTTCGTTGAAACGAGACTAGATACCGTTTGAGCGGGGTGCAGTATGCAATCCCGTAAGAACTGGTCATGTAAATTTATACGATGCGTGTCATTTTGGCGAGTGATGCTAACCCGAGGAATTAAACTTGCCATAATTTGCCATGTTTAATTCGATTAAGATAATTATTATTGAGATATTATTATTGAGATAATTATTATTAGACTAAATTAACTTATGATAGATTAATTTATGATACAATACTCGTAGTGATTTTCGTGCAATGTGTAAATAGTTTTACCTGTCTGTGACTTTGCCATTAGATTTCAATATGACTTAGTTTATAGGAAAGTGCAATAAATTATTCCATATAAATGTGTTGCATTGTTTTATTTTAGAGAATAATACGTGGTCATAAAAGAAACATTTATATCCACTGACTAATCTTATGTAACTGGTTTATTTACAGTTTTTGACACCATAATATACTACATGAGTAGGTAATTCTAGACGAAATGGTTTGATTTTCATTTAATAGATACAAAATTATGAAGACTAGTGGTTGAATTAATTAAAATAATATTAACAATGTATACAAGAAAATATTTTGATGAAATATGTTATATGAGAACGCGCAGTTTTATCTTTCACAACTGTGACTACATTCTTAGATTGGGACTTAGAACATCAAAAGTATCTAGACAACTGTCGTATTACGCATAAGTTTACACAGATAATACTGATATTAACTTATCTATATGAATGACTTAATAATGAGATTTCATGGCATTATTTATCTAAGGACAAATATAATGAATGAGTATTAAATGTCCATAAATTCAAACTTTATATTATTATTATGATTATCCAATCTGGAACCATTAAAAGCTACAATGAGTACCTAAATTACTTGGTACCATGCAATTTTGCAGACAATATTTATACAAAAATATAATTTTGGGATGAACAAATTCTTAGCCATAGATAAAATTTACTGATACCTCGTTTATTTACGTGTTACTGTATTTGAACACGATCTTAGATTTCCACGATTAAACCTATCTAAGTATTTTATTTACATTTATGTACAGTCAGACGTCTCGTTCATATAACATCAATCACAAGCTGTTACCATTTCAGTCTTTACGTCACATTCCTAAAACATGCTCAACACCGCAGTGGACAGTGGGCAATGTCCTAAGTCACAAGCAAATACACAATAAATACTATATTAATATTATTTAGAAAATTTAGACTTGTTAACTGAAAGATTTTGTTTCTACTAGGTCCTACCTTCTTGTTTTAACAACATAATTTTGGGAACATTATTAAAACACCTATTTTAAGATTAAAACTCGCAGGTTTTAAATAAAATCTTACAAAATTTAATTGATCAAATCATCTTAAGGTCATAAATAATTGTAGTTAACGTCTAACCGAAGTATTTAATCTTGCAGAGAAACTGTACCTAAGCTTATTATAATCTATAGGTAAGTCCCCAAGAATAGCCTACAGTACAAGTCATCTTTAAATTACCCTGTTAGTTATAACAGTAACGTTTAATTACCATACTTACCCATAAAGAACAATAAATAAATGCACAAAAACGTGCGAAAATATCGATATATAATACGATGTACAAATACAAATAAATGCAAAACGTACGTCAATACAACGCTAAAAGTGCGCACACGAAACATTACCAGATGGTAGGTATCGAGATCGCGTGCAAATGCAGGGGTCGGGTGGCGATGGCGCGGCGGCGTCGGTTTAATGTTTGAGCAGCAGCGCGGCGTGTTTGAGGCGCAGGTGCGAGCGCAGCGTGTCGATGCGGCTGTAAGTGGCGGGGCAGTAGGGGCACAGCGAGCGCTGCGCCGTGTGCGAGTGGAAGTGGTGCCAGCGGTTGGACACCTCCTTGCCGCACGACTTGCAGCGCCACAGCGCCGCGCTCTCCGCCGCCGCCACGAACATGCTGTGGTACGAGTACTGCGGCGCGGCAACCACGCCCGCCGCGCGCGCTCGCTCTGCAACCAACGCGCCACCGCAGCGTCATCGCGGGACAACTACATTCGCTAGGCCAGTTCCATCACACATTCGGGATTCGAACCCGATCTCACAACCACGTGTTCGTCTATCTAAAGACGGCGACCGATAGAGGGAACGATAAAATCGATCCGGTCGTGCATTAACTCTAAGTAAATAATATTGCGAGGTGCGGGGCGTGTGACGCGCACAACTGAAACTACACGGATTGTAACATACCACAATTTAATGTAAAAATTAGTAATAAATACAACAGATAAATGCAGGAGTTTGCAACATGTTAAAATTGCATTACATAACATCAAACAATGTGAAATAAAAAATAATTTGCATTAACTGCTTGCATAAAACAAAATTATTTAAATTAAACTTTAACGGAGGCATCAAACCAAGACAAACAAAATAGTCATAAACAACAAATCGTTCATAAAATTTCATAACAAGACTAATAGTCAGCAGTTAGGTACACGATTTGACACCCCCTCCCTATTAGAATTACACTATTGTGATATACGACACTATAACAAATTGGCTAATGTTTATAAAGATGAAACAAAATCAACATAACTAGACCATTGCTATCCTGAATATAACCATAGAGCTAGTCCTGCACTCCATTGTTTTGAAATGATTAGATCACACCTTTTGTGATATTAATGTAAATTTTAATATACAATAAATTGGAATATTCATTAGATTGGCCAAATAAGTGACTAGGTCCACAAGACCTCAATTTCATAAGACTAATTTTAGTAATTCGTTAACCTTATGTATAAATTCCATATGGCATAAAGTTAGCTTTCATTAAGTCCAATCACGTGGTCGCCATACAATTATTAAGTTGCATACTTTTTTGAAAGCCGAAAAGAGATCAAAGGGAGATATTTTCTGAGCCAAACGATGTGATACTCCAAAATATTCTGGCCAGACACTATCAAGTATCCTAACCTAAAATATCTAAAATAATATTCTATGTTTACTAATCAATCGATTTGCTATAGCAAATTCAATAGTTAAAATTGGTCTCGAGTGATAGTAATATAAAATGCATTCACGATTAGACGAAGCGTCAGCGGGAGGCGAGCGTCAACCCACGCCGGCAATGGTACCCTTACTGGATAGCTATGATCTATTTCAACAATAGACTAACTTGCGCGACAATAAATTATTAAATAGTACATAACTATTACGATTGGCAGAGGTAAACAAGCTAATCTTAATATTACCAGCTATAAAACCTGTACATCACCGTAACCCAAACTTTTTCACTAGTCAGAGATAGAGAAATTAGGAGTTCACTTAAGTAAATACAAATAGGTAGTTACTCTCATCAAAGACATTATAATATATTTTTTAAAATATCCTTTAGTTTGGTTACGTAATTAAATAACTAGTAATATTGCACTGAGTATGAAATGCTATCAAATAATAAGCGCCCACATTACAATGAACAGTATAAAAATCTTTGATACTCTTAAAATAAATATAAATCTTTGTGGAAGTAATATTAAGTTGAGTGATTTATATTTAAAATGTACAGAGATGCTGAGCTTAGTGCTTACATATCGAGTGGGCCCCTATATTCAATAGACAATTGTAAATCTATCTATGAGTTATGACTATTTCAAAAAATTGCACATGTGAAATTGCATGTTCACAGCTACTAAACAGCACTACCGCCATAACTTGGTTATGGAAAAGATCACGGATTCACTATTTGGATGATGCGATACACTAACATCATTAACTTTTTATATTTGGTAGACAACGATCGGATTCATTTAAACATGGTCTTATATTCCTATATTTTTTAATTAATTTATATGCTATTAGTAAAATTGAAGATCTCTGAAAAAAAATTAAGGTAAAATCTCGAGTGATACTGTAATCTCTAGGCGTTTAACGACCCATGCGTTACATACCCGTTGACCAGGCAGATGCGACCTCACTGGATGCTAGATGCCTTACGTTAATAATGCAAAGTAACTAATTATTGAAACATTAATAATATTATAATAGGAGTCGAATCGTAGCGTGTTAACACTCTTGGTTCTAGCACCATTCCGTTTTATCACATTTCAGTTACCGTACCACTCTAAGTGTTTAGCTAAAAATGTAACAATCTTAAATCTTAATTGAAAATACATACATAAACGCTAGGTTAGTCCCAATCGTAGAATGCCAATTTTAGTTACTAAATGTGCAACCTCCAAACGTTCCATCCTACCTTATAGTAATTGAAAGAGGTCTTAGACCCCAAGCACCGATCACACGAGGGCACGCGCGCCCACCACAAATAAACACCTACTAACGATAAAATAATAAAACGTGTTAACATCTCAATGTCATTACTCTAACGTCAACTGAATATAAACGAAACCAATGTCACTATAATTATGATGAATCAATAAAAACAAACAACACTAATAAATCAAAATATTATATAGTATAAATATATTAAAAGTATATTAAATCAGACAATAGAATATATCTAAGTATAAAAAAACAATCTCCGTAAATAGATCCACTATTCTAGTATAAAATCTTTTCGTATGTTTCCTTAGGCGCTACCCTTTTTTTAAAACATCACAAATCCTTAATAAAATTATCCATCGTGCAAAGGCCTCATGGAGTTACAAATGCATCTACACTGAGATTCAGTCAATATTTATATGTCGTTGACCAACGACAGATCACAATCTCTTGCCAGTCCTCAAATTCTTTCCTGATGTAGTTCTGCACCACCCGTACGATGTCCATAATAATAACATAAATACAATTAGCTACAGGAAACTTATAATTTCCTATCTAATGAATAAATATAACAAGAAAGTGTGGGCCCGTATCGGAGCCACCGTTAATAACCAGCATCACTTCGCGGTCGCACCGCTACTCAATATAGTGTATATCATTAAATAGCTTAAGATTCCTATCGATATAATATAAAAAAATAATATGGTAATAAAATTAACATCATATTATTGCTTTTGCCCGTTCCCGTATAGCGATTGGTATAGAAAAAATTTGCTTACCTACTTACATACGCGAGTCAGTTCAACAACATCGACATAATAGTTCCCAACACGGAATCTCGTAGAACTGGTCACATCGGGGCAAGTCAAATGCACAACCGAGACAATACTAAACGAGTCGCCCGACGGCGAGCTACTTAAAGATAGGCCCGTTAAGTAATAGCACTTCAGCTTAATCCTAAATAGGAAGCGGTTTCGACGCAAGACGGTCTGTTTAAAATTTTGACACATCAACAAGGAGAGTCTGGGCTGGCCGAGCTCGCGCTCACAGAGCGTCGAGGCCGAGCCAGTACATGGACAATCAGTCGAAGCCCGCGTCCAGGTGGTTGGCGAACAGCGGCGGCGGCGCGTGCGGCCCGCCCGCCGCCGCCGGAGGCTCGAACTTGCGCGTGTCCGGGTTGTACGCCGGGTGCTTGAACTTGCAGTGCGTGCGCAGGTTGTCCGAGCGCGTGTACGTGGCGCGGCACAGCGGGCACTCGAACCGCCCCGGGAAGTGCACGTGATAGTGGTTGCGGATGTGCGTCACCACCTTGCCGCACAGCTTGCAGCGGTGCAGGTTGAGCGCGCCCGCCACGCGCTCGAACGTCAGCCGCATGTGCCAGCCCTTCGAGCCTGCAACCAGCCACGGGTCACTCCCACACCTCTACTCCCCCTCCCGCCCCACCCCGCCCCGCCCCGCGCCCACCGCCTCAGCGAGCCTCCGCATCACACCACTCATGCCGCAGTGCCAACTGCGCTCCACTGACAACACACTGCATCAAAACTTCGTTAACACTTCACCGTGTACCATCACTTATCAATTTCGGTTTTCAATATGAGTCATTTAATTTAATGGTGGTGATATTTTTGATGCAGATGTATTCACAGGCGAGCTTACATGTGTCTAAAACACTGCGACTTATCATCTACTATTTAAAGTCATAAAAAGTTAATTCTGTCACTTTTTTGTTGGTCCTGCAGCATTTGTTTTGTATGAAGTGCGAGATCGGAAGGAGTATAAATATACTTTTACTAGGTAAACTATTCGAATAAATTATTCAGCAAACAAGGCTAGACTCAGACAATATTTAGTTTAGCACTATTCAAAGCGTTTATATTATTAACGCTGAACTATATGCCTCTCCTAGCACTATTAGATAAAGCATTATAAATAAAAATACAAGAGAATTTAGTTAATAAACAGAAACTCGAAATTATTAGTAGAAAATAATATTCAATGGTAGATCCATGCAGAAATGAATCGATGATAATTTGAAGAAATGGTGTTTGTTATTTTTCAGTGTTATTTTCGCATGTTAGTTAAATACTGTCACCAAGCCTGTATTAAAAAGGCAATTTGATATAGGTTTGCTATACATATAAAGAAAGCATGGATAGAGGATGAAAATGAAAAGAAAAGTGGTATAAATAAAGGAGTATATTTGCAACAAACACACAGTAACGATAAATTTACAATACAAATAATCGTAATGTTTAAGAAAAGTAAAAGAGAAATAAATTAAAATTAGTGTCCCTTAATTACAAAAGCAAAATCAGTCTTGGACTAGTTTCCAGCGAGTGCTGGCGACTAGTGTCATTTATATA
The DNA here is from genome assembly GCA_947347705.1 of Nymphula nitidulata. Classification (NCBI taxonomy): domain Eukaryota; kingdom Metazoa; phylum Arthropoda; class Insecta; order Lepidoptera; family Crambidae; genus Nymphula; species Nymphula nitidulata. The sequence continues at coordinate 9,213,885 of OX374626.1, read as the reverse complement.
TCTACAAGGAACAACAAGAGATCATAGGTTAGGCTTTTAACAACGTTGTTTCATTTAAACATTTATATTATTGTCGACTAATCAGCGTCTCAATACAACCGCCTTGGTAAGTTGAATTTGTTACTATTGTGATTTAATTTCAAACTCCAATTAGGTAATGAATACTGCTATGAAGAAACTTGCCCGAAATATGTAATCATGAATGTACCTAATTATTTTATTATATCGTTAATTATTATTTCATACATAAATAAATATTTTGGTGGAAGTTTTTATTATCATTTAATAGTCAATATATAATGAATATTTAAAGCCACAAAATTATTAACAGTATATTATATTGAATATAGTTAATATAAGTAACCTATAACTATTACCGATCTATAATGTTATGTTTATTACTAAAAATAAAAATGACTTATTTAGTCACATAAATTGAATATTTTGTGACGCTGATCATTCGATTTTCTATATCGCATTAACAGCTAAGGCCGATGTTAATGACTATTTGAAGATAAATACATTTTAATAAGTTCATGTAGAAAATATGCCTACCTTACCTTAATATACCTAGTACATACATAATTAACATTTTCAGGTAAAATTGTGTTAATATAATAATAAAAAAGCGAAAATCTAACCATGTCTTTAATTCGTATTAATTTTCAACGGTTTACCACTAGAATACTGATAGTTTATCAATTTGTTAGACCTTCGCTTTTATTTACTAATTGTTATGAGTATTCAAGTAGGACTACTTTGTTATAAAATCAAAACTAATCACACCACACCTTATAGTCTAGTTACAAAACGTCTTATTAGAACCAATGGGTAAGCGCACTTCGTTAGGTTGCCGTTAGTGACAGAATGTTAGTTTAGTTTGTTGTTAATAGGTAATAAGCGTCGTTCCTAAACATATACTATTATATACTTCAGTGAACATGGATCTTGTCGCTTCTCATACACGTCGCGTGTTATTGCCTATTATTATTTTTGCAATTTGTATTAGTAACAAATATGATTTCGCCTTTATGACATCAATTAAACAGCAATTGAACCCTGTTACATATTAATTGCCTACATATTATTTCAACATTTTGTCTGTATATTCGATAAATTGTTCGATTTCAAAACAGAGCAATGCTTCATCCGCAGATGTCTTTTCAGATTATCGGCCCGGGTTAGAATGATAGGACACAGTGGACATTTATGCTGCTCGGGATTATGAGACTTCATATGTTTTTTTAAATTATTAACTAGTTTTCCACAAACGTGACAGGACTCTGGAAGCGTGTATGGTTTATTATTCAGAGTCATTTTAAACGATTTAACTATATTATCAATATTTAGCACTTTGTTTTTCAATGAACCTTGAGGTACGCAATTCTCATCATCGCCGTAATATTCACCTGTAATATATTCAACGTTTTCATTGCTGTCTTAGTAATGGTATGGCATGCTTGAACTCTCACACTAATGTTCAAACGGGATGCATGATAAACCTCTAGCCAATTCTATTATTAGCCCTAACTTATGACCCCACTCCTTTTCCTTTCATGCAGTTTAATTAAAAAATTAATTCATTTCGATAAAGACTGCACATATTCTTATAAAATAACTCATAAAAGACTTTCACACGACCTTTGACCCTCGGGGGGCGCCAAATCATCATAGAAAACGTTACACCAATTTCTTCACAAAACATAAGTCTATATAAAAGCATATGGATTTTAAAAGCGTAGTGTGGCATGGATGGTGCAAATATCAGATAAAATGGAAGCATGTTATACAATGTAGCATGCTGCAGGGTGCTTGCTAAACATGCATTAAAGAGTGGTTCTGAAGAATGTTTACCAAACACGATTTAATTAGGCAAGTCACAAAACCACATTAGTATTTAGTTATAAATTTTAAAATAATAATAATAAACAATATTAACGTTTTGTAAACATTCTTCGTACAATTTTATTAGTTTCAATTATGTACATCATAAACTTATACAAAAGGAATCGGGCACTAGTTTTAAGTTTAATGAACCTATTACCATGAGGCTCGAAACTGCTTAATCAGAACAATAACATTAAAAAAGGTATGTAAAAGTTTGTTGTACAAGGGCAAGATGCTACATGCCCCGTTTCCTTCATCTAAATTTTAAATGGCTTGTGAAGAATCTTTATCAGAACTAAATGGAGAGTATGTTAAATTATAATGAAAAAATATTAGCTTAGTATCAATTCAGTATATTAGTTAAGAAAAATCGACAAAGATTCTTTTGCACAGTTTCGACGACTATGGACTTTAGGGTAATATGAAGATAAAATTTACAACTGTAATTAAATAATGGAGAAAGAAAATAATAAACAATTGACACTTTATTGAATTCATTCACATAAAAACTAACGTCATATTAGGCATTTTAAAATTTACATTTAATTCAGGGTTGTAATTATTTGTTTATCAAGATATTGTAAAAGTGCAGAGTCGTCAATGTATATTAAGAGATGCAGACTCACCATCTATAGTATCAGTCTGGTCCGGGTGAGGTTGCAGCAGGGGCTCACTTTCATTGCAGTCGTTATTAAGGTTTGCTTGTGTCAGTATGGAGGCCATTTCTGTTACACCCATGCCCTGGAATATTATTAAAAAATCTTTCAATATATTTTTGATAATAAACACAGTAGTAATTAAGTAGTTCTAAAATTTGGGTTTCAAATTTTGAGGTGGAAAAAACAAAACTTTGAAAATATGTATTACATCAAAATAAATTTATAATTGCAAAATGTTGTTTTGTCATTAATATACCTAATGCAACTTAAATTCATTTTGTTTATCAATGACTATGTGTTTACTTCAGTAAGTACAGAACATAATATTTTGGGATAATTGTGATAGTGTCCTTGCTCGTATTTTATTAGAAGGGCGATTCATTGTAAGGTTGAGTGGTGCCCCCACTGACGAATACTTCTTGCCCGGTCTCCCAGGTCGCTTACAATTATTGAAGATTTTTTTTCTGTATATCAAGCAGATCCATTCCCCTCCTGTGAGCTCAAATGCGAAAAGGGGATAGTTGGATGTAAAGATTGATCGAATGAAACATAAATATATGGAAACATATCCTTAACTAATTGCTTTCTCTCAATTCAGCGAGGCTGTATTAATAGTAATGAAATTCACGAATAAAGAATATGGTTATTAATAGCAAAGTTGGTTTGGTGTATAGGAGAGTAGGTTAATAGTTGCGATTGAGATATAAATATGTATTTTACGCTGAGAGTGGTGCTTTTATTAGTAGTTACAGACTTCGTTTAATTGAATGCATTACAAATTGTGTGACATAGAACTCAGTTGATGAGTTTCTTTGGTACTTATTCATTATTTATCAATAATTTTCTGACATACGAACTGTCACATTGATTGAACCGATATGTACCATAATGGAAAGAGATAGGGACATATTAAGTATTCATTTTCATTGTGAGCGCCTCACTGTGGAGGCACTTCCACCTATGTTTCGGAAAAGTGCAGCAATTCAGCAAATTCAGTCTTATATATGACTTTGTTTTCTTGCGTGTTTTACTATGTTATATCTGCACATTGTATTATATTATGATGTCCCTCTCGGACAGTATGTCTTTGAAATTTACGATTGACCAGGCTTACCGAAAAAAATGTACCCTGCTCCAAAATTATATTTGGCAGTTGTTTAACATTTAGATTAGATAGAAATCAAAATACTATTTACATTATCGGCTTCACCAGTATTAGCCCTGATACTAATATGGTCAATTTTCAAGCATTATATCATTACAGCGCACCTCCATTAAGACGCCAATTAAAATAAGTTTATGTAGGTGAGGCTGAATGTCGACTAACTTGATATTTTAACTCGTATAAAAACCATGAAATACGTAGGCCCCCACAACGTGTACCGACGATTGGTGAGGCTCGCGGGAAGGCGATGGATAAGGGCAGCGCTAGACCGATCCTTGGGGGAGGCTTAAGCCCAGCAGTGGGTGTCGGCTGATATGAGGATAATGAAAGATACACTTTCTTCATTAAATAGAGGCATTTAACATATTTTTAGTGTTAATAATAGCAACTTTAAGATTGATATCCTCGGTGTTGGTATTGGAAGTGCAACGTTCCGGATTCCCTGTAAACTTGAGCTGGGCGATACTGACCGTGAGATGCGTCTGGTCGAAGTGCGGCGGCGGGTGTTGCGGCGCGTGCGGCGGGTGCGCGAGCGGCGGCGGCGGCGGGTACGCGTCCGGCTCCTGCTTCACGAGCGGCGTGTGCGCGGGCGAGCGCGGCGTCAGACGCTGCGGCGTGTGCGCCGGCGGCGGCGTCGACGGCTCCGACCCCGACCCCGTTGACCCGCCCTTCACACATTTTAGATGACCCTACGCATTCCGCTTGGTTAATCGCCGCCGTTAAGGATTGTATCAATTAAAACTGTTAAAGACTGGTAAGTGGTGAAGGCTGGGGGACCTCCAAATTATACATTACCAGCTTTTACCCGCGGCTGGATGACGGTTATCGCTCCATAAAGTATCCTGTGTGAAGGACAAAGGATACTTTTTGGAGCAAGGGTCTCAAATTATCTCTATACCAAATTCCATCTAAATCTCTTTAGAGGTTTAGAGCGTAACTAAAACACAAACAAAAAAAACTCACTTTCGCATTTATAATATTAATTAGGATTAAGTTTTCATGAGTAATGAAAATATTATTATTAAGAAAAAACTGCCCGTAAGATCCGTAGCACATCATGTTTGTAGTTCAATAGAAATTCAAACTTTCAGATCAATACGTACAGTCGGAGAATGTAATCGTTTAGTTAGATATATTTTAATTTGTCGTATTATAAAGGCAAATGAGACAACGGATTGTAAATTATCGACTTTTCTCATAATAATTCGTGTGCGACACACGAATAATTATACGACTAAATGCGAATATTCGTCAATATGCTAAACATTTTAAGTGTCCTAATCTAAAAAGAGGCTCAGGCAATTGACTGTGACATACAGAAACGATGAAACTATTAGAATTAAATGACAATATTATTTTTGTGATTTCTAGGAGACATACCTCATAATGCCTGTACGTTAGATCGACATCATCTCTGGGCACCGCAGAGTTCTTTCTGCGTCTCTTCTCTGGGGGCAAGGAGTGAGGCGGGTGTTGTACGGGCGCTGCGGGTAGAGGGGTCAGCGGCGCTGGCGGCGCGCAGTGCGCCGCGGGCGGGGTCGCGAACGACTCCGTGCGCGACGATAGGTTCTCTGCGCTCACTAACGGCGTAGAGCGGTCCTCAGACTGTCGAAGTATTAACATTTATAAGATATCTGTCAATAACATTTAGTCCAATAGGCACTGAACTATACAAACAGTGTTAAAAAAGTACTATTTTTTAGCTTAGATATCATCCTTGATCTGTTTTGTATGTAGTAACATGCGAAGTGTAGTATAAATTGTAGCTTTTTTTAGATGCTTGAGGTATTGGCAAATTATTCAAAATTATGCTGCATTGTCACTGAGCAAATGTCATAGCTTCAAGGTTGACAAGCTTTGGCTAACTGAGATAAGTACCTGGCTATCTATGGTTAGGAGTTTATATAAAAAATTGAGGGGTAATCGCGCCTGGCCGGAAATCAGGAGACGTGGGTTCGTGTCCCAACTAGAGCATATATTTTTTCTTCGTTTTCGTTCTTTATTTGTAATTGTTACAATATATCTAGGGATGTTAAAAATATTTTACAACCAATATAAATATTAATTACGAACAAACATTTCTTCACTGTTAGCAATTTTGGCGTAGTACCTACCTACAGTTGACTAACATTTTGAAGTTTTTGTAATCCATTATTAGAATACGTGCTTTTTAGATATCATTTAAAAATATGCCTCCCTACACCATTTCACAAAATCCTACTATCATACTATTATTTTTACAAGAGACTACATAGCAACATAATGATATTGTTGCCCTACCACCATAATTACCTTGGGATTTAATGTATTATTTTCTGTCAAACCTCTAACTTGTAAACTTTCTGCAGTTTTTAGGAACATCGGTAGCATATTTTGGCCAACATTTACTTCACCCTGAAAAAAAAAACAATTTGTTTTGTAATTTTATAGCCAAGTGCTGTTTGATGACAGAAAATTTAATTAAAACTTACTTTATACATAAAGTCCAATAATGACTTCATCTCTGAAAATCGTACATCTTTGAGGAATATTATCGGATGTGGATGTGAGTTTTGCAGGAATATCGTTTCAAAATATGGAGAGCATGCTGACAATATTGTTTGGTGTGCCTGAAACAAAAAAAAACAAATTAATAGTTGAACGTAATTATGTACCCATGCATGTCAATGATACCTACATAGCAAAAGATCATATAGTGAAAAATATTACTGTAGGTACAGTAGATTATGAAGTTTGTGAAGGTCTTCGCAAATATGTTAATATTAAACAGAAATACTACATAACTACCATTTTCGCAGACTTATTGTTATTGTAATTAGGCAGCAGCTTTTCATGGATATGGTTACATAGAGTATTATATAGAGATACATAAACGTATTCTTATAATAATTCTAGTAGCACTACACTATTGCATTTTACAGCATACTACTCTAGGCAGTCATACGTAAGAGTACATCAAAAATGTCGAAAGTACAACATAATGTTGCATTAAATTTTATCTGTGGAGTACAAAAATTGACACATTTACCGGGGGCGGGTCAAATGTTTTTGTCTTTTGATTTCATTGATGTCAATAAACCTTTTTTTATTATTATAAGTACTACATAATTGCAAATACCAAAATAATTAAGAACATGTTTCAGTCTTTCAAATATTTTTATTACAATAATATTCTGCAACATGTATCTGAATCAATTGCTCAATGCTCTACATTCGGAACGCCGTAATTGATATTGAGTACAAATTTTCATATGTATAGCTATTGATACATTTGTCTATTTTTTTTTATTGTGCGTCTAATGACATTATTGATGAAAAAATATATATGATTATCTCATTTAATATACTAATCTATATTAGATAAACTAATAATATTTTATTCATAATCTATGAAGTACCAAAATAGATTTTGGGGGGCTGGTAAGAGACAGCAATTTTTATATTGTCTAGTAGTAAGTAGGTATGGCGAATATAAATTACATAAGTAGGTAACATAATCTTTGAATAATAAGCACAAAAAGCGAATAAGAGCATTTTTGTGTATAACAGGTACTCCATCTGAGAAACAATTATAAATTGTCAGCTCATATAACCGAGGAAAGTAATAAAATAAACTACTTAGTTACCTATAAACTATTTAAATTAGCGATTATCTTTAGAAAAAAGTTCAAGATACAAAAATTCATTTACTTCGAGAAGCGAATGCGCAAATTTAATATGATTCAAAAATTAGGAGCAAGGTTTCATTTCTCACGCGAAAGCATCTGATACACAACTAGACATGCCTACCTACGTAACTATGTATCCACTTTATTTTGTCTAGTCCCTAAAACCCGCCAAACTACTGTCGTAAAAATTAGAAAGTCTGACAACATGCAGCTCTTCTGCAGACTCCTTTCAACCTACCAAACAAATTGCATTTTATTAGCATAAAAGTTTAACTTTCATAATTGTTGAATTTAAATGGCAAAGGAAGTGGCTGCCAGGTGTTATTGACCTTTGAATTTGAAAACTGTATATTGCCCGGTGTCAACGTATTATTGATAAGGGCCAGTATAAAATCTTGCTAAATGCGCTCTGGGCGAGTCTGTGACAGTAGGCATAAGAATTGTTTAGTGCCAGTTCTGGTTATTATATGCGAAATGTTACTATATATTGTGTTTTCGTCCCCTACCAGCCCACCCACCCGTCATCTCCTCAACAATAGAAAACATATTGTGTCCAGACAAGAGGGTTGTGATACTTCACAGATTTATCAAATAATTTCATTTATTAGCTAGGTTACCAATGAAGTAATAAAATAAATATTTTAAGAACGTAAACAGTCCTATCACGGCGGTTCTTTTATTTTCGTGTTATTATTGTTTATAATTTACCTATTATTGTTGATAAGCAAACAAGAAACACGAAAATAAAAATAACAGCGTAATAGACGTTAAATAGATAGATCGATATAAATTATTTATTTTGCGCATTGACTTAAACAAATGCAATATGCCAATCTCTACCAGACAACCTTAAAGGGAGTTTACTAAAATTTATAGTAGTGATTGGCGTTGATTTTCACTAGCGCCCGCCGTAATAAGACTGCTTACGCTATCGATTATTTTTATTATTTAATAATTATAATTTAACCCGTAAAGTATCAGATTCCAGACACAATTGATCTCCAGAGGTAAAACGCCGCTTGACAGATTATACTAGCAAAGTCGTTTTAAGAAGTAGAAACTTACAATTTCAACATGATGGGTACTACTATTAGTGGTATAATTGTATTCCGTTATTATTGGAATTTGTAAAACAGCCTATAATATATTATGATATTTATGTATCTAGTGTGTGTTGATGAATGTGTAAAACCAGTTTTATATTACTGTTTGGTATATTTTTAAGTCTTAGTTACAAGATATGAGTTTCGATGAATCTAAATATAGCAATATTAAAATATGCATAATTAATTATTAGGTACATAAAATTAAAGGTAAGTATAGAAAGTAGACATTTATAACACACCAAGCTTTAAGAAAACATACACTTAATATTCTGATACTAATATTTTCTAATATATATAATTAACATAACATATCACTTTCCTCAATTATGGATGGTTTTCTTAGGTTTAATTTTTGTTTGTTCTATACATTTCTGAAATGAATTTTTCAAAAGTTTTATTAAGATTTTTTTTCAAGAAATCCAATTTTACTTTGCTTTATTTTACTAATACTTTTTATAATTTAATTCTTTATGCTAATTTATGAAGTCACCTGAAATTTTATTTAAATTGATTATTGTTAAAAAAAATATTCTTTATGAATATTTTTTATACAAGTAGATGAAAAACAAGCTGACGGCCCACCTGGTGGTAAGTGGTTACCGCCGCCCTATAGAAAACTGAAAAAATAACTTGTTATTGCAGGTGTTGTTATCCTGAGGCCTAAGATCAAATGCCATAACAAAATGCCTTAATAAAATTAATAATATAACAAAATTTTAGAAAAGTATTAAAGCCAAATTCAGATAACTTTCACATTGATTATGTATTTTATCGCCTGAAAATTTCATTAATTAACAATTTATTTGGTTTAGTCCATATTTTACTAAAATGGAAAAAAATATTCAATATCATGAAACTTTATCATTCATTCATTATGTTAAAATTCTTGCATAATCTGGATGTACTTTATTTATTATTATGTACCTACTTTATTATTATTAAACTTTTTTTTTTAATCTTATGATTTTTTTTAAATATCCGTATATAAATAGGGATATTTAAAAAAAATCACAGGTAAGTGTTTTATGTTATGTATAAATCTAATATAGCCTGAAATAGTTATCATAATTATTTTAACACGACTAATGTTTATAACATATATATTAAATTATGTAATAATACAATAAGCTTTGTATTTTATTAGGATTTCTATTATGAAAACTACCACTAGATGTTAAAATTATATTTTAATTTGAATACAGTCAACATCCAATTGAATACAGTCATTAAAGTGAACTTCTTCAATCTTTTGAGATCCCTAAACGATAGTTAACTGTTTTAATTGAAAGCTATAAAGCAGAAAATTCATTCGCATAAATCAATCCTGGAAAAGAGCACAAAAGTGTACCCGGTATTATAATGAAAATTAAAATTTTCAATTTCAGTGATAAATTTTGTTTACATGTGAGTAATATGTTTTTATTGTAGCTAAGATTTTTACCCCTTTACAACAATAATGGTCACAAACGCATAAACGCAAATACAGATAGACTAGAAGAATTTCACAGGGATATCCCAAGTCCTGGGTGGCTCAGTGGTCAGAGCAGTCGCCCGGATTGCGAAAGGTCGCGGGTTCGATTCCTGCCTCAGGACGTGAAATTTTTCTAGTTTTATTATATTTTAATTACTAATTATGGTCACATTGTAAAATGTCAGCATACATGAAAGTAAAAACGAAACTAATGAAATTGTTCCATAACCCTCTGGGTGGCCTAGTCCACTTCACTTTGTTGTAATCAACCAAGCTGCACCTGGCATGCTTTGCAATGCCCTTAAAGAGAAACTGTTAGGTTTTATAATAAAATAAAATAAAGTTTTTATAATCCAGGAACCGTCGTAGGCGTCTCCAGAACACCCTACTAAAGTTTCATAACATTATGATCAATGGTTTTGGAGGAGATAGGAGACGAACATTGATTACAAAAAATTTTGTAAAAAATATTTAGATAGTCATAGTGACCAGTGTAACTCTAATTTGCATGGGCTATGTATGTACCGTTTTTTTATATATTTTACCTAATAAATTCCTAGTGATTTACTGTGATATTGCATTTTATTCGACATACCCAACCAAAATTTAAATTAAAAATTAATTTATGAACGCCATGTAATCATGAATTTCATAATATTAATTGCTTTCCATTTAAGGCACTACTTGTATCACACTTACCTAACAACATAATATCGCATGACAATATATCTATTACAGAATTAGTAAATGTATACTATAGCGGACAATGTTTGTGCTAACAAACAGATGAATGCATTGTTTATAAACACTTCCCAACAATAATATGAATATAAAACTTTTAATCATGTAAGAAACATACCTAATAATCAAGAAGGAAATTATGTTATAATATTAATGTATGTAGTTTGATATATATCAGTAAAATATCTACTATAAGTTTATTATTGTTCGCTATTTGTAATGACTATTAGATATTTTTATTTCTTATTATTGTATTAATTTAATAAATATGCAGTCAGAAATGACAGATATGATTACTCTCAACATACAGTCTTATCTATGTTGAGATAATTGATAAGTACAGATTTTACTCATCTGATAGTACTATGCCACTTTTAATTGCAAAATACCTAGTTAACTGGTATACCTTTTTTTTATCTTCTAAAGGTAAAAGATTTAGAATTTTAAGTTTTCTATTTGAAGGAGTATAAAATTTAAATTACTTAAATAAATCACATCCTTTAATTTCTAGTGAAATATTGTATCATATAGACAGAGAGTTACATTTATAAGCCCAAAATAAAGTTTGAATTCTTATTGTATGGTACTATATTCTGTAATCCTATTAATTTGAATTTTGTAAACACTGGTCATGACACAAGTTCGAAACAAAGCTAAGGCTTATGATGATAATAATAATTAAAAATAAATTTAGTGGAGCACTTAGGGGCTATTAAGGGACATAGGGTTAAAGTACAGGGCCACTCTAGATATAGATACTGGTAGACTTCAATATTTAAAATAGTTTGAACATTGTACTGATAACAATACCTTGACTGTTTCTCCATCGCAGGCCAGTGTAACATCACAAAGAGCCTCTCTCTGTAGCAGGCTTGCAAGCACATCAGTCAGGTTGTTTGGGTGGTTGTTCCAGCGCAAGCAGAATTGCTGGTCCATTGTTGGTGCTAGTGTCAGTGACCGTGCTGCAAATTACACTACTTTTTAACATAGCTGGTACACTTACAGTATGCTGAAAACTTCGCCAGCATTTTGAAAAGCATGCAAGTACCTAGCTATTATAAAATTTTATCTTAACGCATGTTGAACAAAATCTCACTAGACCAAATTTGCCACCAGTATTTACACAACCGGTAATTAGAGACGTGCGCTGGTTATCAAATTTACATTGTGATAGGTACAATGTGCAAAAAATTGGCGGCCATAGGGCCTAGATAGGAGAGCGCAGAGATAAGTGACATCAGCGGCTCGAATTAATGGGGGCCGCGGGCAGCGAGCTTACTGTATTCCACATTGACAGTTAGCCCGCCGACACATATCTACTTGTTGCATGTTCCAAGCGAGATCCATACATTATGTAATTTAAATCCAGAAGACGCTTCGCGGGGCCACCGACCCTACGGGACGCGGAAACCTCTAGCCGCTTCTATAAACGAGTTTTAAAAAAGTAGTACCGCTCGCCAAAAAAATCGCAACATGCTGACACCGTTATAATCGCCAAGCTGGATGTCCCAGTTGCTAAGTCCACAAGCGCGATATCAGGAATTTATAGATGCACCAATATTTGTTGTTATCACAGATCACGCCGCGTGTCTAGAATTTATCAACCGAAGATGTACGAGACGTATAAACGCGTAGTTGTGTCAACTTTGGCTATTCGTAGCGCCATTTGCCGATCCCGTATCACAGAATCTAAGAATTATAATATAAATCAACACCAAATTTTCTATAAACACAATTATTTATGCACTAACACTAACCTACATCATCTTTGACATACAACAACTCAACAATTTCCTAACTCACCATTTGCAAAAATTTTGCCATCACAAACGCCACCCGACCCCTACCTTGCACTGTCTTTTTGACCACACACACATCTCGATTTCCGTGTTCACTCACGGCCTTCGGAATATCTTTCACATCATAATTCGGCCAGTATTCGCAACGCGAACTTCACACGTTTCTCGCTAGGGCGGTAAATTTAAATTTCGCAATACTGTTGATTGGAAGGATGATAATATACCTATTTATTTGACTATAAAACAGATTTGAACAAAAGAATACTACATAATCATATTTAGTTAAATTACTATTATGAAAATAAAGGACTCTAAAGATACATTTCATTTTGTTATAAACTTTGTGCAAAAGCATTACTAGGTTAGGGGAAATGTCTGAGACTCAGCACAGAATGAACTAAATGAGTAGAAAGTTAGTTTTAAAATTCCTAACTTTAAATATTGTAATTTTATTTGTTGAATTTTTATTTTGATTTGAACTTTATTGGATCGCTAATCTACTTATTTATTTGAAAATAGCCTTGACATTTATTATCATTATCACATTTTGCACATGCACACAAGTAAAATGCGACATAGAGCGCCATCTATGCTACGGTTTTCCACCCAATTGCGTGAGACTTTCTGTGTAATTTCAAGAGATGGCGTTAGTGGCACTAGCAACCCACCCTAGCTTTGACGTTAGAGAGCAATTACCCCACATTTTTCTATTTACGGCAATTCAACATAATTATAAAATGAAGATCATTTATTGATATCGAGTCGTTATGATGTTAATTATTGTGCAACATCACTCTAATTGCGATGGATTGTGACATTTGTGACGCGACGCCAGACAATGTGGATTTAATATACGTACAGTCGACTGTACATCAAGCGTAACCGTATGACCGTGAGACTGCCCTTAATTGTAATAGAGGCATTTCTTAGTGCATTAATTGTTTGTTACTGTACTTCGTCTGTAGTTACGGTTAATATCGTAGATTTTAATTTTTGATTTCATGATTATTTTGAGCCACAGACACTAATTTAGATAAATGTCTGTGATTTGAGCTGTCAAAAACTCAAAAGTATTCGTGTAATCAAAGTAGGTACTTACTCAAAGGTAGTAAACATAGAGTACATTTTTTGTTGTATTGGTATCTATCTTCTTAGATACCTAATTATTTTTCCTAAGCGCCTATTCACACGGAAAATTGAATGTCACACTACGTCATTCACAGTGTTTAAATGTCAAGTAGGCTTCAGCCAAATGTTGAAAATAAAAAAATTAAAACGAAAAAATCATTTCAGCACATTTGCTCAAAAAATGCATTTTCGAAGCCTGTTTATTGTTCAAAAATACCAAATTAAAAATTTTTAGTAACCCTCGGCGCGGCGTTATTAATTATGTATCTAACACCATCTCATTGAGACTATTCATAAGAGCCCAAACACGCTATATTACAAGTCCACAACTTTTATTTTATAAATCATCTCATGAAATCAAGCTTGTTTTAAAGATACAATATTCGTAGTAAGTATTGGGCACTCGTTTATTAAATGCACAATTTTCTGCTGTAAGTTTCTAAAGAATTAAGCATTTCGCTGAATTTTTGATGGTATAGGATCAGCTCAAGGATAGGTAGTATGTCATGGGAATGTCACCGAAGTGGCAGTACACCAAATTTCAAATCATTCGGATCTGTAAAAGTTAGTAAATTATCGATAAGAACCATCGCAGTCACATCAGCTTTCTAACAAAAAAAACCGAATCAAAATCGGTCCATTCGTTTAGGCGCTATGATGCCACAGACAGACACACAGATACACAGACAGACACGTCAAACTTATAACACCCCTCTTTTTTCGTCGGGGGCTAAAAAGTTAAATATTACGCACCATTCAACCGTACAACTCTGTTGTATGGCGCCGTGCGTATTATTTACTGTTTTTTTTTAATTTCATCAAAAATATATTTGTCTCATTTTTATTACTAAAGAGAAAAAGAGACGGTGCGGTTTTAATTTTCTACACGCACAATTAGCGCCATTTGCAAATGTGCGCCATTTTCATATTAGGAACATCAAAGATGGTAGGTTGCGACTTTCCGACTGATATTTATTTATTTATTTTATAGGTACCTACAAATACAGAAAACAGATCACTCATATACATAATATTTTTCTGTTTAAATAACATGGATAAATCTCAATTCCTAGGACTACTGTACACATCATTTTGACAGACATTGAGCGTAAAGACGATTGAAACAAATTTAAAGAAGAATAACTAATGTATAGGATTTTTTTATCAACATCCTTTAGAAAGACGGGAGGCTATCATAAAATATATCACTGTCACAACATATTTCATTACAAGATCTACACATTCTATTAATGGGATTGTTTTTTGAGACATTGCTGGTCGAGGACTGTATCTCAAACAATTGCTGGCGGCGAACAGAACGTTGCGGCACTCTAAATTTAATTTGGTCAAGAATTGAAGCATCAAATATCCCGTTGACTATTTTGTGAAGGGTGACTAAGTCACTAATCTTTCTTCGCCGATCAAGTGTCCGAAGCCCAAATCTCTCTAGTCTACCTTCATAATCTATGAGTTCACGTTTTAAACCTAGCTTGTAACTAAGAACTCATAAAAACTTACGTTGCACTGCTTCAATACGATCGCTATGCGTCTGGTAAATAGGAAACCAAATAAGATGAGCAATACTCCAAGATACTGCGAACCAGCGAACTGTAAAGCACAATCCATGATCGCTCATTTTTGAATGGCTTAGCAACTCGACTCGCAACCATCTTCGGCCTATCTCCACTTATTATTTAATGATGATGATTTAATTTTGACGACATTATAGGTGCAGTGTTCATCTTTAGCGGTTACCATTTTGCGAAAGCTATCGAGCGCTGTGTGGCGCTATTTTCTGCAGAACGCACCCATTATGGATTAGATCGCTAAATGTACCTGTTCAAATGTATTTTGAAGCCTTAAGTATTTGAAATACAAACTACAAAATAGCTAAGCATTAAGTATTTGAAATACCAATTACAAATTACAATTTCAACTAATAATTGAAATACAGATACAAAATCCGAATTTGTATTTTAATTACAAACACCTATTCAAATGCAGAACCCAGAATAGCTTTACAGACACTCACTGTATTAATTAATACTTACTCTTTGTTCTCATTATACCTAGATTCCAATTAAAATGTAAATTTTCTATCACCAGTCTATCAAGTGACTAAAAATACATGTTTTTGGAATGCTGCACAGAGTATTTTTTTATATGAATATTGGCTGCCACAAGAACACTATTGACTGCAGTGTAGGTACCTACCTGTTCACATTTCAGATACTATAGATTTTCTCTTGTGTGCTAGTGCGGGCAGGCTGGTAAGGGACGAAAGGTTAATAGGCATAATAAATTATATTAAAAACTAGCTGACCCCGCAAACGTTGTTTTGCCATAAAAAATGACCAAAATAAATAAATAAATAGATAGTAGCCGATTCTCAGACCTACTGAATATACATATAAAATTTCATGAAAATCGGTCAAGCCGTTTCGGAGGAGTATGGTAACTTTTGTGAGTCGAGAATTTTATATATTAGACAATATTTTCATTTTAGGGATATCGGGATTCTTTTTAAAAAGTGTTTGATGTCTTTTTACTTCTTGGACGACATAGATATGGACCTACTTTCCTATATTATAAAGTACTCTGCGCCTACTTACTTACTTACTTGCTATAGCAGGTTAAAGTGTCTTACTCAAATAATAATAATAATAATAGTTTTGCCGAATTACCAGAAAGTTTTTAACAACATCGCTATTATGTAACTTGCTACAAAACACACCCAAACACACCACACACACACAAACTATTACACCACTATGACACACAGCATTATTCTACCCACGCTTGGTATTAACCCGCGTGAAATTAGAAAATACCCCAGAAATGAGAGAAAATAAAAATAGAAGTAAACATAATAATAATAATCATACACTCACACCTATTATCTAGCCCCAAGTAAGCATCAATAAGAGCTTGTGTTATGGATACTAGATAACGGATAAATATCAATAATAATATGCATATACATATTAGAAATATTAGTAATTAAAATGTAAAAAGTCTAGTTTTACATTTTAATTACTAAGTAATTTTTCAAACATATATAATAATGTTAAAATCAAAAATTAAGAATATTAGAAATATACTACCTAAATAAACATATAAACATCCATGACTCGTAAACAAATGCTCGTACTCATCATACAAACATTTGCTCCTACCGGGATTCGAACCCGGGACCTCTTGCCCGAGTAGCCTGCATAGTAAGGGGTACAGACCGCTCGACCAGCCGGTCGTCATAATTATTTTAATTAATCTTAGTTATTCTAATCATCATATCAGCCTATGATGTCCACTGCTGAACAAAGGCCTCCCCCATCGATTTCCAAATGGAACGGTTCTGCGCAGCCTGCATCCAACGGCTCCCCGCGACCCTGACCAGTTATTCTAATAACAATAATTATTTTACGAATAGGTACAGTAGTTTCCTTCCAACCTATTTAATTGGGCAACACAAATTATTTTAGTTCATAGAGACAGATAGACGGCCGGTTTAATCGTGGCCGTGAATAGGTCAGTGAACTTTGCAATAAATATGCGAATTTGGCCTTCTGCTCTATCATTTGGTAATCACGCGAATTGGAACAAACGTCTGTCTTCCACTCAGACTTGTAAGAGTATCCACCTCAAAAAGTATTTGAGATTTGCACCGTAAAACATCTATAGCAACTCTTAAAAAATAATTTTGAGCATTCTAATGATTTCAAGAATACCTACATAGATTAGATAATTTAGGTAACGTTATAAGCAGAATTTCTGGGATTAATTTACTAGTGATTGCTCTGAATTTCGCATTCTCATTAAATATAATGAGAAAAAATTAATTGTATCGTTCTCATAGTAACGATGGCTCATTACATGAGAACGCATTTTGCTCAAACTGTAATTTTTCATTACTTATTACCTATTTTGACAAACAATTGGTGTTAGTACCGTCTCGAGGGAAGTTACGAGGATAAAATTCAAAGTACTTTTTGTATAGTAGGTACCGTAACAATATCGATTACGAGCAAAGTGCATGTTTCTTCGCCTATGGCCATTTTTTCATTACCAAATTTCAAAATAACATAGAAAAATAATTTACAAAACGACAGAAGCTTTTGAATTAAGGTACAGAATTCTGTAACTTTTATCAAGATGAAACATAAAACCTTTTTAAGTAAGTTTAAAATCTACCTACTTACCAACTATTTTTAAAAACATCGTGCGTATCTATACATAAACTGTCATAATTTTATTAAAATTGCATCACATTTTATTAATTAACTTATGAGTTAATTAATGAGATCTGACAATTGATTTGAAAATTGAAAACGATTTAGGTTCCTTACCTTTATTTATGGTCATTTGTTAGGGGTTATAGATGGGTTATAGTATCATAATGACTTGACCACTGAAAATTGAATTGTTTTGTAGTAAAAAACTATGTATATTTCCGTTCTTCATGTAGGAAATAAATGATATTATAAATTATCAATGCGAAATTTAAATTCTCTTAATTAAATAAGTACTTAACTATTTTATTAGAAATTTTTACAAACAATTTGCGTTACGATATCGAAAACAAAAAGTGGCTATGGCTATTAGTAAAGAACAAATAGTGGCTAGTAAAGTTGTCACTCTTCGATCAAGATAAATTAATATTATATCGCGAGCAGCCTAAAAAATACGCCGAAGGCTCCAAGGATTTGGAAGGGACCCATAAGAGATCTTGACTCTTTCAAAAAGAAGCCTGGTACTGGCAGAAACAGATGTACGATGAGAGACGATCGATTCTTACTCAATCAAGCCCTTAAAAATCGCCGAAAATCTTACAATGAGATTCAAACAACCCACAACAAGTGAAATTGGTGAGAGACTCTCTCTTTTACTAACTCTCACTGAGGTTAGCAAAAAGACTGTTATAGATGTAATTATATATATTTTCAAAGACCTGTTATTAGAGGACCTAAATTACTTCGTGGACATAGTGCACCAAGACTACGGTTTGGGCAAAGGAGATATTTCATATCAGGCCAGGTAGGTATATGTACACTACTTATCTCAAAAAAACAGGAAAATCTCCTGAATCCGGGAAAAATACAAATAATTTGTCTTCATTGCATAGAAGGTTTGTACAAAAGTTGAAATTTTTTGTCCCTTTGACCGTTAGTCAATAAATTATGCAATATGGCGGGCGACATAGAAGTCTAGTCAACTAAACGTCACCAAAGTGACATAGGCCCCATGATGAATATCTGACTGTGTTAAAGTTTTTTCTAAAAAAAATCTTGTATTGTGCCACGCAACAAAGCAAATAAAAAGAAAACGGACAATTAAACATTGTTCTGCCTATTTTTCAGTATACTATGTACATAGACTTGGCCGGGGCTCCATACATTTTGGGAACATCTCTTTTAACTATATACAATGTAGGATTGAAATAAGGTTCTGTTTTCCGAAGGTGCCGTTTATATGGTGAAGGCAACCGTAGAAGAGTACTGGGAAGTGGGAAGACGAGGTGAACGTTATGCTGAAAAGAGAAAACCATTGATGGATGGAGGAATAAGAGAATAAGGCTCGTACGGAGCTAGTTTTATTATATCGCTATTTCGCAGATCATCTTGTTCCACATGTGCCACCTGCATTAGTTGTTATATGTTATATGATAATGCACATGCGTCCACATCGTTCCCCTGAATTTGGTTTGGTCAGCTAGGAGTTGTCCCGAACTCAATTCTATGAAGGATCTATGGGATAATCTAAAACTCATGGTATGAGTTGTAACTCCAGCTGCACTAAATCTCATGGAGTTAAAACAGTGATACAGGCTGAATGGGACTATATCATATGAAAAAAACTTGATCGGTTGTATAAAAAAAACAAATGAGTAAAAGCCGTTCTAACTACTAGAGGAGGACTTTTTTCTCGATACGTTTCTGGTAATTCAAATCTATTCATAAAAATTACTTTTAAAACATATTTTTTTATGTTGGATTAAAATTATAAACTACAATTCTGAAACCATTAGGTATTTAGGTACTTCAAAATATAGGTAATCATAACTAATAAAGGCTTTAATTATCGTTTTTTGCAACAGACTTTGTATTTAGTAACTTTAAAAAGTAGTACTGCTATGAGTGCACATCAGACAATCTGGTCGTTTGTGATGATGAGAGTGGCCAGTCGTGTCCGTCGATAATGTAATGCAGTGCAAATGAGTCAATCTCCACGGGCCGGACAGTGCCATTAGGAAATCGATTTGTATATACCCTCAACCCCGACATCTACGAATCGCTGCAATTGGCAAAGTAATAGCTTATCCGCAGATCATTATTAAGTTTATTTTTATACAATTCCACGTGTTCATATATAATTTAATGTACTTAATTAAAGCCATGCATATTTGGGAATTGTAGCTTGGTTCGTACTAAAAAGCCAAAATTACTCTATCAAATACGACTTGATATGGTTGAGTTGAGGTATATATTATAGTACTAGTAAAGTGGTGAAGTGTGTTATATGTGATATATGTCGAATATATCTGTAGGGTGATTATTAACGAAGAGTTCACCTTTGAAGCTATTATCAAATCGTGCAAACTAGGACTAAAGATTGAAAATTATAATTATAATTACTTTTTATATTTGTATGTACAAAATAAAAAGATAGTTGAAGCGGGAGTACCTACAAACAAACATGTAAATATTGGAATGAACTGTGCAACAGAAGCGTACGGGTCCTCCACTACCAAAATAATGTGGAAACAAAACATTACAAAAACTAATATCATAAAATTTTATCTGAGATTTTCTAAAAGTATACACCTCAAAAAAATAATCTAAATCAAAAAATGAGCCAAAGTGGACACACACCAACAAACATTATACCTATCTCAATGCCTTCAAAACTTATAGTAGACGACGTTATCCTAAATAGATTAACACTCTTACTTCACTATATTAATGGAAACTTCGGTATAAAACAATAATGTCACATCTAATTAAACGCGAGTTAAATCCCGGTAAAGTGGTTTTATTTAAAAAAACAAATAGATATTATCTGAAAATAAAGAATGTGCATTAAAGATTTTTATGTCACGATGACTTGTTAAAAGATTGATTTAAAAAATACTATTTTTTTTTAATTTCTTAATGACACGGGTCAGTGATCGTCTGTTTAGAACTAAACAGATGATGAGTTATATATTACCCAGCAATACTTCAGTCATAATGACGTGAGAGGAAAGTCGACAACCTGTGCACTTAGTTTTCCAATCTAAACAATAGAAATTCAACGGGTGCGCGGCCCCCGGGACGCTGATCTATCTCTATGTAAATTATGCGGCAAATAACACTGACTTGCGTTCATCAGGCCCGGCACGTGGTGCGACGCGACGACCTGACGACATAGTTTTTATGTGTTACATCCAATCAAGTTATTAGTAAATCTACGAATAATAAGAAGCGGTGCTTGTTTGGTCCTTCAGCGAGGCATAATTAGATAATAGACCTACAAGGAGAGTCTAGAGACCTCGAAATTGCTTCAAAGAAAATACATCGATAATAGAAATAAACTGTTGAAAAGATCCTTTGAATAGAATTTACTTTAGCAATCAGGAGATGTCGTGACCTTATGATAATATTAAGATTAATACTTACCCATATTTTGATGAAATAAATTCGCTTTTGCTTTCGTGATCGCATAGCAAATACGGTGGGATCATCCTGGTTAGTGTCTTGTCATTCATTATAATTTTATAAGTTGTCAGACAAAGTTCGCAGAGCATCGTGATCTATTGAAATAATGTGAGTTATGAAAGTTTGTGTAAAACAGTACCTGATGTTAAATTTAATATTTACGGTACAAAAAGCGTAGGTATTTAGAACATACGTGGCGGCTGGAACTAAGCGTTAGATACTACTACACGAGATTTTAGTTACGATGTACTGATTTTGAATCAAGAAAAGACTTTCATTTTGACCCGTAAACATTACTATTTGTTAAGTGTAAATATCTACAACTTTTAAGTTTATTTCTCAATCATAATGGAAATACCTATCCTCAGCAATAATCAGATATTTCGCGTTGAGGGGTCAAAGCAACTCAAAGCGACGCACGACTCGAAGATGTAATTTTAAAAGTTTTTAAGTTTATTAAGACTCAATAGGTAATTACGTGAAACTGCAAACAAAATTCTTTTTTCTTTTAATTCCACTTCATTATAACAAGGATTTTAAGTTTGGATGCTATGAAGATATAATAAGTCTAATTCACAATTTGGCTTAAACATCTCACTCTCTCTCTCTCAATTCGGTGTTATAATGTTATATTGACAGGTAAGTATTTTTGTCTTCTTGCTAAGATTCAAAATTACTGTAAACTTTAACAGGTAAAGGGAAGTGCTTTAAGTTGTATTATTGTTAGTCGTAACCTACTATATTGTGAAATGTAATAATGACACTAACATCATATTATTATGAACAAATTGTGCCGAGCGTTACATTTGCTCTGAAGGTCCTACGTTTAAGAGTAGGTAAGTATTAAATCTAATTAATTACTTACTACAGGACATTTTTGCTTGAAGCAATTAGCGAGTGGGCTTAAAGTTGACTCAATAATTTATATCGTGGCATATTTTTTTACAACGCATCGGACTTTTTATCATCGGATAGAGTGAGAGAGTGTTGAATTGAATAGCAAGCGAAAATCACATGATTTTTCTATTTTAGGTAATTAAATTTAATTATTCAATCTTAAAGTCCGAGCGGGTCTAAATAGAGTTTGACCTCAACTGTGATATAAAACTTATTACAGTTTAACGTGCGTAATATGTATGGTGTGGGTAGTGATAATGTGCAATGTAATCTGAGAACTTATTTTGTAACTTGAACATCAATCGCAACCTGCTAATTTGAGATTCCATGTACCTATGTCGAACGTTTTGAATGTTATCGAGACTAAAGTTACAAAATAAGCCTGTAAGAGTATTTATTATGTAGGTATAATGTGTAACAATTCAGGATGTGTAGTCTTATCGCTGGATGGTGTTCTTTATTGGATAAAGTTGTTTTATGTAAAATATATTAGCACAGCAAAATATTGTATTGGAAACTGCTCAGCCGCCCCTGAAAAAAAGTACTGTGTTAATGACATATACATATAGGTACACAGAAAAGTAAAGGATGGGGATTAAGGACAATGTTTCTTTTTTATTTAATAACCTATTGTAGTTTAAGTTTTTTTTTCTGATTTGAGAATCATTTCAGATTTCTGCGTAATGTCTTTGTTATTAATGTACCACGTCATTATTTTGTGTCGTTTTCTATCTAATAACTTAAATGTTCACGTTTACAACGGTCGAGGCTTGCCTGGTTGACAAATTAACTTATAAGGCCTCAAAATGACAACGCACCTGCAATACCAAGTAATGTTTTCCTTGTTATTACAGGTGGCTGTAGGTGACAGTAACCACTTACCACTAGGTGGGCCGTCAGCTTGTTTGTCATCTAGTTGTATAAAAAAAATTGCGCTAAGCTCACAGTTTTTTTTAAGAAATACCACCAGTCATTGTAGAACTAGACTAAAGCTATTTACATATATTAATTTATTGAAAATACATACGTAAAATTAAGAAATGATTAAGTCACTTAATACAGGCTTAAAAACAAAAGCAATAGTTATTTAATTTGCATAAATTATTAAATGTATCGATGTCTTAGAAAATTATCAATAAGTAATGTTAAAATAATGTTATGTTATGTGATGTTATGTTTATGATAATGTTATAATCAAAATTAAGAATAAATAAAAACCTATTCAAAAGTTACATAGACTTATGCAAGCAACTATTCGCTAAAAAAACAAAAATTGAAGGATGTAAGTATTCTTTGCCATATGTTTAGTAAAAGGCATGCTTATGCCGAAACACTGAGTGGGCAAAAAACTAGGGTTATCTATTTAATGATATTATTGATACAAGATAACCAAGAGTAAATATTGCAAGGTTAAAAACAAAAATCATAAAAAAATCGAAATAACATATATTTTTTGGTATTGTCCCCACTGATCAATCATTGTTTATTATAGTACCTGCCTATTGTTTTATCATTATTTTTGTTAGACGTATGGTAAACAAAAAAACTAGAAAGAAGGGACAAGTATATTCTTGTAAACCGCCACAGTGCACATTGACCTCTTTGATCATTTTTTTGGTCTGAGGTTAAGTGTATAAAACAATTGGCTAAAGTGGTATTTCGCCAACGATTTTAGATTTTGCGAACTACTTTCTTTGTTTATTTACTTAGATGCAAGTATAGTTTGTAGTTTACATACTACTGTTTATAAATTATAAAATAATAGTCATAAAATTTTGGGTTGAATTGTCAATTACAATCATTTAGAGCGACAAGTCAACCTTAAGTATGAAGAGCATATCGGGATACAGTGCTAATTCGTGTTACTACGTCTGTTTTGAATAATCGCGCTCCGCCGAGGGCTATTTGGACAATGTCCATTCAACTAAAAGACCCAACTTGCATATTCTCTTAGCTACGTCCAGTTGAATTTGAAATCTGTTTGAATTTAGAGATGTCCAAAATACAGTAGGACTAAAAGAATTGGATTCACCAATGTCAACAAATATGAAAAAAAAGGAATTTTCTTTGAGGAAATTGATTGAAATTGATATTATTATCTTACTTTTATTGGGAATAATATATTTCAAAATATTCATATCTAAAATAGTGCATGAAAGGATAGACTAAACACTCATAAGGTAAAACAAACTTGTAAAAATCTTTACAAGTATGTTAATAGACTAAACGGCAATTTTGACAAAACGCGCTACCAGAGAGTTTACAGAAGAATTGCAGGCTCATGCATTTTTCATGGCACAAAGTGGGCAACGAGCTCGTCATTAACTAGTGCTACAAATGGCTGCAGACGATACTACATGGTACTGCAAATATTATGGCTTTAATTCGCATTTCCAAAATATTAACGATCAATGTATAATATGCCTAGCTTTGGCTTAGATCGAAGACTGTACATGCGATCTGTACTGTTCTGACTGTATAAACCATTAGATTGAAGACTACAGTCGTATGTTTAATGTTTCATATTAGTCTGACGTAAATGTGGTTTTAATTCTGTTACATTCACTAAATCTGGTTATTTACAGTACATCTCATTTTCTCCATATGGGTAGAAAAAAACTGTTAAATTAGTTAAATTTAGACCGTTACATTGGGTACATCTTGGAAAGATTTACTCTAAGCCGACTAATAAATAAATTCATGCAATAAAAAAATGATCATTTTAGGACATACATTAAATGTTTTTTTATTATAATATAACAAAATAATGAAAAAACTTCCAATATTCTCTAATCAATAAAAGAAAACCATCACAATTAGTCTCAGATTCTTTCATTGTTCATTAATTTATCGCTAAAAAATAATTAAACACATCTCTGTAAGTTATCTCAATCAGTCAATCAAATATTTTTTATGTCAAAAAAAGACACAAAAATTGTTAACATTAAGAGCAAGAATAAAACAACACAACTGGCGGCGTTTATCCTAAGTAGCAATCTATTCCAAGCAACCCAGAGTGACAGGAAGTAATACAGAAGGAAATAAAGAGAGCGGGTGCAAGAAAGATAATATAATAAAAAATACATGTAATAGATATACTAATACTTAAACAAAACATACGAAAACCATATAACTTAGCTATAAATAAAATTAAAATATCATTATATGAATATTTGTTTCAGGAAATATTTTTAAGTATACCAATGAGCTCTATGAAACCTAAATTTTATAATTTACAACTATATCTATAATTTCAAAATATTTTTTTATGATGTCTTTTTTAAGGGTAAAAACTTTGTAAAAATTGATGCATAGCTACGAAAACGACCATTATTCTTTAGATTTACTGATTGTAAGCCAGAATTGAGCCTACTTTTTATTGTTTTTGGTCTTTCTTATCTTATCAATAGATTTACTTATTGTTTTTAGCTAAAATTGGCATTGATATAATTATAAACTTAACTTTAGCCGGTTATTTAATGCCCAGACGTCATCAATAGATGACATAACAATTAGAATTTAATTGTGTCTGCTTTATCGGGCTTTGATGGGTTAAGTTAAGACTGAACACTAATCTAGCCTATCGAATGAAACTAGGTTTATCCTGCTAAGCCTAAGTTTAACACTCTTTAACGTAGTCATCTTAACATACAGGGTGTCAGGGGAACGCTTTCGATAACGAGGGTAAATGGCTTGTTAAAAAATATGAAATCGCACATAAAAAATCTGCTGTTCCATCAGGACTGCCATCTACTTTCGTTTTCAAGAGCCTAGCCCTAACACCCCAGTATTTATAATATGCGGACCGATAAAGGTCAAAAGGTTAAAATATTAGATTCACCTCTAATATAAATATACTACCAATAACTACGTCTAAAGATTAGATAATACAGTCCAAAACTATAAAAAGCCCTACTCCTATAAACTTAAAATATTTTATCTTTGCATCAAGCTATTAATTAACGAAAAACCTTATTGCCATGATATTTTTAAGCTACATGCTATTGCTACACAGAAAGTTGACTTTAGACACAATCTGTTGCACCTGTCCATGCTCTCCCTACCGTCGTCGGTAGAACGGGCCTAAGGTTCAATACAGATCTATTGAATATTTTTATAATGGACAGACCCTCTTGCATATTAATAGACTTGTAAAGACAACTTACACCTCAGTTGTCACGCTACGCTGATGGCTGCGGGATGCGTCAACCCCAACTAAGTACCTATTATCGAGTGGGTATTGTTTATCGACGTGTAAGTACTTTACACTTAATTTGATACTCACATTGATTTTACGCAGATAATTCTTTTGAACTGCAGCTTTTTTATACCATACGCTAGCGTTTCATAATCAACCTTATTCCGAGTGTTACAAAATAGGATTTAGAATGGAGACTATGGGCCGTGCTATTGGCGTGTTTAACTCTTAAGAATATTTATTTTAAGTTGATTGGTACATTAATAGGCATTAAAAGATTATATTCGGTTAAATTGTTTTTACTTATATTATACACGAGATTTCGGGATTGTTGATAAAGCGAAAGTAATCCTTTTCCCCCTTTCAGCAATCCATAATTTAATTAAATTTTTTATATTTTTATTTAAATGATGTGGGTTTTGCCTTATAATTTATTTAATCTATGTATGATATATTTTACACAATTTGTTCTTAGAATTTCGTTTTTACAAAGGAAACCTACAACTGTAAAAATTTTGAAGAAAAGGAAAGGTAGATTTAGGAAACTTGGATGGAAGTTTACAATATGTACTCGCAAAATAGCTTTGTAATTTATGAAGATAGCCACATAAACTCACCTTTAGTAGTTAAATTCATCCGTCCCTCTTCACTGTTTGCAACCAATCAGCACCGATTTATGCTGGCTGCGGGCTTATTAATTTTGGTATGCTGGTTAATTACCCTGCGAATTTGCGAAGTACTCACTCAAGTGTCTAGAGATAGTGTGCGTGTGTGTGCACGTGTGTAGACTTAACCTAGACACGAGACACGAGTGCCACTCAAAATGGATTGAGCCACCTCTTCGTTACATCAAATACTAGGAGAGCATAAGGCTCAAAGAGGCCCCGCGTACCCACACGTACATATACTTATAGCATATTCGGTGTGCGAATTAGCGCATGTATAGAGGCAGCGTTCGCCGGCTCAATGTCGGTGTAAGTTTGTTAGTGTGCCTCTCCCTTCAGTGACGTAACGGCCGTGCTTAAAGTTACCGTTTGTTTGCCATGTTTCCGAATAGTTTGAATGAAAAGTAGTTTTGTGTGCTACCGTTTTGTTATGCTAACGAAATCTAGGTGATAGTGTTCAAGTGTGTTTGAATATGAGCTGTATTATTTCACTTCGTACGTTTGCCATGAAGTTTGCGGGGCAGTTATCTGAAAAGAAGAAAAACAATGTGAATAAAAGTGAATTCAATAAATAGCTAGTAAATAATGTAGTTAACACATATACAATATATTATTGTATTTAATATTTATACAGATTACAGAAATCCTAGTTTTAACTCAGTGATATTTGTTACTTTATAAATGGAATTAAAATAAATCTGAAAATTAATAAAAATTGTAATAAGTAAACAACACTATGTTTACGAGAAAAAATATCAATTTATATAGAGATTCGGCATGAGGAGCATATTATTCTATTTTATTAATGTTAACTACTAATCCTATAACAAACAGCTATATAATTAAAGTCTATTTGTTTCCTCCGTAGAGAATTTAGAAAAATCTAAACAACAAAATTGTTGTGTCCTAGGGCGGGAACCGAATCCGAGAAATTTCACAATTCCGGTGATTGCTCTGACCACTGAGTTGCCGAGGACTTTGGATAATCCTTTAAACTGCTAGTCTTTTTGTTTTTGCGTTATAAGCTAACGTTTGTCTTCACAGTGTTGAAGTGCAATACATGATTTTTCCCAGTCTAGATAGTTTTTTGAAAACCTACAAAAATTAAAAAAAAATATAAATAAAAATAAAATATTCTAGTCATAATTTTAAGACTCCGCATGAGTCGTTGGTCTCGGTAGTAACTTCAACCGCTTGCACCCACCAACTTGCATTGGTCCAGGGTGGTGGTGTTTAGGCCCGAAAATTAAGCTGGTTCTCGTATATACATTGGAAGGTCTGTGCCCAGAAGTGGATCGTATTAGCCTCTTGTTGATGATTATGAAAAATAATAAATGCACGGCATATGATTTTTTACAATGTGTCATCCAAAGGTTGAAATGTACTTAAGAAGCATTTAACAATAAAATCAAAAGAAATAATATTTTGATAAAGTTTTAAAATTACAATTAATTCAAACTAATATTTTATCTAGTCTCTTCAGGTACATGTGAAAAATAAGCTCCATTAAAACATCACTGTATAGTTGCGACAATATGACGTGCTGAACAAAACAGGTGGGGCGGTAAATTTCAAAGGAAAAATTCTTAGAATAGTGTGAGGTACCTACACTAAGTAAGCTGATCACACGTCTGACAATAAAGCTCTTAGTACATTGTATTTTATTTCGCACAGACTACGTAAAAGTAACATTAAAGCTTAGCACCAAAATCGTCTTTTAAAACTTATTACAAAAGATTAAAAATAGTCACTCACACTCACGCCTATTTCTAGGCCATATTAAATGTACAATTTTTTTGACAGGTAGGTATTTGTTCCTGCAAGTCTGCAAGCCTGCGCCAAAGGAGATGGTATAGTTTTGTGCCAGCTCATGAGCACCATTTCAGATTGTAGACAATAATGTACTGAATAACATGGTTTCCATTAAAAAACACAAAACTCTTTTATTTTATTGTAAAAAAGAATGAAATGAAATAAGTCTTGTATAAAGCTGGCAACATAAAAGTGCCAAAAAATGCAAAGTTCATAGCCACAATAACGCTGTTAAAAAGTTGACTTTAATGTCAAATTAACATTTATGAAAATTGACATTCCGTATTTTTAACCGTGAATGTTGTGGGTGCACTTGTATAGGTCTACCAGAATCTCATAGCAAATTGGGGAATAAAAAATTGTAGATTGCAATACTGGGGAAATTGGACTAAACTGTCTTGATACTAGTTAATTTTTATTTGTTTTTCAGACATATCAGTAGACATAGGTAATACTATTTGTACTAGGTTAAGATATGAATAATTATCGCTAACATTTTGAATTCATTGCGTTAAAAAAAAGTTGTAGTCGATGACAAAATAAAACAAGATTGAGAGGGGCAATAATACTATTAAAGTACTGTTTGAACTTTTGATGCGTTATTAAGGCGAGGTTGTAGTACTTTTTCAGTTTTTAACATATTTCAAGCATTTTCGACAGTCTTTCTTTCATTCTGCCCTGTTTTGCTACTGTTGAGGTAACGTTATGACAGCTTCAAACGTTACTACAACAGAGGCCCTGTTGTAGTAACGTTAAGTACGTAGGCAAACAAAATAATTTTAATGAAAACAAAAATTTTAAGTATCTATAACTTTATTGTACGTAGGTTGAAATAAATGTATAAAAACATCTATAAAACAAAGAATATAAGGCACAGAATTATTGCATGTTAATTTGTACATCATTATTGTCATCTGCACTATTTGTTTTATAAGTAACATTAAAAATACTATTTTTTTTCTACACTCAGAATGAGATCCTCCATAATTATTTTATGTAATAATTAAACAAATAGATTCAATACATTCAATTAGAACAGGTAGCACCATGATTCGATGCGCTTTCGCCTATGATTCGCCGTACAAAGACTGGGAACCCCTACAAAGACGTTGTAATATAAATATAAATGACAAATAGTAAAAATATAGGTAATAGTATCAAGATGGTACAACCCAACTTACCGGTCAAATCTACGACGCGCTTTATAATCGCAGATTGCGATTTATTTATACCTTCTTCTTCACGTATTTTACGATACACACTGAGAACAATATTTCTCGCTTGCGATCGAAGTGGCTTTTTCGACATTTTCACAATAACAAATTATGTTTTGAAAAAATACACAAAAATCTTTCAGCTTTTGACAAACGTTGTACTTTGATTAGACATAACAGTTGACTTTGCCATATCAAAATCATGATTATATTTATTTTTTTATTGCCATGAGATTCTGGTAGACCCACCCAGACCATCGTTTCACCCTGGCCATGAAGAAATAAAGCGACAATATTCAACGTAAAGTCGTGAAAAACAAAATTGTATTATCACATTGACATTTTGTTTTCTTCAAAATGGCGACCTCTGTGATGCTTTTCAGCCAATGAAAATATTTTTTGAGGCTTCTATCAGTTAAGATTGATGGAAATGATAAGATGGATTGTTACAAAAATAACTGTACAAAAAAATGGTGTCCCTGAGGTGGTCCAAATCCCATAGAAATTTTTACTATCGCCTTTCGACATTCGTAAATAAATGAAATCTAATAGAAGCTAATAATATAAATAATATTTATTATATCCATGATTTACATTACATAGTTGTCCCAAGTAATAATAATATGAATAGGTCGTTTTGTGGTGAATGTAAGCTACTTATAAAAAAACTTTTTTTTTAGGAGCTCGGTGGGCTATTGGTTTGAGTGCTGTGGTTTCGATACGAAAAACAAAGCAACTTTCGCCATGGTCGCCTTAGGATGGGTCAACCAAAGATTGTTATTTCGATCTCCTCCGTGCTTCGGAAGGCACGTTAAGCCGTTGGTCCCGATGGTTCCTGCAGCTGCTTTAACCCACCAACCTCATGTGTTTCTTCCATGTAGGAAGGCCTGTGCCCAGCAGTGGGACGTATATAGGCTGGTCATCACCAGCCTATATACGTCCCACTGATGTCCCATGATGATGACGATTAAAGCTTCCACTTCACGATATTTTAATCTTGAGGTCAGAGTTAAAACAATATAATACTGATTTAAATCTACATAGATTCTTTTGAAGTTTTAAACTAGGTCATTCAATCCTTTAAAATCCTTCTACAGATAATGTGTAGCCCAGAAAATACTATTTTGTGTACTTATAAAAATATGAGATTTATTCTAAAACACGTATAAGTAGTCCTCTTGAGAAATAAAGCTGTTGAAAATTATTACAAATTTAATAACCGATTCCTTTTTCTAGAATAATATACTCTGGAAAATGCAAACTGCTGTCGTTATCAGTGCTTAGGTGCCGACAAGGAGTTATTATTAAATTGTCGACGATCAATGAGAAATCCAAGCTGTATATAGATTTATTAAATTTTTAGAAAAACATTTTCCTAAGTATTTTGTAATGAAGAACAAAGAATTTCCTGTTCGCTAATATGCTTAGAATTCAAGTAAGTATCAATAAGCACGGTCAAAGTTAAATTTTCTGGCTTCTTAGAAGTTCTAGGGGTCCGGACCCCGGTTCAATCCTATAGCTATCCCTTTAAGAATAAGAATAAGTTAACGCAACGTTAACTTATTCTTAACTATGAAATATCTCTCTAAGAAAATTTGAAGTTGAAATAAACAAAGATTTATTGAAGAAGAAATCGGACAAGGGTTGTATGACAAGGATTACACACTAGACAAAGTTCTATTTGTTGGTAAAGTATGCCGGCGCATTGGAAAAAGACAAAAGGGTTCCTTAGCTACGTTTGTAGCTTGATGTTCAAAAAGTGGTCGGAGTAAAATTATATAGTAATTTAAATATGTTTCTTAATTTTTGATTTTAACATAATAATAATAATAAAAAGTTAGTAAATATGTTTTTCAATTAATCCATGAATATCAATCAATCACACATATTATCTAGTTCAAAGTAAGCATCATTAAGAATTTGTTTTATGGATACTAGATGATCGAGAAATATTTACAATAATACGAACATATATAGATATTAAAAATATATTGAATAAACATACAAACATCCATCACTCGTGAACAAATTTTCGTACTGTCATAAAAATATCTGCCCCTACCGGGATTCAAACCCAAGACCTTGACCAAGTAGCCTGTATTACTATAAATACTATACTGTACTGGGAATAGAGACTACTCGACCAGCCTACGTCAGATTTTGGTTGAATACCTAATTTCCTCCTAAATATATCCAAAATTTCATCTTTCTACTAAGCAATGCCCCTGGGATCGGTAGAGTCAATAATCTTCATCTATCTTTAGGATTTCGGTGTGAAATAGATTGTGGCATACGAGTCAAATACCTGACTGGTATTTCACAGCTTAATTCACATCCGTATGAATATTATAAATGCCCCTGGGATCGGTAGAGTCTATCTTCTTCATCTATCTTTAGGATTTTGGTGTGAAATAGTTTGTGGCATACGAGTCAAATACCTGACTGGTATTTCACAGTTTAATTCACACCCGTACGAATATTATAAATGCCCCTGGGATCGGTAGAGTCAATCTTCTTCATCTATCCTTAGGACTTATGTAGGTGTAAAATAGTTTGTGGCATACGAGTCAAATATCTGACTGGTATTTCACAGCTTGATTCACACCCGTACGAATATTATAAATGCCCCTGTTATCGGTAGAGTCAATCTTCTTCATCTATCTTTAGGACTTAGGTGTGAAATAGTTTGTGGCATACGAGTCAAATACCTAACTGGCAAGGCTCGACCGAGAACTCGGTCTCGGTTCATGGCCGAAATTCTCGGCCAACCGAGACATTTGTATGTTATTGGATTCAAGTTCGTTGCTGGGTGTCAGTGCGGGATTGTCACTTTATGGATGTGGAACTGTCGATTGTGACTTTATGCAAAAATCTTTCATATTACTATCAACATTATGCAAAATTTAATTTTTTCATGATTTATCTATTATCGGTCTCGGTTCTTGGTCTCGGCCGAGAGTTTACTTTTTTCTCGGTCTCGGTCTCGGCCGAAAACGAAACCTGTCTCGGTCGACAGGTCACAGCTAATTACAACCGATTCGGATGAAATTTTGCACGGAGGTAGATTAGGTATATCCTGAGAAATGACATGGCTACCATTTGACTCAATAAAAAGACATCCGTGCAAGCGTAGCTGCAGGTGGCTGCTAGTATATGTATAAAGGTATGCTAATACTTTTTGCCAGCCAAGGTATAGTAAACGCAAATTTAAAATAAATAAATGTAGGCCTTTAATGCTGCAAAACCATTTCAAATTTCGTTCACTTTAAGTTTGTGCAGGTTTATTTATTAAATCATAAAATTTACGAAATGTGACCTTATATTTAATTTTTTTTATACACAGTACGACAAATGACTCCACACCACCTGATGTGAAGCGGTAAGAAGAGTCCTTAAGCGAAGACAGCTAGTGCAGTTCAGACACTGCTCTAGCCGCCTCCGCTTTGCTGCTGGCCCGAAAGGTGCTTTTTCACGCCTCTTTTAAAGGAACCCATGTTATAGGAAGGAGGGAACACATGTGCTGGCAAAGAATTCCAAGTTCTGGAAGTTCGACAAAGAAAAGAGCTACTAAATTTCTTTGTACGTGATGTTGAGGTGGAGACAGTGAATTGATGACTCCGAAGACTAGCACGCGTGCTCCTGTTAAGAAGGGGGAACGTGGGATAAGGTCAAAAAGCTCTTCAGAGCACTCTCCGTGATATAGGCGATAGAAGGCGCTAAGCGACGCAATTGCAGTGGCTCAAAGTTGTTTGTGACCTCTAAATCGCCAACGATACGGACAGCACAACGCTGCAATCTGTTCAGGGCATCGAGGAGGTACTTGGCGGAGCCATCCCAGAAGTGCGAGCAATATTCCATGCATTTATATGATTTATACAATGACACAATGACTTTTTTGTATTTTTTAGAACACAATCAATCAAGCCTATATACCGTAACATATGAACGCTTGAAACATAATCACCAACCCTGTAAAAAAATTCACACCCTTTTTAAAAAACTTCATTATTTACAGTAAAATTATTGAAATTAATTTCTCTAAAATCTACATCAACTAGATTGGATAAGGTACAATGACACGTGCACGTGATGAGTTGGAAAAAGTAGATAAACACAAAGATTAATACACATTCTTTATTACTTTGTTTTGTAATAACTAGACTTTTAGGATAATCTATAATTCTATACTAATATTATAAAGCTGAAGAGTTTGTTTGTTTGTTTGGTTGAACGCACTTATCTCAGGAACTACTGATTCAAATTGAAAAAATCTTTTTGTGTTGGATAGTACGTTTATCGAGATATTATATAGGCTATATAACATCACGCTACGACTAATAGCAGATGAGCATCAGTGAAAAATGTTGCAAAAACGGAAAAAAATATTCCTTTTCAGAGCTTTCGATGCGTGCGCTGCGTAAACGGTTAAAGTTACGCAAAACTCATGGAAATAGAAATCCTTCTCCTTTAAAAGTTCTAAAACAGTCAGCGACAGCATATGTCTATCTTTTGAAATTGACTCACTATAAGCATTTTTTGGTAATAAAATTTGTTCCAAAATAATGCACTATCTGCGACGGTGTTTTTGTAAACATGATACTATACCTTATCAAAATAAATACATTATTCACAAGTATTTAATTTTAAACAAAATTATTCTCGACATCGTTTGATTTCAATGAATATCTTAAGAGATATCATTGTTTTAAAATAACTCGGCAACAAAATAATGATCGAGTACCGTGCACGCATTTATGATTTCCAAGGCGATTTATGTAACCTATCCTACCGACGTACGACATGTTGCTATTTTCCCACAGCCACGCTAACGAAGTCGCACAGCTAGTTTCATATTTGTATGGGTGGTAAAATTATTTGAACACTTTTTTCTTTGATATATTACCATCGGCCTATAGAAGTTGACTCTTATCATATGTACTTAAAGTTTTCTTCCGCATCCAAAATATCGTTTAAGTTCAGTAAAGTATATACTACGCCAATATTGTAAACAGCTGCTCAGTATTCGAATAATTAAATGCGTTGATAGCAAGAGATAAATAAAGCCAGTGTATTCATGTGGTTAAATTAAAGTGTTTAATTTTGACAATGGTAACAAATATTGAGCATCATTCGTTTGAGGGTTGCCACAAAATTAAAGCTGTCCGATCAATATCAATAATTGCTAGATCTGGTAACCCCAACACGCGTCCCCCTGCCCGATTTAATACTATCACCAAGATTTGCATGTCACAGGACACAGGGGCCCGAGGCAAATACCGTTGCATTACGTAAGGAAGATTGTATTGTACGCCAATATACGCGTATAAATTCATTTTCAATACATTAACATAAGCTACATAATAATTGTTTATCTGGAGTGGTGGGACGTGATTTCGATATTGCCTGCGCATTAAACTCGATTCGAAATTGGTGTTTAGTGTTAAGCAGAGTAGCAGATAATATTCATAATCAGCATACCTCGGTGATTTAAAGGATTACAACTTTACTTTCATGTTTTGACGGAATGTCATTCAATATTTTAGTCTTCAGCGCTTATGAACCGCTTCTTTTTCTTAAAGCACCCTATTGTGGGGTATAATATCATTGGGACCATTTAACCGAGGTTTTTAAAATGCTATGAAATACTTCATTGCACTCATTGAGATCTCTTCAATTACCATTTTTTAATTTAAAACAGGGCAATAAAAATGGAACTACGAGCGTGATGTGTGAAAGTGCTTCTAAGTATGTATTACATGTTGCTTTCATACGAAATTTCAACGGACCTTTTATTGCGTATCTGACACGCTCTTGTTGTCCGCCATATTCTACTAAAGAGTATCTGCGAAGACTAGAAAATGTGCATAATAAC
This sequence comes from Nymphula nitidulata, assembly GCA_947347705.1. Taxonomy (NCBI): domain Eukaryota; kingdom Metazoa; phylum Arthropoda; class Insecta; order Lepidoptera; family Crambidae; genus Nymphula; species Nymphula nitidulata. The sequence goes on along the minus strand of OX374626.1, from coordinate 9,177,909 downwards.
TGTATGTGCGATGCGGAGAAAATGAACATATAAAATTATTGATAGATATATAGTGGACTGTATTTTTGCGTTTGAGAACTACTACAACACGTTCGGAGAAAATAGGAAATAAACTGCCTGCGGTTGGAATAAAGAAAGACAGTTCAATAAGGGAAAGATGCACAATACCTTCTTGAAATTTGATGGTCTTCAGCACACAACCTCGTGGTCGTGGCGGCGGTGGAAGCGGCCGGCTTGCGTTGCCGGTCAAGTCAATATATGAAGAACTGTCTCGTGCACTTGTTTGTAAGACTAGCGGTTCCGAACGCTGGAGCAATACTACTCGCACCACCTCTTGCGGCGGCAAGTATCATATTCTTCTTATTCGCGGAAGCGGCGCTCTTACTCGCACGTATTAAACACAGGTATGTGCGGGAAAGGGATCACGATATAGGAAGGATGCAGAGGATTGTGAGTAACAATTCTCATTCCAAAAATACAGTATAAGTATATTAAAAAAAATATATGATAGGCGCAACCATTTCCCCCCGGCTTGAAGGGATGCCTTCAAAAAAAATTGAACTAAACTAAAACCTTAACCTAAGAAGCGTTATGTATTTAATGAATTATTGCTTAGGCAAAGGACAGAGACGTACAACCGGGCGTAAGTACGATCCAAAAGCGGTTTTTACTCGAACTACGCGTATGACGCCATCTTTAGCTGGAAAAACCTCTTCCACAACACCGAGGGGCCAGTGAAGAGGAGGAGCATTTTCTGTATTTAGAACAACGACAGTACCTACAGTTATTGGGTTAGCTGGCGTGTTCCACTTATCGCGACTCTGTAAGTTGTGCAGGTACTCTGCCCTCCATCGTTTCCAGAAAGACTGAATTAATTTATCTAATAAAGCGTGACGAGTAAGAATGTGAAGCCTATCTTCGTCAATGTCTACTGCGGGTAAGTATTTTAAAGGCGTGAGATTTAAAAAGTGTGCGGGAGTCAATGCAAGCGGCTCTGACGGGTCGCTAGAGAGCGTTCTACATAGAGGGCGCGTATTCATTATGGCCTCAACTTGTGTGAGGACGGTACTCATCTCCTCAAACGACAGAATTTGTTCGCCGATTACACGGAACAAGTGCATTTTGAGGCTCTTAATATTCGCCTCCCAATTACCTCCAAAATGACTAGCGGCAGGAGTATTCAGTAACCAAGTAATGCGGTTTTCAGCGAGCACATGAGAGAAATCAGTTTTAAAATGTTTGGAAATTAAGAACGCGTGCAATTCAGATAGAGCGCGTTTCGCACCGACATAATTAGTCCCGTTATCTGAATACATGCAACCAACAGGACCGCGGCGAGACAAAAACCGTTTGAAAGCTGCCATAAAGCAGTTAGTACTTAAATCGCCTGCCAGTTCAATATGAACGGCACGCGTGGTCAAACAAACAAATAGGCAAACGTAAGCTTTAGTGGACCTTATACCGCGGCCACGCGATACTGTTACCTTAAAAGGGCCTGCGTAATCTGTACCTGTATGTGTAAAAGGTTTTACAGTTTGTATGACACGACAAGACCTATGATCTGACATTTCGGGAAATGTTGATTTAGGGCGAAGTTTAAAACATGGAATACATTTATGTACCCGGTTACGAATTAAGTTGCGTGCGGATAGAATCCAATACCTTTGACGTAAGATTGACATCAACAAATCTGGACCAGCATGACAGTGAAGTTTGTGATAATAATCAACTAATAAATTTAAAATATGATCTTTACGCGGTAAAACTATAGGATGTTTTTCATTAAATTTTAAATCAGAGTGTATTAAACGTCCACCGACCCTAATAATACCGTCTTGTAAGAACGGTTTGAGTCGTTGAAATGTGCGATTGCAAGTCTTTCCCGTTTGTAATTTGACAATTTCATCTTGAAAATATAAGCTTTGTAATTCGCGAATAACCATAGCCTCTGCGTGCTCCAGATCCACAGCGGTTATGAATTCTCTCGGCGGTAATAATTTCATAAAGCGACATACGTAAACGACGATGCGCAGAAGTTTTGACCACAAAGAGACACGATTCGCCAACGCGAGGATGGGAGACTCTCTTTGCGGTACAGAAGTGACAAAAGAATGTTTTTTCCCTTCTGGCGGTTCAGAAACCGTAGAAGGATTGAAAGGGCCAATTGGCCACTCTGACGGAGCAAACTTGATCCAGGCTGGGCCATGGAACCAAAGCGGGTGGTTAATAATTTGTATGGGAGTAAGTCCACGGGATAGACAGTCGGCAGGATTTTCTGTGCCTGGCACGTGATAGAAGTTTTGCGGTGACAATAAAGCCTGAATTTTCGAAACCCTATTCGAAACAAAAGTGTCCCACCTGTGAGGCGACGCGTGAACCCAGCAAAGGGTGACAGTCGAATCAGAGAATGCGTATAACTTATCGATTGGAAAGCGATTATTACATGCGTCAATAATGTTATTTATTAATTTAGCGAGCACAAGAGCTGCACAGAGTTCGAGCCTAGCGAGAGAAATCACTTTTTGAGGAGCAACCTTTGATTTTGCACTAATAAGGTGGACTGAGATATTTTCGCCATACTTGACGTGAAAATAAACTACAGCTCCATAAGCTTTTTCGCTAGCGTCTGCAAAGCCAACGATGGTCAGGACGCTACCTCTTGTGATATCAACATGGCGTGGAATCTTTATTTGTTCAAGACTAGGAAGCTCCTTCCTGAAGCGGGACCACAATTTAACGATATCGTCAGGAGGGGTTTCATCCCAATCACAATTGCGAAGCCAAAGTTCCTTAATGAGGAGTTTGGCGTGTAATATAACAGGGGCAACAAAACCCATAAAATCCCATAACCTTGCAACACAAGATAGTATGGTGCGTTTAGTACAATTTTCAACAGGAGTACAAATTTTAAGACTAAATAAGTCAGAACTGGGAGACCAGCATAAGCCGAGAACCTTATGAGAATCGGAATCATTAAATTCCTTCACTGATGAGAGACGATGCGTTGGCGGAATGTAATCTAACACGGTCTGTGAATTACTCGTCCACTTTACGAGATCGAACTGTCCAGCTTTCAGGAGCGAAATAACCTCAGCAGCTGTGGTAACAGCCTCCGCTTCGCTATCTAGGCAGTAGACAAAATCGTCCATGTACAGGCCAGTCTGTACCGCTTCCTTTGCCATAGGAAAGGAATCCCCCTCATCGGACGCGAGCTGTTTAATTGTACGTAATGCGTGAAATGGACTCGACTTGAGGCCGAAACAAACGCGGTTGAACTGATAAACCTTAAGTGGTTCATCAGGTGCGAAGCGATATAAAAAGCGTTGAAATCTACGATCACTCTCACGGATGCCTATACATAAAAACATCTGCCTTATATCAGCGGAGAGTGCTACGGAAAATAATCGAAAATTAACAATTATATTGAATAGATTGCCTTGTAAGTTATGTCCATTATAAAGGATATCATTGAGAGATACAGACGTGCTAGTTTTAGCACTGCCATTGAGCACCATGCGCAACTTTGAAGTCAGTTTATCCTCTCTGATGACTCCGTGATGCGGTATAACATATGACGGTATGTCTTTATTCTCCTCCATATCAGGAGGGGCTGGTGAAATATAACCTTTATCTAAATATTCGTATATTACTTCATCATATGCTTTCTTTAATTTAGGTGAAGCCTGCATTTTGCGCTCGAGACATAAAAAACATTTTTCGGCCGATCGATAGGAGTTGCCAAGAGAAGAAACATCACCCTTGAATGGGAGTGCGACAGTATAACGACCATCGACATCGCGTGTGGTAGTGCGAGTGTATATATTCTCACACTCCCTATCATCTGGACTGAGAATCGGTGACACAGCAACCTCTTCGATTTCCCAGAACTTGCGGACGACGGACTCGATAGGCTCGACGGCCTCTATAGGCTCGACGGCGCAGCAGTACGAAACGGAAGCGTAAGTATTAAATGCGGGAGCGGAACCAATAATAACGTATCCCAGTACGGTTTCTAAAGCGTGAGGCGCGACGTGTGCGGGTTCGCCCTGAATATGGCGTGACAACAGGAGGTGCGGGAAGATCGAAGCACCGACAAGCATATCGATAGCTCCGGGAACAAAGTAAGTATCATCGGCTAAAGGTAAGTTATTTAAATTAGAAAAAGACGAAATGTCGATACTGACGGTCGGCAGCCGTTCGGTAACTTTATCGACAACCAATGATTCCATATCGAAGTTAACATTGCGATCATAACGCGAAAAGAATTTTACATTTACCGATCCTTGAATAGCTTTAGTGCTACCTCCTATTCCTTTGACAATAGAACACGTCGGTATCTGTAGCGAGTGTAGTCCTAAGCGATTACAACATTCGCGGGTAATAAAATTGCTTTGAGAAGCGCTGTCCAATAAGGCACGAACATAATGTTCATTACCATACGAATCAATCATCATAACTCGCGCGGTGGCAAGTAAAACAGTAGAAGGCGCGTGCGAAATATTTTTATTTAAGTTGTCTGATAACGTGCACAATGCAACGTCATTAGAAGTACCGGGCGCTGCGAATGGGCGCGACACCGTCGCAGAATTACTATTTCTCGGACGGTCCGAGCGTGAATCGTCGCCGGGCGGCGAAGAGTCAGGTGCGTGTGCGTGCGGCGTTGTACTTGTTACCACGAGCGATGCGCCACCGAGTGTGCTTAGCGTGGATGTGGCATTTTTATTTTCAAAATGAAGCATCGTATGATGTTTAAGATTACACTTACGACAATGCGAATTAGAATTACAATCAAACGAGCGGTGATTTTTACTTAAACAATTAACACATTGAGCATTTTGTTTTACAAATCGAAAGCGTTCATTAGGCGTTAATTTTTGAAATCCCGAACAGTTATATAAATGTTCGTGTTTCGTATTACATAAAGAGCAATGACTTTGCGAAGTTGCGGTTGTAGTATTTAAATAAGTATGCGTAGTTTTATGTGGCTTCGATGCCGTATCCGTTTTCCTAGTGACTTCATGTTTACTATTAGAAGTAGCGCGTTGCAATATTTTTATATGATCGCGAATAAAGCACACTAAAGAGTCGAAAGATGGGATGTCGGAACCACGTTTGTCCATTTCGAAAGCGCGAGCGGTTTCTGGGTCCAATTTCTTTAACGCGGTATACAAAAATATAAATTCTGATAAATTATTTATTTTTAAATTATTTAGTGCAGAAACTGATGTTGCAAATTTATCTAAAAATAGCTCGAGGTTACTAACCGTTGCGGAATTTAATGGTTTTAATTCAAATAACTGATCCAAGTAAGAGGAAGCAAGTAGCCGCTTGTCTTCGTACTTATTTATTAAACATTCTATTATAACATCGTAATTTTCGGCACTTGGAGTTATGCCTGCGAAAACAGATCGAGCTTTGCCAGAGAGTTTGCCAATTAGATAATGCAATTTTTCCGAATCTGTCAAAACAGGATTGTCGTGAACAGTATTTTTAAAAGAACTATAAAACAAAGGCCAATTTTTAATATCGCCATTAAACTCAGGTAATTCAATAGGCGGCAACCTAGGCCTATCACCTCGAATATACTTCGCATCGGGTTGCGTTATTTGACAAGACTTAGCGGCGCGTTTGACTCGATAATACAAGTCATCAAATGATAAAAGAGGCTGATAATTAACAACGTATTTAGGGTTCGAATCTAATTCGACAGAATTTATTCGATCCAGCACACTTTCGAAATCAGAGCGCAACTTATCAATTGATTCCAGGTCACATAAGAATGATTCTCTTACGTGTTCTCTAGAAAGCTTATCGACCTTATCGGCGATAGCTTGTATGCGTGAGAATATAAGGTCTCTTTTTGCATGTAAAAGTGACAATTTATTTTCAGTAGACATTTGATATAAGTATTTTAACTTATGTAAACAAACAATATAAGCGGAGCGGTAAGGTTATATTACAAACAATGCGGTGCGGTGGAGAACAGAGAAATACACCTACCTACCTAGGATACGTATGGGAGCGCGGTAATAAGAAACGAAATAATAACCCAAACGTAATCACTTAGGTACGAAGAGTATCTGCAATGGAATGCGGTAAACAGACTTAAGTTTTAAGACTTAAGTTTGCTATGATAAACAAAGCGCGGTATTACCTATAGTCATAGAAAAAATAAAGCGGTTAGCAACAACTATGATTATAGGATAATCAATAAAATAGTTACATAAACGAAACTATGGTGCGTGAAAGGGTAAACCACAGTACAAATGCGTTATTTATTAGACTCAAGTAGGTAGGTAACTAGAAATGAGCGTAAGTAATAATAATTATTTATCGAGATTATTTTAGATAAATATACTTGCGTATGCGATTATTTTACATAGGTCAGCTTACGAGCTTTCAATTGAACTATCGTAATAAATGTATTTACGTATGTATATTGAGAAAAAATGCACAAAATGAAATGCGGTTGCGTAATATATTTCTAGAACATTACTTACTTATAATAATTATCGACTCAAATTCGGTTCGTTTGGACCATAAAATGTATGTGCGATGCGGAGAAAATGAACATATAAAATTATTGATAGATATATAGTGGACTGTATTTTTGCGTTTGAGAACTACTACAACACGTTCGGAGAAAATAGGAAATAAACTGCCTGCGGTTGGAATAAAGAAAGACAGTTCAATAAGGGAAAGATGCACAATACCTTCTTGAAATTTGATGGTCTTCAGCACACAACCTCGTGGTCGTGGCGGCGGTGGAAGCGGCCGGCTTGCGTTGCCGGTCAAGTCAATATATGAAGAACTGTCTCGTGCACTTGTTTGTAAGACTAGCGGTTCCGAACGCTGGAGCAATACTACTCGCACCACCTCTTGCGGCGGCAAGTATCATATTCTTCTTATTCGCGGAAGCGGCGCTCTTACGCGCACGTATTAAACACAGGTATGTGCGGGAAAGGGATCACGATATAGGAAGGATGCAGAGGATTGTGAGTAACAATTCTCATTCCAAAAATACAGTATAAGTATATTAAAAAAAATATATGATAGGCGCAACCAATAACTTTATATTTTACTAGCTTTTGCCCGCGGCTCTACCAGCGTGGATCGTGGCGCGTTTCCTATGTTCTTCCCAGGTTTTCAAACAATTCTTTTTCAAATTTCATCTAAATCGGTTTAGTGGTCTAAACCATTTGTTAGAATTTTAATTATGAATAGTTTGTTGCCCACTTCGCTCAGAGCGTCGTCTCGGGAGTCGTGTCTGTATGGCTCTTCAGCCTTTCGTCCCTTATCTATTATATCTAGTTTGTGGGTGATTCACCTCATCTTTTCGTAAAGTACTAGTGGATGTCGGTTATCGCTTTAAAAAGTATCTTATGTCTTTACTAGGGTTTAAAACTATATATATATATATACCAAATTCCATCTCGTTCCAGCCGCTCAAGCTCATTTTTAATGTTACTATGTAGTATAGACGAGATCGTTTAATACATAAAGTTTTTTTGGCAGGTTCTAGGTTACGCTTCATTTCTGATAAGGCTTTTTAATATCAATAATCCGGGTCTTAAACGATTAACCCATAAACGACTCGTGATAAACTAAAACTTCACATCAATTTATTTTTATTTGACCAGATATTGAGTTTGTAAGTTTTGCAGTGTATCTAGTGCAACAATATCTAAAGTATATGAATAAAACATCTGCTCTATATGATAAGTTACACCACAAAAACATTCCACGGCTGTTACGTACAACACGTGTGAGAGACATAAATAATTATTATCACATCGCTAAGTACGAAAACCACGAGTGCTACAGCCAAAGCTTGCAAAAAATCGTAATCGAGATTCTGTTTTCAGTTGGTTGAAATGAACTTAATAATAAACTACGAAGACAAACATTTCTGCCGCAAACTTTATTTCAAATTTTAAAGGTATTTTATGAATACCTTCAATGTCTACGAAAGGGAATCGATTAATCGAGTATAATCGAATGACAGCCTCAAATTTGATGTGAATTCGTTCGGCCTTTGTGTTCGAAGGTAGACGTATGCCACATAATTGACCATTTAGCTTGTAGAGTTACAGGTAACGGAGCTGTAGCCTTCAGGGGTACAACGTACGTCAGAAGGGATACATTTGAGCATTTGCATAACAAAGATACATCTGTATGTTAACATAGTCCCTGTTTGTGATATCGGATTTGTGCCCACAAACAATCAAAGTAACAAACTCGATGAAATGTTGGATTGAAATATTATTGCTTTTTTCAGAAATATAACCTGTTCCTGATTCCTTACAAGACGAATTTAAGTATATCATTTATAGTTAAATTATTAAACCCCTTATATGATTCTTCATTCTCTTTAATATATATTTCTCGATTAATATTCTCTCACAGTAATAATCATAAACTATCTTTTCTTATGGCAGTTTTTTGTTTCTTTAACAAGAAGTGTCATTATTACAAACACTTCAAAAAGAAACAAGGGATACAAAGATTTATACCAAGGAATATATTTTCTTGAAAAACATCCAAAAAGCTGGCCTGCTTGTGGTGTAGTGCCAAATCTCCCGTCAGCGCAACTTCCATGTAACAAAACTTAAGTTATAAATATGTGACTTGCGAAAACATATCAAATATTGTAACGAAAAACATGTTACCCTGGAAACTGTAATGTTGGTGTCTTCAGATTTTTCGGTAGACGTTTTCATTTGTGTTTTTTAGAAAAGCGTGAATGTGATGCAGTGAAACGAAAATTCTATGTGATTTGTATCTGTATTATAATATATTCTTTCAACAGAAACATTTTTGAATAACAATGCAAGTCAATCTCATAAAAAATATTATTAAATGTAGGCCCATTCCGCGGGCAGGATTAAATCGATTGGGACCCAAAACTTCGTTCATTTACAAAAGAGTAAAATGACTTTATTCTTGGAGTCGAGTGCGCTATAGGTGTGTCGTCAATTAAAGCCGCGCACCGATTTCGTAAAGTAAAATTGTTATTTTCATCACGTGACAATAATAGGGAACGAACCGCACTTGCTCTACGCGAAACGAGTTTCGATTCATTACACTTTACACGTTATTCGGTTTTTATGGACATCCAGATATCGTACGTGCTTCTGACTAATTACGACTTTAATTGAATGTGTTTTTAAAACAGACTGGATTCGATTCCGACGTACATATTTTTAATATTCATAGAATAAAGAAATAAAGTATAAGCTTTTAAAATATGCATTGTTTGTATTGTATTCCAATACTAGTTATGCAATGTTAAACTTATATATTTCGCAATTAATTGTAATTAATATCATAATATCAATGCAACAACTAATCTTATTCTAATAACTTGTAGGGTACAGAAGAGATTAAGGATAAAAGAAACAGATGGCAATAAGAATAAATTAAATAATACTGCAAGTAATAATTGATTTAAATATATAATCTATACGTAGACGGTAAAACAATGTTAGACATGTTTTTGTCTTCTGTAAATTATGTTTATGAGTAACGCAGAGCATCAGTCAATGCTCCAAAATTGGTAACTTTATAAGTTACAGAATAACGTAAGTATATATTTTATTTTAATAAAATAAACAATATTTTGAAAACGCAGATCATTAAAAGTTTGATTTCAATATTTTGAATATAAAGCTACAAGCAGTTTATCTCAAATTCATCATCACTAGCTTATATACGTCCCACTGCTGGGCACAGGCCTTCCTACATGGGAGAAAGACATGAGGACTTATCTCAAATTATTGTTATAATATTCAAAACTAAACCAACCTTTGATAGGTGAATATCTATCCGTGCGGTGACGGATTAAGAATACAATTCACCGCCCCATTTCTTCCCGTGGGTGTCGTAAGAGGCGACTAAGGGATTACCGAGCTACCAACTGCTCGACTGGTGGTAGGGTCTGAACACCCGTCTGGTTAGTGACCACCGTACGCATGGCGTAAAACCCGCCAAGTGACCACTTGTGGTCGCGTTCCGGGATCAGTCAGCGTACAACCAGAGCTTGGGGGGACGTTGCGGCGATGGATTCGGTCAGTGACGGCTTCCGTCTAACCAGAGCCAGGTGGACTGCATTGACCCGCCGACCAGGGAGACCCGAAGAAACGGCTGTTCCGCTGGCCGCCCGTGGTACAGTACAGGGGCCCAAGCGAACCTAACCAGTTCGTGAGGCTGCCCTATCATGCCACGCATAATCTTGGGGTGGTCCGTCGTGCCGGTTGGTGACCGGGTGGTGGGGTCCCGGCGGCCATTCCCGGGGGGGTTCGGGGGCCCTTCCGTTCGGCGGGTCAGCGCTTCTCTACTGTCGGCTATTACCTGGGGAAACAGGCCTCACGCTTTGACCGTATATATCGCGGCAACGTCCCCCCAATTCACGCCTCTCCTCCTTCTATCTTAACTATGGCAGCGCTCGCAAACAGTTTCGGTCGTTCAGCGGTGCACACCCCCACCACAACCACGCTGTTTGAGGTCGGGCTCACTAACATCCGTGGGCTCCATGCTAACCTCAATGCCGTCCACCAACATCTTGAGACGGCTCGACCCGAAATGCTGTTTTTGACGGAGACTCAAATACTTCGCCCGGCAGACACTAGCTACTTGGATTACCCCGGCTACGCTCTTGAAGAGTCCTTCAAAGCGAAGGCCGGGGTATGCTTGTTTGTCCGGGCGGACGTTTGCTGTCGCCGTCTGCGCTGTTTGGAGGACCCTTCCCACTCTATTCTTGGGGTGCATGTGGACCTGGGCACACATAGCCGAATCTACGTGTGCCTCTATAGATCCCACAGCGGTGACATGGAGACAACTCGACTTTTCGAACATCTTAGTCGGGTGGCAGATGTTGCGCAGGAGCAGTTTCCAACCGCGGAATTGGTGTTTTTAGGGGACTTCAATGCTCACCACGAGTCGTGGTTAAGTTCCTCTAAAACTGACCATGCTGGTAGAACTGCCCACGCTTTCGCTCTCACGCACGACCTGACCCAACTGGTAAACCAGCCCACCAGGATTCCAGACATTGTCGGTCACGCGCCCTCATTGTTGGACCTTCTGCTGACGACTCGCCCGGATGGATATCGGCTAGAGGTTCGTGCTCCTTTGGGAACATCGGATCACTGCCTGGTATCCGCTGGGGTGCCACGGGCGTCGCCACCGGTACCTATGGTTGCCAAACGCCGCATCTGGCACTATGCGTCGGCAGATTGGGACGGTATGCGGGATTACTTCGCATCTGTCCCTTGGAGGCAGCGCTGTTTCAGTGAGCTGGACCCGAACGGTAGCGCTACTGCTGTTGCTGATGAGATCATGTTAGGGATGGAGTACTATATCTCTCACTCCGATCTCATCAGTAGGGGTAGGCGTAACCTCTGGTTCAACCGCGATTGTGCCTTAGCTGTTGAAAACAGACAGTCGGCATACCGCGCTTGGATCAGGGGCCGAGCTTGCGGGGATCCCAACATTGACTCACTGAAAGCAGTCTATAACAACGCCACCAAGTCCTGCAAAAGGGCCTTCATCAGAGCGGATGCACAGCGCGTTGCACGAGTTGGCCAAGAACTTCTTACGCATCCTACGGGAAGCCGTAGCTACTGGCGTCTGGCCAAAGCCGTGCAATCCAACTTCTGTCAACCCTCGCTGCCCCCGTTGAGATGTTCTGACGGCTCGCTAGCTCACAAGCCGCAAGAGAAAGCCGATCTCTTGGTAAAACTCTTTGCTGCTCACTCCCGAATCGATGACTGCAACTTACAGCCACCAACACTCTCCCACTGTGGCCACACAATGCCCGATATTCGTATTAGGCAATGTGATGTACGTGCGGAGCTTCAGTCCATCGACGTCCGGAAAGCTAGTGGACCTGATGGCATTCCAGCGATAGTACTGAAAAACTGCGCAGCGGAGTTGTCTCCTGTCTTAACGCGGCTATACCGTCTTTCTCTCTCTTCTGGGTGTGTGCCGGAATCTTGGAGAGAGGCCAATGTGCAACCGGTCCCCAAAAAGGGAGACCGATCAGACCCAGCTAACTACCGCCCGATAGCTGTCACCTCAGTTCTTTGCAAGGTCATGGAACGGATCTTAAACCACCAGCTGATCCGATACCTAGAAGATCACTCATTAATTAATGATCGACAGTACGGGTTTCGGCCGAACCGGTCAACGGGTGATCTTCTAGCGTACTTAATGCATGTCTGGGGTGAAGCTATTGACAAACGTGGTGAGTCACTGGCAGTTAGCCTTGACATTGCCAAAGCGTTCGATCGGGTCTGGCACAGGGCTCTTCTCTCCAAGCTCCCGGCATACGGTCTGCCCGCTCAGCTCTGTAACTGGATCGCCGGCTTCCTGCATGAGCGAAGAATCCGTGTCCTCGCAGATGGATGCGCTTCGCGGTTCGTGTCAGTGAATGCTGGTGTACCACAAGGCTCTGTTCTATCCCCCACACTCTTTCTTCTGCATATCAATGACATGATTCCGTTAGGAAACATTCATTGCTATGCGGATGACAGTACAGTGCATGGGGGATATTACGGTCGCCCAGGGGCTGGGCGCGCTGAAACCGAGAGGGAGAGAGAGAATCTTGCCATTGAGCTCGACAGGGTGTTGAACCTCGTATCTGAATGGGGATCTAACAATCTTGTTGAGTTCAATGCTAAGAAAACACAGGTGTGCGCGTTTACAGCCAAAATGTCGCCGTTCCTTCCCCTTCCGTCTCTTCAGGGCACGACTCTTTCGGCACAGGGCTCCCTAAACTTGCTAGGCATGGAGATATGTTGCGATCTGAATTCCAGGAACTACATCGAAACCGTGATAAAAACAGCCTCTCGGAAGCTCGGTGTCCTGAACAAGGTGCGTCGATTTTTCACGCCTGACCAATTATGCCTGCTGTATAAAACTCAGGTCCGGTCTTGCGTGGAATATTGCTCGCACTTGTGGGATGGCTCCGCCAAGTACCTACTCGATGCCCTGGACAGATTGCAGCGTCGTGCTGTCCGTATCGTTGGCGATGTAGAGGTAACCAACAACCTTGAGCCTCTGCAATTGCGTCGAGACATTGCGTCGCTTAGCGCCTTCTATCGGCTATATCACGGAGAGTGTTCTGAAGAGCTATTTGACCTTATCCCACCTTCCCCATTCCTGCTCAGGAGCACGCGTGCCGGTCTTCGGAGTCATCAATTCACTGTCTCCACCTCAACATCACGTACAAAGAAATTTAGTAGCTCTTTTCTTTGTCGAGCTTCCAGAACTTGGAATTCTTTGCCAGCACATGTGTTCCCTCCTTCCTATAACATGGGTTCCTTCAAAAGAGGCGTGAAAAAGCACCTTTCGGGCCGGCAAGGTGGAGGCAGCTAGAGCAGTGTCTGAACTGCACTAGCTGTCTTCGCATATGGACTCTTCTTACCGCTTCACATCAGGTGGTGTTGAGTCATTTGTCGTGCTTTGTATAAAAAAAAAAAAAAAAAAAAAAATGTGACAAATTACATTAAGAGGGAAAATATTAATATGGTCACAACTTATAAATATGCCTCAATACTCTTTTTCATGTTTCGTGTAATAGAGTTCATCACTAGTATATTGATCACTAAATTACAATGGGTGTATGTGTATTGTAACAATAGAACAAATTGACCGATGCACCGTGGTTGAAACAATAGCCACAATCATGAATCCATTTTGTCGCGCACCCGCACCAAACAAAATACATTTATTCAAATTAACATGGGCTTAGAAATACGTAATAAATTTAGAAATATTGATTGGAGAATATTTCATAGTGATCGAGAGGGCTCAAATAGTACTGTGCCATTGGTTTATATGTATATATAATAATATAATAATAATATATAATCATTGAAATTGTTAATTAAGATGATTTTTATGACATGCTAAAGAACCAAATTTAAAAAAATCTTAGGGGACCAGATTACAGTTCCAGGCTACTTTTAGAGTACCTATTCGGCTCTCACAAAACAAACACTACAAACTTGTGAAGATTGGTTCATCCAAGCTGAAGGACGACATGAGGATCGTGTTTATAGTAATTTAAGGATATTATTATTTATTGGCAAGCACAGGGATAGTTGACAGCTTAGCTATCTGTCTGAGTTGATTATACTTTCTGTGCTATCTTTACACTTAGTTACTGGGCGGAGATAGAAAATCTAGAAATAACAACACAAACATCAATTTCAATATTCCATCCACCTATAGAGATAGGCATATTGCAGTTAGGTTACCAAGTAGCCTTTGTTATTTTTAGTTAATTAGCTAGCTTAACTCTGTGGTTTGAATATTGAAATCGGCTATAGTTACAAACACCCGGTTTTTCAGAACTAAATTATTTAAAACTGATTTTAAAAATATTGAGTTGAAACATGATGAATATACAATTAGAACAGTAGCAATTACTACGAAACTCTTAGGATATGAACTGCAAAAAAGAGACGTAGGCATAAATATAATTATTTAAACAATTCTTAAGGGAATTTTCAAAAAGATACCCGGAGACGAAAATAATCCATACCTCATCAACGTCATTGAGCGAATAGTACACAATTGATTCAGTTCTCCCTATTCATATTGTCCTATAGCTTTATATTTTTATTATGTACTTATTATCATGATAATTAATAAAAAATAAGGGAAGTGATTGAATATAATTGTGTGTAAGTAACTGTTATTTATTATAAATTAAGAGTTGTAAAACAGATTCAGTACATAACTTATTGTTTCTAAAATACATTTTATTCTCAGTAATAAACGTAGATGGCATTCTGTTTGTTACAGCAATAGTCGGTTGCCAAAACATGGAAACAATAAATGTAAAAGTTCCTATTTGCTTTATTGTCTATTCTTTATTATCGATGGTTTTACTATCATAAAAGAACTGTGTTTGTTTTAGTTATCCAATCTGCATAAATGTAGTAAGATTATTTATTAAAATTTGACCTTCATTTTTAACAATATTAAGTTAAAAGGTTTGTTTTATTGGTTTACCTAGTTAATAATGATACACATTTAGTTATCTTATAGTAATTATTCTGCTCGTTCTGAGTTAGAGCTAGTCTGTACATCATTTCATGCGCAATGGAATCCGCAATACGCAATAGATCTAACCTCGTACGTAGTTAGGCAATGACTAAGTGTATTATACCTATAGGTGAATTTGCTAACTTGAGTACCCTACTGTTTTATAAAAAGAATATAAATTTAATTACTTACTAAATCATAATATTAGGATTTTTTCACAACCGCAGAAACTTTTATGAATGAAAAAGGTCTTTATAATTATAAATTAAGTTTATTCACGTTTCATCCAAAATTTGAGTGTGAGTTTTGATGACTCTGTGATCTTGAAAAATTGTTACATTCTTTTCAATTAGTTTGAAATTGAAATGAAAAATTTTGTTAGGATTTAGAAAACACACAGGGAAAAGTCTGTAACTAAATGAATCCACTATATTTTATTCCTCTCGCGCATTGTAAATGTAAACCAACATGGCATTTTGGCACCAGTTCAAGAAATCAGCGGAGGGACTTAAGCTTTTCTATTGACAGGAGATAAAATTTAGTAAATTAACTTATTTTCCAAGGGCTTTGTTGGACTGCATTGTATTAAATTTACGTTTGGTGTTAATGGTGGAATTGGTAGTTAAACGATTATCAAATATAATCTTCAACGGCAATCGTTAAGTGCATTTTAACCTATTTACGGTTATTGATAATAATGACATATTGACATTATTATCGACTGTGCTAAATGGAGCAGTAAAGTTTTATTGAGCATTTTACAAAAAAAAATCTAAATGTTCTTGTTATCACGCAGTTTCATTCAAATTTATAGAATTTTGTTTACGTTTCAATTATTTAGGTATAAGTATGATTAGTCATCGCTTAGCTACAATACATAATTCATGCATCATTACAGGGAGTATTAAGATTAAGTGATTTTGAGTCGAACTGAAGGAAGTTATATCGTAAAAATCAAAGCAAGCATTTAAACATCTGCATCCCCCTCCACCCTCCACTTCCTCTGTTGGCGACGATAAATATAGAGCGCGTCAGTTGCTCATACCTCGTAATATTACAAGGGCGGTGATTTTTCAAACATGCACGTTAGTCTAGAATTATTCAATTATAAAATATTGTAGGGAATATTAAAAGCGCACTTTGGGGTGTCCTATCAAACATAAAAACTATTCCTGCAATTGCTTTTTAGCAGTAAGCTCGCCCTAGGTAGCAAACAGTAATGTTTGTGTGTTTGTAGTTTCATTTTTATATTTCATCCCTTGTATAATAATCAATTCCCTAATAAGTCATATGAATAGTAATCTTAACGAGCTTTAAAAAAAAAGATTACCATCCCTTGTCGAATTTGTGTCAGATATTGAGAATTGAATGTCAGGGATAGTATTTTATTTCCAAAATAAAATCGATTATTATTTGCTAGGAGGACTAGTAAACTGTCAATGTTCTTAATTTTTGATTTTAACATTATTATAAATGTTTGAAAAATTACTTAGTAATTAAAATAGAATAAAACTAGAAAAATTTCACGTCCTGAGGCAGGAATCGAACCTGCGACCTTTCGCTATCCGGGCGACTGCTCTGACCACTGAGCCACCCAGGACTTGGGATATACCTGTGAAATTCTTCTAGTCTATCTTGTATTTGCGTTTATGAGCTAACGTCCACCCTACAATGTCGAAATATTCTATTTCAACATCCGAAACGAGTATTTTTACAAATACCGACGATTCGGTTAAGTTGGGGCAGTGCTTTCAAATATTCTTAATTTTTGATTTTAACATTATTATAAATGTTTGAAAAATTACTTAGTAATTAAAATAGAATAAAACTAGAAAAATTTCACGTCCTGAGGCAGGAATCGAACCTGCGACCTTTCGCTATCCGGGCGACTGCTCTGACCACTGAGCCACCCAGGACTTGGGATATCCCTGTGAAATTCTTCTAGTCTATCTTGTATTTGCGTTTATGAGCTAACGTCCACCCTACAATGTCGAAATATTCTATTTCAACATCCGAAACGAGTATTTTTACAAATACCGACGATTCGGTTAAGTTGGGGCAGTGCTTTCAAATATTCTTAATTTTTGACACAGGGAAGGTTTTCACAGGGTTTTTTTTTTTTTTTATCACAGGGATATCCAAAGTCCTGGGTGGCTCAGTGGTCAGAGCAGTCGCCCGGATAGCGAAAGGTCGCAGGTTCGATTCCTGCCTCAGGACGTGAAATTTTTTCTAGTTTTATTCTATTTTAATTACTAAGTAATTTTTCAAACATTTATAATAATGTTAAAATCAAAAATTAAGAATATTTGAAAGCACTGCCCCAACTTAACCGAATCGTCGGTATTTGTAAAAATACTCGTTTCGGATGTTGAAATAGAATATTTCGACATTGTAGGGTGGACGTTAGCTCATAAACGCAAATACAAGATAGACTAGAAGAATTTCACAGGGATATCCCAAGTCCTGGGTGGCTCAGTGGTCAGAGCAGTCGCCCGGATAGCGAAAGGTCGCAGGTTCGATTCCTGCCTCAGGACGTGAAATTTTTCTAGTTTTATTCTATTTTAATTACTAAGTAATTTTTCAAACATTTATAATAATGTTAAAATCAAAAATTAAGAATATTTGAAAGCACTGCCCCAACTTAACCGAATCGTCGGTATTTGTAAAAATACTCGTTTCGGATGTTGAAATAGAATATTTCGACATTGTAGGGTGGACGTTAGCTCATAAACGCAAATACAAGATAGACTAGAAGAATTTCACAAGGATATCCCAAGTCCTGGGTGGCTCAGTGGTCAGAGCAGTCGCCCGGATAGCGAAAGGTCGCAGGTTCGATTCCTGCCTCAGGACGTGAAATTTTTCTAGTTTTATTCTATTTTAATTACTAAACTGTCAATGACTAACTATTTAGGTCTTTATTGGACAGTTAGAGAACCTCCTCCATTCTTTAAGTCGGTTAAAAACCCCTTTCGGCTGCCTACGAAACGAGTATCACGCAGCTAGCTTCGTTTACGGAATACTTTTTCAACCCCTCCATGTTTTAGATATACAATCAGCATCAAAATGATTTACACATTCTGTTTTTTACGTCAATGTGATGATGACAAAAATCGTTTACGTTAATTTGAAACTGACTGATGCAGTTCAATAGTTTTAATTTTAAATCCTGTTTTAAAATATAAAGTGGTTAATGAAACACCAGCGCATTGTCAATGCTGGTGGCATAACTTTAAAAATCATCATCTATTAATTTCCTCGAAAAAGGTCTAACATCTGAAAATACAACAATTTCACACAGATATCTTTTATATAATATGGTTCATATTTTACGTATCTGCTGTTCAAAATTACAGTTCATTAGCGATGATAATTTTAAAATTAATTTACCCCTCTTTATAAAATTTATTTATCTCACTCTTTAAAATGAACTCACCCCCTTTTCGTCCTTATTTCTGTAATTAAATAGTAAATAATAATAATTATAATATTCATACACTTACACCTATTATCTTGCCCAAAGTAAGCATTAATAAGAGCTTGTGTTATTGATACTAGATAACGGAGAAATAATGATATTAATATAATATGTATATAAATATTAGAAATATACTAAATAAACATATAATACGTACTCATCATACAAACATTTTCTCCTACCGGGATTCGAACCCGGAACCTCTTAATCGAGTATCCTGTATAACAAGGGGTACAGACCACTGGGCCAGCCGGTAGTAAATAGTAAATTATAAAGTAATGATATAATGTAAAAAACCATCAACCCCCAAAACAAGGTTTCGGACAGGTCTTAATAATAAATGTGCCAGCGACCTATGTATTTTTAATATGTGTGGGACAAAAATTTTATGCAACAGGTTTTCATTAAGCTTAAGCCCGCCGGTGGGCTGGTTGTGGACGAAAGTTATTCATTTCATAGTCTATAGTACGATATGTAATTGAATCAAATCTCACCATTCTACTCGGGAATTCGTGCCGATACGGATATTACAGCTAGTATAGCAGTTGTTTAACGTCCGCTGTATGCACAGTTCCCACGGCCTGATTGGACCTCATTCAGGATGTAATTGACGCACAATTATGCCTGATTATAAACACATGTAAAAGTCAGGCAGGTAAATGGAACTAATACTATAAGAAAAGTAATTAAAGACACAATAAGGCCAGTCACAAAGAACTAAGCACCTTTAATGTTTTAATGAACAATTATTATGATTACAAATAAAATAAGAGTAAAAAAAAATAACTATTATTATCACCAGCCTATATACGTCCTGCTGCTGTTGTCACCAGTCGGCGTACCTGCGCACGGTGCGCCGACTTTAAATACCGGATAGTCTGCGGGGGGGGGGGAGGGTCCTCTTTACAGGCCCTCCCTTTTTATCCCCTGCAAAGTACTCCGAGGCGGGACCAACATACGGTCGGGCCGCTCCATCAACACTATGGCGAAATGTCTCCGGGCCATCCCGTGCTGTCGATGGAAAGCGGCTAGGTTGGTGCGTCGCTGAGGAGTTTAGTGGGTGAGAGCCCCACACACCCCCCCTTCCTCCCCCCGGGGGTAGGGGGGTCGGCTGGTAGAGCTTCACCTCAGCGGAAAAAAAAAAAAAAAAAAAAATAAGGCCTTCCTTCATGGGTTGAAAGACACGTGGAGTTTGGGCCATAACACCACCACGCTGGGCGCTGGCCCGATGCGGGTGGTGATATGGCCCAAAACGTAACTTCCGAAGTATGGAGGAGCTCGAGATCATACATTTTTGATTGACCCATCCCGGGATCGACCACGGCGAAAGTTGGTTGGTTTTCATAATCGAAACCAGAGCGCTTAAACCACTACGCCACCAAGCTGCTCCACCAATAAAATAATAAGAAAGTTGAAACTTACGCATAAATAATAAAGTTTAAATTTTATCGGCTCGTAGCAAGGGGAAAATCTACGGATTTCGTAGACCGTAGCGTCGTAGCTTGTTGTTCTCATAATAATATAGGTCGTGTAACCGTGCTCTACGGACTTGAATGCAGATTACACGGTTTGTTAGGGGCATTGGAGCTTCCTACTCATTTTATTTTACACTTAAGAGCGTTTAGTCGCACGTTTTCATACAAACTCTCTAGTCGAAGATATTGGAAAAGAACAAATCTTGCCATGCGTAAGCAAGTCAGGCTAGTTAAAAAGTTATCAGATATTTTTTTAAAAAGTCTAATACAAAAGTAATCATTGGTGATTTTTGGTTTGTACGAAAAGATGAAAATTGCTATTCATCATCATCATCATCATCACCAGCCTATGTATGTCCCAATGCTAGGCACAGGCCTTCCTACAAGAGAGACACGTGAAGAGCTTGGGCCATAATATCACCACGCCGGCCTAATACGGGTTGGTGGGCTAAAGCGGTTGTAGTAACAACATGGACCAATGGCTTATCGTGCCTTCCGAAGCACATAGGAGCTCGAGATTATAAATTTTATTGACCCATCCCGGGACCGACCATTGCAAAAGTTGCTTTGTTTTCGTAATCGAGGAACTCGATGGCGTAATGGTTTGAGCGCTGTGGTTTCGATTACGAAAATTACTTTTATTCAATTGTAATACAGTTTTTCGAAAAATCCTTTGACACCTATTTATATTTCTACTAGCCTGACTTACCTACTTATATGTATGTAAAAGAATCGGTTCGTTCGTTTCCAATATTTTCGACTTCAAAGTATGTATAAAAGTCTTACGACATAAACGCTTTTAAACACTTTATAAGTTTCAGTTCCTCTTAAATATTAAAAAAAAAAATCTTGGCAAAAATCAAATTGAGTACCTACTTATTTAAATTTAAGCGGGGCGTAAAGTTTAACAGACGTTTGTTTATTTAGCGTTCGTTAGTCTTCCTGATGTTATAAAATTATATCACTAATATGTGTTTCTCATTTGTTTTAAAATGCTGATCTCTTCTCTTTTTTCAATTAATACAAACTTTATTCATATTTTAAACATGTATCTACAATTGAATATTGAATATTAATCATTGATCTTACCTGCTTCTATTTCAATTGCTCAAATTGTATATTTTTTGTAATGTATTGTTTAAATCGTGAATTTTACCAAAATTGATAAAATATTACTATTCGTAAATTGACGGATGCTTATGAGCGTGAGACTCTGTTGAAAAACTAAGGTGTCTCGAGGCGCTAGGGAGAAGGGGGAAGATTCCTACCTGTATTACGATACCAGCGCTGAATCAGACGAAAGTAGTTTCAGTATTTTAGTCTCGGGACTACTTTGTAACTGTACATTTGTTATTTATTCGCTTCAAGTCAATATCTTAAATAAAGGCTGTTAAGGGTATATGATTTTTTCAAGTGTGCGTCGATGAACAAATCCGAAATCATAAGAAATACCGGAAAACATCAAATGAGTCTTTGGGGAAAAATTATATGAATAAAATACTTTAAAAATAATACTAACACCGAATTGAGAACTCAGTCTGACTGGTTGCGGCTACAAAAGTAAGTATTTATCAACCATAGAATACTGCATTTTCAGATATTATAATTATAATACAAATAATTAACAGACTACCCCCGGCGATAAAAATGGGTTTTAAATCTAAGGTAATCAAATGTATCCTATCCCAATCATTCACTGGCTTCTCTAGACGGATTTTAGCACACCAAATGTATAAGTTATCATGTAAGTGACGATTGTCTTTATGAGAATAAAGTTGTTTGAACAGAAATTGTGTAAATTATTTCGTGTACATTATGAGCTGTTTTAAATTAAATGAATAATATTTTTTTCATTCCTATAAGAGTATGTAAATATCATATTATATCGAGACTTCCTGCAGATCGTCCTATTCTTTTTATCTATTTTTCATTTAAAAGCTTTACTCCTCTTTATTGTGTCTGATGAAGCTCGTACAATCAATCATAACACAATTCCAATAGCTTTGTGTGACGTGTCTCCACCAATAATGAGGGTTCATGGTCACCACTCATGAAAACCGACAAACCGTTATAGTTCACAAATCACAGAAAGGAGTAATGCTAGTGACCTAATAATACTCATCATCAATTCTCGCGTTATTGGTGAAGATTCTACCATTACTTAAAAATGGAGCTAGTATTTGGTGTTGCAGCTGGAACTTTATTCGGGTGTTGTTATTCTGAGAACTTCACCAAATGAAAAAAAAAAGATATTTTGCTACCTGGGGGTAATCATTCTTTCATCACTACAAATCCTCATTAGTTTGTGCACTTTCATTAAGTTTTAAATCCTATATAACCATCAACGATTGTATAGTTAGTTGGTGTAACTGCCAGCGCTAATCCCGATAGCGTTGTGTGACTTGCGTCCGCCGGCAGCCACAATTCATGGCCACCGCTCAGTGAGGAGGCTTGATTAGACCCACCCGCTTACACAACTGATTTTCTGTTATAACGGACAACAATTTAAAAATGCTTTTAGACGCTATTGCAGTGGTTGAACATTCTTGAGAGAGAAAATTGTCAAAGAGACGGAAGGACACCAATTCCGCCATATTTGATTAGATTTTTTTTACTCTACTTTACAGGAACTCAAAAATAATTCCTAGTATGTCCTAATAAGCAAACAGTCGTCAATTTTAGTAGCTGTTTAGTGGAAGTGGTTATACTTTTAGTCATTTGTTTATTTTTTTTTATTTCATGCTGGTATTAATGTTTTCTCTTGACTTTCCATAGGCGGAAACCACGAGGCAAATGAATTTATTGAAACAAATAATTGTAATTTTCATCAGTAATGCTGTTGGTTTTCCATGAATAAATAAATGAGTAATAATAAATACGACCGCGATTTCTCTACGAATAATTACTCCGACGAAATCTAAATGTAATTAATTTAAAATTAAGTTCAGTAAGTACCAAATCATATTTTTTGAGTTTCACAAGTGTCACACAGATATTTGGTGGACTACTATTTTTTTGTTTTTATTTATATATGAAATAAAATATTAAAATGTATAGGTCATGAAATGTAGGCCATTTGTCGGTTTAGAAATCCATAGTAAATAGATAAAAAATATGAAAAATATATTTTCTGTATTATTTAATGTTTTATTTTTATTAAAAGCAATGTTTAACTTCACTCAAACGTCGTTAATAGTAAAAACACTCTTTCAGGTTGTGAAGTACCCATATTTCTTAAAGATATTGCGCAAATTGACGTTAGCTTATAACAAAAAAACAGTAATACTAACGGGAACAACAAAAAAATAAAGGGTTTTTTCTAAGTCCTCGGTAGCTTTTTTAACAATTATTATTTAACTTTTTTAGCTTAAACCAAAGTTACTAGAGTTAACGTATTAAAAATAAATAAAAAAAGCTTTTTTTTATGTTTTCATTTACATACAAACATAAACTCGTTTATTATGCACTGAGTGACAAGTGACTCTTTTGTAACTAAGATTAATTATCCTTTATCACCTAGTAAAGAAAATATATGCTTAAAGCTTGGGCATAAGATCAAATATAGAATGAGAAATAGAATGTTGTAGCAATTCTGCTACGGAGTTTCGTAGCCGTAGCACTTTGTCTCCGCAACCAATTTATAAAATTGTAAAATTCGTGAAGTGATGCATAAAATACTGTCACGTGTGCGGGCCATGGCATATGTTGTTATATCATTTTGAAATAATAATGATTTCTGATTGGAAATTATATGCGAATATAATAATTAGCCATATTTTTTCGATTTCTATCACACTGATGTAAAACACCCTTTTTTTTGTAAGTCGTAAGCTGGCAATTCAGCAATAGAGGATTTCTAAAGCCTGAAATTTTCCAAAGCTCTTATAAAAACTTATAATATATGAAAGTTTAGAAAGAGTTTTGTCGGGTGTGCATTTTGCAGTGCCTAACTATTGGGTATACAGTTCACTAACTGTCAGATGAATTTTCCGCCTCAAAGTTCTCACAAACTAGATCGTTTACAGCGCGCGTAGCGAACTACCAGGGTCACATGAAGGCGAAGAGGGCACGTTACACGTGGCGCACTCACACCACCGCGTCGGTGGCTGTGAGCTTGCACCCCGCCTGTATCTATGCAATTTACAGACACGACACGCGGTGAACGCATTTAGCCGGAAAAGACGGAACGAATCAATACGTTTACTAAACATTATGATAAGTATTCTGCTTTAAGAGTTTGCATTTACATTGGGTTAAGAAAAGCTTGTTATTTTCATAAAGAAACATTTTCACTGCGTTGCCTTTACAACGGCAATGAGCATAGTCACAAAAGCAGCCACCCCAGACTTGAACTGAAATGAAAACCCTGTGAGTGGAGGTCTCGACTTCTTTTTCGAGTCGAAGCGCAGTTAACGACTTTCTAGCTACCTTTCTGGATTTATTAAGTAATGTAAGCCGAAGGAGCGGTACGTGACGCTCAATTAGTAATTTGATTAGAACATTTTGTACTTCTATTTAAAGTAGATTAAACATTTTATCTGTGAAAGACTAACGTAAGAAGAGTTCTCTTTGAGCTAGTATTTTTTTTTCAGTTCACATTTCTTGTAATTTTTAATTGCCTTATAAACGCTTAAACCCATTAATGTTATAATAATGTTGAACTATGTTTTGTATCTAATTCATGTCTAATAAAAAGCACCAATCATGTTTTCATACAAACTCTCAAGTCGAAAATAAGCAAGTCCAGCTAGTCTAATTGATTGTCAGAGGATTTTTAGAAAAATAGTTTTTAAACAATTTTATTTGACACTATTATAGGTATCCATGTATTTCGACATCTGCATATTTATGTAGTTTATAATAGGTATCTTAATATATATAGTATATATGTATTTATAAATGTATGTATGCATACATGTATTTATTTAATATATTATATGTATGTTTATATGTGTATTTTATGTAAATTAGTAAGTTAAAACATTTTTGCTTGGTAGTCATAGTCATACATCGCCCACTTTCCTTACCCTTTATATTATTTTATATCGTGTCCATCCTAGGGTTGCCTGAAAGAGATCGCTTTTAGTGATAAGGCCGCCCATTGTACAAGTTTATTTCAATAATTCTTTCTGTTTGTTTATTTGCGTGATGTGTGTTGTGCAATAAAGTGTTAAATAATAATAATAATAATAGTTTTTTAACTATAATGCGTCTAATAAGTAAAACCGGACATGTTTAACTTGGTAATAATCAAAGATCTTCATTTGAAACATAATTATTTCTGGTGTTTTAACTATATTACGTTTGGATTTTCATCGTTATATTTTATCTGCGAACAGTTGACCAAATAAATAGCCGTGGTTACGTCACATTCGTTAGACCAGAATGCGATTACAACAACACAATGTCCGCTCCGGAAAATAAACTTTTGAGCAGTGACCTGATAGGGGTAGCACGTAGCAGGATTGGGACTTAGTATATATTTTTAACATTATTATCTAAACAATTATGTTACTTTCAATATTGGCAGAATTTATTATATTTAAATAGGTAGATGTGTAATTTATGTGAGCCCCAAAAAAATATTTTATTTTCATTTTCACTTTTATCATATTTGCAAAGATGGTTATATCCGGTGGGTGATTATAGAAATAATAATTTAATTACGCCGAGTCTGGATGATTCTTCACGACTCATAAATTTTGGTACGTTTAAAACAGGATGATAGTAAAGTTTCACTACGGTCATATTCACAATTTTTAACAATGCTAATAGAAAGTTACGTTACGGTAGTGTTTGACTAATTGCTGGACATGATGCTTCCCAACTGCAGACGTTTAATTACGACTCCTAGCGCACTTAGTTACCCCATCCCCCACCTGTAAATGGAATGCAGAGGAACCTTCGAGATCATGCATTCAAAAACTTTTAGAGCCATTTGGAATTTATCGCTACTTTGATGACGCTAGTCGGAACTAGTATGGCGAATATTTTCGTGTGAAATCGAAGATTTTAAAATAGTTTGTGTATTTTGAGATGCACGATCTTATTAAATTCAATTTTTAAATTCTAGTATTTTTCTTTGTGTTTCGCAGCAAGACATTACGTACAGCTCAACTAATAATAATTGTATTGATCTAACATTGGCCCGCATTGGGCCAGCGTGGTGGTGTTATGGCACAAACTCATATGTTCCTGTCATATGGTCTGTGCCCAGCAGTGGTACGTATATAGGCTGATGATGAAAAAACCCAATATTGTTGAGAATGAGCATATAAGTACGAAAATATTTATTTGCATAAACATTTCTATAAGAAGTAGGGATTACATATTTTTTGTATTATGTTTTTTAGTATTTTTTATTCTTTAAGCTGTTTCTCTCACAGTACTAAGTTAAAAATAAATTCTTGCCTTGGCCCGCCCTGTATAATCAATTGCTGTCTGGGGACATACAGGCTGCAGTCCACACTGAATGTAATGAGAGAGGCTTGTATCATACTTCCATTACAGCATAAAAATACAACAATATAGTGAATAAAAATCATTGCTCGGTGCGGTCTTTGTAGTAGGTCCGCATCAACTAAAATAAACGCATTTACAGCAAAAAAAAAAGACTTAAGTACAAATGAACAGCTCTACACAAAGAGCGATAACAGGTTCACGCACATACAAACAAGCAGACATTTTGGATTAAAATAATACGTGATTAGTGTAATTTTAGTTATTCTAGTTTTTTTATGATGATTTTTTTAAAGTCGAGAAGGGCTGGTAAGGGACGAAATGTTATAACATTAATGTGAAAGATAATAAGCGATAGTGGCAGGCAGGTAGGCAGGCCCGTATGTATATATAGAGCTGTCGGGGTCATCTGGGTTGGCACATCGGTATCTGGGCCGTATTCACTGTGTTTCAGATTTTAAGGAAAGGTAGCTAGTGGCATTACAACAGTGTGATTTACTAACAGAAATATTCAACATCGCGCCTGACGTCGAGCCACCATTGATTTTGGCTTTTGAGCACAGCGCTGCGTTTAAGCGTATTCACTACAACTCTACGTCAATCTCTTGGCTGTGTATGTTGGTCGTTGTTTTAGAGATACGACATGAAATAAAATCGATATTTTTCGATTGAGTTTTTTTTGGGTTTAAAATGTATCACAATGACTTCATTCAATATTTGATTGACTTTTACATAAAGATATAAAAATAAATAGCTTTTTATTTGCGGCTCACGTCAGCTCGTCGTTAAAACGCTAACAGTTGTCAAACAAACGCCAAATGGTATGAATGCGCTGCCTGCCACGGCCACGAATTCAAAGATGCTGACTTTAGAATCGCATAGCTCGGCGTGGAAGGCATTTCATTTTAGGCCTCACAATGATATCGCACATGCAATACCAAGAGATTTTTTCCTTGTTATTGCAGGTGTCTATAGGTGACCGCAATAAAAAGGCCGCCCCGTCTGAGATTGCCCATGGTAACTCTGGGCAATCTCCATCGGCGTGAAGCCGGGCCGTAAGGCCGGGTTGCCTGGGGGTGGTTTGGTGAATTTGCTTCGAAGACACCAAACCGCCTCTGCGAAAGGCACGAGAGTTATCCAGGAGTTTTAGCGGGTATTCCCAGGGTCAATTTAGACGCTGGGCGAGTCCCGCACACGCCCACTGCGTCGCCAGCAGTGGGTAGGTCCGTCAATGGATTTCTCCTGGTAAAAAAAGGTGTCTATAGGTGACAAGAACCTACAGATACCTGCAACCTGCTTCATCTAGTAATAAATTAATAAGAAAGACTGTACGAGCTAGCTCCTACAATACAATGCCTATTCCTTAAACTTGCTATGAAAATAAACTTAATTAGCACCAATTGCTTGGTTCACTACAAACCAAAAAGGATTATTTGCGTGCTTCACCTACTATCGCCATTTTAGAGCCAATAATATCCACTATTGACGAAAGGCCTGAAATCACTCATGGAATCCAAACCAATACAATAGGCCGCCTTGTTGCTAAGCAGAAATCTCATTCAGACATAAATTATAGATGATATACTATAAATGCTGAACCTAGTTCAGTAAATTTGCTCGCATTTTATTTCAAAACTTGTTTGTGTAGTAATTAGTCTTTCATAAATATTTTCTGTATATTCAGTATTGAAATTACAAAAGACATTCGTCTTGAATTCAAAAATTCATTAACAAATCGTTATTGTATGTAGCTCTAAAGAATTAAGTCATCGCAATCACGTTGTAATAGTTTTGTCCATATCTCCAGAGATCACTCCACCTCTACATCATACATATAGCTGGCACGCGATATGTAAAACGTTGTAACTGGATTTTAGCCAAATTGTCTGCCCTGCTAGTGAGGTATATGACACGCTTCAGATAATATCATTTACATTTTGGTATTCTCTTTTCAGAGATTTTCAGAGTTCTTGATGATGACTACTATAGTCATCATCAAGAACTACTATAGTCATCATCAAGTGTGTTAGTGTTATTTTTACCCATGTAGTTCAGAAGTTGACGATTGGCAACGTGACATTTGAAATAATAGAGAAAAAGTATGACTTTTTTATAATCACTTTTAATAACCTTAGATAAATATAAACTAGAAAAAATAATCTGTCAAGCCACAGATTCCAGACACAATTGGTTTTTAATTGCCATATGTCTCCCGGGGCTTAGCGTGGCTTGATAATTGTCTTAAGTTAAATGATAAAAGACAATATTTATTACCCTATCATTTAATCACAGTCCGTTTTAAAGCTCATTATTTTACATATAAATAAATTGTTCACGTAAACTTCTCGACTAGATACTTATTATTTGTTAACGGTCTCAATACCATTTACATGTTTTTTTTACATATAGAAAGCACGACAAATGACGCAACATCACTTGATGTGAAGCGGTAAAAACAGTCTATATGCGAAGACAGCTAGTGCAGCTTAGACACTGCTGTTCTGGCCGCCACCACCTTGCCGGCCCAAAAGGTGTTTTTTCACAACTCTTTTGAAGCAACTCATGTTAAAGGATGGACGGAACACATGTGCTGGCAAAGAATTCCAAGTTCTGGAAGTACGACAAAGAATTTCTTAGAATTCTTTGATGTTTTATTTTGTGCGTTCATAACGCCTACTTAAACCAAACCAAGATAGATCTCAATACCTACAATATATAAAAATATCTTTCAATCTTTCAAGATAAACATAAACAAGTTGAAACATTACTGAATTAAACACCGCGCTGCTATTATGGGCATAGAGTGGTGATACATAATTTCATGAAGAAACCACCTGCATTACATTTATAAATTTTATGTAAAAGTTTTTAAATAAACAGACTGACGTTTCATTTTTTAAGGTTAAGAGATAACGTCTCCACCGTCGGTAATTTTATGATTCTATTATTTTCGTTGCTTTTTGCTATGATTAAAGAATAAATGCAAAAGTTTGGACATTGTATTTATTATTTCGATCTGTTCCTCCGTTGGCAATAAATAATATTATTGCAAGTATAATTCTAATTTATATTATTATTTCCTATAATTATATACATATGAGTTAGTATAGTATTATGCCTTAAGCTTTCTATGTTTTTTCTGTTGCTGAAAACACCTGGAATAAAACTGCAGAAGACAACTTATCAGAATTTCTATTACTATAGTGATTGTTTTTGTTGAAAAAGCAATCAAATGTATTGTTGTTTGCTAAATGTAATAGCTGCAAAATTGTTTAGATTAATCGCAGTGCTGCACCAACTTTGAACATCTGTCATTTCCTGCCTCTTTCTAAAAACTGCACAGCAATTAGTTAGATAAAACACGAATATCAACTATAGGGAAATTTTAGTCCACGTCCTAGTAGAGCGGAGTTGTGACAAACGGCACCGAAACAAAATTAACAAGTTAACTTACAGTTAACAAGCCTCTGTTTGTGTAAACTCTGTCTAACTAGCTAGTTTTTACTTCTGTTTCGCTGAACGGATGCAATGAGCTTTTTACACTATCTAAAATAGGTAAATAAGCGATTGTTGAGCTAAACACACCAGCTAACTTTTGGTCAGTGTTCATTAACAATATTTCGTTGTTTACTGGATGTGGTACTTGGTAGCTTTTCTATCTAAAAGTATTGCCCAGCGTTGGTGATTACATGAATTTTAAGTGTATTTGAGAAACAACACTCTTATTTAGTTATATTATTACGCATTTAGTGTTTTGCTAAAGTTATTGTATGTTTGAGTCGTCTGTGGAGTAACAAAAGTCAAATGTAAAAGTATAACCGGAAGTTTGCACCAAGAACTATTCATTTATGTTAAAAAACTGTGAAGTTCTACAGAATTAATAAATATACGATAATTCATTATTTTATTTTTATAATTTGATACCTTAGTGCTGTTCTTGTAAATGCTGGAAAGTTACCTAGGCAGAATGTCCTTGTCCTTTATTCTGCCTTTATTTCTGCACAAAATCTATATGATAAATCTGAATTAAAGCACTTATTAACCTGACAAGGTTAACGCCGTCTGTGCAAGCCTGAAAAAGCTGTAACTTACTTACTTGGGCTTCCCGACCCGTTCTCAATTGAGGACGGACTTAACCTCATTCCAAAATGCTTTTTTTTAACTAAATTTTGTTTCGAACAAACTTTGAATATATTTTTCTATCTATAGAAATTCAACTACATTAGTAACTTCATAGAGGCTGTGAAGTAGAAACCAAAATACTTTGTAATTAAAAAGAAATTATTGTATTAAAAATTGAAGACGTGTACTCTTGTTTGAGTCAGAATGTACTTATTTTGTGTTGCAATGTGTATCAGGCTTATTAGTGATTTAAATATCTCTTTGTAATTATGTAGCAAAGAAATAGATTAATTTTAAAAATTACTGACGTATAATTAATCTGTTCACCGGCGTTATCCCTCCGGAGGCCTATGGCAATTATAAATAAAAACAATTGTGTATGGAATCTGATGCTTAGCGGGTTAAAATACTAAAATTGAAAGCGTTAATCGTTTCGTATAAAAATGAGAGACATGGATTGAATTTTTTTGACTGTGTTTTACATATGGAAATATGTTTATAATTAGCTTACGCTTTTGCAACGAATAAAATGGACGCGCTGGATTCAAAAAAGCTGTAACAGCGGTAAAATAACGAAACGATTTCATTTATTTAATCACCATATAATCCCTGACTCACTCCTGTAATTAACACACCTGAACGAAAAAATGTTTACTGGGAGTGTGTCCTCAGTCTCAACAAATGAGGTGCAGCAAGTAAACAGATAAATAGAAAAATCCCTACGCAGCAAATGTAATTAAGAAGCTGGTTCTGTCTCAGAAGTGTGGACGTGATAATATTGGCTTACTCGACAGTTATGAACTGCTTCAATCGTGGTAATGAACTCTCTGGAAGATAATATAATTATGCCCGTTACAAATTCTAAACTCACTAGTGGGTAGATTTTTCTCAGATTTATTAATAAGACTATTAATAACGCTTTATGAGGAATGAAGTGTTATTAATCGTCTTATTATTAATACATTTCGATCATAAGATTTCGATTCCAACTAAGTGTCTTTTGAAAATATTTGAGTCCTGAATTTTTTGAGAAATATTTTATAATTTAAAATAAATGTGTCTATGCATATTATGAGTACAAAGTCTTAAAGCATTGTATGAAAATCTGGCTTTGCTAACTAGATGGTTACACGTGGGAGGCCTTTGTAACTCTGCTTCCTGTTTGTTCTCAACTGAGAGCATGTACTAGGAGTTAACTTTGTTACTTTTATTACAACATGCGACTTGTAGTAATAAAATATACGATGAAAATTAAATTTGAATTAACGTTCAACTTGATGGTGATCAACCTATATTTAACACTAAATATATAAAAAAACTTTACACGCTCTATTTGAGGTGCCCAATGCTATATGTCTCTGAGGAAAACATGGTTAATAATAAAATAAAAATGATAAATCAAGAGGAAACTTTATTTCGACGGCATAGAAGACGAATCCCCCTGCTTTTCTTCAGCAATGCGCTCTGGCGACCCAACTTACCAGAACGCAGCATTACAATTACAATTAGTGTTATTGGATTTTAGGAGAATTGCATTCTCCTTAAAGTGAAGGTTCCGTCAGTCGGGACTCGGGATCTAACAATTCCAGTGAAAACTATCACTATTGCTAAGTAGGAATAGTGATAGTTTTCACTGGATTTTTCCATACAGGGTCAAATCAAGTGATTTGTGATGGAAAATATCAGCTGATTATTTTCATATTGATAGATTAGTTGACCTTTCTGGGCTTTCTATGACATTTTTCATCTATATCAATAACATGTATGAGAAAAATAAAACTTGCCGAGCTTTGCCGGTTATTGCCCCCGGTTGACTTGCGAACCACGTTAATACTCAATATATTTATTGCACTCCACAATGTATAGTAGGTGTTACATTATTATAATTAGATCATCATGGACCCTGTCGGGCACGGCAACTTAGGCGAGAGGAACACTTATTTATAATATGATATTACAGATTTATTATTATTATTTCAAAAATATTATTATTAAATTGTTAATTATAATTGTTAGAATAATCGTGTTATTTATTAAATTTTATTAATATGTAGGTACTAGTATATTTGAGTAAATATAGAAGAAATTTAAAAATTATAATGTAGTTGATTTATCATTTAAATTTATAGATTATCATTTAAATATTCATTTAAGCTATAGTAATGCTTGCCAAGCAATAGTTGTTTTATTTGTTTCACAAAGTCGAGCTCCTTGTGTATATTTTTAATTGATTGTGGCAATTTATAATAAATTTTGATGGACATGATTTGAGGGCCTGATGAAGATAGCTTTACGCCCGCCTAAAGCTATATTCATCAGGTTGGAAACAATAGATTGGCGTTATGTCGTAAAATATATCTATTATTTGCATGTCCACGGGTTTTATAAAACTCCTTGTATTTTTTTACAAATTTGCATATTTCCAATATATACAAACATGGAAGAGTAAGTATTTTATGCTTGACAAAGTAGGGCTTACAACTATCTGTATTTTTTATATGAAATATTATTCGAATTAGTTTTTTGTGAAGTATAAGTAAATCAGGAGCGTCCGTACTATTTCCCCACATGATGATTCCGTAACTCAGCCATGCATGTGCGTATGCATAGTATGTATTTAGCGCCGTATAAATATTATTATTATTATTATTTTGGATGTGCGCTTTCCAATTTATGTTTGTGTCTATGACTAATCCTAGGAGCGTGAACTCATTACTACATTTAATTTTATATTGTTATACGTAACATTAAAATTTAAACGGTTTTTTTGGTGAGGGTGGAAAGTAATTATTTTTGTTTTTGAGAAGTTAATTTCTAAATTGTGATCATTCATCCAACTATTTATTTTGTTAAGTATCAACTCCAGTTTATTATTTAAGTTGACATTACTATGACAAGAAGTCATATGTGGTACATCATCCGCAAACATTACGCAGGGTTCCTTTGTAAGCTTGGGGAGATCATTTATGTAAATTAAAAATAACAAGCATCCAGTCACGCTTCCCTGCGGAATGGAAGCATTTGTGATTTTACGATGAGATCTAATATGTTTAATTTCTTTGGAGCTATAGTTAAAATATTCTAAGTTTAGAAATTATTCTCGATCTTTTAAATAAGATTTAAACCAGTTGCATAATTCTCCACGGATGCCTATTCCGTAGAGTTTATTTAATAATATATTGAATTGCACTTTATCATAGGCTTTAGTCATATCCAAAATTAATCCAATTGCATATTTTTTATCATTAAGAACTTTGAGAATTTCCAGTATATATTTATTATAAGAGTGTAAAATAGACTTAAATAAAATAAAATAAAAATATAAATATCTTTTTATGTTTGAACCAGTTTTATTACTTTTTGTTTTCTCGTTTAAATTTTTTAAAAGTAGGTACCTATTTATAACGAGTTTTAATTAAGAAGCTCGAAGAACAGGTAAAATTATATTTTATTATTATTTATTTTATTATATTTACATGAAATAATAAAGGTTAATAAAGTCAATTAAGTTTATTATATTTTAATTGCCAAGTCGAGCGACCATTCCCGATTGTAATCTGTAATATTCATTGAGCTACAAGCTTCGTCGTGGCTAATCGTCTGTGATTAATTGCTTGATTCCCGACCATAAATAAATAAAAAAGACGACCAGGAGGAACCTTACAGCGACTCTTTTTATCAGAATCCATTGAGTGTATGAGAACAGAGTATTTGAAAAATTAATTGAAAAATAACAGAAAGTCATTAAATGTTATGCTTAGCATCGTCTTGAAAAATAATTTTCGTTTATTTTGAAATAAATTAATTCTTGTTTGATCCTAAATAACTAAATATTGGTAACAATTTTGCCATTGCAAGTGCAATACGTGACAAACACTACACAGTTCCTATTATTTTTTCATTAAAATCACCTCAGGTTTTAAAGTCTGATACTTTTCTTAAATACCTGAGCTTCATAATTGACGACAACAACTTATTTGTTATATAGAGAGACTCACAAAGTCATTTCTCACCATGACCATTAGTTATTCAGTGCTAGGACTTTATTTTTATTTGAAAAACAATTGAGATTCCTGAATATACATTATATTACATACCTATGAAACACTAATTTCTTTGGTTATTCTTACAGGAGACATCAAAGATTATTTTTCCAATTTTTGTTATTGCTATTCAACCAGTTTCAAATTCAATAATTCGTAAGATCTGCATAAATTACATTTTTGAAACAAAAATACAAAACTGATTTCAAAACATTAAAAAGGTAAAAATATATTAAATTTCAGAACCGCTTACATAAAAATATAAAGGTATTTTTGGACCCGGTGCTTCACTCTCTATTGTTTCTAGAAGCAGCTTAGCATCAACTCCAGAAGAAACATTTATAATAATTATGTGAGTAACTAACTGAGCACTGACATTTAATTATTTTTGACTATTTTAGTATCTTGAAGTCGATTGGTAAGTTTTCAAGGTCAAAGCTAGATGGGTGGCTATCAGCATTATCTACTTTGGTTGAAATACACGTAAGTATTGTTTTTGTAACTGGACTGTTGTTAATTGAGGAGTTTCGTTCTCTGAGTTCGAAGATTTTCATCAAATCCAACGATACAAAGTTTTATAAAAAGTAAAAACAAATGTATTATGTCTGATAGAGATATAAGCTACCTATACCTAAAAAATACACGTCGAATTAATAATCTCTTACTTTTTCGAAGTCGGTTAAAAATGGAAACGGTATTTATGCCTGTGCCGGCCGTGAGTGTGAGTTTTCTGTAATACGTAACCTAGTTTAGTATTAATAGCGAAAGCTCTTAAAGATGCTTGATGAAAATAAAAAAGTTGATACGGTTGTTTGATTTCTCCCTACTAATTGACTATCAGGTTGGATTTGAAGTGCATAATTAAATCTGATTAGTTCTGTGATAGATATTAGTAAATTAGATATTTAATTCATACTCATTGAGTAATGGTCACATAAATATTTAATAATTAAATCTGATTAGTTCTGTGATAGATATGAGTAAGTTAGATATTTAATTCATACAAATTTGGGGTGTTATAAGTTTGACGTGTCTATCTGTGTGTCTGTCTATGGCATCGTAGCTCCTAAACGAATGGGCCGATGTTGATTTTTTTTTTGTTTGAAAGCTGACGTGATCAGGATAGTTCTTAGCTATAATTTGTGAAGGTCAATTCAGGTTTTACTAACTTTCAAAGATCCGAATTTTGTTTACGCTTACTTCTGTTCTTCGTCTGCGGGATGCTCAATTCTTCAGAAAATTACAGCACGTACATCGTGTGACGTAATACGTCAATTGTAATACTAAGCATATTCCAATATCTGCCTTATTCATCTACTGGGTTAGCTATATTTATTTTTTCTAAAAATATCTTAGAAGCAGTTTTGTCGATAAAGGGTATTTTCCTGCGTTCAGTTAATACTGTTGAAATAGTTTTCTTGATATAGTCTCATCAACACCTGCGACTCAATAAGTGGCTATTTAAGGCTGAATTCCTCGGACCTGGAACTAGTTGAAGATTGTCTATAACGTGAGAAGTTTTCGGTCCGTACTTGGAAGTATGTGGTGCAAAATTGAAACAATTGGGCACGGCTTACTTACCTATACAAGTTCCGCGGCAGACTGCTACTACGGACGTGATGAGACTTCGCAGTACCGCGAGCTCCGCAAGAATGCGATGTGGTTATGAACCGGCAAATTGAGGTGCCCGTGAGCTATCCCGCACTACCTATTGGCTTGATTTCAGAACGCAGGTAACGAGGCGATAGGTGTGGCTAATAATAAGGAATTTATAATATATATTTTCTATTTCTACTACCTACCTCAAATGAACTGTAATAAAACTATTAAAGTGTTACTATTTTCATAATAACATACAGGGTGGTGCCGTCAATGCGACAATAAATTTAACCATGGGCTATATTAGTCCATAGAAATGGTTTGCCACTTTAAAAAATATCGTATTCATTTGATAATTTCATGACATTTGTATGGAATAGTGTAACGTTGGCAGCATTATTTCATACAAATGTCATAAAATTATCAAATGAATACGAATTTATGAAATTGGCAAACCATTTCTATGGAATAATATAGCCCAAGTTTAAATTTATTGCCGCATTGACGGCACCACCCTATATAACACTGTCTATTTTGTATCATCATCATCATCATCATCACTATTTTGTATAGTTCACTGTAAATTTGTTCAGTTAACTACATGTTTGAATCTGTAATTAGATTACTATAAATATCTACCTATTATGTGTATATCAGCTTATGATTTACCGAATAAAATAATTTTCTTTTCTCTTGTCTTATTGTTTGTTGTTTTTGTTCGATTATGACGGAAATAAGCGTTCGTTATAAATGAGTTATGTAAAACGTGACACGAAACAATCGTAAGTACTGAATAATAGACGACAGAATGGAAGATCTAAGACCAAAGTTACGATTTATGTTCGGTCTTCTGTTATAAAAGTATTTTTAATGGAAAAAGTAACAACAATATTTTGATATATATTTATGATGGCTTCGTCCTTAACTTTTCAGTTTAATACAATGAAAAGCATATTTTTTAAAAGTTGTAACTGCTTGTGGTTTAAATATATTTTTTATTAAATTACGACGAATGTAAGTAAATAATGAAAATTGAAATTAAATAGTAAAATAAGTAATCAGTTCTATTGTTTTACTTACTTTACGGACTCTTTTAATTGTTTTAACTTTTTTATGTGTAATCCTATACAAGACGTTGTTTTTTATACAAGAGATTACCTAAAATTTTGTTTTTAGTTTGAGTGGTCGGGCGCTGTTATAGAAAAGTTAGTTAGTTCATAGAAATGTTTTCTACATTTAACATTTGATAATCTTATAACATGCCTATGAAGTAATATAACATCGGTTGCATTATTTGATCTGTCGTCACCACCCTGTATATGATCAATATCAAAGGTAAATAAATAATAATTAATGTATGTTACATCAAAATTTCACATTTTTGCATTGTATGTCTGTCTTATTTTATGTTTCGGGTTTATTTATATATTTTTTTTTATACAACTAGATAACAAACAAGCTGACGGCCCACCTGATGGTAAGCGGTTACCGCCGCCTATAGACACCTGCAATAACAAGGAAAAGTCACTTGATATTGCAGGTGCGTTGTCATCCTGGGGCCTAAGATGAAATGCCGTCCATGCCCAGTAATTGCATATTACTGGGCAATCATCTCATATTATGAGATGATTGAAGTTCAAAATCGATTTGCATGAATATGAAATACTTACTATCATTTGAATTGCATTTATAGCATTGACCTTCAGATATTTTGGATTCAGACCGATAAAATATTTCATTACAATGTTTTGCAATTTTTCTCTAAAAAAAGTTTCACCTTTGATTTTTATGATAAAACCTTAATATTACATTTTATACCTATTCAATGCTATTATCGTTGTTTGATTCTATTGATCCATCCAAGATCAATTATTTATACTTAAAGTACGTACTGCATAAAACTTATCAAAATGTAATATATAATGTAATGTAATATATACGATGAAAGCACTACGCACGGGTGGCAAAAAGCCAAGGGATAAAGATCAAAGTCGTACGTATGAAGCTTTAAACTTTACATCACTAATTTATTTATTTAGTTTCTGAAGTACCCCTAAACCAGACGGACATTTTAGATATTCTATTCTAAAACCTCCACTTATATAATAGATATTAATATTATTCATTTCATAATTTCATGAAACTTCTATGAAATAATATTACATTAGCTGCATTATTTCATATAAATGTCATAATTAAACGAATAAGATGTATTTGAAAGTTGCAAAACATTTCTATGAAGTAATATAGCCCATGTTTTAATTTGATGTCGTATTGTCATCACCATCATATTACATTCGTAAATAATTTTATGATAAAAGTAATTAATTGATTTACAATGTCAGAACCCGTGAGAATTGTCTTCCAAGCTAGAGTTGAACACTAATTACTTAACTAGGTGTTAAAACCTTTCCGGAACCTTCTGCAAAACCGCAGTGTGCCTAGAGAACTAAGTTGAGTGTAACTTCACTCACCCTACCTCACGCGGCGTTTATATCAATTTGCTTCGGAAATATTGGATAAATGTTCCGTTAAACTTACACAACAAATTGGAACTCCACGCTGTTATTTATTAAAAAGTTGTAAACTTTGCTCTTAAATGTTTCCTTGTGTTGTTTATAACTTAGTTTTGATTGTGGATAGACCAAATTTCTATTATGTAAGCTTACAAATACGTAGCAAAATAATTCTACATACAAATGAATATATTATTTACATAAACGAGCATGGTTGGTCTAATGGTAGCAAACGATTGGTAGCGGGTGATTTATCTACGTAATTATACTAGTTATTGCTAACTATCATTGTTCTACAATCGCAAAAGTGCGAATTATACTCACTGGAAAGGTTGGAATGCAGAACGTAATTTGTTTTACGGCTGCAAACCAAAGTTAAGAGTGCGCGTCGATCCAATTCACCGCAAATTACGTAAGGCCTCAAAGCTCTGCCGCGTATACCCGGGGTGAGAGCGCGACGCGATGTAAGCGAGTGCAGACTGCAGCCTTCACCAGTGCAGTGTAACTATAGCCGGCAGCTGTGCGGCGGTATACGCGGCGCGTGTAAGATCAGGGCCGCCGGACGCCCGCCCGCCCAGCCTTACACCCCCGCCCGATTATGCCAGCCTGGTACCCGACGACCTATTCCAGCTCCAATAATATATTGAAAATAAAAACTTACAGAAAACTCAAGTATAAAAATAAATTTCAAGTATTTTCATAATTATTAGAACTCTCTTTTAGGTGTTAAGATGTTCACTGCGGGTTTCCTGTTTCAATTTAATGTAAAATAAATCTTTTGCAGTGTATTAAATATCGCATGAAATTATTATTTTCCAACATAATTAGGTATTTTAGGTAAAATTTGCTTCAATAACATTTTAATCAGTATTGTATCAAAATATTGCACACCCAGATAACATATAAAATTATAATACGAGTAATAACGAGTGTTAAATATTCTCGGCACTGCAAAAGGGGTGGTGCAAAATTTGAAAGTATTTAGCATTTGTCTCCTACTTCGATCGAAGTAATAGTTGAATTAAATATAACATTGGTACCATGATATAATTATGACATGATGGTCATCAATATCACATTATATTCACTGCTGGACAAATGCCTCCTCCATCGGTTTCCAAACTGGATGGTCCTGTGCAGCCTGTATCCACCCGTTTCTCGGGACTACTAAGTTGATTGCCATTTCATTGCTGCGCTTCGAGGCATGACGTTTAAGTAAAGTAGTAGTGGACTGCAAATAACTCTGTGGTCATCACTTTGGATGTTAAAATAAAGAAGTTAGCGAATAAGCCCGAAGGTCGTCGTCATATATTAGCCCATGATGTCCACTGCTGAACAAAGGCCTCCCCCATCGGTTTCCAAACGGAATACTTTTGCGCAGCCTGCACCCAAAAGCTCCCTACGACCCTGACCAGATCGTCTGCCCATCTGGTGGGCGGTCGTCCTATTTTGACACGATTCATAGCCGTATGTGGCACTGGCAACACAACCTTGTCGAAAACTTCCGACTTGAGGCACTGAAGAATTTTGGACGAGAAGATCTTACGCAATTTTCCGAACACTGCCCATCCGAGTTTACGAATACTTATCTAACTAGATGGACCATTTGTCACAGGTAGACAGACATACACTTCGAAAACTTTTAAAACAAAATTCTAAACAGTAAATGGTGAAGATACGACATGAACTAACAAACATAGTCTTCATCTTAACCGTGTTAATTTTTGACCCACCTGTTAGACAGTTTTTTCTAGGCCTCCAAGTATTATACCTAATTCCTACATCAATATTGTCATGACTGCTATGCCTATTAGCGACAAATCAAAAGTCAATGATGTATGAGAACGTCTTCCAATGCAGTGGTGAACCATTTTGGAGATATTACATCTCCATCTCTGCAGTCAGATAGGTTACGTGAACTAATCCTGTACGTTACACGTACAGATACCTCTGCGATAACCCAATGTTTTTATTTATTTCGCTAATCACGGACAGACATCTCAGAAACTTTAAATCATCATCATCACCAGCACACTCGTCACACTCTGGGCACAGGTCAATCTACACGGGAGAAACGCATCGGGAGTTTGGGCCATAACACCACCACGCTGGCCCAATGCGGGTTGGTTTGTGAAAGCGGATGCAGTAACAACCGGGAACAACGGCTTAATGTGCCTTCTGAAGCACGGAGGAGCTCGTGATTACAAACTTTGATTGAGCCATCACAGGACCGACCATGGCAAAAGTTGCTTTATTTTCGTAATCGAAACCAAAGCGCTCAAACCACTACGCCATCGAGCTCCTCATATAAATAGAACCTCTAATATGATACGGAATCTCTACATGACACCTTTGAAAGGACTGAAGCACGGCCCACTTCTTGATTGATTCGAAGGCTTTCTCGTTGTCCACAAACGCCAGTATAGTTACCGGTTTTAAAGTGTAAAGGTTATATTTTTAACTTCCTTCCGCTTTTCTTATTTCAGCCGTGAAACAGTTCGCTGTGTTTTGGATTGAAGGCAAAGGTGGCCAGTGTAATTACTGGGCATGGACAACATTTCATCTTAGGCCTCAGGATGACAACGCACTTGCAATATCAAGTGATTTTTCCTTGTTTTTGCGGGTGTCTATAGGCGGCGGTAACCACTTACTAATCAGGCCGTCAGCTTGTTTGTCATCTAGTTGTTTATACATATATAAAAAAACTACGTTGTGTCAGTTGGAAATTAATTTTAAAATAATGTATAATCGATTATCGCAGTTTATGAAATAGCATGTTAAGAATTATTATATTTTCACAATTTAATTATCTCATTATCAACAGACTAACTACGTTCCATACGCCCAGTATATTGTTGTTGTTAGAGTTTTTATTATTTGAAATGGATCGAAACTTAAAAGTTCCTATTTTTTGGTTACTTACCTACTTAATCAAATGTATATAAGCACTGGAAATTGTCAAGATAAAATGGTGAAAATTTAGAAAACTGCTGAATGAACTGTAACATTTTGTACGAGGCTTGCCGTTGGATCGCCTTGGAGTACATTATATTGTTAAGCATTGATGCGTATGCGTGAGTGTAAGATTTCTCGACAGATATTGAGGAACGATACAAAATAACATAGGTACTTAGTAAATAATAATAAGCTGTTTGATATATATGTATATTTAGGTTTTGCTAATGGGATGTTTAAAACTTAGCGTACGTCATAAGTTCCTATTGAGGCAAAATAATTTATTTACTATGTGGATATTTTTTAATTAATTATGTTACTGCTCTATATAAAATTAAAACACAAGCATAAAAAGATTTCTGTTATATAGAATATTCTTCTTCTTAGCTAATACAGGAAGAATAAAGTAAGCTGGAGATGTCGCTTTGTAACAGATAGTACACTACAGACTGAGTCAAAAAGTGTGTCTGCGGCTTTTACTTGATATAAAAAAAGTTACAAAACTCATGTTTCACTAAGTTTTACATTCACACATATGGATCGATGCCAACTACACATTTTGCTCTAAATGTACAAAATTCGCAGTAACTAGTAACAAAACGCGGCTAATAAGACAATGGAAAACTTTTTGTGTAACCACATTAGCACACTTATGTGTGATTGTGACAAGTATGTACTTAATATGATTCAGATGACGAGAGTGGTTTTTGCATTTTGCTTAAAAAATTACTTTGTGTATTTGGGTCATTCCTCTTTTCATGAAAATATGTGTTTTTCCTGTATATCATCCAATTATTTGTATAATTTTATGTTGCTATGGTACAATTATCCACATTGATTACATGTCTACATTAAATTCCAATTGTAAATCTATAAACACGATTTTTGTTTCTTTTAAATCATATTTTTTATCCCTCTGTGGTCTGGTTACAACATACCTCTCCAGCAACAATATAAATATGATGTGGAAAGTTGCATGATATACTATATAGTCAATAGAATACAGAGAAACAATTTCCTCATTTTTATATTTTTTAGGTGGTAGACCCATATGTAGGGTCGCCTGGGTAGGTACCACCGCCTTTCTTATTTCAGCCGTGAAACAGTTCGCTGTGTTTCGGATTGAAGGGAAAGGTAACCAGTGTAATTACTGGGCATGGACGGCATTTCATCTTAGGCCTCAGGATGACAACGCACCTGCAATATCAAGTGCTTTTCCTTGTTATTGCAAGTGTCTATAGGCGGCGGTAACCGCTTACCACCAGGTGGGCCGTCAGCATGTTTGTCATCTAGAAAAAAAAAACTCAAAATGTTCCGAACTTGGTGTATAGGTACTTCTGTGGTCACATTAAAATAATGCGTGATTCGTAAAAGACGTGTCCCGTTTAGTCGTCATAATTCAATGAAGATAATTCACCGACTAACGGGTTATGTTAATACACGGACTACGCGATGCGACCTACGACTCCGCTTATTATTCCATAGGGAATATGCATGAAAGAAATATATTGTTAAATATATATGTAAAATATATTTAACAATATATTTTCTGTATATGTTTTTATATATGTATAAAATATAGGTACATTTGTAAGATGCTACGTACAACAAAATTGCAAATAGTGAAAAACTATATGATTTGAGCAAACTACATACTTACCCTTGATTTTGTTGAAATTATAATATACCTGTCTCTTGCTAAAACATAACTTCAAATTTTCGCAATCGAGGTAAAAATAAGAAGTTTAAAACAAACTCGAAAGAGTCCAAAATGTATTTTGCAATGGTGAAATTTATATAAATATTTAAAGTTTTTTTTTCAAATGTAACTGATATATTTTACCTTCCATTTTCTTGCACATGTTTACATTACCTAAATTAATCTTCTGTGGAATACGGGTGGCATAAGTTTTAGTTGCTTTTCGGTGTCAACCCTAGCGAACGTGACAGCCGCTCGGCTAAATGTCAACGGCATTCGAGCTCTCACGTATAGACAGTGTCACCCCACTGTCAGTTACATGAAAAGCTAAATTTAGCTTTAGGTATTTATTAGGCATATATCTCAAAAAAATTTTTTTTTTTCAAAAAACCTAATGATTATGCATTTCGGGCTGGCATGAGTTCATATTTTCTGTGGTCATAAAACATGACAGAAGAATCGAAATAAGTCAATATCGCTGTTCTTAAGCCCTGATATAAAAAGAGGGTTGGCATAACACCTCCCTTTTTTATCGGGACTCGAATAGGAACGAAATTTCAAAGTCAATTGTGCCAACCTCGACCTTATGCTACATACTGTTCAGTGTACAGAATGGTCTAGACTCCTTGATAGCTTATAGAAGACGTGTCATGTTTGATCTCATTGAATCCATCTTCATGAGTACATCATACAGATGGTGTCTTTGACTAGAACCTGATGATGGAAAGGGTCGAGGGTTACACCAAAGAGGAGATAGTTGACTTAAAAGAAAAATCGATATGGCAAGAAGTTTTAGAAGAACTTGACGCATGGAGCGAAGAAATCTAAAAAAGCGCAAAAAAAAGTTTGTGTGGCATTACAGAAAGGCAGGCCACGGCAAAGGTGCGCCTAATGGTGTAAGAGTTTGTGTTAAGCCAGTCGCAGATAGATGTGCAGCCCATGGTA
This sequence comes from Nymphula nitidulata, assembly GCA_947347705.1. Taxonomy (NCBI): domain Eukaryota; kingdom Metazoa; phylum Arthropoda; class Insecta; order Lepidoptera; family Crambidae; genus Nymphula; species Nymphula nitidulata. The sequence goes on along the minus strand of OX374626.1, from coordinate 9,133,570 downwards.
AAGATGTAAATAATTTTGAAATACTGACATCGTACCTGACAGAAACTTGTCCTGCTATGGCTATTGTGATCCTATAAATGATAGTAATATCGAGTATACAAAAGAGAATCGTACAAACAAGACTGAACCTTCTTCTGACTTCGATATAGTCTTCAACTTCAATCTTTTATTTAAGTAAACCACAGAAATGATTGTCTTTTCTGTGTTCAGACTGAGTTTATAGGATACAAAAATAAGACAATAGTCAAAGGTTAAAAAACCATCCTGATTACTACATGTTAGGAATGTGATGTTTAATTTTGTTTGTTTCAGAAGTCTTTAAATGGATTGATGATTTAAGTTTTATTAAAAAAACATATTTTCTGTAGTCATATAACAGTCACTTCTGTGACCACTATTTTCATTTTTTTCTTCGCTTTTGATAAATACCTACTACAAAACGATCTTATTTCATTTAGCCAAAGTTAAATTTACGATATTCGAGACTAAATAAATGAAAATTGTTACAAAATACCGTGTTTTATTTTTAACAGAAAATTACTAAAACAAAAATGACCCATGAATGATTCATCAAAACTATTACTTCAAATACTTACATTCCAAGTCCCTAGGTCTCATAACAAACAACCATTTTGGAAACTACAATACGTTTGGTATTCGACGAGGACTAGAATCATTAGATGCAATCTATTGAATAAAGAATGGAAATGAAAATGACGCCACTTTTATTTACTACTTGCGCTCAGCCTAATGCGTGAGTAAGGCGACGAAGATGGTCAGATTAGCATACTGAGGCAATTCAATGCAAACAGAAACTGATATACTTACTGTATTTTTTGTACAACAGAAATGTTATAAAGACATATGTCCCACATCCGTTAGTAGAAGGTTATTAAAACTTATTGCACAGCAAAATATTTTAATTATGTAACCACAAACAATGTAACTTCTTATTTTGAAAAGAGTGACTACACGAGTTTGTTGCCGGAGTCTTCTCGGTAGTGTAACTTTTGGAACCGGTGTAAATCCAGACATGACAGACAGATAGAAAATATGATATTGGTAGACTATTTCTTAAATAGGTATACATAATTGACATAATAAATATATTTTTGATTTTGATTTTTAGTTATTGACATTTATCAAATTACCAGAAGGTATCTATCACGCACTCGCGCGTTGTCAGATTAGAATAGAGAATTATTTAGTACCGGCAGCTAAGGTGTTAAGTTCTTCTACTGTCCAAATAACAATTTCGAGTACCTACTTCCAAAGATTTTTCCCACAGTAGGGTCACAATGTTTCAGGTCGTTATTCTCAAATTAACATTTATCGCAACACGACAAATTATGATATAATATAACCTGTACAATAGTAATACTAACACTATTGGTTATTTACATTATTGACAATTCCTTTACTATTTAAACCGCGATCTTGGAACGAAAGTTCGGAATGATATCACTGGAGGTACTTCTGTGCAATAAAAAAACACATCCAGCCAGCAGTGCACAACTTTCACGGAATCCCTTCCTTACATGTCGGAAAAGCCATAAGACGTTCATGGGCTTTATAGATAGGTAGGTACATGTAAGCGTACAAACGGATTTGCATTTCTGTACTTTACAATCCATTTAACTGCAATAAAAGAAAAAAAAAATGGTAGACACCCATTTACGCAAGGTTGCTTGTTAGCAAATTGGTCGCTTTTGTATTATATGTTTTTTGCTCTTTTGTCTTGTATTTCATCACCATTACCAGCCTATATACGTCCCACTTATGGGCACAGGCCTTCCTGTGTGGGAAAAACACATGGGTAGTTTGGGCCATAACAATACCACGCTGGCCCAATGCGGGTTGGTAAAAGAGTATTGTGTTTACTCGTGTGGAATAAAGTGTATTTGAAATAATAAAGTATTGTAAATTGTTTAAAATTACAGCGTATGTGGTAAGATGAAATAATACTTTTGTTGGTCATAAAAACTTAAAGGTAATCTTTATGAATAGGTTCAACCATATCTAGCTGACCAAAGCGTCTGCGAAGTGGAGCAGTTGAAACTCAATACCGGCACCAAACAGACACTTTTACATCGCAATCTGTTGCGTATGCTTCTGGATTGACAGCTCTTATAGTCAACTGAAAAATTTGTCAGTCTGAACTGAAAAGTTATCTGATGCATAACGGGTACAAGGAAGGAACATATACACACAGTGTTGCGCACCTCTTTGCATCATTGTTTATGTCTAAGCTTTTTCGAATTTATAATTGACATCAAAATTCAAGTGTGTTTTGTCAGTTTTATTATGGTGCTTTGTGACAGTTGGTGTTTTTCTATGTATTCCCATAAATTGTGCTTTTTCAATCATTTTCGTTATTATTTCATCGTAAAACAGGATTATAGTTCATTTCCACACTTTTCTCAATTACGTCCGTAACACACAGAAAGCATTTTTAGCCAGCAATAGAATGTTTAATTTTTTTTTATATGAACAGCAGCAGCCTTCTAAAGAGCTGTTGGGGTGAGGTGAGGTTGAGGTGCTTAGTTTTAATAATAAGAACAAGAATTTGTTCTATTTGATTTCATTGTTAAGATTTTAAAAAAATAGCTTACTCGTATGCAACTCTCACAAGGATGCAAAAATAATTGTCAACAAATAACACACGTTTCTAATTAACGTGTGTTATTTGCGGAGTTGAATTAACTATTTGCCTAGATTATTAGAATTAGATGTTTTGGTGTGATTGGTAGGTTCAAGGTTATTTTTTTATGACTACTTAGGTATATCTAAAACGATTTCGGTTATAAGTGGCCATATAAAAATTAATTTACTACCAATCACTCAACCAGTCACACATAAGCTCTTCGTTTTGAACGACCTGCCTAGGCATCCAATTGAATGGCTGAATTAACCAAACGGCTGACATGACGTACATCCATCTAGTTAAACGTTGCGGTAAATGATGCGGCTACTTGTCCTTCAGCCGTTTCATTGGATACCGGCGCTCTATCAACGGCCTAGCCGCTAACACAAGTGGCAAGTTTAACACGGCTGCGACATATTATTCTTTGCTCATGTTGCATGCAAAAGTAAGCCTTAGACTACCGATTACTGACTGTAAGTTCACCGTAATTTGGGCGACTGATTTTACATTGAAAATTACGTTCAATTTTATCACTTATGAGGTAAGAACAATAGATTTTCTTTAGATTCAATCAACCATTACATAATAAACAAGAAAATAGTTTTGACGCTTGCCTTATTTATATAGATCTTTATGATGTTGTAAAGCACATTTCCTATTTATTCAGTACCTAGACACAAGCAGTACACAGGCAGGTCTGGGAGTTCTAGGTTTAAACAGCTTTTGTTCTCGAATAGATCTAACATTGAGCATCGGATTGTGCACTTAAACCTTGGTGAGTTACAACGTGCACAGTTTGCCAAAGTTAGCGTTTAGTTTAATTTGTTATTTTATTTTCTTTTCTTTAAAACGGTGTAAGTGTTGGGAAATTGTAGATGTATTTTAACACTAGCTGGGCAGCCAACAGATTTTTTCTTCTCAGTTATGTGTATAGAATGAGTTTTCTCTTCTATGTAAAGTTTAGTTTATGGCATACATAAATATAATAATTCTAATATCGTTTAATATTATTTATTTATCACAAAACACCACCTGCACGCGTAGCTCAAGGAAACGGTTTTGTCTACATCGTACTGTCATTTTTGTGGCCTTAACACGAGAAAAATGACATTACGGTGTAGACAAAACCGTTTCTCGAGCTTCTCTAGTACCTTGTGCTACGCGTGCTGATGTGAAGCGGTAAGAAGAGTCTATAATATGCGAAGACAGCTACTGATGCAGTTTAGACACAGCTCTAGCCGCCTCCACCGTGCCAGTCCAAAAGGTGCCTTTTCAAGCCTCCTTTTTTTGTTTTATCGTTTAAGTTACTCATATATTGCTGAATTGGTTTCATTATAATTACTATCACCTAACACAACATATTAATCTATTGATGATGAAGCTAATTTTGCTTTTACAGATATATTATGATAGCATTTACACTTTGGAATCTCATATTCAAAGTCGGAAGACATTAAATAGGCTCTTTCGCACCAATTACATGCATGTTTTTATTGCATATGGACAAGCATTTGGCCACAATCTCACTTAATGTCTAGCATTAATGTGTGCGACGTACTACATTACTTTAACCGAAAACAGTTACATAATGTAAGTATGTAACCTAGAATGTAATTATGCTATATGTCATGTGCTTTATTAGTTTATCTTTAAAGAGTTACATTATTAATTACGTTATCATAATCATAATAAAATAAACGATTGATTATGATTATGATTACCTACAATGTGTTAATTTAGGTTTTCGCTTAAAGAGTTGAAGTACATGTCCCGGTAGCTATATGAATATAAAAAAATAAAAAGAAGCCTAGGGAGAATAATAAAGTTTCTACTTTATTACTCTCGGTGTTTATGTACACATATATAAACAAATCAATAAAACAAAAGTACGTAACGGTTCACTATTTGTTAATGCCACGTATACTAAAAACTCAGTATTCGGTCGTTTAAACAAAATAAGTATTTTATGTACATTAATATTTTCGTATACGGTGAGTCTCGGCGAAGTTGTAAATAGTAGAGAGTGGCAGGTCGTGTTCCCCACATCTGCAGGAGGTGGCCAAAGCCGATTAGACACGAGTCTCCTTCAGACTATTTTCTCTATATTGTAGTGTGACCTCCTAAGTATTGGTATGATTAAACATTTTGTGAAATAACCCAAGAAAAGATATATTTGTAATAATCAGTAATCGACAATCTTTGTTTAGAGAATTTATTTCTCATAAAAACACTAGGTTCACAATGAAACTTACAATTTCCATAATATTTCAGCCGTGAAGCAGTTCGCTATGTTTCGGATTGAAGGGAAAGGTAGCCAGTGTAATTACTGGGCATGGACGGCATTTCATCTTAGGCCTCAGGAAGACAACGCACCTGCAATATCAAGTGCTTTTCCTTGTTATTGCAGGTGTCTATAGGCGGCGGTAACCGCTTACCACCAGGTGGGCCGTCAGCTTGTTTGTCATCTAGTTGTATAAAAATAATAATAATAATATTTTTCATTGTTACTATACTTGTTTAATTTTTAGCGTCTCCCAATTTGAGTAAATAGTTTTATTCTAATACAATTAAAACTATCTAATATATTATAACTAGAACAGTGTACTTGAATGTGCCGCGACCTAAGAAATGAACCGAAGTCGATGAAATTTGGCAGCGAGCCTGAATTTCGAAAAGCAAATCGGAATACTTTTATTCCGGAAAAATATGCAGTTGCCTGGAAATGCGTGTGCGAGCAAAAGCTAATATCAATAGTCAACATTGATGTAACAAGTACTGTGGGCTGCATGATATCTAATGACCCTGCGGAATTGTAAACTATACACATATTAGGTTGAACAAAACAAAGAAGCACGGACGTACACATGACAGCCCATTAAGTGTAGCAGTTGCACTACGAAAGCCGCCTCTATTATTAGAGAAATAAGGGCGGTCTCAAGGTCAAACTGTTACATTTGACTGCACCATCCTTTTCTCGAAGCTCTAACAAGCTATCCTGTAATTTTGTGCTGGCTAAAGCAAGAACCCTGAATTTTCAGTAAAATATAAGGGATAATATGGCGTATATATAACTATATTCTCAAGTTACCGTGTCAATATGACGTATACATTTTTTAAAATTTTACTCGTACTCGTCACTTTCGAAATAGACAGGTCGATTGAAATCGACTTTTTAATTCCATGTAATGTTTTTGATGGGATTTATTTGTCTGCAAGATTTCATATTACTAGTATTATAATATAAAGCTTCCCAAAAATCATCTACTATTTTTCTTGTTCCTTTGCGCAAGCATCTGCATTGGTTAAGACCGGAAATCACACTTGACAAGGGAGAAGTATAATATGCATGTATTAAACATATTTTATTACAATCTATAGGAACATTAATAATGTTGTCCTTAAAAAGAAGGTGATACATTACATTTTGACCAGTTTATTAATGTTTTACAAACCTACATTCTTAAGCTCTATTATTCATTATTTTAAATACACAACAGTAATGAAAGATAAAGCATTGTTTTGTATACGAATTTGTCTTACAGAAGTACCTAATGCATCTACGTCCTTCAGCTTATCTACGTCCCACTGCTGGGCACAGGAATTCCTACATGCATGGGAGAGAGACATGAGGAGTTTGGGCCATTACACCACCACGCTGGCCCAATAACAGGGAGTAGTTCGAGATTACAAATTTTGTTTGACCCATCCCGGATTCGGCCATGACGAAAGTTGCTTTGTTTTCGTAATCGAAACCAGATTGATCAAACTTCCTCACCACTATGCCACCAAACTAATAATACAAGCAAAATGAAATAAATGGGAATATTGATACAATAAAATTGAAAAAAGGTAATTATTTTCTGTAGCATTTATTGTATATAAAAATTAGTAAAAAAAGTTTTTACTTTATTTTCTAATAATAAGGGTACAGTAATAGTACAGCATTGTAATCGACACTTGACTGCGGTGTTCTACAAATTGAACAATGCGTATGACTTAAATAAGTTATAGTTACTTTAGTCACCATTCCATTCCAGTGGAGACTTTTATTTTTTTAATTTAATTCATAAAATACGTAAATTTTAAAATGAAACATAAAATACGTAAATTACACCGTAGGTATGTAATCAAAGAAATAGTAATAATGTTAAATTTGTTTGAACATAAGTTTAAGATCTATTAGACAAAGCCTATCAAAATGTTATACTGGTGGAAATAAATGTTACAAGTGACCTAAATATAGTAAGACAAACGAGTAGTAAACAATTTTGGTAAATCTATTTGAAACAAACAACAACATTTGTACAGCAATACTTTATGTACATAAAATTACAAAATATTTTAAAAGTGATAACGTGATTTTCCTTACAAATTACATTCAATTATTTAAAGAATATTTTTTCTAGCTTATGCACTTCTATTATAGTAATTGAATTCCTCTAGATCTTTAGTTTATTAAAAATGTATCTTACACCAGTTTTTAATAGAAGAACTACCAAAACTTTAACATGCTTCGCAAAAATTTGGCTGTTAAGGAATTCTTAATGAATTAAACTTAAAGCACCAAGTATTTCAAATTATTTCAATTTTATTTATTTATATTTTAGAAATTTTGACATACAGAAAACGGACTAACCAACACGAGACGTATAAGTAAGCTATTTTTCGAGATATTTGTTGAGATTTCTTAAGAAAGAAGAAACTGAATTATGGTTTGTGTAAGTTTTAACGTCGAGCTTTTGATGTTCTCAGTAAAGTAGTTACGAAAACATTAAAAACTCGAAGTATTCGTAAAAAATTGTGTTGTATTTAGCTCATCGTACCGAATGGAATCGATGAATCGGAGAAAAGTTTCTTTTAAAGTCGTAGTATGTATAAAAGTTTGATTCGCGATGATCGGTTGGCGCGACAGGGCGGCAGCCGCTGTTCGCCAACAAATGCACTGCTAAGCTGCTTTGGACAAATTCTGTAATCGATACTCATTCTCCCTTATTAGGCCAAATACATTTTACAATGTCTGATTCCCCTTGCTTTTATATTAAGCTTAGGATAATAATCTTGTTCCAGGTTACAAATGTAGGCGTAATAATGAACAGAGAGTTACAAATAACTATAATATCGAATGCATCGTAAGCATTACACTAGTGGCATAAAGATGTGCTTTGCTAACCTTGTATGAATCATTAATAATGATTGATACAAGGTTAGCAAAACACAAAATGAAAACAAAGATAATTATTTAGGTGATTAAGATGACCAAAAAGGAATTTTGTCAATTGTAAAATAAAAGAAGATAATGTTTAGTTGTTTTTTTTTTCCGAGTTTTGAGATTATAATGTAGAGTGCAGGTTTTTTTATATATCACTGAGGTTGCAATCAAGCATACGGCCCACCTTATGGTAAGCGGTTACGGGCCTATGGACCCCTAAAAGGTTGCTTCTGCCTCAAATCAAAGACATTAATGGATCAAAGCAATGCCATTGAACTTAGCCTAGCCTCTTTATACCCTAATTAAAAAACCAGTTAACTGATTTTCACAAATTAATGTCATGGTACGTACGGTAGCTGACAGCTGTAAATTAAAAAAAAAACAACTAAAAAACTTACTGGAAAAAGTATGGAGATACTAAATCTATGAAAATACTAAGAAATAAAAAAGTACTACGTGCCGTCGGGGGCACACCGGACTACTTAAAGGCTTCCCTTCACTTTTGATTTTTATTCGCTATTGAGTTGATCGAAAAGAAGAGTTCTATGAAAAGATCTTTAAAGATGAATAAATTAATGTATTTCATTTTGAAAATTATCTTCTAGAAACAAGAGGTAATTAGTTCCTCTGTATTCATATCATTCAATATAGGTATACTAATATTAGCATTTTGTAGGTAGTCACGTTTTCATAATCTCTACATTTAAGTAATCAAAAACCAGGCCACGCAAGAAACCAGTAGATGATACCGATAGACTGAGTTATCCTTCCTATACCTGCGTGTTGGTCCTCAATCATAAGATTCCTTCGTCACGGTGATCATCGAACCTTCGAGATCTTTTGTTCCCAACCTTATCCTAACATAAATGTGTATGGGGTATGAAAATTAATAAGTTTTGCATATATATGCTCGATGATTGCTTTTGTTGTAGTTCATTTCACTAAAGCACTTTTAACAAGTGTTATTACTATTGTAATGGGCACTCAGCTCAAAGACTGGGATTGCATTTCAGAACTACGCTCCCGTGTATTTACTTCAGTTCCAATATTCAGAGAGTCAGTCCTAATTCCAGGAAGAGTTTCCCTAAATTTCGATAGTGGTTTTGTTCTTGAGACAAGCTTGAGCTCAAGCCAAATTGCTCGTCGCATCATGACAGCCCATTGTCCCATGTGGCAAATATCCTTTTTACTTGGAGAAGGTATTCAATTTATTAAATTATCCCCTTTTATTCTGTTGCGTATCTATATTCTCACACCGACCCGAGTGAAAAACACGAATATCTTTTATGTACATCTTCCATTGACCAACATCAATTTCATTAAGAGCAGCGATTAATATCGTCGTATCGTGGATATAATAAATTGAATTGCAAAGTGATATCATTATGCATTGTACAAATTAAGTGTTAACCGCAGCCAGAATGACGTTTAATTTCAAACTATCGACTGGTGCGAAAAAACTGATTTTCATTGGTAAGTTGTCGGTGTTGTTAGGTAGAAGTGTGGGCGCGTGGGCGGGCGGGAGTGCGTCGCGTCGCGCCGTTCGCCGCTTGTAACGAAACCTTCTACAGTTCTCTGTTTGCCTGGTACTATTTGGCATTGACTTAGGGGAGACGTCCGACGACGGTTTGTCGGGCAATTATTGAAAAGCTTTGAAAGGATACGTACTTAATTGCGGCGACTTTTAAAACCGCAATCGTAATAACATTTGCTTTAGTATTTTATTTCTGCTTGTCGAAAGTTGTGTCGAAGAGTACGCTTTATTGAAACAAAAACGTAATTGGAATAGTAAAGAATGGAATTTATAATAAAGTTTCAATTATTATTAGTAAAAAATGGTAATTTTTTCGTTATTCTAACCAGAAATGCTATTTAAATTCATTTCTACAGTCCATTTCCAAAGTGCTGCATAATTTATTTGTGCACTTGGCGAATTATTACCGATTGTAAGCCCACCTCCGTGTAACGGGCAGCTAGGGCTGGCTGAGTGAAGTATATCGATTCAGTGATTGTTTCGCCGAAGTCTTATAATTTGATTGGGGATGAAAATGCCAATCAAATCAGTGATTAAAAAATATCAAGTTAATAGTAAATACGATATTTTTACATTTAATCACAATAAATAATAATAATAATATTGATTTTCTTAGTTAAACTGAGAAAAATATATTTATATTCTCGTAATACGGTGGTAATTTAGTTTATGGTGATAATGAGTCTCGAATATCATTTTGCTGTTATTGTTTTACAAAGCGTTTCCACAACTATATTAGAAAATTATAATAGACTATGATTTTCAATATTGTAAATTAGTGTGGGTACAAATTATATTACAATTAGCTTTTACAATAAGCGGTCTTATCAAATGCTAACATTTCTAGAAGGAGATGCCTATTGACGATGACGAAGTGAATTAAAAGAACATAGGTATTATTAAGGTATGGTGATTCGCCATTAGAAATATGAAGGTAAACTAAGAATTATTAAAGTAAATAATTCTCAGTTTATCTTCATATTTTTAATCAGCATCACCTTTTCCGCCGAGAGACGCCTACTGCTAATGGTCTCCCCCAAGGATCTCTAGGCCAATCGGTACTACGCTGCCCCCATCCATCGACTTCTCGGGACCCTCACCAGGTCGTGGGTTCTTGTTGTGGGAGGCCTACGGGTGCTGATTCTGCCGGTATGCGGCCACCACTTGAGGTCCTTTCCGCGCCAACGGCCGTCAGTCCTCATTACAAAGCGGCCAGCCCACTGCCACTTGAATCTCGCAATTCTTTGGGCTATGGGTTAGTTTTCCTGCGGATCTCATCATTTCTGATTCGGTCACGCAGAGAAACCCCGAGCATGGCCTTCTTCATTTCGCTTTGGGTGACTTTGGAGCCTTCTCATGAGGCTCGTTGTAAGCCGCCACGTCTCAATTCCATCATCATCAACAGCCTGGAATGTGTAATCCCGCTGCTAGGCACAAGTCTTCCTACATGTGAGAAATACACGAGAAGTTTGGCCACCACGCTGGCCCAGTGCAGGTTGGTAGGTGAAAGCGGTTGCAGTAACACGACTTAACGTACGTTCCGAAGCCTAGGGGAGCTTGAGATTACAAATTTTGATTGACCCATCCCGGTATTGATCATGGTGAAAGTTGCTTTGATTTTGTAATCGAAACCAGAGCGTTGAAATCACGCTACCGAGCTCCTCATTTCGGATAGCTACAATAATTATTAATTTTATCAAACTCGTTATTATAATTCACCGCTTTAATCCATTATTCATATTGGTATAAGATTTATATAATTTAGAATTTTTATATAATTAACAATGAATTAACTCGAGCTAAACGGTGTTGGTGGCATAGCTAATAAGTTACTGTATAACTATTATTTAAATATAAACTACTGTAATGCTACTGTTTGTTTACTTAAATAAATAGAAAAAAATTGAGTTAATAGCCTTTAAAATAAGTCTTATTGCTATCCTCATTTTGACTTTGAATTTCCTTTTACTATCGCCGGTAGCTATATTCTTATATCTTATTTATCTGACTGTAACTTTTCAAAGTAATAAATATAAAATAAATATAATATTATTTATTATCTTCTATACCGATAAAAATCTTTGTTTGTATGTTTATCCCCTATGAGTTCCTTAACCATTGATCAGATTGTGATGAAACTTTGGTAAAGTGTTCGTGCCCAGAACACTTTTCGCGAAGGTTCCTGCATTATAAAACAAAATAGTTTTCCTCTTTACGGGCATCATGCATGCCGTGTGCAGCTAGGGTATCTATAATAGTATCCATAACACAAGTTTTCAATAAGGCTCAATTTGATCCATATAATTCGTGTAAGTGTAAAAATATTTTAAAAAATCATGCTTAAATTGGGCTAGCTAACGGCTAAGAGAGGGAGAGTTCACAGTGGTATTACCGCTGGAATTTTGAGTGGACGACTGGGTTAGAGAACCTCCAGAAGATCGCATCTACATAGCACTACTTTGTAGTGATGTGTTCCTGTGGTGAGTAAGGTCGCTAGAACGAATTGAGAAAGTGTTAAATTGGAGCAGGGAAACTCGTCTCCTATGTTAATATCGAAAAAAAGAAGAAGTTTTCTTTCGATATTTACAGGGCAGGAAACACATGAGAAGTGCCCGAGAATATCTACGAGCGTCTAAAATCTACGGTAACTGTTTACCACCAGGTAAACCCTGCGCTTGTTTCCCACCCTTGTCGTATAAAAAAGTTTATAGTTGAATTTAAGAATATCAATATATTTTAATTCTGAAAAATATACTCATAGAAAATGACGGGTACCTATACATTATTTTCGCAGATTCGTTAAAAATCTATAAAGAATGAACTGATACGTTCCTATATACGAAGGGCTAATACATATTTAAAAGACATCAATCAGAACCAACTCATTATGTTTCTAAATTTTATTAGAGTAAATTTCCATTTTTGTAGAGATTCCATTTTTAGAGAGACAGCTTGATCATGTCGCAAATAACAATTTTGGTTATGGGGATCGAATAAATTGCATCACATAGACCTATCATCAGGTTTTTAAAGTTTTGAGTTTAATAAATTTACATGGTTCGTAGTACATAATATAAACGAATGTTCCTCAACCTTAAAGATTTTAAAATCAAATAATAATAATGTAATATGATTTCTGTCGGTCTTTAATTGATATCCATTATAAATTAAACTAGGAGGAGGCCTATTCCCAGCTGTGGGCGTTCCTTAGCTAATACGATGATGGTAACGATATATAAAACATAAAACGACGCATGTAAATTTGTCACAGTGGTATACTAAGTAATGAAAATTTAGTTAAATAAAAACGTTTGCCAGTCCAAGAGCGTTTGTTCAACGAAGTAATTTACGGGAAATATAAAGTAGTCTCAGCATAATTGCACATCAAAGGTCAGTTTTTAATAATAACCAAGCGTTTACAAATTGAAAGAGAGAGTTAGGACACGAAAACCCGCTTTCCCACATTCCACTGATAAAAGGGAAAACCGTTTCAACTTTCCGTCCGCTATGAAAAGGGATGGGGATAGAGTATCATTGGAGTGTGAGAGGGTGGGTGATATTATTGTAAGGGCTTACCTCTCAGAGGTTCCTGGTGGCCTGGTGACTGGTTACAGATCGCGTAACGCGGCGGCGTCGGTTGACGTGGCGGGCGAGTTGAGGCAACGGCACGGAGGCTCCGACTGCAATCGCAACACTGCGTTGGGGGTGGTGCACTCCGTGCAAGCGAGACTGCAATGCCCGCCCATTCGCCTCGTGCCTCACTTTCCCGCCCTACTGTTCCTATTAACTTCATTAACCAAAGTTACATTGTTCCTCTGAAACTTTTTAATGTAACTTAAACAACATTTGTAACTAAATCAAAATGAAAACTAAAAATCAAAGTTCACAGTGTAAGTATTCTGTAACTGGAGAGATGTAAATTGGCAGAACCGTAAATGTAAATGTCTGAATTTAGAAAGATGTTGCCGTGATTACCCTCTCAGGTGACAAGCGAACTTGTTATGGCTAGACGATTATCAGAAATGTATAAAGTAAGTTACAAGATAGTCGGCGGTGCTTAGACGGGCCCGCCCACGCTGTCGCCCCGGTGACCGCCCGTCCTTGCAAGCGGATACACGTGTACGAAGCTCTGTAATTTTTCACAAACCAAATCATTAATAGGCCTATTACTCTTTTAACGTACCGGCGTAATACGCTGTAAATGACGGCTTACCTCGAGAAGTAGGTAGTTTATAATCTTAACCCTATACACAATTTCATAAAAAAGACCTTACCGTTAGCGAAAATTTTTACAGTTTTATATGTATCTGACTAAAAACTTACAATACCATAAGGGCTTCCATGTCTCTTCATTATAAAAAATAATAGGCTCTTTCATGTAATATTTTATTAGTCTTATCATTAGTCTGCTGTAAATCTTTCTAAATTATTACGATGGCAGTCGAGACATTAAGACATGGTGCTAACTACCCTTTCTGGCTTAATTCCAAAAAACTTCAAATAATGGGAAAAGGAAAAAAAACTTAATTTATTTATGTAAACAAGATAGGAGTCGAAATTAATTGAAATAAAAACTTTATAGTTTATTTTTATTACAGTAAAAGCACTGAAATCCCAGACAGAAGCGTTAACCTCATCTCAACGGTGACACGACAGCCAGGTGAACCAACCTTATCCCGATACTATAAAGCACATTTCACCCTATCGAAGTGACACTTCATTTTCTAAGTTTCAATGTAAAAAAACTTTTAACTTCAGAACACGCCCCCGTCACGGTGAACTTAGAAACTTTATGTCGAAAGTCGTTTACTTCAAGACTTTTATGCAGAAAAAGGTGTAAGTAAGGGAGTTAAGTTATGTGTGCGAAGTATACTTAAATAGTTATCGGATACATTTGTTTCGATTTCGCGAAACCGATAACATGTAAGTACACTTAGCAACTGTATGAACTGCAACTGAAAACTTTTCACTTTAATCCTTACCTCTAGTTTGCATTATTATGAAAAATAGTAAGCTAAGTGTAAAAGTTATACGACTGTACAAAGCGAACCAAAAAAATAGTAGACTGGTGAAGATGAAGAATCTTTCTTATTTCTAAAGGCAATACATTTTTTTAAACTAGAATAGAATAGCTGTTCTATTGAAAATCATTATTGAGAGACTTGCAGCTTATATTAAATCCGAATTTAATCATTAATATTTACATATTAATTTGTGAAATACCTTCTCACATTTATAAGACACAATAGACGAAAATTTAAACTGTAAGTTGTACATTTCAAAACCAATGGGAAAATTGCCGAAACTTATTGAGAAAGTTTTCTTATACACGCCAAGGGGGGCAAACCTATGTCCCCTTTATGCCTTGCCTTAATTATGCACTACTCACGCTCTGCCTACTCTGAAAAATCAAGAGAATGCGTTATTTTGGCAGGATAGGGGACGAGTCCCCTGCTTCCAAATCAATACTTTCTGAAAGAGTTCTGGCTGTTATTTAGCTGTGATCTTCTGTGGTAGAGGTCCGCATAGCTATCTATTTCAAAGCCTTGTTGATAGAGTCCAATATTATGTTGGTGCATTTTTAAAGTAAAAACTAATGATAGGTTAATAATAATGTTACCAGCGTTGTTGTGTTCCGGCAGTTCGAGGGAAGATATCCGGGTGTAACTCGCTTCCATCTTCGGCCTTATCATTACTAACCATCAGGTGAGATGAAGGTCAGGAGCAACCCCGTTAAGAATTAAAAAGAAAGTTCTATTTCAATAATACTATACATAATTATAACTCGAGGAGCTCGGTGGCGTAGTGGTGTTAGTCCTGGAACGGGTTAATCAAATTTATAATCTCGAGCTCCTCCGTGCTTCGGAAGGCACGTTAAGCCGTTGATGCCGATTGCTACTGCAACCGCTTTAACCCACCACCAACCCGCATTGTGCCAGCGTAGTGGTGTCATGGCCCAAGCTCCTCATGTGATGATACATGTGTAAACTACCGCGGGATAGGCTTTTGTACATGCATCACTGAATCCATGTATCACTGAATCCATGTAGCTCTACCGAATCCTTTTCCAGAGTTTGAAGCCACATAGGTACTTGATATTCACCAATAACGACGATATGCTCTTTTATTCTTATCCAATCGTCATAGATGTTTTTCGGTACAGACTCGTCACATAGAATATTTGCCTTCCACACATCTTGAAATATTATTTTGAGCCTTATCGTGAATGGGGCGAGCCATCCCAACGGATTAAATAACTTGGATAATTCGGATAAAAGCGTCCTTTCAGTAAGTTTGATCGCAGTAGGGGAGGTACTTGCTGTAGGTACTTTGCTGCAAGGTGAGGTAGTCATGTTGTGGACACCACCTCAAACCTAAAGCTTTTGTTGTTACAGCTTGATTGAAATCAAAACTTTCCTGTTGTTTTTGATCTACATCAACGTTGTTTAACAATTCCAGCGCGTTGGATTACCACTTCCGTAAGTTGAAACCTCCTGATTTTAAGAGTTTTATCATGCCATCTTTTAGTTGTTTTGCAGCTGAAATTGAGTGGGATCCGTGGATCAGATCATCCATGTAGAAAGAATTCTCCAGAACCAAGGGCACTGAACTGTCTTGATAATTGCCCTTCTCGTCTTGAGCCAATTGTTTCAGCGTCATCATAACGTCATATAGCTCGTCTTGAGCCAATTGTTTGAGCTCGTTTCCGAGTTCACTACGTCCGCTTTCCTTGCTACGCAGTTTCTTTACGTCTTGATAGTACAGTTACTTGCTAAAACACTGTGTCACTTGATTAACACAGTGATCTTCGTCTTCGGTACTCAGTATGTACACTAAGTATGACGTTGGTAACTCACGGTGAGCGGAAACAGCGACACGTGTTTAGTCCACACGCGCCTGTTGATCCCGCTTTTCTGCTAAGCTCGAAGGACCAATGTTCGGGTTAGAACTAACTTGATAAAATGATAAATCTGATTGAATTAAACTGATATATATTTGTTATAAAAACTATAAAATAACTATGAAATAATGATACTCATATCATTGATCATTATTTCATAGTTATTTTATAATTTTATGTTATATGAGTACGCTCGACTTGATTGCTTGATGATTGCGAACTGATTTGGTAAAATTATAAGAAATAATAATTAAATAAATAATGATAAAGAATAATTAATAAATAATAATTTCTAATAACTAATTTGTGTCAATGGTGAAAATGCTGATGTGACAATGTACGCGCTTGCTCGTTCAATCCCCATTCAGATATAAGGTTCAAAGGGATGTAATGTAAAGGGCCCTGTTGAGCTCAATGGTAAGATTTTCTCTCTCTCTCCCAGTTTCAGCGCGCCCAGCCCCTGGGTCACCGTAATATACCCCATGCACTGTACTGTCATCCGCATAGCAATGAATGTTTCCTAATGGAAGCATATAATTGATATGAAGAAGAAAGAGTGTAGGGGATAGAACAGAGCCTTGTGGTACACCAGCATTCACTGACACGAACCGAGAAGCGCATCCATTTGCGAGGACACGGATTCTTCGCTCACGCAGGAAGCCGGCAATCCAATCTTCCCTTCCGGATGTCCTCGTCATCTGTGTTACTTAAAATTCAAAGTCCTGACTGACGGACTTAATATCAACGTACGGCCTAAACCGTTAGTCCTAGAGATCCACAAAGAAATGGTTGTAAGGGATGAAATAGGGGGTTAAATATCCTATAAAACTTTATATTCTTTGAGTAGTCGAACTTGAAAATTGGTAAAAAAAATACTTTTAAATTAAATACATGACACACATATAGTACCTACCTATATCACAGTTTTTCCAAAACCAACTGAGCCAAATAGGATTTCGAAAGGAGCATTGAGCAAATAAAGATACTACCTACGTAATAAATACATTAATAAATACTATAGGCGAACCCGCTACCTTTTACAATCCAGAGAACTGTCTAACTATTTCAGCTACCTAGGGCACTTATAAAAATGTTAAAATAAAAATAAGAATATGACTCTAATAATGTTTTGGCCTATTTTGTTGCATCCAATTTTGTATGTTACAGTATAGAGTCGCACTAATTAAGCTTAATACAATACCGTTTATTAAGTACTTCCATTCAACATTAATATATCGACACAAAAGCTTACTTAAGTTACATGGGACCTAATTTACATGTTAATGTTTTTAAGAGGAAATCCGCATTCATATTAACAATGATACACGAAGTTAATTTGTTTTACTCTTGTTGTTATTTTATTAAGTACGCGCGCTCAATTGATTAATAATAATTTTATTTTATGGGTGGTAACACTACCTATGGGTGTTTCAAGTTTCTAATAGGATATTGTAATCACTGTTGCACCAGCAAAGAATAAAGTCGTATAAAACAGCTTCCCAAGTTAAAAATAAGTTACATTCGGTATAACACATTCATTTCGTAAACCATGAAATGTTTACATAATCAGATATATATGTATATGAGGAGCACGGTGGCGTTAGTGTTTTTGTTTCGATACGAAAACAAAGCAACATTGTGATATGTAGGAAGGCCTGTGCCCAGCAGTGGGGCGTTTATAGGCTCCCAGGAAGTTTGTAAGACTCCTGAGAACATATTTTTAAATTTATGTTGGGGAGTATAAAAACCAATTGTGCCTGGAAAGTGTGGCTTAACAGGGTAAACCCAAATATCCAATCTGTGTCTAACCACAAAACACTAGATTTTTGGGCTTTAATGAGAATTTATTGTGTATAACGCATCATAACTCAATGCATTGTTTCTTAATCACAATATTCAGTGAAATTACACCACGTCTTGTAGACCTTTAGTTCCCTACGAGCTTTGATACGAGCTACGGGCTATGGGCTACGTGCTACGAGCTACGAGCTACGACTCTTTGGCGCGACAGCCGGCATCCATGTATGATGGCCACTAAAATAATATTTTTTCGTACCACTTGCTCAAAAAAGTGACATTCTATGCCGCAAAAAGCGAACATAACAATAGTCATTTTTAATCTGTTAAAAACAGGGAAAGAAAATTGTACTGAATTTCATTCATCCTCTAGGGGGAATGTGATTTAAATTTGGAATACTTACCGAAATTTATACTGAACTACATCTGTGTTTACACCATTAAGTTTGTATATAAGGCATTATACATCTTTTTGATCACACCAACCCCACCAACCCGCACTGGGCCAGCGTGGTGGGAGATGGCCCAAACCCCCCCCATGAATTTCTACAACCCAAGGCCCCAAGTGCCCGGCGGGACCGGAAGCCGTGCCGGCGTTGACGGGCGTTGGCGAGGCGCCGGGACCAGGGGTGCTAAGAATCCCCGGGTGGCGATGGCATTCCGTCATACGACCTTGGCCCTGGCGACGTATAACACACGCACACTGCGAACCCCGAAAAGGCTTTAGTACCATAGACCACATACATACGCTGCGGCAGGTTATACAGAAGACCGAAGAGTACAACCTGCCATTATGCTTAGCGTTCGTGGACTATGAGAAAGCCTTCGATTCTGTCGAGACCTGGGCCGTGCTTCAGTCACTCCAGAGATGCCAAATAGACTATCGGTACATCCAAGTGCTGCAGTCACTGTACGAAAACGCCACTATGTCAGTCCGCCTTCAGGACCAAAACTCGGAACCAATACGTCTTCAGCGAGGTGTGAGACAGGGCGATGTTATATCGCCGAAACTGTTCACTGCCGCGTTGGAGGATGTGTTTAAGCTTTTGGACTGGAGAGGACTTGGCATCAACATAAACGGCGAGTACATGACTCACCTTCGTTTTGCGGATGATATCGTAGTCATGGCTAAAAACCTGGAAGACTTGGGCACAATGCTCGACGACCTCTGTAGAGTCTCCCAACAAGTGGGCCTTAAAATGAACATGGATAAGACGAAAATAATGTCGAATTCCCATGTCGTACCCACTCCTGTAAAGGTTGGAAGCTCTACACTGGAAGTTGTTGACGAATATGTTTACCTGGGACAAATAGTCCAACTTGGTAAGTCCAACTTCCAGAAAGAGGTCAATCGACGGATCCAACTCGGCTGGGCAGCGTTCGGGAAGCTTCGC
Source organism: Nymphula nitidulata (assembly GCA_947347705.1). Classification (NCBI taxonomy): domain Eukaryota; kingdom Metazoa; phylum Arthropoda; class Insecta; order Lepidoptera; family Crambidae; genus Nymphula; species Nymphula nitidulata. The sequence goes on along the minus strand of OX374626.1, from coordinate 9,114,091 downwards.
AGCATATTCTCGGCCCAACTACCGCAGTGTCTCAAGACGAAAGTCTTCAATTCGTGTGTTTTGCCAGTGATGACTTACGGAACTGAGACGTGGCCGCTTACAATGGGCCTAGTAAGAAGGCTCAATGTCACCCAAAGGGCAATGGAGAGGGCTATGCTCGGGGTTTCTCTGCGTGATCGAATGAGAAATGATGAGATCCGCAGGAGAACTAAGGTTACCGACATAGCCCGAAGAATTGCGAGCCTCAAGTGGCAGTGGGCAGGCCACATTGCAAGAAGGACTGACGGCCGTTGGGGCGGAAAGGTCCTCGAGTGGCGGCCGCGTACCGGAAGACGCAGCGTTGGTAGGCCTCCCACAAGGTGGACCGACGATCTGGTGAGGGTTGCGGGAAGCCGATGGATGCGGACAGCGCAGAACCGATCGGTATGGAGATCTTTGGGGGAGGCCTATGCCCAGCAGTGGGCGTCTCTCGGCTGAAATGATGATGATGATGACATCTTTTTGAAAAAGGAATACGCATTTATTGTGCAGTTATGATTATTAAATAAAATTACGAAAACCGACGAGGCCGTATGAACTTGATGCCTTTGCTTTTTCGACAAAAAAATATTAGTCTAGGAATTTGCCGCCTTTGTAACTCTCTCTATCAATAATTGGACCAATGTTTCGAATGTTAACTTTTACTTTTAATTGTCATTATTTTTAATAAATGCTTATCTCATATTATTATTGTGTTAATTTTTCGCAAATGGTACGAAAAGTAGAGTATTTTCCTCGGTGATAAATCTGTCTTAGTCTTGAGTGAACTTAAGTCCCTCGCTACACTCAGGACTCGTCTTAAATCCCTCGCTTCGCTCGTGATTTAAGTTTTTAACACCCTCGCTACGCTCGGGAGTAAACCTCGAGTCCTTCGTTACGCTCGCGATTTAAATCGTCACCCGCGACAGAAGACACTGCTTTATCCCCTTGGTTAATAATCTACTATTTTACTATAAATGTAAAGCAAAATAAATCGTTATGGAGATAAATAGAGCCAACGGTTAGTAGTGAAAAAAGATTCTTTACATGGCTAAACACCTACCTGAGCCTTGTTTCATCATAATTATTAAATTATTATAGTAGGTTTGATTTACCATTAAACGATGAGAGTAAGAGGTCTAATAGTGTCTATAGTTAATAATTAGCTATATTCCAATCAAAATAAACGTATAAACCTATACTTATTATTAAATAAATAAAAAGAACATAGTGTGCGCAGCTCGTTAAATTAACGCAAACACGTTAAAAGTAACAATAAGCTGAAACAGTAAAAAGAGTTGCGAATACAGCTAGTATCAATGATGTCTCGCTAGTTACCCGAGCTAAATCTGTCCTAGAATATGCCTTTTCATGTGTGCGAAAAACAAGTAATAGTTACGACGTAAGCCAATCGTTTCCATAAGCCGAACTGACGGCGCGTGAATCGGCGTCGTATATAGCTATAATTTAATACGTACATTCAACCGTACACCAAAGGGAACACTTATAATACGAATACAACACTTATCGCGTTGGATTAAAGTGCATATTGAAATCAAAATGGTTTCGTATGATAATCAGCCAAGGACTGTACACACTACTTCACACTTTAAAGCAAGCTTGTATAATATGCGATTTGAAATCACTTCTTTTGAAAACGCTAGACAGACGTGATTTTGAAATATTTTGTGTAATATTGCTATACTTAACAGTGAAAAACAATATTATAGTTGGTCTGCCAGACTGCCCACCTTCTTTTTATGTTATGTATTAAGTTTTGAAATTGCCTTGTCTATTGACTGCCGGAGTATTCTCGGTAGTTCAACTTTTGGAACCGGTGTAAATTCAGACATGACAGACAGATAGACAATTGTGAGACCATTTTTAATTAGATATACATATTTTGTGATTTTTGACGATTCGAAAGAGCTTTTCAGGAGCCTACTTGTATAAATGTATTTTTGATTTTGATTTGATTCTGACTAGCAAAAAGTCATTTAAAAAATTAACCGGTGTACACTCCAGCTCAGTTACAAAAATGGAAGAACGCTATCTTGTCATTTTGTTTATTCTTATAGGTATAAAAACAACATATTTCTTCAATAATGACCGCAAGAAACGAAAAAATATGTTTCGCGGTCATGATAGGTGGCAGTTTTTCGTATTTGGACGAAGCTATTTAAATTCCGGCACCCGAGCCTCGAGTGTGAATTTTGACTCGTTCGAAATGCCGCATCTGTCGCGGGAAACATGATCAAAGCCTCTGTCATCATTTTATCTTTATTGAGTCGAAGAATACCGTAATAGTTACGTTTAAGGGTAAAATGTACATCCTGTAAAAAATACATTTTATAAATAATTCATTAATTTTTAAGTAACTTATCATACTTGATAAGTGATATCAGTTTGCTTAAATATAATCTAAGTGAGTGGAGATCAGAATCTTATCAGTAGCCTAGAAACGTCCCACTGCTGTTCACAAGCTATCTTACATGAACACATGTGGAGTTCGGGCCATAACACCACCACGCGGGCCCAATGCGGGCTGGTGGGTTAAACCGGTAACAACCAGGATCAATGGATTAACGTGCCTTCCGAAGCACGGAGGAGCTCGAGATTATAAATTTTGGTTAACCCAATCCGGGGTCGACCATGACGAAAGTTGCTTTGTTTATGTTCATATTCTTTATTGCATCATATTGTAATAAAAGGTCTTAAAGCTATGTCATTAGTACAGAACATGAACCCTGCAAGGGCATTGCAAATTTTATACTTAAATTTAGTTACAATAAAATTATTTCTGGACATCAATTTTAATTATTAGGAATATAGGTTATAGGATATCTTATTCTCAAAAAAAATTCATAAAAACATTTTTGAATTAGAAACTGTTTTACCATTTTAAAAAATGAAGTATCTTTTTCTATATTTTTTATATTTAATGGTATTTTATTATATATTTTTATGGACATATGATGTGTCCCTGAGCTAACTAAGTGTAATTTAGTGAATGGTAAGGCCAATTCTTTTTATTTCTTAAACAAACCGTCCAGAGATTTTCAGACGCATACACATATGTATGCGTCTGAAAATCTCTGGACGGTTTGTAAAGACTTATTTGTTTTGTTTTGTTTTCATATTCAAAACCAGATCGCTCAAACCAATATACCACCTACCTAGCGAGTTACTCAACCAGAATCTAGCCCAATGTTATTATGAGGAAAATGGGGCGGTAGGCCCCTTATTTTCTTTTTGTAGAGCAGTGTTTGCTATTTCATAAAGTAATTTATTCAATTCATTTACAATAATGAAATTTCTAATTTTTTGCTGCAAGTGGTAGAAAAATAAAGATGACAAGCGTACCGTGGTGTGGCGGAGCTCTTGTTTCCGTTATTTTAAGGGGAAAGTAAAATATTTAAAACTTCGCCTGTGTCTGGCGTGGCGTTTTTTATCTTACAACTGAAACTCACAGTTTTTATATATTTCTAGAGTCCACAACATATTTTATTCAAAAAAGTATTTCGTCGGCACATTCGAGTAAGTTTCTTAGTTGCGTAATGTTATTTGTACGCTTTTGATAAATACTCGGTTTATTCCGGGGTACCTTTATTGCATGAAGTTATCGTAAGAAGACCTACTTTTAAAATTATTTTGAAAACTAATATCTACCAACTTTAATCCGTCAAGCATCACATTCTAGACACAATTGATTTTTCAGTTGTCATAGACCTCAAGAGGTATAACACCACTTGACAGATTAACTAAAACTTGTTTTATTGACAAATATTCTTGTCATTAGGTAAGTACTTATTGGTACGTTAATATACCTTTATTATATTCTGTGCGACACTGCACTGCTAAATACTATTACTGTGTAATTAAACATTGTAACTTAATAATTGAAAAGAGTGACTACACGAGTTTGTTGCTGGAATCTTCTCGGTAGTTCAACCTTTGGAACCGGTGTAAATTCAGACAGACTGACAGACTGACAGACTGACTGACGGACAGACGGACCGACAGACAGACCGATAGACAGACTGACATCATAACATTGTTAGCTTACGTTGATCCAGATAAGACAGAGAGACAAACATTATGAAATTGTTAGTTAATATTATTTTTATGTGATAGACATAAGGGTTTTTTTTGACGATTCGAAAGTGCTTCTTGGGGGGCCTAATTGAATAAATATATTTTCATTTCATTTCATTTCATATCATATTAACTAACTTAGGAGGTATTTAATTTATTATTAAAAATAAATGGGATAGACAGAGGGCGTCGTAGCGTAAACACTACCTCTGTATTTAAAGTTAAAATAAAATTACAAGAAGTGATTTTTTAAAGGCTTAAAGGCTATAACTATAATATAAATAGTACAATAACCAAGTGATTTCGTTTGTAAAGTAAAATTAACTTGAATGACTAAAATACCAAAAAAGTGGAAGTAACTAAAATGTTGTTAATGTGACAATACATTGTGCGTTATTAAAAATATTATTGTGCCATTGACATTACTATTTTGTGCCCGGACATACAGTTAAAAATCAGTAATTAGTGTATATATTTTTTCTTAATATTATTATTTTTTGTTTGTGTTTTTTTTTAATTGATACAAGATGACTCTAACTTGCAAAAAATGTGGGGAAAAAATCCGAAAAATGGATTTTATTAGGTGTAAAAATTGCACAAAACATTTTCATCTAGATTGTACTAGTATTGGAGAGAACATGTTTTATATGATGAGACTAGAAAATCGAGCAAAATGACAGTGTGATCATTGTAGACATGCAGAACCACTTACAGAATAAAATGAAATCATTAAAGCCCCTACCAGCCATTCTTTTGAGGCACTACCAGAAGACGAATCATAAATAAACGGAGTTTCAGAAATAGATTATGTTACACAACGACGAAAAATATGAACGTCGCTTCCTGAGTTAACAGCATCGTTCTTGTCAATAAATACTGAAAAAAGCTCAGAAAATCCACCAGAAATAGTGAATGACCTGCTGAGGAGAGAAATAAAAGACAAAATAATAAATCTTCAGACTAAATTGGATATAGCGGATAGTGAGATAATAAACTTAAACATAGAAAATAGTAAATTAAAAGAGACGATCTCGAGGCAAGAAAAGACAATACAATTATATAAGGCAGTCAGTATTGATGACCTAAATACAAGTTAAAAAGGTCCATATAATATGTCAACACCCCTTGAGACAAAAAAAAAAAGGAAGAGCCTTCTATTAGAGAATACAATAAACACTCCCTTTGTTGGACATACCTTCAACAAATGAACAGAATATTAATATAATTAATACAAACACAGACAACAAGTATACATTAAAAACCAATGACAACAAAAATAGTGTTTTGCCGAAGCAAAAACTATGCATAATAAGTAGTATTTACCACAACAAGAGGTCAACTATCATAAGAAATCACTTCGAAAGGCTGGAAATGATGAGATGCCACTACCGCGTACCAGGAGGAGGAATAAGCCAGCTGACAACAGGTCTATGTAAAAAACTCGAGGGTTATACTTTAAATGATTTTTGTGTTCTGTTTTTAGGTGAAAATGATTTTAATTTGTCAAAACCCTATAAAAATTTAGTACTTCACATAAAGGAAAACCTATTAAAAGTCCCGAATACCAATGTTATAGTATGCTTACCAACGTTTAATATAGTTACCGGGCCAATATTTTTAATAGACATATTGAAACATTTAATAATTTATTGTAACTATAATGATAATTTAATTCATGAATATTGTGCATTAACTGACACGCTTCAAACATTAAATGAAATAGACGATCTAAATATAGCTACAGCTATCACATGTGATAGTGATCACATAAATCACTGCAAAATAAAGGAAAATGATTTTACGATTATCTCTCAGAATATCTGCAGCATATACAGTAATTTTGATGATTTCCTTATAACATTATCGACTTTTAACTTTAAAGTTGACGTCATCATCTTAACTGAGTGCTTTCTCAACACTGACAAACCCATTCCCAAATTAAACAACTACCACTCGTATGCGACTACTAAACATCTTAACAAAAATGACGGGGTGGTAGTTTACATAAAAGACAACCTTAAGTCTAATGTCAAAGAAATAGTATTGGATGGAGCATCCTGTCTGCAGCTAGATATTCTGAACCATATTGTCTTAGGTATTTACCGTTCTCCGTCGAATAGAAATGCGGGAAATTTTATAACTTCTTTAGAGACCCACCTGAATACACTAAAATCAGTAAAAAATATAATCATTGCCGGAGATATTAATATAAACCTGATACCTAAAGCTATGGAACAAACTTATGAATACAATAACAGAACACATTACCTTGATATGTTATCATTTCACGGTATACTACCCGGACATCGATTAGAAACTAGGAAAGAAAGTTGCCTTGACCATTTTATGTTAAAAATAAATAAAAGAAAGATCTCTGCATTTATAGCTATTCTGCAAACCACCAATACAGACCACTTCACAACATTTTTGTCATTAACTAAAATAAAATACCGTAATAATGTACCTAAAACTAATACCACAATAGATTTTGAAAATGCACTCAAACATTTACAACAACAACATATCTCTGATTTACTCTTTTGTGAAGACCCAAACGTAATAGTTGAAAGTCTAATAAAGAAAATAACAGAATCAATAGAAAAAAATACTATCACTACAAATATCCCTAAATCTAAACGAATAATCAAACCTTGGATCACTCCTGGATTGCTAAAATGTATTAGAAATCGAAATAAGCTTCAGAAACAATATAGTTCTGATACATCAAATGAAATTATAAAAATTACATATAAGCGATATAGAAACTATTGCAATAATTTAATAAAAAAAGTTAAAAGGAAATATGAAAGAGAACTACTTACTAATTCAATTAAAAATAACAAACTGCTTTGGAGAAATATAAAAAATATAACATATACAAATAAGACCAAAAAAACAAATTTAGAACTGATTAATATCAAACCGACGCCTGTAGATTCTGCAAATTTTATTAACAACTATTTTACTAACATTGGAAAACAGCTTGCCGAGACTATTCAATCAACTATTACTCATGACAGTTTAAACAACTACCTCGCTAGTATACCAACTCAAGCTCAGTCAATGGTCCTTTTAGACACTGATCCTGAAGAAATTAACTCCATCATAATGAACTTAAATACTGATAGTGCCCCTGGATGGGATAAAATATCTACAAGATACCTAAAATTTATCAAAAATGAAATCATACCTATTATGACTTACTTGACCAATCTTTGTTTTAAGACTGGCATCTTCCCCGCCTTATTGAAACAGTCCGTAATAACTCCTGTGTACAAGGGTGGGGAAAGGGACGACATCAGCAATTACAGACCTATCTCTGTATTACCGGCACTATCCAAAATCATAGAAAAGTTATTAAATACTCGATTGCTAAGCTACCTCACTACTTACAACATAATATCACCATCTCAATTTGGTTTTAGAAAAGGCATATCAACTGAAGACGCCGTGACAACTTTAAGCTCACTTATATCTGAACAAGTAGATAAAGGAAAAAAATGCTTAGCCATCTTTTTAGATCTAAAAAAAGCATTTGATACCGTTTCTATCCCCATCCTCGTACAAAAATTAGAAAAAATTGGAATAAGAGGGAATCAACTGTCTATATTTAAAGACTACCTTTTTGATAGGAAACAAAAAGTTAAATTAGAACAATATACCGGTGAATACATCACTGTATCTAGCGGTGTCCCACAAGGTAGTATACTTGGTCCCACCTTCTTCCTTATTTATGTTAATGATCTCTGTAATATGAATATCGTAAATGCTAAAATCTTTGCATATGCTGATGATACAGCTATTGTCTTTACTGGTCCGTCTTGGAATGCCACTAAAACTGATGCTGAACATGGAATGGCTCAGGTGACTGATTGGCTAAAACATAACCTCTTAACATTAAATACTACTAAAACAAACTACATATGTTTTAGTATATACAATAATTTACAGCCTAAGGACGATTTTAATATAAAAATTCATATGTGTAATGACTCATTCAATAAAAAATGTGATTGCCCATCTATTAAAAAATTGGATCAGATTAAATATCTGGGTGTCATTATAGACCAGAAATTATCTTGGTACCCCCAGATAGAAAAGATATCTTCTAGGATCAGAAATTTTATCTGGATGTTCAAGACTCTGAGATATGTGGTACCAAAAAATAATTCAGGTGAAACAAGTTCTGCAAAAAACATCTTAAACAAAATTTTCATAGCCTTGGTACAATCAATTATAATATATTGTATACCCGTATGGGGTGGAGCTTATAAGTCACGCTTTCTTGAAGTTGAAAGAGCTCAGAGAGCATTACTAAAGGTCATGTATTTTAAAAAACAAAGTTTCTCCACCGAGAGCTTATACCAAATTAGCGACTTACTATCGATTCGTAAACTATATATTGTAAGTTTGATACTAAAAAAACATAAAACCTTAACTTATAATCCTAATTTGATAAATAAAAGAAGGAAATACAATATTTTAGAAGTTCCCAGAACAAAAACAGTTTTCGCTAGGATACAGTACAAAACACAATCAGCTTATTTATACAACAAAATTAATAAAGAAATACAAATCTATTCCAAAACCTATCATGAGTGTAAATCTTCGTTGAGTAGATGGATAAAAACTTTGAACTATGATAATATGGAATCATTCTTAGTACCCCACAGGTGAAACTCTCATAAGATATATACGCACACACGCTATCGCACACGCACACACACACATACGCACACGCTAGCACACACATACGCAAACACACACACACTTACACACATACACACTTACACTTACACACAAACATACACTTACACACACACACACACACACACACACTAATTCGAGTATTGTATTAAATAAAATATACTTACCAAATGTATGGTTAAATTTGTTAATAAAATCTTTAACGTTATGGAAGAGCGGTGCCCCCTGGCACAGGCATTTGTATGCTTAAAAGGGGACTCCAGCTACAATTTGTTAAGGTTTACAAGTGAATGTAAATAAAGATTTTTTGATTTTGATTGTTATTTAATTGACTCAAATTATAATCTAGATTACTCATTTGACATGTTCTCAAAGTATAATGGACAAATTAAAAACTACGGTATAAGAACCATATTAAATGACATAGATAATAGTACATTATGGTACAAGTGTGTAATGTTGGTGATTACCGCTGAGGCGCATTGAGGCCCGAGCCGTCAGGCGAGGGTCTTAAGGAGCCGAGGACGGTAATCATCAATACACACGTGTATCATACAACGTTTTTCAACACACTTCTGAATAAAATAATACTTAAATAAAAAAACATTTTACATAGTAGATAAAAAGTTTATTTAGAGAAACAATTAGTAAATGGGCAGTTAGTAAAATTATAATTAACTATTTTTGATGATATAGCGGTCTCATCAGATAGATTATTTACTGAAATACTTTCATGTTCTATTGTTATTTGTGATGGTTCATTATTCGTGTAGGTAGGTGAAATCCAATCATTGGATGTACTTGGTATTTCGCTAGTAGGATGCGTCTCAGAATCAAGTTTAATTCTTTTTGTGATTTTCGCACAAATTTCCTTCTTGTTTTGTATGGAATCTTCTACGTATGCAAAAGCATCTGGCCATGGTTTTCTATATCTTTTACAGTTATATTTGTTAATTCTTGTATCCTACAGGCACCAGTTACACCAAATATTAAAGCAACCTGAAACAAAAGAAACAATAATTAAAGTCAACAAGCTGCTATTAAATATTTAATTAAAATTAATTTAACTAACCTTTGTAGCCAAATATTGGTTATCTGGAGCATCTTTAATAAATTTTTCAATATCGTCAGATGATAAAACCTTTGATTTTTTGCTTCTAAATCCATCAGATAGTCTCTTTAGATAAGCTGACAAATTCGAGTATGTTTTTAAGTCCACTCCATTCTTTGTTCGGACTGTACTTTTTAACATTGAGTAAATACACCACAAAGAGCTAGGTTTGTACTTAGAAGATAATTCTTTAAAGTACGCCATGAACACATTTTCTGAAAAAGACTGCGTATTCTTGTTGTTCTGCCATTGTATGAAATTTTGGTACGCTAATAGATATTCTTCCTTTGAGTTTTCTGGTAGTAAACTTTCCATAACGTTCTGGGCTTCACATCTTATATCGGGCGGTGTACAACATAAATCATTTTCTTCATAAATTGTATTTGCAGACATCTTAATTAATAACTAACTAAATAACTTCAAAAGAGAAAACGAGACGAGTTGTGAAAAATGTTTCGTAATGGCGGGAAAAATTAATCAGTTTTCCTATGCGCGCGCATCGGCCATAGACTAAAAAATGAGGTTTCTTTTTTTTGGGCTTTTCGCGGATAGCTTTTTAGCGCAAATGTAAGCGTAACTCAACCAATAATATTAAAGAAAGAAAGAAAGAAAGAAAAATATTTTTATTTGACATGCACATAACAAACAACAACAAGAAGCTTAAACAATAAAAAAAAAAAATAGACAAATACAAACAGTTTATACTTAACAATAAGTGCAGTCAACAAGGCCCTATCTCAGCATAAAACTTTTGCGACATTATAAAAAACGTCGCAGAAGCGCTGTTATTATGATAGGGCCTTGGGCGTGACTTTGGATTTTAAACTACATATACTTACACATATACATATAGATAAGTGACATAAACTCAATCACATCAGACATGGCTGTATGGGCATTAGTTCCTTTTGCCTTCCCATTACAGGGAGATTTAACAACAAAAAAAGAAAAAATATATATATTGGCAATTTTAATTATTAAAAAAAAAACTATTACTCACTAGTGAATAATAGTAATGAAAAAGTCACAGTTTGATTATAGGTGTCATTATGTGCCTAATTGCCATGGGATTAGAGCCACTTTATGAGGAAGTGTGTTGAAAATAATATTAAAAAATAGACACAACACAAAAAGGGATGACTAAAGGATTAAAAAAGTGTTGCAACCATAAGCGTGTACCTTAGTATACGCTTATGGTTGCAACATTTTTTTACCTTTCAACTTATTTTAACAATGACGTTTTAAAAGCTTACGCAAAACAAAATCAACAAAAAATCAGAAGGTGGAAAACTTATATATAAACTATGATAATAAAAAAAAAATACGTTCTCAATGAAAGTAGCTACGATATTTAATAAATGTTTTATAGACAATGGTTTAAATAAAACATGTGCTACTTCAAAAAGAACCAGTAAAATATCATTGCCAAATTCCATTTATCTGACTGATGTTACGGAGCTTGATGTCAGAAAAACTATCTTGAATTTAAAACGCAAAAATTCCTGTGAATATGATGAAATCCCCGCCACCCTTTTAGTGCATTGTGTTGATGAATTCATAGAGCCGTTACCAAAGTTAATAAATCAGTTATATGCTGAGGGCGTATTTCCTGATAGCTTAAAACTGGCAGCAATAAAGCCACTATTTAAAAAAGGGAATAAACTTAATGTCACTAACTACCGCCCTACAGTTTTATTGTCAGTCATTTCAAAAATATTTGAAGAAATTATTTGTAAAAAAATAAACACCTTTTTTGAAAAATATCAAATCTTCAGTAGAAGCCAACACGGTTTTCGGAAAAATAGTTCAACGACCACTGCTGTATTCGAATGCAACCTGGTTATATTAAATGCGTTAAATAGAAACCATTACGTAACAGCACTATTTATGGATATGCCCAAAGCATATGACCGGGTTGTACATAGTATATTGATAGACACACTGCACTCACTTGGCATACGTGGCAATGTACACACGTGGCACTCTTCTTACTTATCTGACAGAAAACAATGTGTACAATTAACGCATTTCAATGAAAAATAAAACAAATTACTTCGCCTATTGAAGCGATCTCAGGATCTATTCCACAGGGTAGTGTACTGGGCTGCTTATTGTTTCTGGGTTATATTAATGAGCTCCCGTCTGTTGTGTCGCAGAGAATCATATTATTTGCCGACGATGCGACCCTTTTGGTTACTTGTGATAGTGACCACTTACAAAGCGAGATTTCAAAGTGCCTGAATAAAATTGTAGCATATTTAAATGTAATAAGCCTTTCATTAAATATTGAAAAAACAAAAATAATGCAGTTCCGGCCGTACCAGAGGACAGGGTTATCCGTCCAAATATCTCACCAAGGACAAACTATAGAGGAAGTGAACGTGTTCTCGTTACTTGGCATTACGATGGACTCGACACTTTCTTGGAAACAACACGTAGAAACTGTTAGGAATAAGTTGAGTAGTTTTTCGTATGCGCTGCGAGAACTCCGTAAAAGTACAAACGAGGAGTGTGCACTCGCCGCATACCACAGCCACGCAGCAGCTTGGATAAGGTACGTCATTATCTTTTGGGGCAACTCTACGGATGTAAACGCAGTATCGGTTTTGCAAAAACGATGTCTTAGGATTATAACACTAACTGCTCCTAGAGATTCATGCAGAACGTTATTTGTAAAGTACAAAATCTTCACAGTAACTTGCATCTATATATTGGAATTGTGTCGTTTTGTGCGCAAACACATTAAATACTTTGAGCGTATTAGCGATACGTCGCGGCGTTATGCCTCACGCCGCGGAAATGATGTTGTTTTGCCTACTCCACATCTTACACTATATAAAAATGGCCCATTTGACATGGCAATAAAAATTTATAATCACTTGCCAAACACTCTTAAGGCCCTTCAAGGTAATCAGTAGTAATTAAATTACATAAACAATCCCTGGCATCAACAATTATTTATAACTTGTAAACTTTGTGTCAGCATTGCTAGTCTTGTGTTTCACCGGGCACACTTATTTGCTTAAAATGAAATTGTTAAAATCGGCTATGGCAGAATAACCTGCAGCCACTGAGTCATAGACCCTTTTGTCTTAAATTTATTAAGGTCTTTCTTGTCTGTAACTATTTATTCTGTTATTTGAGACAAATAAACTATGTATTTTTTTATTATTTATATAAATAACCTACTACTTATACAAAAAACTTAGTACAATATGAAGGAATATTTTAATGTCAATTTTTTGTATTGACTTTACTGTGACGCTTTATTACTTAATGACTATCTAAGTATGTATGTTATATTATTACCTAAATTATAATTTATTTTACTGACATAACTATTTAATAATTAATTTGTTTGACGTTGATTTTTTCTATTAATGTTATCAAATAATAATGTTATGTAATGTTTAATTTAATTCGATTTGTAAATGTGGGTATTGCAGGACTATCTACGTTATATTATATTATTACCTAAATTATAATTTCTTTTACTGACATAACTATTTAATTATTAATTTGTCTGACATTGACTTATTCTATTAATGTTATCTAATAATAATGTAATGCAAGTATGTTTAATTTGATTTGTAATGTAGGTATTGCATAGTTTCATAATAATATTTTATTGTTGCTTTTTTATGTGTCCATTTTCTTCAATAATTTATTTTACCTAAATTCACGAAAGCCTTGAGAAGGTAAATTTGTAATAAGTTTTATACCACCTACTTTGAATCATGAATACAATATTGTTACAAATTTTTACGTGAATAAATGAATATGAATATGAATATGGCTGTAGTAATTTGGCGAGTTCGATATCTGTATAATTTAAAATTTACGTGAAAAAATGACTATGAATATGAATATGGCTGTAGTAATGTGGCAAGTTCGACTTCTGTATAATCTAAATATATGTATATAACTCAAAGGTGACTGACTGACTGACATAGTGATCTATCAACGCACAGCCCAAACCACTAAACGGATCAGGCTGAAATTTGGCATGCAGGTAGATGTTATGACGTAGGCATCCGCTAAGAAAGGATTTTGATTAATTCTACCCCCAAGGAAATAAAATAAGGGATGAAAGTTTGTATGAAACTTTGTCAATTTTCAAAGGTGTTTTATAAACATGATTTAAATCCTTAGCCTACCTACCCCACCGTTGTTATTTTCCAACATCCACGCGAACGAAGTCGCGGGCGCAGCTAGTTTAAAATAAAGTAAGTTAATTTTAGTTTCACATGTAAAACTTGGGGTTTTATATTAGATTTTTGATCACATCGTACCTACTTTCAGCTAACATTCACGACGATTTTGGCAAGCAATTTCTCGTCAACGGTGATTTGATGTCATTGATTAGAGTTTCACACTACAATAACAAATATCCCACTATGCAAAAGGCCATAGGGTTGTCTCGTTAATGTTTATTTTAACGATATGTTATACAGAGTCATTTTTAAATACCATCAACCTCGAAACAATTTGAAAAACTCATCAATATAAAGAACTTTTACTATGGAAACAACTCTGAAATGATTAAAAAAAACAGCTGTTCCATACAAATTTCTAAATGACCTCAGCTGAAATTCATGAAATGGCTGATTTTTTTTCGCGTGTATTGATGAGATCTTCAATGGTTTTAAGATTTTTGGTGTTTAAAAAATAACCCCGTATATGTTAATTTATACAGAAGCGATGAAAAAGGACAAGAGATACTCTAATATTTAACATCGAAGCGTTTATTGCGACATTTTTTGTAGGGACCTCTTTTTATGTCGACAATAGTAGGTATTAGTTGCGTTCTTTTTTTCAATTCGGACAAACAGAAAGTAATGTAAAATTTGGATTGGGACTGATAAAAATATTATCAATACATTTGCTATTTTTCCGACAGCCATTTAAATTGTATTTAATGTTTTAGTTTTGTATTTTTTAAGTACATAAAATAAACACAACTCACTCATACTCATTGAAAAGTCTAGAAGAAATTTTAATAAAGACCAATTTAATATACACGGAAGTGTATTTCAAATTTAAAATGAAAATGCGTTGAGATATTATATTCATATACTCACGCGTATTCTCTAGCCCTAAGTAAACATCACTAGGAGCTTGTATAATGGATACTAGATAACGGAGAAAATAATAGGTATATAAATATTAGAAATCTCGTTAACAAATGCTCGTACTCGTCATACAAACATTTACTCCCAAAAAATGATTTTTGCACACTATAGTAGGTTATTATTTTGACGACCGGCTGGTCGAGCGGTCTGTACCCCTTGCTATGCAGGCTTCTCGGTCAAGAGGTCCCGGGTTCGAATCCCGGTAGGAGCAAATGTTTGTACGATAAGTATGAGCATTTGTTTACGAGTCATGAATGTTTATATGTTTATTTAGTATATTTCAAATATTTATATACATATTATTATCATTATTTCTCCGTTATCTAGTGTATCCATAACACAAGCTCTCAATGATGCTTACTTTGGGCTAGATAATAGGTGCGAGTGTATGAAAAAAAAATTATATTACAATTAAGTATAGTGTGGAACGAAATGCAAACCAAAAATGATGTAACGTCTAATTACACAAAAGTAAAATCTGGTGAAGTGGTTTATTCAAACCGTTATTATTAATATTATAACGAAATATTTACCTATTAACATTTTTTTAATTAAAGATAAGTATATGTTTTTCACATGGCAGCCCTGCAACTACGCCGCTGGGTGACGCCCTGTCCAGTTCCCACAAAGATTCTGGTTGTGATGCCCGTAGCAAGGATGGCAATTACCGGCCGAAATTAGGCGCCGATCGACGCCCGCGGCACGTCGCCAACCCTAAGCGTGATACACAATGCACTCAAATAAAGTCAGTCATCCGTTACATTGCCTATGCATGCGAAAATAATCTTGTCATTTTACCTTGGACTTTAAATAAGCTCTCCAAAAGATTTCTAACTTGTACTTACCGGACCTACAATTCTATAAAACAGTTGAATTATCGACCGACAGACCTAATGTCTATTAATAGATGATTTAGGATACACTCGATGTCGCTGTCGCAAACTATGTGGGTTGCTAGTTGATATGTGTGTTATCATATAAAAGTAGGACATTTTGGCTTTTTATGAATAAAGAATATGTAGGAAAATGTTACAGGTAGAATTTATAAACTTAATATATTCAGCGTGTTCTAGGTAAATGCAATGAAATATGTTTTCTTTTTAGGCATGTTTCCATTTCCTGAAAATTTTATATTTGCTTTATTGCACTGTGAATGTCGCCTAAGCGACGAGCAGGTCAGTGTTATGAGCGAATTGTGATCAAATCGGTTCATTATTCCACGTTCCACGACAAAGCAGCTTATAGGTAACACGGTAAATTACTGATTTCAATCAATGCCTTTTTAAAAACATAATTAGTTTCTCTTGGACAACTGGCTACTTCTATGATAGATATCTAACTTCTGTGACAATTTATTCTGACTAGGTATAATATAAAATAGTTTTTTTTTTAATAATAAATAATCTAAAGATAAAAGCTTACACAATTATTTTTAAAATTTAAATTGATACAATATGTTGTAGCTTGTATATAGTGTTCATCAACAACATTTATTAAAAATTAATTAAACACATTATAATCTACATTTATTGTAGTGAGCTAGCCAATATTGTAGTGTTCGGTACGTTAATTTTTATATATACAATTGGACGACAAACAAGCTAACGGGCCTCCAGGTGGTATGCGTTTGCCGCCGCCTATAGATACCTGCAATAACAAGGAAAAATCACTTAATATTGCAGGTGCGTTCTTATCCTGACGCCTTAGATGGAATGCTGTTCATGTCCAGTAATTACACTAGCTACCTTTCCCTTCAGTCCAACACATAGCGAACTGTTTCACGGCTGATATAAGAAAATTATTATAAAATATTATCATTTTTTTTTCACTCAGACGAGCAGGTATCATCATATACGTCCCACTGCTGGGCACAGGCCTTTCTATATGGGAAAAACAGACGAGCAGGTAAAGGTGCTGATAATTCTAAGTCACTAAAAAGTTCATTTTTGCTAAAGTTATTTGTTGCCAGCTGTCGAATCTTTTTAAATGCAATCACTGATGTGTGGACCATACTATATTCCAACAAAAAGCTAAAAAGCTACCTAATATTTTTAGTTTAATAAAACGAGATGTTAGATTGCTCACGTTAGGACCTCATATTACATTTCCATAGAAACTTTAATAATAACTAATTGGACTACGACAAGTTTATTGCCATAATGACCGGTGCATATTTCCGGACCGTTAGATGTAAGTACTCTCATTTGAACTTTGTGTATTTACGTTAATTTACATTTATTTGATGTTCATTTATTACATAATGTTATTTTTTATGATATTAACATTCAATAGCCAATTCATAATATAATCACACATACTACAGAAAACAATATTTTATATCACATCATGTCTTTACCTATGCAATTGCCGATTTGTATGATTGAAACTGAGAAAATATTAGTTCCATACAAACAATTTTTAATGCGATTTGAAAAAATCTGAACAGATTTTGATGCAATTTCAAAATATAGCTAGATGTGATAAAGCTATGCACTGAGTACCTATTTCAATTTCTCAAAATAAGAGTTTAGGATAAAAATTTAGGAAGTAGTTATTACGACCACACATTTATAGAGTAGTTTTCAAACCTCTTTATATAACAATTTTCAAAATCTAAAAGGATCAATCTTGTGACTGTAGATAATATATAAATAAGCCTACAACTACAGTGGATAGTGACTGTCGAAACAAGCCTTCACTATATGTAAGTTAGTTAGCTGATTACTCTAAATGGGTCTGGTTTGGTGTTTATATTAACAAACCATGACACATTGTTTGATTCATGAATGGTTGTAGACTGGATGTATCGAATGAATGTGTACATTGACTCCTTATTATACATATCACTGTATATTGACAATTTAGTATACTTCGCCTCATCCAATTTTGTATTGAATGTTTATTTTTATTTTTATATAAAATGTCACTATTTTTTAAAATTATTACATTGTAACGTGATACTATAATATTGCGATGTTATAGCACCTCTTATCTCTTTCCAAAAGAGATATTTCAAAAATGTATGTAGACCGGGCCAGGTCTATGTACACTATACTGAAAAATAGGTAAAAATATGCAGAACAGTGATCAATTGTCCGTTTTATTTTTATTTTCTTTATTGCGTAGAACAAAACAAGAATTTTTCATAGAAAAAACTGCAACACAGTCAAATATTCATCATGGCGCGTATGTCACTTTGGTGACGTTTAGTTCATTTCTATGTGCCCGCCATATTGCTATAGTGAATAACGGTGAAATCGACGAAACATTTCAACTTTTGTACAAACAAACTATACATAAAAACGAATTATTAGTATTTTTCACGAATTCAGGAGATTTTTCCTGATTTTTTGAGATACTTTACATATATTATACTTGACAGGATATAAAACATCTCCATTACTGACAATATTTAAAAGTAATATAAATTCTAAATTCAAATTCATACTACGGCACTTGATTCGGTTTTCCCTTTGATAAAATCAATCTATTGCTGACCGTAAGAGGCACAGATTAGTGATTGATATATGTATCTACGATATGTGAGAGGAGACGTTTCTCATAAACTTTATCAGTGTCTCTCTCTCGACGCCTGCCATTAGCTTGAGCGATATAATATTATCGTTTGAGTCGTTGATGATCTATCAGTCCTTATATTTTCTAAATAAAATATTTCTCTAGACTCGAGGTACTTTTATCAGTACCTTATTTTTATAAGCCTATTTTGGTACCTATGTCGTTATATCCGATTTCAGTGTTTTTAAGTGTTCATGCAGTTTTTAAGTTTATTTTATTCTATTACAGTGAACCTTTTATTTTACCATACAGGGTTACCTCGGAGACAGCGCGCTTTTTTATTCCCCACAATTAGTATCGTTAATATAACATATTTCAAGAACAAAATAACACGTTTTTTATTATTTTATTCACTACAAAATTCAAGTAAGCTTGTCACTCAACGTTTGGTAGTGAAAGGGGTAGGTAAGAGGAAGCGCGGGGGTGTCAAGCAAGCGCGGTGCAGTGCGGGTTTAGGGACATTAAAGTAGTCAGCGCAACTACATTCAATAGCCAATTCATAATATAATCACACAAACTAGAGATAACAATATTTTATATTATATCATGTCTTTACGTCTCTTTTAAATTTTAAAGGACTTTAAATTCTTAAAATTCGCGCACTGCCTCGAAAGTAACCCTGTATACTTATATGTGCTTATAAAGTGACATATATAAGTGCTTTATTTATTGCACCCCATACACACCGCTACCGTACAATCTAAATTAAAGAGGAAAAACTAAAACTATACGAAAATCTCATAGGTAAGGATCTATTATTAATTTTGAATATATTTTATAGGATTACGTTGTTAAAATAAATGAATTATTCATTTCATTATCATTCATATTCATATTAATTGGATTACTAATAAATAATAATTCTATTATTATTTATTGTGTAAATATTTCGTCCCCTACAACAATATAAAATCTAAAATTAGTTTAAATTGGTAAAAAATGCATAAAGTAGGTACTTACTTGCTATCAAAGTTAAATCTGTCTTGCGATATGCTTTTCTATGAATTTCCCTAACCTATTCAAGGAAAGCTTGGAGTATGCGTGATGTAAAATACCGTATTCCGTGTAACAGTTAGAAAAATGGGGTTGTCTGTCACCGGGGGAGATTGTGACATAACGCTAATTGGAGAGCGACAATCCTATCGCAATGATTGCTTGCCAACGTAGGGCCCGGTTCCATGAAATATTGTAAAGAAATTGAAGGGCTATTTACGAGAAAATACTTGCATTCAAGACGTTGTTTTAAATCTTAGTATTTTTATAAAAACTACTAAGACGTCCTCTAAATAAACTATTGATTTGTTACTTTTACAAAACAAGTAGTTTTTTTGTAATATTTATTTTAGCAGTATAATAAATGTTTTTAAATCTCTTTTCAGCATTAATCATAAATGTAAATTACACATTCGAGTAGCTCGGTGATGCATGGTGTACAGAAGTTCAATTTTAAAGGTCGATTCCGAGGCATCTACAACAACAAAAGATTCTGAAATACAAAAAAGCGAAAAAAAAAGATAAAAAAGTGTAATGATATATTTAATTCATTATATGTAATTTAATTTCAAACCGCAAGTTAGCCCCGAAGTCAAAGCTATAGGTTTTAAGCAATAGACACCCCTGCTCAAATAGAAATACTTATAATAGCATTACAATAAATAAGAAGCAGTTAAACCATGGGGTCAATTGCAGCGGTGAAACTGACCCCACGCGAAGCGGATTAATTGCAACTACGGCATACTTTTTAAAATTTCCTTAACTACTCGATTTCAAATAGCTTAACAATTATTACTGATTTATAAAGTTATACTCCGAAGTTCAACGAAAGATGCTTAATTTTTGATTTTAACATTATTATAAATGTTTAAAAAATTACTTTGTAATTAAAATAATATAAAACTAGAAAAATTTCACGTCCTGAGGCGGGAATCGAACCCGTGATCTTTCACAATCCGGGCGACTGCTCTAACCACTGAGCCACCCAGGACTTGGGATATCCCTGTGAAATTCTTCTAGTCTATCTGATTTGCGTTTATGAGCTAACGTCCACCCTACAATGTCAAAATTTTCTATTTCGACATTGTGGTTTGTTATGTTTTTGTTTGTTTTAAAATATATATATTTTTTTTTAAATAAGGTAACAACTATAACTGTAAAATCCCATAAATAGTATAGTATAAATACCTACGTATGCAAAGTTTGTGACAGACCTATAAATGATTACTAATATATAATATTATAATACGTATCAATGTTAAGCTGTAACAGACTCCACTGAGCCAGATAAGCCACTAAGGCTTAAGGCAAGTGTAAAAGTATTTTAGAAAAATTGTAAATATGTTTTGGAAATAAACTAAAAAAAAAATAACGAAACGTTTACGTACTTTAAACATCGGGAAACTTTCTCCTCTCTGTATCATGTCTGTATTGACGTGCGTTCCATATCCTTAGTACGCTCAAAGTTTACTGACAGATACATACGGCACATGAAAATTATGTATTTGATTCTATTCTCTTGATTCTGTTTCTTTACTTTGGCTTCGGATATTTCATGAAACCCATAACACAATTTTATTTTATTTTATTATTTTGTAACCTTATTAACCTTATTGTAACAATTACAAATAAAGAAAGAAAACGATGAAAAAATATATGCTCGAGGCGGGACGCGAACTCACGTCTCCTGAATTCCGGCCAGACGCGATTACCACTACGCCACCGGAGCACTAGGTAAAACCTACTAATTTCTTCACCGCTTTCTTTTCTTTTTCCTACGTTTTGATAGCAACGTTTATCTCACCACTCATTGAAGTTAATACCTCTAATGATCCAAAAGAATACTTTTACAAATATTTTTAAACTTCTAGTTAAGGTGAGAAAAGCTATTTTAATCACATTTTAATGTTTTTGATGCGTTTAATCGCCTTATACTATGAAAAAATATTACATTAAAGTAGGCGATTAAACGCATCAAAAACATTAAATTGTGCTTATTAACCTTGTCTTAATTTTACTTTAACACTACCATATTCTTCTTCTGCGTGAATGTCTGAAAAAAATGTATGGTTCCCGTGTGATAGTATCCTACGGGAACCGTACATTTTTTTAGGACGAAAGTAGCCTACGCAATTCCAGACTAAAATATCTCTCTTTGCCAAATTTCATCTAGATTCGTTCAGTCGTTCTGTCAATATCATGATTGTCTAACATCCATCCTTATTCACCCTTTTCGCATTTATAGTATTAATAGGATTACAATAAATGTCCATTTTCTAGCTATATATTTTTATTAGTAAACCTGTTACAAAGACTCATACATAGTTTATTATTTCAATGCCAACAATTTTTATTCCCGACTGTCCAAAAATAGATCCTTCGAATTTTAGAAATTTACAATGCTACTGCTGAAGACATTAGTTTAGTTCTGTTGTGTTTAGTCACGTTTGGCTAATTCACGTACTGGTAGAATTGTAATCAGGCTCATCAGTGCTAATCACCGTTACTACTACACCGGCACCGGGCGGGCTGTACGTACAATCGGCGGTTAAACAGGCTCATTAACCACTTGAAGGGATTCGGGCCATTGAGGTTAGAGTTCTTGTAAAGTTAGCTTATTTAACATCAGTAAAAATAAAAGAGAAATGAGATATAATCTACTCTTTATAATAACCAACATTGAGTGAGTTAAAAACTTTGGCTTATTTGGCGCTGGAGTGGAGATTTTCTTTCCCAGAGCGTTCCGAATGTCCGGATGCCATACCGATGACCAGCTTGGGTGACAACTTAGGAATTTTCAGGGACTTTCAGGGGGAGGGTTTATTCTTTTTGTTTTTTTTTGCATCTAAAGTTCCAAAGTCGACAAAAATTTAAAGGTATCACCTTTAAAAAAACACAAATATCTTAACAAGAAAGAGAAGAAGGAGAAGGAGAAGGAGAAGGAGAAGGAGAAGGAGAAGGAGAAGGAGAAGGAGAAGGAGAAGGAGAAGGAGAAGGAGAAGGAGAAGGAGAAGGAAAAGGAGAAGGAGAAGGAGAAGGAGAAGGAGAAGGAGAAGGAGAAGGAGAAGGAGAAGGAGAAGGAGAAGGAGAAGGAGAAGGAGAAGGAGAAGGAGAAGGAGAAGGAGAAGGAGAAGGAGAAGGAGAAGGAGAAGGAGAAGGAGAAGGAGAAGGAGAAGGAGAAGGAGAAGGAGAAGGAGAAGGAGAAGGAGAAGGAGAAGGAGAAGGAGAAGGAGAAGGAGAAGGAGAAGGAGAAGGAGAAGGAGAAGGAGAAGGAGAAGGAGAAGGAGAAGGAGAAGGAGAAGGAGAAGGAGAAGGAGAAGGAGAAGGAGAAGGAGAAGGAGAATTAGAAGGAGAAGGAGAAGGAGAAGGAGAAGGAGAAGGAGAAGGAGAAGGAGAAGGAGAAGGAGAAGGAGAAGGAGAAGGAGAAGGAGAAGGAGAAGGAGAAGGAGAAGGAGAAGGAGAAGGAGAAGGAGAAGGAGAAGGAGAAGGAGAAGGAGAAGGAGAAGGAGAAGGAGAAGTCTTTCTTTATATAGGCCCCTATAAGCACTTTAGAATTTAAGTCCACCTCCTCCTTCACTTCTGGAAAGAAAGATTCTGTATCAGAGACTACAAGCCACGGTACAAAATCGTTAAATATCATCTACCTATGTTTTTAAAAATTTAATAAAATGATTTTAAGTGATAAAATATCTTAACTGGAATTACACGTCCTAAGACTTTATTTTAACTGCTTCCTGTATAAGTTGATCATTTAATGATCATCTCTTACAACTGTAATGTGTCATCTCTTAAAACCAAAATTAAATATTAATGCTGGGACTTAAGTTGAGTAGTAAGAATAAGACACCAGAAGACGTTAAAGGCGTAAAATAAAGGCACACTACAAAATACAAAACACATTACTATAAAACTAACTGTTATGACTGATTTACCCAAGATGGACATCGGGATGGCGTTCTAGTTCTCGTTCTCTTTCTCTTTATATTTTTTTTTATCTAAAATCTGATTATAAATTTGTCACAGCGTACACTATTATACTAGTCAAGCCGCACTAATAAAATAATCTTCACTGTCCTTACTTCACAAAAATAAAAAATAAATGATTAAAAAGTTACAAAAATAAAAACATTCGTAAACAAGTGAGTATGCGAACCCATTTGCATATCCGCCAAGTTTGCGAATGAATGTCTAACGGCCCTTCATATGCGTGCAATGATTTGTACATTTTACGAATGTTTGCTCACATGTGAGTTACCGGGGTAAGGATTTGAAGTTTTCCCTCGAGAAAATCTATAAGCTCCTGTAATTTTATTGTGTCGTTTTGCAGAGAATGGACGAGTGTTACCGTAAATAAAGAGTAGGTAGACCACATATAATAAATGATCAGCTTCGCTTGTTTGGTAGCAAATTCTTCCATCTTCATTTGCGATTACTGCTTGGTCTCTTTATGCTTTTTTTGCATATAAAGCACGGAAAATGACTCAGCGCCACCTGATGTGAAGCGGTAAGAAGATTCTTTAATCGGAGACAGCTAGTGCAGTTTACACACACTATTCAAGTTGCCTCTACCTTGCCGGCCGAAACGGTGATTTTTCACGCCTCTTTTAAAGGAATTCATACTGTAGAAAGGAGGGAACACATGCAATAGAATTATATAATAACGGCCCAGGTCCACCATACTGTCACAAGCAACTTCTTTCGTTCTCATTTTTTTTATAGAACTACCCGTGTGATAATAAGCGGTTACGGTAGCCTATAGTGCTCAGGCGTTGTCTACCCTGTGAAAATTGAAAGAAAAATAAAGCTCTGTAGAAAGCATTGGTTGACAGCATTCTAACATAACGCTTTTGTATTTCTGACTAACTGCTCACCTCGTGTTCCTTGTTCTTAGCATAGAGTACATTTTCGTTATTAGCCAAATTCACTCGTAGCTTCTCTTCTCGTATTTTTAAATATTCCTAAGTACTAGGTAAAATATGCAATAGTTAAATATAACGATTTTAAATCAATTGCGGAGGTTCTTCAAAAAGGGCATGAAAAGTTTTTAAATGGTCGACAACGACCATGTGATGCCCCTGGTGTTGCAAGCGTTTATAGGCTGTGGTAACCGCTTATCTGGTGGGATGCTTGATTGCCACCTTAACAGATAAAACAATCATACAAGGCCTTAACTAATTCGGTATTACTTAGAATGACTAGACATTCAATGTAATATTTTTAGCTCCTAAACAATCAAACACTTTATCAATTAGCATTTACACTGTGATTATTTCATATTTTAATTTCGATTTTAATGAACCAAGCAGCTTGTTCACGGACAGAGAAGCAGCGCTAATAACATTGTAATCATATCCTACATGTCCATATGATATATTAATGAACATGAAACTTTTCCCCGATTCCAGCAAATTATATATGTTTCGGTCTAATTTGGTTGGAGAGGTGTCTGGGCCGAACAAAGGCGGCTCTACATCGGATTCTAATTAGCCTTTATTAGATTTGACCGACATTTAAAACACTGTGGTTTAAATTGGACGCTTAAATTAGATTGCTTACTACTGAGGCAGGAAACGAACGCTATCATGGATAATCATTTCGTGTTAGTGTTCACTTTAGAAATGTGAGATTGTAATGTGGGAAAGTACCTTGAATTATTAAAGTGAAATGTGAAATAAACAACGTTGGTTTCCTAATCGCGTATTAATATTTGTATATTTATCTTATCGCCATTAAATTAACGTTAATGGTGTATTGAATTTTATTATAAGCACGGGATTGAGTGGTAGAGAATGCCTAATGGTATTAATTCCACCAAGATGAAATAAATAACATATATCATTTTCTGATCAAAGGCTATTATTGTTATTAATATCATAGACAAATAATATTCTAGTCTAGTACTTATTTTCAAAGAGGGCTCAACACTTTCGACTTTTCGACAGAAATCAAACCCAAATTTAAGAGTTCATCAAAACACATAACATTTTTGGAAAAATAACAACTTGTTTTAAATCGGCACCTTTACCAACGATTTCATTTCCCTATCATTCTAAATTAAAACTGCTCTGCTTAAGTTACATTCCATTTTTAATGAGACACCAATTAGTAACGTCTTATCATTTAAAGGGGATGAAAATATGTTTGAAGTCATTAGAATAATTAACAGAGATGTTTACCTAGACTCTCATTTACACAGCCCACGGTCAGGAAAGTTAAACCTACATCTTATTTCTTCTTAAAAGTGTTATCGCCCATGTTTGAAGAATGCGCCAAAATTACATCACTAGCAGTCTTGCATTGACAACAGATCATTATGAACTGTTGTCTGTGAAACATAGACAAGTTGTCTATGAAAGTATGTTTCAAAATCTATGATTTTCTCCCACCCTTATGACATGGCGCAAAATGACAGGGAAGCAGCGAGCGAGGCACTTTTCCAACAGCCTCCGAAGAAGAAACTACTATACTCCCAACCTCTGCCCAATTTATTTGGCAAAATAAATTGAATTCGAATTAATTTCATTTGTATCTAGATATTAACTTTGGTAAATAAGTAAATCCAAGCTTATCTAAATAAATTTATATTCACTAATTCTGACGATATTAACAGTACTTATACAGAAAAAACTTTGCCTTAATGATTTGTACTAATAATAGCGAAACAATCTTGTGAAATATAAATATACCCTCTTAACCTTGTGTATTTTATTAATATCAGAAGCGGGATCGAGCACGCCCAACAGTCATCATGGCACGAGGGCGTAAGCGCAGGCGAGCGCGGTCAACTAGTTCAAGTTCTTCTGCACACACTCCAACACTAAGTTCAAGTTCGAGCAGTGGCAATGAGCGTAATTGTCGAAGAAGAATGAGAAAACGTCGAAGAGGATCACCAACCGTGAGTCAAAACGTTGTATTATCATCAGTGATTCCCGAATTTGACCCGTTAGTGGATGACATAGATATGTGGATTAATGTGCTCGAAGCTAACAGCCGTTCCTTCGGCTGGTCCGATAGTATGATAAAGTACCAGGGGTTGCAAAAGTTACGCAATACTGCCAAAACATGGTTAGATTCACTGCAGAAAAATGAAATCACTTGGACTACGTGGCGTTGGAAAGACTGGCGTGATAGGTTATCGAACACCTTTCAAATAAAACGTAATATGTATATTTTGCTTAAACAATTAATAGAATCTAAGCCGTTACCGAATCAGTCGTTATACGAGTTTTACTTTCAGCAAAAAAGCAAAGTAGATAGGTTGCAATTAAAGTTCAAAGACCGTGACATAGTGTCAATTATAGTAGGATCGATTGGTGACCCAAATATAAGTACAGCAGCTGAAGCTGGTAGTTTTCCTTATTGCGATGATTTAGCCTCCTTTTTGCATAGCAAAACATATACAATGCCAGAAAAAAATGTACCACAAAAAAATTACACATTAACAAAGCCCCTAGTGCGTCAAGCATTTTTACCACAAGGAAATTCAAGTAACAAACTTGATATAAAGCCCGAACCCTCAACTAGTAGCGGGTATACTGTAAATAATAATAATATATCGTGTTATCGCTGTGGAGAATTAGGGCATAGGCGGAGTAATTGTAGCTTAAAAGATGACATACATTGCAATTCGTGCAATAAGCGAGGGCATTTAGAAAAAGCTTGTAAGACAAAACCAAAAACGAAAATAGAAACTAATATAGAGGTAAAAATGGTTTGTGAGCCAAAGAGTAAACAAAAATTTTGCAAACAAGTAGTATTGAATAAATCTATTTGTAACGCCTTTTTTGATATGGGTAGTGAGTGTTCATTAATTACCGCAGATTTTGTCAAAAAACATAATTTAGACCCATTTAGTTTAAACACTCCGATTAACTTAATAGGATTTACCACTAGTACATCCATTCAAGTCTCAAAAGCAGTCGCTGTTAGTTTAAAAGTAGATACAGTGGAATTGATAACAATTTTATATATTATTGATGAATTAACTGGATGTGATATATTGATAGGTCGTAACTTTACAGAAGATAGTAGTATAATGTATACTCGAGTAGGTAATGTACTAACTTTCCAACCAGTGAACACAGTGTGTGTATTAAATATAAATTCGAATGAAATTAATCTACCTAGTGAACATGAACTCTTAATAAAATCTATATTTTTTAAATACCCTCGCTGTATTTCTGAAGATTTGTCCACTTTAGGAAAAACTGGATGTATAGAATTGGATATTGAATTAACCTGCAATAAGCCCGTGTGCTTTCGGCCATATAGGATGTCCGAATCTGAGAAAAAAATTACACGAGATATAATAGATGATTTATTAAAGAACGGTATTATTAGACATAGTAGTTCAGCATACGCAAGCCCTGCATTATTAGTAGATAAAGCATCTGGAGATAAACGATTGTGTATAGATTACCGCCAGTTAAATAAAATTACTGTAAAAGAGAAATACCCAATGCCTATGATTGAGGATTTGATTGACCGACTGGAGGGTTGTAAATTCTATACCTCTCTAGATTTAAAAAGTGGCTACTATCAAATACCTATTAAATCCGATTCTATTCACAAAACTGCATTTATCACACCTGATGGTCACTTCGAATTCTTAAGAATGCCTTTTGGTTTAAGTAATGGGCCATCGGTTTTCCAGAGATTGATGAATACAGTTTTGGGAAACTTGCGATTTGGGAAAGTCATGTGTTATAGTGATGATTTGCTCATTGCTACCGATACACTTCAGGAAAATATTGCTTGTTTAGAAAATGTATTAAGAATTCTTCAAGATAATGGATTGACGATTAATTTAGGCAAGTGTTCATTTTTTCAAAATAGTGTTACATTTCTTGGTTATGATATTTCCGAATGTGGTATTAGACCCAGTAAAAAGAAACTCAGAGCTATTGAAGAGTTCCCCATTCCAAAAACTGTTCACCAACTACGTCAATTTTTAGGATTAATAAATTATTTCCGAAAATTTATAAAAAATTGTGCAATTCTATGTAGTCCACTTACTAAATTATTGAAAAAAGACGTAGTTTGGAAATGGGGACCTTTGCAAGAACAGGCGGTTGTTAACATTAAAAAGGTACTTATCGAAAATGCAGTTTTGAAAATTTTTGATCCCAAATTGCCTATCCATTTGTACACTGATGCCAGTCGTGATGGCATAGGTTGTATAATGGTTCAAGTTACAGGAAATGGTGAACAACCAGTTCATTTTTATAGTAGACAGACTAGTCAAGATGAAAAAAAATATCATTCCTTTGAACTTGAACTATTAGCAGTTGTAGTAGGGTTGCAAAAATTTAGACATTACTTACTAGGAACGCACTTTAAAATATTTACTGATTGTAACTCCGTGAGACACGCTTTAGGGAAAAAGGAAATTATTCCACGTATAGGTAGATGGGTTTTACAAACTCAAGAGTTCCACTTTGACATCGTTCATAAGCCCGGAACTCAAATGCAACATGTTGATGCGCTGAGCCGTAATCCAGTTCCAGATAGTGATAGGTCAATAATTGATAATGTTATGAATATAACCGAAGGGGATTGGCTCTTATCCGTCCAGCTTCAAGACCCAAGCATATGCAGTGTTAGAGAGATATTATTGTCAGGTGAGGCCGAGACAAACAAACATATATTTAACCAATATGAACTGCTTGGTAATAAAGTTTATCGGCGAACAGAATATGGTAGGCGATGGTTAGTACCCAAAAAGTGTATTTGGCAGATAGTTAAGGCTAATCACGATGACTTAGGTCATTTTGCGCTTGACAAAACTATTGAAAGAATAAGATCTAGATATTGGTTCCCGCATCTAAAGAAAATTGTTTCCAAATACATTAAAAATTGTTTGAATTGTATTTATTATAAAAATATTCATGGAAAGAAGCCGGGTAAACTTTATCCTATCCCAAAATATGCCAGACCTTTCCATACACTACACTTAGACCACTTGGGCCCCTTTGTAAAATCCACACAGCAAAATTCATACTTATTAGTCGTGGTTGACTCCTTTACAAAATTTGTGTTTATTTCGGCAGTTAAAAATACGAAATCTAAAGTAGTAATTAATGAACTCAATAAAATTTTTAAAGTATTTGGTAACCCGAAACGGATAATAAGTGACGCTGGTAGTGCTTTTACTTCAAAGGTATTCACAGCATTTTGTAATGAACGTAATATCAGAGGTCACGTTGTAGCCACAGCAGTCCCACGTTCTAATGGACAAGTGGAGCGCTATAATTTAACCATTCTAGAGGCATTGCGTAGTATGGGTGCTGATACTGATAATAACAAATGGGATCAGCATATAACAAACATACAACAGGGTATTAATAGCACAATTAATAAAACCACTTCAGCCATTCCTAGCGAGGTTTTTTTCGGATATCGTATTCGTATGAAATGTGACGGAGTTACTGATGATGATATGACTGAAACGACTGTTGATCTTACGGCTCTGAGGAATAAAGTTGACGAAAACATCCAAAAAAATGCTCAACGACAGAAGGTAACGTTTGATGCAAATAGGAAAGAAGCACCTGTTTACAAATGTGGAGACTTGGTTGTAATTAAAATACCTAGCATGTCCAACGATGGACAAAGCACTAAATTAATGCCACTCTTTAAGGGTCCCTTCCAGGTAGTAGAAGTCTTAGGTCACGACAGATATAAGGTTGAGGATATGAGAGGAGCTGAAAGAAGTACCAAACGTTATAATGGTGTTGCATGTGTGGAGAACATGAAACCATGGATCCAACTTTCAGACGTTGATACTCCGAATGTTATCGGAAAATAAGGTAATAAATAAAACACTTCTTTGTTTTTTAATGTCTTTTTTAAATATTATAATAATAATTATGTCTAAAACAGCTTGAACTAGAAAATATAAATATTTAAAATAACTATGTCTGAAATAAGGTCTAATGCATTCGCTTCGAACATTCAAAGGAACGGTAGAGTGGAAGATTGTATGTTAAATATGTAATGGATATCCTTGGTGAACACTATTACAACATACATGGTGATACACAGCTGAGAAGATTCTGAAAATCACTCAGTTCAAACCATTTGGTTAAGTTTGTTGGCCGTCGATGGAATAACAAACTTGACCTAAGTCTGATGCTCTACGTCGCCTTGAATGTTTAAATAAGTAATAAGAGTTAATCAAGCTAGTACCAATGTTTAACA
This sequence comes from Nymphula nitidulata, assembly GCA_947347705.1. Taxonomy (NCBI): domain Eukaryota; kingdom Metazoa; phylum Arthropoda; class Insecta; order Lepidoptera; family Crambidae; genus Nymphula; species Nymphula nitidulata. The sequence continues at coordinate 9,083,260 of OX374626.1, read as the reverse complement.
CTATTTTATAATAAAACACTAATAGTATAATGTAATCATTTTGGTCTGTTCTCAGCTCCCACATCAGACCACGTCGCTGCTCGAGGACGAACACGATAGCAGGACGGCCGAATGTTATCGCCCATGTTTGAAGAATGCGCCAAAATTACATCACTAGCAGTCTTGCATTGACAACAGATCATTATGAACTGTTGTCTGTGAAACATAGACAAGTTGTCTATGAAAGTATGTTTCAAAATCTATGATTTTCTCCCACCCTTATGACATGGCGCAAAATGACAGGGAAGCAGCGAGCGAGGCACTTTTCCAACAGCCTCCGAAGAAGAAACTACTATACTCCCAACCTCTGCCCAATTTATTTGGCAAAATAAATTGAATTCGAATTAATTTCATTTGTATCTAGATATTAACTTTGGTAAATAAGTAAATCCAAGCTTATCTAAATAAATTTATATTCACTAATTCTGACGATATTAACAGTACTTATACAGAAAAAACTTTGCCTTAATGATTTGTACTAATAATAGCGAAACAATCTTGTGAAATATAAATATACCCTCTTAACCTTGTGTATTTTATTAATAAAAGGAATTACCATAGAAGCTAAGTATTCTTGATAAAGCAATATTTTTAGATCAGTCAAAAACAAACAAAAATCTTAAAATCCATGTCTTGTTATTTTGTATCAGGCGTCTCGTCGTGTTGCTACGCATGACTACGATAGGTGCTACGGCAATGCTACGAGAAATTAGAAGTAACAAACAAGCTGTATCTTTTCACTATCCGTAATTTTTATCAAATGGAGTAGTTTATTTATATATTTTAGCCTTAGCCTTATTTATTGCACAAACATACAATTACTTTAGTATTCTCTATACAGGAGCCATGACAAAGTTACGGTTAGGTATTCGACTATGTTAGATATTGTTCACTGTTCCATACAGATTTCGAGTTCAACTTTTTAATCAGCTTAAGCGCTTAAAAACGTTGTTTCCAGAAAGTTCAAAAAGTTTCCATAAAATATCTGTACAGACGCGTTAAAATGAGAACTGCGATAAATAAACTGTTTAGACCATTTTATGATGGGAGTGTATATAAACGGGTGAAATTAGTCCGTATTCTGGATGGCACATATCTATTTTACAGTACCTTAAACAAATATCGTTACAGTCTTAAAACTGTTGGTAACTATAAAGAATGCATCAGGTTTACGTTCAGGTCAAAATTTGCCTCGTCAGAAATAATTAAAAGTCTTTACGATGGGCTAAAACGACGCTGTAAAGCGGCTGGAAAATTATTCCGAGGTGCAAGCACGTCAGTTAATGTCGTAAAGTGTATGAGACATATCAGCGTGGGTGTTAAGAGTGCCCGTTTAGCAGTTCACAGTTTGACGTTTCTACTTCTACATTTAAATTATAGACTTAAAGGCAACGGCTTAGAATGGAAGACAAAATAATTGTTAATTCGGTAATTATATACGTTATTATTAAAAATTTGGCATTGAAAGTAAAAGTCTAAGTCAACCAATGAATTTAAATCAATTACAAAGATGACCATAGAAATTTGTGTACATAGAATTTTTAACTATTTTTATAATGTTTAAAATCCAACAACTTTATTTGGGTAATAAGGCATAATGCAATTAGCTGAATAAATTTAAAATAACAAAGAATTTAATATATTTTGATTTGAAGTAGTTTGCTAGAGTATATATTATTTTATAAAAAGCCTAGACTAATACCAGATTAGGATCATGTAGGCACTGAAACTAAAGAGCCAGAGCTCGGGGTCTCTCTCACTCTGCACATGTTTATTTATTGTTTTTTACTAAAATCTCTCCGCTCTTTTTTAGCTCAGGCTTTTTAAGTTCATTAACAATGTATATAATTTCGAAATCGCCGAAGCCTTCGGAGGTGAGGCTACACAGGCCAATAGCTATTTAAAAACAAATCGATCCCGATCACGTATGCAAATGCGCACCGATCGGTTTTAATAGTCCGCGTAAATATGCATAGACGAGCCAATTTATTTTTACGTAGCTACGTCGACATGATATCAATTTCAGAGACAGTTTTTGCAAAAGACCATTTTAAACATTCAAACAAAGTTAATAGCGAGTTATTTCGTGGTCCGCTGTGTCATGTTGACGCAAATTAAATATAGATGGGTTTGGTCACACGTGAAAAAGCCTACTGCATACGTTTTATAAACTGTAAGATTTAGTTGTTAAATATATGTAAATTTGAAAGGGATATTTGAAATTACGGTTATTATGAGAAGCTCGGTGGCATAGCGGTTTGAGCGCTCTGGCTTCGATTACGAAAACAAAGCAACTTTCGCCATGGTCGGGCCCGGGATAGGTCAATCAAATTTTTTATCTCGAGCTCCTACGTGCTTCGGAAGGCAAGTTAAGCCGCTAGTTCCGGTTATTACTGAAACCGCTTTGTACGATCTTCGATTATACATTGAACTTCCATAAGTAGGTAAACTCGCGTCAGCAAAATGAATTACCTACAGCGCGTCCACGCGCCGAATAATTATTATATTTCACAATTATTGTTTTAATTGTTATACATATGTTAAATCAGTGTCTACTAGGTGGTAGACCCATATGCAGGGTCGCCTGGGTAGGTACCAGGTGAAGGGAAAGGTAACCAGTGTAATTACTGGGCATGGACGGCATTTCATCTTAGGCCTCAGGATGACAACGCACCTGCAATATCAAATGCTTTTCCTTGTTATTGCAGGTGTCTATAGGCGGCGTTAACCGCTTACCACCAGGTGGGCCGTCAGCTTGTTTGTCATCTAGTTGTGTAAAAAAAAAATCAGACTGCTATACCAATTGCGCGTATTCACTCATACCATTTCACCATACCATTACCATTACCATTATTTTAGTATATTTCTTAGACTTGTCATAGTGTTCGTAACTTAATAAACTTTAGTATTTATTACTTATACTAGTGACTTTTTTCCGCCATCCTACTCTTAAATGTACAAACCCGTGCATTAATGGTCCTTCGATTCGTTAAAAGGAACCTATCGCGAGTGTTCAAACAATGATATACAGTGATATGCTACGGGACTGTGTAGAGTCATTCGCCGTGTGGTTCCTGAACTGAACCAGTCTTTTGGACTGAATCAGTCCTAAGGCAGATACACCAATACCAGAGCGGTATCTTCGCTCTGGTATTGGTACCAGAGCGGAGATAGTACTGGGTTGATCAAGTTTCAGTATCAACACCGCACCGTTAAGAAAACCAAGTAAGATCTAAGATCTTTTTAACTTAACTTAAACCAGCACCATGGAAACTTTATTGGAGACCCAAAACCAAATTATGGCGGAAATGGACCAATTTCTTAAGAACTTTAAGGACAGCCGTGACCGTAAGACACCAGACTACATTAGGAGGAAGCTTGAGACCTTAGAATCTTATTGGAAAAAATTTCATTCTAACCATGTTAGGTTGTGTAGCTTTGGAGACCAAGGGAACGCTTATTTTGCCGTCGTCATTGTCAAGCCAAGCACAATTTATTAGTTCACGATTTATTTGCGTCATCGACAAATAATTCGACAACCAGTAACTATCAACCAGTCAACGACCGGAAAACATGCCACATCTCTCACGAAAATGTAGCCGAAACTCTCTTGGCAACGGCCTTAGTGAAGCTTCAAGCTGCAGATGGATACTACCAAACCATGCGAGCGCTCATAAACCAGGGTTCTCAAACTTCTCTGATCACCGAGAATGCAGCTCAAATATTACGGTTAACTAGACAACGATGCAAGGGAGTTATTTTCGGCGTTGGAACTAAAGAACATAATTGCAAAGGTGTCATTCAAATCAACATATTATCGCTGCATAATGACTTTTCTACCACCACTGATGTGTTTATTATAAAAAGCTTGATAAACGAATTAGGTAATTCGTTTATCAAGCTTTAATAAGTCTTTTGAAAAGCCGGTATGGAGACATTTAGATAAAATTGAGCTAGCTGATCCTGACTTCTACGTCAGTCGCCAAGTAGATATTTTATTGGGCGCTGACATATACTCATCAATTATATTAAGCGGTATCATTAAATTGGGACCATACTATCCTGTTGCACAAGAAACAAAACTAGAGTGGATTATATGCGGAAACGTCGAAAGCCAAAAGTTTCATTGTAATGTAATAATCAACCAGACGGACGAACTACAACGATTTTGGGAAATCGACGACATTACGCAAACACTATCTCTCTCCGAAGCAGATGACCACTGTATCAAACATTACCAATCTATAACTACTTATGAGAAACTAAAGTGGAAGGTAACATGTGAAAATTCTTGTCAAACAGAACCATTAACACCAGTTAGGAGCATTAAAACCAATAGCTATCGCTCAATTACGTCAGCAGGAAAAAAGATTGTCTAAAAATAAATCTATGGCAAAAGATTATGCAACGTTTATGAATGAATATCGGTTGCTAGGTCATATGACACTGACCGGTCGTGTAAAAAGTAACAAGACACGTGAGTGCTATTTACCGCATCATGGTGTAGAACGTTTAGAGTCTTCGACTACTAAGCTTAGAGTTGTTTTAACGAGTCCGCCAAAACTTCTACAGGTCTAAGCTTAAACGACGTAATAGAGGTGGGGCCAAACCTACGACCTCCAATCTTTTATTTTGAAGTGGCGTCAATACCAATATGCTTTCACCGCAGATATTGAGAAGATATATCGACAGATAGGGGTTCAAACATGCGCTCAAAAATACCAAAAAAATATTTGGCGAGACGACCCACATCAACCAATGCAAGAATACCAACTGACCACGGTCACATACGGAACCAAGTTTGCCACATTTTTGGCGATGATGACGTTGAAACAGCTTGCCGCTGATGAAAGGTCAAAATATTCTACCACTAATGCCACCAGGATCCTGGAAGAATGCTTCTACATGGATGACCTGTACCACGGAACCCACACAGTTCCTGAAGGGATCTTACTAAAGGCAGATCCAATTGAAATTCTGAAATCAGGAGGGTTCAATTTATGTAAGTGGAAGTCAAATACAAAAGATTTTTTATCAAACCAGAATAAAACCAACCAAGATGATTTTGACTTCAAGTAAGCAGAATCCACCAAAGCATTAGGCCTTCGTTGGCAACCAAAGAATAACTTATTTGTATTTGATTACAACATAGAATTTAAAAAATCACACCCTACCAAAAGATGCCTTCTATCCGATATATCTAAAATTTTCGATCCCTTAAGATGGCTTTCGCCGCTCAGAACACGATTAAAAATTTTGTTTCAAAATATTTGGAAACTACAACTCGAATGGGATGCAAAATTACCACAAGAGATCTGTATTGAGTGGGAGAAAATAATAATAATAATTCGACTGCTATACCAATTGCGCGTATTCACTCATACCATTACCATAGTATTTTTAGTATATTTCTTAGAATTGTCATAGTGTTCTTAGGTATCTTTTTTTTCAAATTCAAATTCATTTATTGCATGCCACATTGATGTACATAGTAGATAATTACATATAGAGGTACATGAGATTATATTTTACAATGCAGCGCCCTGTAAGGGCATAGCAATAGTAGAGGGCTATACAAAACTATTAATTATTAATTTATGCATATTACTTATTATTTACATTTATATCACTGAATAATTACTTTATATATAATAATTACACTACATTATATTTTAAATAATTATATAATTTTTTAAATTAAATATATCTATCATTAAATTAAATATCAACACTCATCTTAATAAGCTTTAGTATTTGTTTCTTATACTAGTTTTTATCCACCATCCTACTCTTAAATGTACAAACCCGTACACGCTTCAACCCACCAACCCGCATTGGGCCTGAACTCCTCATGTGCTTCGCCCACGGTCTGGTCTGGAATAGAATGGTCTATTCCATTAGAATGAATGGTCTGTGCCCAGCAGTGGGACGTATATAGGCTGATGTTGATGATGATTTGAAATTAACCACTTGCATTATTTGAGGAGCTTAGTAGCGTAGTGGTTTGAGTACTCTGGTTTCGATTGCGAAAACAAAGCAACTTTCGGCAAGGTCGATTCGTGATTAGTCAATTATAACAATTCTACTTCAATACTGCGTGTTCTCTCCGATTTAGAATCCTATTTAGTGTAAGGTGCTATTTCTAATTAGGTTCCTGGCTTAACGGGGTAGCTTTTGACCTTCATCTCACCTGATGGTAAGTGATGATAAGGCCTAAGATGGAAGCGAGCTACACCCGGATTCCTCAACTACAGAGGAACTGGCTATCTTACCTCCTAATATCGGAACACAGCAATGCTGTTGACATTATTACTATGGCGGCAGACTTATTTAAGATGTAGATCTGAAGTAGGTGATTTCAAGAAACAGTTTTATACAGATACAGATACAGAGGCGGTTAAAAATGTTTCTAATTAGGTTCCTAAGTGTTTCTTATTAGAATCTCTAGTTAGGTATCAATCCCTGAAAATAAAATAAAATAATACTAATCAATCTACTTCCAGTAACCACGAAAAAAAATATGACACACTATTCAAATGCAATATTGCGCAACCTTTATAGCCATCGCATAGCTTTGGTTATTCATTTTAAGATTTTGTCCTCACAAAGTCGAGTTCCCTGGTTCGTCCTTGTTTTCACTAAGAAGCTTTTATGTAGATAATTTATATTTACCACTGGAAAATTAAGTATTTTGTCTTTTTAATTCATGTCCTGGGGCAGCGAACGCCTGGACTGGAGGGGAAGGGAGATTCTTCAGTTCATTATGCTTACCCTTCAACATTTATTCTAAATTTTAATTATATTTTTCTAAGACAAATAATTGCTCATTAATAATTGCCTAGTAATTTTGGCTAACAAAATAATATGAATAATCCAATAAATTTTTCGAATTCAAAATGTCTGTTAATCGAACGTGTCAAAACACTGTGTAACTTTATAACGCATTACAATGGTTGTTTTTTTTTTTTTTTTTTTTTAGTTGTGAGTGGTTTTGTGATACCAATATTTTAGACGCTTACAGACTGCATCTATAAATATTGATTTATATTCGAAGTTGGATGTCCTTAAGTTATTTTTTGTGGTATTAATTATCTTTGAGAAGTTTGAATAATATTTTCGAAGTTACGATATAATATTATATTTTCTGTATATATGTATATGTATATTTATATTAATATAATTAGTGACAATAAATATATATTTATTTAATTTATATTAAGTACTTATGTGTATTTAATAATAATGTTTTACGATTATGAAAGTTTTCATGTTCCGTTAAATTTCTTTAAGCTGTTAATAATTTGATTTATATGTTTTATGAGTAGTACGCTGGTTTCTTTTTTAATTGTTATATTTAAAAGGTTTTGGTAATCTATTTGATTGATGTTGCATGCAGTGAATAAGTCTTGCCTGGTGTATTGATATTTAGGACAGAAGTATAAGAGATGGTGTAAGGATTGTGGAGTGGATTGGTCGCAAGGACAGAGGGGGTCAGGTGTAATGTGAAACCTATGTAAATTAGTTTTATTAAATCCATGTCCTGTAATTATCTGTGTGGTTTGGAAGGTGATTGGAATATTGGTGAGAAAGTTTGTGAGAGATTGGTAGTCAGGGAACATGGATTTAGTGTAGCTGCAATGTTGTGTCTTATTGTAGTAATTGGTTTTTGCCAGCAAAAGTTCCTGTTTCTTTTGTAATTTTACATAGCTTATCGGGAATTTAGTAAGCGATGCGACACTTGACGAGGTAGCGGCGGCTTTTGCCTCGTGATCAGCTAGCTCGTTGCCAGGTATATCCACATGTGCTTTAACCCAAATAAATTTAATTTTACGTCCTTTGCTTTTTATTTCATGTAGTATTTTAAATGTTTTCACGGAATGTATATTATAAGTATTAGTGCTAGATAGTTCATGTAAAGCGGAGAGACTGTCAGTCATAATAAAAGCAGATATACTGTTTTCGTTGGCCCACTCGCAAGCTTTGGTGATGGCAAGTTGTTCCGCCTGGAAAACCGAGCAGGAATTGTGAAGCCTAAAGAGCCTCTTCTCAGTCATATCACCCGGTCCCTGCACAACGACAGCAGCACCCACGGAGTTGTCATGTTTGCTGCCGTCAGTGTACATGTGATGGGTGATGGAGGAGTCAGCTGACAGTAGGACCTCAAGTTGCGGTTGGCTTTCCGCTTCTTGGTAGTGAATGGGTTCCCTAAGAGCAGGATGCAGAAGTGTATTTGGAGTTGCAGGAGTTTCAAGTGTGATATCTTCGGGAAGGTAAGTGGTGGTTTTTCTAATTTTTGTATATTCTATTTCTGCTATAGTTTTGATCTTGTCAGTTATAGGTGGGAGGTTAGCAAGAGTTATTGCAATTGGAGTATTAATTGTTTTAAAGCCATGAGTGATTATTATTGCAAATGATCTTTGGAGAGATAGTAGTTTCTTTCGTATGTATTTATACTGTAAAGCTTTGTACCATATGCTGGCTCCATAAAAGATGATTGGCTCTATGACTTGTTGGTAAATTGTCTTGGTATTTTCGGAATGTACTCCCCAAGTGGGGCGCACGAATAATTTAAGTTTGTTGTAGATGGATTTGGCTTTATCTATCGTTGTTGTGATATGTTTAGTGAACGTTAGTTTTTGGTCTATTATTATTCCAAGATATTTTATGGAGTTTGTAAAGTGTAGGGCAGTATTATTTATTTTCAGATTAATTTTCCTTGCTTTCTTGGTGAAACCAATTGCTTGTGTCTTTTGGGCACTAAATGACAGTTTATTTTGTTTTCCCCATTCGGTAATATTTTTCAATGATTGGTTTATTTTATATTCCAGGTTGGTAGAACAGGAGTCGTTGGCAATAAGCAGTAAGTCATCTGCGTAGGCCTGCAGATAAGTACCATCGGGAAGCGAAGTGGTTAAAAGTTCATCCAAGATTAGGTTCCACATAGTTGGTCCACAGACTGATCCTTGAATACAGCCCCTCGACATCATACGTGTGACTTCGGTGTCCGCAAGTCTGATAATCACTTCCCTATCTTCGATGTAACTGGTAAGTATACAGTAGATATTTATCGGACAATTTATTGCTTTTAATCTAGTAAATATGGATGGCCACCAAGCGTTATCAAAGGCGGCTTTTATATCTAATGACACTGCTGCAACCTGTTTTTTGTTATTTTTGGCACCCTCTATTATGCCTATGGCTTGGTGCAATGCGTGTGTAGTTGAAGTTTGTAGTTTAAATCCAAATTGAGTTTTAACATTGTGTTCATGAGTGTACATATGGTGAGTTAATCTGTTGACGATAAGTTTTTCGAGTAATTTCCCAAAAACTGGAATTAACCCAATGGGCCGATAGCAAGAAATGTCTTCGTAGTTTGCTTTTCCGGGCTTGGGGATGATTTTTGCTATTGTCCGTTTCCATATCTTGGGAAAGTACTCGATTTCCAGGCATCTATTCATGATATTTGTAATTATTTTAGGGTACGTTTCAGTAATCAGGAGGCAAATGTCCGCAGTTAAAGAGTCATGGCCTGGTGCTTTTTTGACATTCATAGTTTTAAATGTCTCTATAATTTCTATTGTTGTAAATTTTGGGTCTGGTGTGGTATTGGGAGGAGTTTTGATGTTGTTTCTGATTTTTTCTTGTGTTTCACTGTCCGGTGTATCTCGAGGGAAAAGTTTGTCTATAAGGTACTGTGCTGTTTCAGTGGTATCTGTGGTAAATGTGTTGTCTTCTTTTTTCAAAGTTGCTGGAGGTTGTGACAGGGGTTTTGTTTTTATTATTCTGTTTGTAACTGACCACACATTTTCTTTATTTTGTTTGTTACAAAATTCCTTGAAGTGAGTTATGGAGGCTTCTTGAATTGCTGTTGAGTATTTGTTTTTTAGTACATTTTTTTCTTCTAGTAATTGTTCCAGAGGTTGTCTTTTATGCACGGCTTTGCTGAGCTTTCTGTGGTTTTGTATAACGTCTTTTTTCAGTTCATCTAGAAGAGGTGACCACCACGGAGGTCTTCGTGGAGTTCCAGTAGATCTAGGTAAATATTTGTTGCATGCTTTTTGTATATGTTTAGTTAGTTGTAGAATGTAGCTTTCTAATTGTGTACGGTTTTTAGTAAGTATCTCTTCTGTTTCTATTTCCGCATTAATATGTTTATCTAGTTCTCTTTTTATTTCTTCTTTTTTGCTTTTGAGTATATTAGGGTTAGATGTATTGTATTTCCATGTGGAATTTTTAATATTTTTGGTAATTTGTATTTTGCCAAGAATTATTTTGAAGGTAATTGGTCTGTGATCTGATCGTGTTACAATTTCAGTATCAACTTTCCAGTCGTCTATGTGTATGTGGTTATTATCGGTTATTAGTGTAATGTCTATGATTGATTGTCTTATATTTTGACTGCTATTAGTAAAGAATGTTGATGTATTTCCTTTGTTGCATATTGTTAAATTATTTGCAATTATTATTTCCGATACCTCTTCGCCCCTTTTATTATTTTTCACAGATCCCCAACTGGTATGCCATGCATTTAAGTCTCCCGCAACGACGTGTACAGCATTAGGATTCAGTGAGAGAAAAGATTTAAGTTTCATTAATGTGTTTGAAGGATCTGTTATTGGCTCAATATAAATGGAGATTAAGTATAATTGTTTTCCGGTGCGGTCTTTGAGTTGAATTATACTTATATTATTATCAGAAAAGGGATTAACTGTGATTGAGCTGAATGAGTTATTTTTGATGGCTATCGCAGATTTTACTCTTTGATTATTGTTAGAACTTTGGTGAATTATATATCCTGGTATATTGTTGATGGATAATTTTCTGCCAGTATATGGTTCTGTTATAAATATAACGTCAAAGAGGTCATCTTTATTATAGTTCAATAGTTCTTGCAGGGTATCTCTATTACGTGCAAAATTTAGTTGAATACATTTAATAAATTTTTGGTTATTTTGTAGTCCAGTATTTAGTGCCATAGTCTATTTTATCTTCAACTTTAGCCCTCATGATTTGCATGATAGAGCAGGTTAGGGAAGTTGCGGAGTGATTAGTTGGATTTTGTTTGTTATGTTTTAGATTGTAGTTAGTGCAGTTGTAACATTTCAACATAGTTTTGTTGTTTTTATCAGGACAATTTTTATAGGTGTGGTCGTTTTTGGAGCAGTAGGAACAACTAATTTCGGTTTTATTGCATTTATTTTGTGTGTGTCCATATTGTAAGCATAAGAAACATTGTAGTAGAGGGTGATGTTCTTCTACGTGTATCCGACAGTGGTCTACGTTAAGCCTTGTGGCGGAAATTATTTTTTCCCATGTTTCAGGATTGGCTCTAAATACGGCATTGTAAAGTTGCGTGTTTTTGTTATTTTTCTTAAAGCACAGTTTAAGGTGAGGTTCGCTTGCTTTAGGATTGATGTTGCTGAGAATTTCGTTCTGTGTCGTAATGATTTCTATTAGTTCTTCTGGGGGAATATCATTTGGTATACCCTTCATTATAAACATTGGTTGGAGTCTTTTGATGGGCTCAGCTTTAATATCTTTGGTTTTTAGCATTTCGATTCTTTTAAGAGTTTCATCCATTTGTGTACTGTTTTGGAATTCTATTTTTAGTTGATTGTTTCCGATCGAAATGCAGTTTGCTGGAGCATATTTAGTTTTTCTGAATGAGATGCTGTTACGCCATTGTGTGATGGTTTCTTCTTTGGTTTTTGATTTGGAGACGGTGACTAAAATTGCTGGATTACTTCTCTTTTTTGTAGCAGTGGGTTTCAAGTTAGGTTTTTTCGGAATATTTGCAATTTGGGCGTACGATGTAGCTTGATATTCTGTGTTTGAATTCAATTGATTTGAGGTTTTAGTCGTACCATCATGATTAGTGTTATTAGATACTATGATGGATTTCAGCTCTTCTTGAACTGTAGTTTTGACGGTGCTGGTGATGTGTTTTTTTATGATTTCAGTCATGTTGTGAATTTGTGAGACTTCTGCTTTTTTATTAGATTCTATAGTTATAGCGTATTCCTTGGGTATATTTTCCGGAGGGGCAAGAGAAAGTATATTTTGTAGAGTTTTTTTCTGAAAGATTGTATTTTTTGTCCATTTTTCTATGCAGCTTTTGATTATTTCGGTAGCTTCAAAAATAGATTGCTTTTTGTCGCGAGTTAATGATTTACTAGAATTAAGAATTTCCTGTATACGGTTGAGTTGAGAGAAAGAGCAATTTGCCATTAGCTCGATAGGAGATGATTCACTATAGTCGTCTCTTTCGCCATTCGGATCATTTTGTTCAGTATTAAGGACATCTTTGTCAAAAATATGTTCTATGAGTTCGTCGTCTTCAAATCCTGGTTCAGGAGATTTCAATCTTTTATCCATGTAGCGTGCCAAGGTCGTTTGGGTTTTAGATTTAGAGTTTGGGGTTTTATTATTTAATTCCATAGCTATTCCCACGATTAGGGCCGATATAATATTAACCCCCCGGGTGACGCCCGTTCCGGGGGATTGGCTATTTACTGCAGAGGTCGCCTGGTGTCTGTAGGTTTCAACAGGTGTTCTCCCGGGTGTTATTGACTTTTCCTTGTCGTAAGCCGGCCAATAAAGGCAAGCCTTCCGGTTGACTCAAACTACAACATACCTCTACTGACGCCTCGAAGTAGGGTTGTTGAAGTAGTCGAGAAAAGAACGGGTGAGAAGGGCAGGCGTAATGCCCCTCTGTGGTGACTTGGTAAAACCACCAGAGTGTGGAGCCATTGGTAAGGGAGAGGAAATGCTGATCAGTGGCCAGGTGTTCATGGCAGTCATGTGCGGTGTGTTCCTCTCCCTGTAAGCCCCCCTACCACGACAAGGTCGCTCCACTGAGGGGGGTTACAATGGTTGTTAGCAATGCCCAATTTTACATTAAGATTTCAGACCTAATCAAAGAATAAAATTAAATAAGATCGAATAAAAATGCAGTTTTATATCCGAGAATAACGGCAATACTTGGCAATACGTCGTAATCCTAAACAAATGACTGTTTTAATTTGAACACATAACCTCGAGTTTAGAGCGAAGTTAGTATTCGCACAATAGCGCGAGCACAGTCGAATCCTTTACACGGTACTACAGGAGGCGATCGTAAAAACTTTTAATTATTTCCTCGAAAACAGTCCCGGAGACCGCAGGCATAAACCTGCTAGCATTCTTTCTGGCCCCTTGAGGAGCCCCTAAAAAGCATAAGTGCCTTGTTTTAAAGTGTTGTAAAAGAAGCGTAACCTCCACACCGCCAACTATATGTGCTCCTTAAAAATAACCGTCTTGTGGTTAGGCGTCAGTCTTGGATTTATTTTCATAAGACGTTGGAAGACCTGATTTTTCTCTTTCAGTAAACCAGTGTATTTTGCTTTTGAGATTTACGGTGCTTTGAATTTAAATCTCAATTTCAAGAAAATGGAATTTCAAATTATTTCTACTTAATTATTACAATCTACATATTTTTAAAACTATACTTGCAGAACATAATTATAATAGTTTCTACAACTTCAAGAATTCGATTATTGGTTAGCAATAAATTACTTAGCTTTTTCTTTTAGTTTGACAGGGTAATGACATTCAATTAGTGGGCACATCGTCAGTGCAATTTTCATATCAGTTGTCAAGTGACAAACATCGCCAGCAGCGTTTTGCAAGACCACCTCACAAGCACCCTATAGTCCTAATCACACCTTTCTCTTTCGTTCATAAAATTACACGTTTAGTGTAAAGGGAGAGAATTGTGGCACCTGCAAATGTTTGGTAAATAGGGTTGTCTATTGTGATTTGAAATTATTTTAGCTAATGTAGCCTTTTGATGATTTATATCATTTCTTTTAACTGAGATTTTAGATATAAGTTATGAAAAAAGAGAAATAACAATTCTAGCATTGAATGCTTAAACGTTGTTATATAGCTGCTATATTATATATCCGGCCAGGTATGGTATAATTAGATTACATATAAAGAAAGAATATAAAGAAATAGAAAGAAAATGATGACAAAAAAATTTTATGGTCTAGGCGGGATTCGAACCCGCGTCTCCTGATGACCGGCCAGACGCAATTACCACTACGCCACCGGAGCTGTATGTACAACCTACGAATTTCTTCACAGCTTTCTTATCCTTTTCCTACGTTTTTATAGCAACGTTTTTCTCACCACTCATTGAAGTTAACACCTCTAATGATCCGAAAGAATATTTTTACAAATATTTTAAAATTTCCAGTTAAGGTACCTACGTCCTTTAACCGAGATAACCATCCTATTGTGACCGATTTTCGTTTGTGAAAAAATATATGCCCTATGTCTAATCTCAAATTATATCATCGACCCTGTGACATAGATTTGTTTATAATGCAAGTATAACAAAGTAAACATTTTAGATCGCGCCAATAAACTACGACGAATCACTTTGAATTTTCACATCTACAAAATTAAAAGTGATTCGTCGATTTCATAATCATTAAATATGGCAATAAGGCGGGCGACATAGAAATCAACTAAACGTCTCCAAAGTGACAGGCGCCATGATGAATATTTGGCTTTGTTGTAGTTTTTCTAAAAAACATTTAATTTTGTACCACGAAACAAAGCAAATAAAAAAATGGACAGTTGAAAACTGTTCTGCATGTTTTTGCTAAGTTTTTAGTATAGTGTAGTACCTAGACCTGGCTTGCCCCCTTATTCTCAACTGTCGGAAAGAATTCGAATTTCGGAAATTCTATACCTGTCACTTTTTATCGCGCTGCGTCAAAGCGAGACGGCATGTGACTTTTCGAATCGAATCCGTGATCCGACAGTTGAGAATAAGGAGGCTGGTCTCCATGCCTTTTTGGGCCTTTTTTCTTCTTTTCTATTGAGCTCAGTATAAGCGATCACGTTTGTATTAATTATTTCTGTATATGTAAATATACATACTATATAAAAAATATCTGATAAAAGTAAGTAGCAACCCTGTGTGGGGTGGAAGAATTGCCGTGGACTGCAATCAACGTAAATGCTCGCAGTGTTGACGCGGTAAGTAGAAACCAAAGCGAACATAACTAATGCGTTCCGCTTCATGCAATACGCAATGTGACCAATTAAGTTATACGTTGACAAAATTATATTGACGCCTATTTTGTGCATATGCTTAAATAGAATCGAGTATCAAAGACGTCAATGCAAATAGTTTTGAGTATATGTCCTTGGGGGAGGCTTATGCCCAGCAGTGGGCGTCTCTCGGCTGAAATGATGATGATGATGATGATGACGATATGTCCCAGTGGTATACTCACAGCTTTGATCATTTCCGTTAAAACACACGAGAAGTTAGTTTGCTGCCGATTCCTCATATAATTACTCTACAATACAATTTACGGTATAAACGCATACATATACTCACAAAATTTAATAGCATTATGGACTTTGAATTATTTGATTTTCCTACCTACAGATACACATTGTCATTTCGGACATCATGATTTCCATTGCTGCAATCCCAATTGCTTTAAATGTTTGGTACACTCCGTCAATTGCAATTTGTGATTAGAACAATTTACAGGGCTAGTCCAATTTACGTTTGATACGTGATAAAGAGTACTAACTCAATAAAAAATTATATCATTTATATTTAAGAAAAAAAAGTCTGGACTAGAAAAAATACATGACCCACTGTGGCGACCTTCTGCTCGAATTGTGAAAGACCCTGAATTCGCAGAAAGCTCTGCTGAAAGATATTTTTCTAAACGTCTTTCAAACATAATATTGTTAAAATAAATTTTTCATATGAGTTTGTTTCTTCATTACTAATTTTAATTATTAAAATATTAATCACTCTTTTAATCAATCAAATGTTCTTTATTGCACAATAGGACATATATAAAATCAACAACAATAAAAATAAGAAAAACAATACAGTTGGGGGCCTTATTGCTAAGCAGCAATCGCTTCCAGGCAACCTGGAGTGACAGGAAATAATACAGAAGGAAATAAAGAGAGTGGGTGCAAGAAAGACATTAATATTTTAAAAAATACATATTCTTACACACATACTCTTTGTTAAATTTTAGGACTCTTTGTCCTAAAATTTTATATCATGCTTATATTATTAGAAAAATTAAAACTTAAAACTTGCAACATATTTATTTGTTTCCTAACTATGGCTAGAGGCCAAATTGATCTGAAATCGCAGTTAAGGCCTTTGGCGTAGCTTAGCTGCCGTCATCATATTGATGATAGCCAGTTTCAACGGATTTTAGTGCTTATAACGCTTCGAGTTTACGAATGTTCGCTGGGTAAACAATGTAGAGTATTAAAACAGTCTGTTAAATAATCAGTTCAGATCCAATTTTGTCTTTACCAGTAAAGAAACAGACATCTCCGCTTAAAAAAGTAAAGTTGTTGATGACAAAAGTTAATTTGCAGGAGCCAGTGAAATTATGAAGCGGCTGAGAAATTGCTAGAAACTTCCGGATGGCATTTCAGATAAGTATCTCGCGTTAATGCTGTGCTCTTTGTGATTCCGCGCCAGTCGTGTATGATGCTTGTCGAACTCCTTTCTAACTTAATTCCTGTCTCATGCACAATCTATAAACTTCGGAGTGCCTGCGACGACTATGAGTGGAGAATTCACAATTTGCACGAACGCCTTTTTACTCGACTGTACCTCTATGAAGTAATTTTCAACGTATGCAAATTCTTAAAAAACACCAACAATTTGAGAGATTTTACTATTGTATGTCTCTACTGTCTCTCTCTACATAGATTTTTCAATTTATATAAGAATTCATATAAATTGAAAAATCCATGTCAACAAATTCATCGATTCTCAGAGGACCGGCTTGCATGTGTACTCTTACCTACTAGCATTATCTTTTAATACCTTGTCAAACAAAATGTTTGGAATGGA
Source organism: Nymphula nitidulata (assembly GCA_947347705.1). Lineage (NCBI taxonomy): Eukaryota > Metazoa > Arthropoda > Insecta > Lepidoptera > Crambidae > Nymphula > Nymphula nitidulata. The sequence goes on along the minus strand of OX374626.1, from coordinate 9,066,318 downwards.
ATTTTAGAGAAGACGTAAGGTAAGTAAGACAGCGTACCTATACATAGATATTGGACGTCAACCAAGTGAATGCGGCGGAACTTAGGGTTCCTTCAACAAAAAGTAATTTATCTATATTTTCTTAAATAAGACCTTGATTTTTAGATCTAGTTCGCAAATATAATATACACAACAACATATGTACAAGGTGGTGCCGACAATACGACAATAAATTAAAAAATGGGCTATATTAATAATAATAATAATATTCATACACTCACACCGATTACCTAGCCCAAAGTAAGCATTTTTAAGAGCTTGTGTTATGGATAACGGATAAATAACGATAATAATATGTAGGTATATAAATATTAGAAATATACTAAATAAACAAATAAACATCCATGACACGTGAACAAATGCCCGTGCTCATCATACAAACATTTGCTACTACCGGGACTTGAACCCGGGACCTCCCGACCAAGTAGCCTGTATAGCAAGGTCGTCAAATAGACGTCGGTATATTAGTTTATAGAAACGCTTTGCAACTTTAAAAACATATTATTCTTTTGATTGCATTGGCTGCATTGTTTCATAGATATGTCATGAAATTATCAAATGAATAAGATGTTTTTTTAAAAGTAGTAAACCAATTCTATGAACTGCTATAGCTCATGTTTGAATTTATTGTCGTATTGTAGGCGCCATCCTGTATATTGATTATTTTATTAAATTAATGCCTAAATGTGTCTAATGAATGAATTTAATTGCATTTCACAATATGATTCTGTTAAGAAAAATGTTTGATTTCTTAAATCATTCAATTGGGACGCGCGATTTAATTTTGTATATTATTTAGATACACGTGAAAACGGAGATTTCAAAAAAAAAAGTTTGGTATTGTTATTTTGGAATCATGGCCAATATATTTCGGTGCACGCTTGTCTCTTTTTGTCTCAATAGATGCGATAGTGGGTAATGAAATGATGCTTCCCGATTCTGCTGTTTTATCCAGATTAAGTCGAGCGCCTGTAACATCCCTCGTTCGAATTCTTATTAACCCGAGGTACGGAACTCTATTACCAGTAGCCAGATAAGACGCAATGTTTATCTTACTGATAACACGACCGTTCGTATAAAGGCATCATATTTGCTTTGCTTTAAGGAATGCTTATGAAAATCTGATTGAGACTTAATGTACGCAAATATAACAAATAAACGGCTTATTTTGATTAAATACAAGTTACAGCTTGCTTAGTAACGTATTTACAAAAAAAGTTTTCACGCTTAACGCAATTACGAGAAAACTTGTAAAATTTTCAACAACTCAAGAAAAATGGGTTTTCAGTTTCACAGATTTATGCTTTATTTAAAAACTGATTATTCATATAATATAAATGACAAATTAAATAACTATCATTATCTTATATATGTATTAAAGAAAATTCACGTATTGTTATAAGATTTATTACAGATTTAAAATGCGGAGTAAATAATCTGCATAGTTTTGATAGAAAGGCGCTTCTAAGTAAATACATTTTAATGTTAAACCAAATTGGGATCAAAACCGTTTCTTGTGCGTTGTTCCTCTTAAAAATCCTTATTAACATGAACATGCGAGTTATCCGAGGTATCAAAATTTGATACAGTTTTGCATAAACAGATAAGCACTATCAAAGGATTGCTTTCAAAGTGGTTTACCCTGCGAACATATTTAAGTTTTCATGAAGTGGGGAAATGGAAAATAAATTGGATTCGTATAACTTTCTTTAAGCTGAAGGATAATGTTTACTTTGTTTCAATATTACTGTCTAGCACTCATTATTTCTTACCTTATGAAATTCAATTAAAGTTACATATGTATTTGATAAGCTTTGAACACGAGGCTATGATTTTGTTCACATTATTATAACCAGCGATATTATCAACCTTTCATATTCTGAAATAAATAACAAGTAAAAAGTATATCACGATAAAATATTATTTTCATTATGAGTAGCAGAAGAAAAGGCGAGGAAGTAATATTAATATTCAAAATGGCTTCATAGGATATTAAGATTACTAGGAACACATAAGTACTTAGACACGCGTATTTACCAAGCAGACGCTATTAATACAAAGAGGAAATACATTAACATAGCAACTTCGTCGTTCCAGCGAGGAGTTTGAAACATTTTCAAAACTTTTCTATATGTGTGAAATGCTATTGAAAGCCGCTCACGGAGATTAAAACGTGCCGTGAAAATACACGTCAAGGATTACCCTAGGTGTGAGTATGAAGTTGTCTTGTTATAATGCGCCCTGTCGGGCAACAGTGAAAAATTAATGTGCTCACTTCCCGTCGGGGTTGCGACGCGTACCGATTGAAAAAAGTCTCAGGGGTCGGTAATTCTATATATAATAAACGTAATGGGATTCCATTTTATTTGGAATAATAAGAGACACACAATGCGTTTTTTCCACTTCTTGTGATCTTTTATTAGGAAATTAAAAAAAAACATTAAATTATAAAACAAATTTATGTAATTTACATTGATTTCATCTTACATATCTCAAAAGTTCTTGCTTTCTCGCTTTTGAGTACAATCAGGAACAGCAGACTTGTCCTGAAACCGTTTAACAAGAAATTAATCCTCAGTCAGCACAAGTGAAAATCTAATTTAATTTTTGAAGCATGACATCAAATACGCGGCCATTTTTATTTCCATTTTTTCCAATGTTTTCACCCGGATCGTGAAATTTAGCGGGTTCGATCCCCACCCCAGGACGTGAAATTTTTCTATTTTAGGTATTTTTCTATGAAAATATATTTTTTTCTCCTTTTGAATATGCTCAAATAAAATTAAGAAACTTTTCTAAATAATTATACTGAATTTATATTTTTTATTTCTTAGACTGGCTAATGAAAACATATTAATCCACTAATATTTTTTAAAATTTTTTTAATTTAAATAATGTGTTATCATTTTAGCCTTAAAACTCTACCCTTGAGGCTATTAGGTATGTATTCATATATACATAGGTATAGAAAGATCTCATCTTCAAATACTATACAGAATAGTAAAACAAGTATTTACTCTGCTGTGAATTGTTGGTTAATCTAAGCATTGCGCTCAATTTACTTAAAACATACCCAACAAGGAAAACACGAAAATTTAAGGAAGAAACAGAAATTAACATCCTTCAGAGGGAAATGTTTAATTTTCAGAAATATGAATATTCTTTTCTCTTATAACAACACAGCTTATATAAAATATATAATAGTCTTTTCTTTTATAACTTATTTTCTCACAATTTTACAGTAGAATCCAGAAGTCTGTAACTAGGTATTGTGGTCTTGACAATTATATGAGAATGAAAATAATTTATTTTAATGACATAAAGGAATGGTCAGTACTTAAATGTTATACAGGATTTTTTTTCACACAAAAGTTAAACATTGTTAATATTTAAGTGTAGCAATATAGGTTTATCTAAGTGTAGCAATGTTTCATTTACATTATGGCATAATTTAATTGATAGTACGAAATCTAAAGCCCGTTATAAACTACGTTACAAACAGCAAACAGAGATCATCCGAAGTTAACTAGATCTTTGAGCGAGTTTGGCGCGATGGCACCGCGCCGCTAGTTAGACACCGAATTGCGGTGCCTTCTTTGTCTTACCGATTCAACTTTACTAACAAGCTGGTGGTGACGGCCGTGCACTATACACCCCAGTATCATTGTCAAAACTATGATTCTTATTTACCCATTATATTAATATAGTTAAAGTATCCAGGCATTTACTTGTGTCAACCATTACTTTTAATTAGCACCAAGTAAACGAGGTGAGGAAATCTTAAAGTATAGTTTCGAAAAAATAGTACAATATGCCTTTTTAAGTCAATACTAGAACATACTTTTAATTCAACTGACACGATTAAAAATATCAAAATTACACGTCCGCCACCCGTTGTCATATTAATATATAACGTCGAGGATAAAATAAACTACCTTGATGATGTATCACAGTCCTTATAACATTTTGCGGTGGATCAGCAAAGTTTGTGTTGTAATATTGATTGAAATTGCGCCTAGAATTTTCCAAGTATTCTTCATTAACTTTTCCTTCATTCATTAGTACCCTAGTAAATAATTTTTGAGGACGTAACTCTAATCCGTAAAGTGGACTTGGTTGCGGAGTATAGTATGCGTTATATACTTGTTTTGAGGGTCGGTAATAATTGTCTGGAATATTATAATTACTAAAATAACTGCCCTGGGAAAATTTATCACTATAACTTTCTGGTTCATTATAATTATTGAAATAATTGTCAGGGGCATTTTTGTTATTATAATAGGCTCCATTATTATTATTAATATAGTTTTTTGGTCCAATGGTTGTCAACGTAAAAGGTTGTACTTTTTTGACATCTCCTTTAAAAAAACGTTCTCTTGCTTTATCATCTAATTGTAAACGTTCATTCATTGCTACAGGCTCATAAGGATATTCATTGTTTTCTGTTGTTGGTAGCGCAAACATTTCTTTCATAAAGCTGTCAATGTTATCACCCTTATTACTATATTTACCATTAACGATTTCGGGATATTCATTTAATATATTATTAACATCATGCATCTTTGGAAAATAAGTAATCAATGCTTCCTCTGCTCTTAGTTTTTTTCCACTGCGGCGGGCTTTATCGTCAGATGCCAAAATATCGGAGTTATTTACATGTTGCTGATTTCGTATTAGTTGATCTTTATTAAACTCTTCTTTAGACGTATCTTCGATTTCCACTACAATTTCTTCACTAAAATCACCTTGACTGGAGACTTCGTCTTCAACATCAGAGCTCACATGTTTTTTTACACTGTCAAGTGGTGTGTATGAACGTCTAGAGTTCACTGGATTAGAAATTATTTGAGGTTTTATGTAAATTATTTCGGAATTATTATTTTTCTTATCGAATTTGTTTAATAGCTCACTGCCGTTGCCGTTTCCTTTTCCGTTTTCAGCTTGCTTAATCAAAATATCTAGTACATTGTTAATATCACCCGTATCATTAAAATTTTGTGTCCAAATGTTAAATATATGTGTGAAAATTATAAACACGCCTGAAATATAGAATATAATATGAAATTATTTAAATTAAAGTTCTTATTAAATTTATAGTCAACAATTTATTACACTTACACAATGCAGGTTTCATCTCTAATGGTTCTTAGTTAGCAATGGCATGTCTAGGAAGGAATGTGTAGTTCCCTGTGCAACTGCTTATTAATTAACTGTTATCGCATTAATACCTTCTCATTCACTTAATTACGTTGTTATTGATTGCGTCAGATGTTTTACATGCATCATGATTAGTCAAACACCTAATGTTCATTAGCTCAATAGTTTATCAATTCATCATCACCGTCATAATTTCGAGAAACGCCCACTGCTGGGCATAAGCCGGAATGAATACATGAAAAATAATAATGACGAACATATTTATTAGATACTAGCAGTACCCTGCCACGCTTCGCAGTGGCGCATCGTTAAAAAAACTGTTTTCTCGCGGTCGCAGATATGTGACTGATGCAAAAAATAGATAAAAACAATCCTTGATGCGGATTTTATATCATGTTAAAATTTCGACTCAATCGGTGCAGAACTTTTTGAATTTTTGAAGCGTACACAAACCAACATAACATTTTTATATATATATATATAGATTATAATTTGATATGGACAGGGTTCTAAGTATTTGGGATAATAAAGTATACACTTTAATCACATTTTAATGTTTTTGATGCGTTTAAACGAATACTTTGTTGTAACAATTACAAATAAAGAAAGAAAACAATGAAAAAATATATGCTCCAGGCGGGAATCGAACCCGCGTTTCCTGATGTCCGGTCAGACGCGATTACCACTACGACACTTTCTATCCTTCTTCCTAACGTTTTTATAGCAACGTTTATGTCACCACTCATTGAAGTTATCACCTCTAATGATCCGAAAGAATACTTTTACAAGCAATTCCCGCCTGGAGCATTTTTTTTTTATTGTTTTCTTGGTGTTAACTTCAATGAGTGGTGAGATAAACGTAGAAATCGGTGAAGAAATTAACAGGTTATACCTAGTGCTCCGAAGGCGTAGTGGTAATATATATCAAGAGACGCGGGTTCTTCAGTTTTCTTTTTTTTTGTCATTTATACATTTTAAATAAATATCACCTTAATAAACTGGTAGGCTATGTAAAAAAAAATTGAAGTGAAATAAATGGTGACCCCAGGCACTTGGAAATAAACTCTTTTAAATTATTTTTTTAATTTACCTACGCAATAACAATTTACAAGTGATTGCGGACTGAAAAAAGCAATCTTGGTTATAGTTGGTTGGGACGTCGCAGCGGCATCAAGTAAACAGCCCGGCTCGTCCTGCATTTCAATCGGTTCTATTTGTATTTTATTGAAGACGACTCGGTGCCACGGACCAAAGCTTTACGTTTTATTGACTTCTTTTTATGAGGCTCACCCAATAATGAACAGCGATATTAACAGACGATATTGCTAATTAGCTGCCTGGGAACTTGAGGAAGATGTAGGTCAACACAAAAGTTCGTTTTTCTAAATATATATTTATCAAATAATGTACATTAATGTTAATAATATTACTTTACCAAAAGTTGGTTATTGTACACACGACAGCACGTCAAGTGTAACAGTTGTGCTAAGAATACCGTCTCTATTGCAGACGAAGTAAGGGTGGTTTCAAGGTCAAATTGTTACGCTTGACGTGTTCTCGACTGTACATGTCACGAGCTACAACCTGTACCCACTTCTCACAGTTCATATTGTAAACGGAATAAGAACTAGCGCGCACTGGGGATTTTTGTCACGGTGACTCTCATCCGTTGCTCTCATCGTGTCCATGGATTTGTCTGGAGATGACACAAATATCACCCAATGGTCACGTCGTAGTGTGCGCATCTCCATGCATATCCATGGACTTGTTGAAGGTGACGAAACAGTCACTGTGACACGTCACCAGTGCGAGCTAGCTTTAAGGGTCACGAACAGCGAGATTCTATTCCTCATGACTGTACATGTAGTTCTTTATAAAAATTTCAAAGCAAATGTCCAGAGGTTAAGTATTACTTATGTTAACCAGATGAAAAAATAATAATAATATATATATCTAGTATGTTCAATAAGAACGGTAAGATATAACTTACTGGTAAATCATCTCTATTTTTAACTTAAAGACTAAAATTGAAAGTAGTACTATACCATACCCTATTTTGGTATAAGTACGCATCAAAGAACATACAAAATATAACCCTTGGTTGAGCATGTACCTCAATAGCAAAACCCTTGTTGGTTAACCCGTAAAATTCATTGTACTTTTGAAAAAGGTACCTAAGTATATTGTACACGATATATGTATAAACGTTGATTTGATTTTATGATTATACTCGTAGAGTTATCATATTATATTTATTAAAAAATGTAATTATACTTACATTTATTGACCTGGTCATTTTACCCGTAGATTGGGTTAAAATAATATTTTTTTATGAAATCTTAGAAGAGACGGCATGAATATATTTTTTTCCTTTGGTCACTTTTATTTATGATTTAGATAAACGTAAGTAAATTAAAAATAAGCAGAACCGACTGGCTTCAATTACCCGGCCTTACCTTGATTTACATATGGAACTCGGCTCCGATGGCTAGCATTGTACAATCCACCGCACAATATTTTCGTCGGCCGCGTTGACACGTGGTTATTTGTCCACCGAGCGACTGTTCGAATAATTGAGGTGTACATTTTCACTTTGTTCCGTTTCCATTCGATTAAAATCGTTGTACCTCACTTGTACACAACCTATTCGGTGTTTACTAAACGATTTGAACGGTCCGACGGTTCGGGCATCGGAGCGAACCAATTTTTTTACTGATTCCTCCGTTAAAAAAGCACAATCAAAGTAATTTTAAATTGAGATACGGACAAATGTACGACAATGCACTTTTATAGTATTTGGTACTTATAGGGTTGAAAGCATAGGGTAGGTACTATCAACAAAATAAATTATACGTGAATAAACTTAATTTATTAAATTAAAACCATCGGTGTTAATAAATTAAATTGTTGAGATGACACGTTTGTGATGTAATGTGTCATGTCAACAATTTAGTAATCATATGAAATTAAAATTTTAAGTAACCCCCGGCCTCTGTGATCATTTATCCGACACTTTCTCATTGAGAACATTCTTAAAAGCCCAAACACTCTATAGATAAGTATTAAGTTTCTAATGAATGAAGCATCCCGCAGACTATTTGACACTACAGCATCAGCTAAAGCTTGGCATGTCTCGGAAATACCACTGACGTAACAGTACACCTTTCAAATCAATAGTATCTGGGAAAGTTAGAAAAACCCTTTTGTCTAGTATAGGAAATGATATGATATTCATTAAACGCACGAACAAATCTTTATAAATTATAAAGTCAAAGTCAAGATATTTTTATTTAAATAGGCAACAAAGAAGCACTTTCAAATCGTCAAAAAACTCATTTTTATAACTATCACAAAAAATATATAACTAACAACGTCATAGTGTCTGTCTGTCTGTCATGTCTGAATTTACACCGGATCCAAGTATAGCTATCACGTCAGCTTTCAAACAAAACAAAACGAATCAAAATTGGTCCACTCGTTTAGGAGCTAGCTACGATGACACAGTCAGACATGTGAAACTTATAACACCCCTCTTTTTTCGTAGGGGCTTAGTAAATGTAACTTTAAATTTAAAAGTACGTATAGTCACCATCGTTACGTTTGGAAGCAAGTGGCTGCCTACATGTGAAACATATAGTTTCTCTTTAAGTGCGTAGTTTAAAGCAAGCTGTTTAGTGTTACGTTTTATAAAGGTTAGTTACAGGGTAGTTTGAAGTATATTGGCTACTGGGACCCACGGGTCTTATGAGTACAGTTTATGTTCACCCAATAAAGATTTTTATCGTGTAACAGTAAAGAAGCAATCAGTCCGTTAGATATTGGTCTGCGGGCTCAGTAAACACGTGCATTTTTATGATCTAGCAGTTGCCTCGACCCATGGGCAGTCAAGCCACTCCCGCGATTAGCCACTAATCCAACGGATCCACTTTTGGTTGAATAGTTTCGTATAAAACTCTTCTAATGAAGAGTATAAAACTCTTCTAATGAAGAGTTTTATACTCTTCAATAGAAGAGTATAAAACTCTTCATTAGAAGACTCTTCAATTCTTTTAAAACTCTTCTAATGAAGAGTTTTATATCCAAGTTATAAACAGAAGCAATGATTTCGTAATCGAAATCATTGCTTCTGTTTATAACTTTTGGATACATGCTAAAAGCCACAGGAATTGGAATTAGAAGTACTATTCTATCAATGACGTTACAGTCAAATGAAATAAGCATTATAGAGACTGTTGCAAATTCATTATGAGTTCCCTATTAACACTGCATTCCATTAAGGCCTCTTTTATTTTCGATACTTTATAACCTGATGTGACCAAAAAAAATTAGGGAAAGGTAGCCAGTGTAATTACTGGGCATGGACGGCATTTCATCTTAGGCCTTAGGATGACAACGCACCTGCAATATCAAGTGCTTTTCCTTGTTATTGCAGGTGTCTATAGGCGGCGGTAACCGCTTGCCACCAGGTGGGCCGTCATCTTCTTTGTCATCTAGTTGTATAAATAAAAATAGTTTAAAAATTATTTCGACATCATGAATAAAATAGCAATAGTATATTAGTATTCTACTATAAACTGGTTTTCCTGCAGAATAAAGCACTCCTCAATTGCACAGTAATTACAGTAATTATTGTAATACGTATGTCCTCTGTGACTGCAGTAAGTAGCTATTATTTTTTAAAACATTATGCCGCAATAACGATTGCAAACGTTGTCCATGAAAATCTTCCCTAACGATATCAAGTTATCAGTCGATGAAACTACTTAATGGCAGCCTAAGACCTGTAATTTTCAATTAAATGAAGTGTGGCGTGAGTGGAATTTCGATCGATATCAACATGGTAATTGAGCATAAATAAATGTACACTGTTTCGTTTTGTGCTGTTAATTGTAAATACCTTGTGGTGATTTGGCCCATATGTATATTTAAATGTAAAATCAGCTAATTCTTTAGACCTAAAAATATGTTATAGGCTTACTTTGGACTTTGAGTTGTTCATTTCCTTCTAGAGCTATGTGAGTGAGACGTATGTGTACATTGAAATCAAGCATATAAGAAGTACATCCAATAATCCATGTTATAAAATACACAATTTTATTTAAATAAATTACAGTTAGCTGACTCCGCAAAAATAAACGGAATCCCTTTATTCGGAATATTGCCGAATGCGGCTAGTTAAAGCGCGGATCTGTCCGGCCGAGATCCCGACGACGGCAGTGCGATCACGCGCGCCCAGCGATAGTTTGACGAGGACTTACGCACGTATACTAATATGTTTGGGGCTCTGCGCCTCTGTCAACAGCTGTTGCTGCCTGGGACATGTGTGGCAAGCGCAATCCCATCTTTGAATCGAACAACAACTATTCCGAAAATTGATTAAATCTGACCAGAACTGAATTAAAAATGTTTAATTATAATTTCCGTCAACAAAGAAAAAATATCGATTTGGACACTGTTATTACAATCTACCAATACTCTATAAACCAATTATTTCCTACTACCACAGTATGTGTTACTAAGCTAAGCTGTAGGTACTAATTATTTAGCGTTGTTCATTCAAAAACATGGCTAATACAACTTCGTATGAGTTCTAAAAACAGTAAAACAATGTTCCAACTTATAATAGTGTGTTCGGTGCGATTGGCAGCTAATTTCTTGTTGCACACCCAACATTGCATTGTGACAAATTTTTAATCGAATCTCTTTGTTCGGAATTTTCTTTTGCAAATTCAAATTAAAATATTGCACAGGTTCAATTAAAAATATTTTTTATAGCTCTGTATACGTACTTATGCGTGAAATTATTTTCCATTATCACGACATTCCCAGTAGGTTGAGATGAGATTCAGTCAGAGTGGGGTGAAAAGTTTCACTGTGGTTGCACAACGCGTGTTGTGACTCTGAAGCCATGATTTTGATATTATTGAGCATTAATTTTATTCCTTACAATTAGTGTTAGTGATAAAGACGTATAAAAAGTTATAATATCGTATCATCTTATTACCTCAAACATTACCTTTGTAAAAAATATCATTTGCAGGGGAAAAAATAAACTAAACCTCACAGAACTGCATCTCCTAATATATAAGCCTGCCCTTGCGTTGGCGTTCGCCCAGAAAAGGCATTTTGTCTCTAAAGTATACGCAACGCTGTCGCCACATAAACGCAACATAGGTAGACACAGAAGCGCTATCACCGCGTGAACGAGAGGTATTCGCCCGCTGCCTTGATTGCTGTATTAAGATTATTCATCGATTTTTGTATGTATAAATAAAAACTGGAACCTTTATCATAAGCATTAAAACTGTTCAATTTTTAAATAGGTAACTATGAGATTATTACGGTTATTTTTTCCAATTGCATACAGTATCGTACAATATAAGGGTCTATCTATATTAGATATAAATATATTAATATATAGACATAATGAAAACAACATAATGAATGACATGATGAGATGGTTGCCTACACTGGCAAAAAAAACAACTGAACTTTCGACTACCTGTAGCTCAAAAAAGTGACTACTTACAGAACATAAGGTGACACCTAGTCTAAAATAAAGTTGCTAACAGATGCACCGCTTTGTTATATCAAATAAACTGTAATTACACCTCGCAGAATTTTGGTTATTACAAATGTTACCGAAGTAGTTTGGTTAAAAAAAATATAGTGTATGTAATGGTATGGTTTATGTAAAAGAATGGTTCATCAGATAACAAACTTTGATTGATCCATCCCAGGATGGACCATGGCGAAAGTTGCTTGGTTTTTCGTTTAGAAACCAGAGCGCTCAATCCAGAACTCCACCGAGCTCCTCAATCAAACCAAAAGAATGGTTGTGTGATCCTAATATAATATCGATCACCTCATCATCTATGCATGTACGTCACGTTAATGCTTCAATGTCGCTGCGTACACATTGTACGATACACTTATAGTCGTAATGAAATTATAATGCAAAAGTTAAAATATAATTTTACTATTCTCGGAACATCCAACAGAAAAAGGTATTCAAAAGCATGCGAGTTTCCTCCAGTTATTTCTCGTAAACGCGAAATTAATCGTGGCTGCTGGGGTGTCATAAAGGTGGTATATTAAAGTACTTGCTTAGGCGCAATAAGCCAGGCGTGCCCAATCCTTGGCCACGTCTGTCGGCAATAAACTTGCCAGTTATGTCATAATGTGCATATGTGACTCACAACGCGAATATGACTGCTCACGAATTGGAATCAGTCTGCCGGTATATTTAATAGCACTGAAATTAACAAGTTTTCATCTTTGACCAAAGTAATTTTAATAAACTTAAATTAATACTTAAAGTTAGATATACCTATTTATTGTGAATGTTAAAATCTTGAAATTAATATACACAGCTTTAATAAGAACATAACAACTACTAATTTATTTTCATTTTTTATTTTATAGGTTATACAGAAAAGAGATGGCTCATACACACATTTTTCTTTTTAAATAACTTGGGTCAATCTGAATTGCTATGACTACCTGTACACATTGAACGTAAAGACGATTTACACAAAATAGAAAGAAGAAAAAAAGATACAAAAATTACTATTTTATATGAGATTTTTTAATAAAGTCCTTTTGAAAGACGGCAGGCTATCACAGAATATTGCACTGTCACAACATATTTCACTATAAGATTTACACATTCTAAGTATTAATGGGATTAGTTTTTGAGAAATTATTATAAAAGAAGTTTGTATTATAGCCATACCTGAAGAAGTTATTTTATGGGATAGGTGGGGTAGTCGGGCACAGCTAATTGAGCTAAATCTAATATATAAAATTCTCGTGTCACAGATTTAGTTACATTCTCCTCCGAAACGACTTGACCGATTTTCATGAAATCAGAAGAATCAGCTACTATTTTTTTTTTGTTGATCAAGTTTTTTTTTTATGTCAAAACTATGTTTGCGGGGTCAGCTAGTATAACATAAAAGGTGGGTTAGTCGGGTACAGCTAATTGAGCTACAGCATAAAAGCTCAAAAACAAGTCTAATAAGTCTATAATGAAACATAAGTTTTGGTATCATAAATACAAGCATAGAATGGACCTGCTAGGAAAACTATCTGAACTAACTAATGTTTATCATTTTTTATTTTGGTGCGTTTTCTTTTTATCGTGTCTCTTACGTCGATATTTAGTCCCAGAAATCGGGAAATAAATAATTACTAAAGCAGTTTTTGCCTTCAGGATTTGTTTAGGTGTGTTTCCCAAGTTAGTGTCATGTCGATTGTTATGCCCAAGTGATTAATTTCTCGAGAAAAAACTTTTGTTGATTTATTAATAGTGCTTACACCTTGCGCTTCCTAGTAAAGTGAACCATTGTTTGCGCGAGGTTAAACCATTATTTGGTTATCTGCGCACTATTTGACGAATGCATATTTCTGTCTGTCAAGGCCCATTTGTGATGTTTCAAAGCAATTGACATCTTTCAAATTTTAGCAATATATTGCTGTAGTCAATTATACCACTATCAGGTTCATAAAATGTTAAAAATCTTTTAAAACATTTGAGTGAAGGAAGACAACACCATCCGAATTCTTACTATACATTTCAAGTGTATAGAAACACTGGAAATGTATAGTAAGTTCAAAGATTCGGAAACATATTTTTATACTAGAAGTAGTTTATGCAAGGCAAATAAATTAACATAGTTTACTACTTCTGTCGTTTTACTTTACTTTCTTTAATACTTGTAATCTGTAAAAACGTCAGGAAACGTCTGGGCTATAAATAAAACCGCTGACCACAAAGTGTTGAAACTGCTTATTACACGGACTTATTCTTTCCAGCAATATTCGATACGGAGCTTAGTAGGTAGCGTGATACCCCCCAGCAGCGCCACAAGCCAGATTGTGAAAAGGTTTAGCTGAAAAAAATGTACATTTATTGTTCTTTTTTGTACTTATAAACCAAAAATATGTACCTTCGTATTTACTGATATAAAACACATTAATGTGGCGCTGCCAGAAGGAGTACCTTACAGCAGCGCCACTTTATTATACTATATTCTAAGGAATATATTAATAAAATAAATTTATGTACAATATGTTCTGGAAAAGTGCTATTTTATCATATATAACTGAACACGATAAGCAGCTCCGATGCAAAGTTATGAGCAATTCAAATATTGTAGAATAAAAGTTAAAGTGAAGTTTGATAGGTAGATTCTTACAGATGTCGCCTATAATCCAACAGGTGTTCTGTCTAACTTGACGACCGGCTGGCCGAGTGGTCTGTGCCCCTTGCTATACAGGCTACTTGGTCGGGAGGTCCCGAGTTCAAATCCCGGTAGGAGCAAATGTTTGTATGATGAGTACGAGCATTTGTTCACGAGTCATGGATGTTTATATGTCTATTTAGTATATTTCTAATATTTATATACATATTATTATCATTATTTATCCGTTATCTAGTATCCATAACACAAGCTCTTAATGATGCTTACTTTGGGCTAGATAATAGGTGTGAGTGTATGAATATTATTATTATTATTATTATTATTAACTGTCTCTGATATACCTACTTATATAAGCTAGTAGTTTAGGTTGGAGTACTCAAATGCAAGTATAAAATGTATTGGATACAAACAGGGATATTCTCCCTGTTTGTAGGTACTTAATAAATTTAATTTTGTTATTATAATTATAAATCTATTCTGATATTATAAAGCTGTAGAGTTTGTTTGTTTGGTTCACGACTGACCCACAGTCCAGCGACCATAATCCCAGTGGTACGGTGGGTAATTATTTATGATTTGATAAAATAAAAATTATTAAGGTTTTCAAATTAAATAATAATAAATATAGTAATGTATATTTAGGTTTCATTTAGAAAGATAATTTTAAAAATGGCCCTATTATGATCCCGGCCGGCACAGTTCACGTCATCTTATGTTGAGCGGACTGCATTCAACTTTTGAGTTAATTTCTACGAATATTCTTGTACACTAAGTACATTTAAGTTTAATATTATTTTAAAAGTGATTTCATAAACTGCATTTGTAAATGAATTCGGATTAGTATAAAGTAAGTTATAACAAATCTAACGTAAAATCCTTTTTTTAACATAATTTTCGGCGGATTTTTCCGTTTTATCTTTTCTAAATTACTCTTTTATTCAATGAATACGAAAAAAATACATATTGATCTTGAATATTTCACCTAAAGAATAAGGATAAAATAGTATCGGAAACGTTGGTCGGTCGATAAGGTTCAAATAATTTATTTATATTAAATAGTTTTTATTTCAGAATAATGATGACTTTTAATAGTTCCTAAATAATATCGACGTACTTTATGGAATTTGACTTTAGGAAGTCATTTTAGCAAAACTGATATTTATTACCTTGTTGTCTGTTGGTTTTGTACGTATGTTGTTCTATGCTAGATATGGTATTAATAATTGAAGTTCAGTGAATGCCTGATAACTTACTTAATTCTCTAATACTTGATACATTCTCCCACGTGACAATGAAACGAGGAAAACGTTTAACCGTGAGTATTGATGAACAAAAAGCTGCGTTCCTGGTATATAAGGAATTATTTATCAAGAAAATCCCGCAAAGTGGCAGTAGTATTTACAATGAAATCAGCAAGAAACTTAAAGCCCGTATGACTCCAAAAGGGCTGTATTTATCAGTAAAAAGAAATTTTTCAGTCTTTTTTGGTCAGAATAATATATTTCGGCAAACCGAATCTTGTATCAGTGCAGAAGATGCTTCATCACAACAAAGTGACGATACAAGTTCAGATTGTAGCTACGATGGAGAAGAATCATTCGATGTTAGTTTCGAATCTTGGGAACTGGTCAAGCCGCGACTGATTTCATATGTAAGAAACGATAACTGTAAATCATCATCAAAATATCACACAAGAAGTAGATAGCCTAAAACAAAATGGACCAACATATTTTCAAAATGGATTTGGAATAGCACAAGTAATCGTTGCACGTGGGCATTCAAAAACAATGGTGTAAGGGATGATTTTGAAGTCAAATGTTTAGCCAAGTGTACAGAATGTGATGGTAAACTTGTCATTAGAACTTATAAAAAGTGTCGCTCTGTTCATATCAGTTGTGCATTTGCTAACGTAAATAACAAAATGATTCATAAGAAAAAAAACAAATTAACCTCTTTCCGGAAAAAAATTTTGACCGAAAAACTAGAAAATCAATACCCAGTAGTACTTAGAAATAAAATGTTGCAAGCCAGTATGAAAGATGATGACTTACTGGAACCACCTTTCATACCAAAATTAAAATCTTTTCAAAAATGTAGAACAAAGATAAATTATTACCACAAAATCCCAATCATGTCATTGTGGATCATGTCATTCACAAAACCTTTTGATGAGATAGTTAGGAGAGTTTCTATTGTTCCTTTTTTTGTTTATTACTGGACAAACATACAACAAAGATATTTTAAAAAACTTTCAACTATCGATGACTCCATTATAAGTATTGACGCGACGGGATCAATTTTTAAAAAAATTATTCCTCCAAATGATCCTACCAATGCTTATGAACCGAAGCATTTGTTTCTGTACGTCATAATTATGGGCACAAAAGGTCGCTCAGTACCGGTAGGACAAATGATTTCGGGCAGTCAGACATTGGAAACAATATACCAATGGCTACGCAATTGGATTGGGACAATGTCAAAGCCGAGGGAAGTTATTTGCGATGACTCCTCTGCTCTTTTAGGCGCAATAGTGAAAAGTTTCACAATTTTTGATACAACGAAACAGTACATTAATCACTGCTTTGGTATTTTAGATTACGGAGAAAGACCACGCATAAAATGTTATATACGTTTAGATACTTCGCATTTTGTAAAAATTTTATATGCTCTAGACTGTTTTAAATTTATTGATAAAAGAGTGAAACGATTTTACATACACCATCTTCTGCAGCTGAAATCATGTTCTAGTTATTCTGAGGCGAAAGAAATTATACATCAATTAATTATAGTAGCTTTACATAATTACGACCGGCATTTAGAAGATGGTACCAAAAGCAGATGTGAAATCGCTAAAGATCAATTAAGACAACGACACGGTGATCATAAAAATCTAAAAGAGGAGGAAATGAAGGAGGCTGGTAACGAGTGTTCAAAAAATCTAATGACCGAAGATAATTTAAACGAAAATAATACTTTAATTGTATGGTTTAATGAGATTGTTGCAAAAGATCAAGTATATAGTGAATTGTACGATGACACTGGTTACGATAATATTTTTTACTTACCTGGTTTCGTAGACTCCTTAAAAAAACTTCTTCCCAAATTACCCCTTTGGTCAAACGTCATGGCACCTTTTTTTAAAAAAGTACCTAACGATGCTAGTAGTAGTAACATAGAAAGTTATTTTAAAACTATAAAAAATTTCATGTTGCGGGATATAAATGGCCTGACAAGAGTGGACGATTTTATAGCTCAACACACTGAATACTTATCCGGCGAAATCAAAGCAGCTCAATGCTACTACCCTGATGAATTCAGTGATAAAGTTGTTACTGTGAAAGAACAAACTGAACATAAAAATGGTACATTACCCGAAGAAACAGAAAAAGAATGTTTTTACAAAGAGTCCGTATTCAGAAAGAGTCCTATTTTAGTAGAAAACTGGCGTAATAAAACTGTGGCTAAAAATACTATACTGTTGCGAGATAAGGTGCAACCAAAAAAACGCCAAAATCATGTTGATTTTTTACCAAATGGAAATATTTCTAATTCAGGTGTAAAACATATCGTGGTTTCTAATACTTGTGCATTTGATGCTTTAACACAAGCTATTATTATAGCTTGTGTAGATAATGCGCAAATATCGATATTTATTAATTCCCTTAAAACAAAATTTTCACAATTAGTTTGTGCTATTGTGCACAAAACTTATTCTGACGATATTTTAAAAACTAGAACAGAAATACTACAAAATTATTACAGGGGTATTTGTAAAGGCGAAGTTCAGCTGATTGATTGCAGCTGCAATGTAACCTTTGTTTTAGAAAAAATGTTATTTATGGACGGCATATTCAGTGGCGAATTTATAATATCATGTTCGGAGTGTGAGAGACTAGAAATTAGAAAACTATCTATAATCCCACTTAATTTACTAGTTATTTCTGATTACGGCATTTCTGCTTTAGATAAAGCAGCAGAATGTATGATTGTGGATTCTGAAAGCGATTGCAAAACAAACACATGTAACGGAAAATTGGTATCTAAATTCCTGATTTCAGATCATTTAATTTTTTTTGAGTTGGATATTGACATTTCCTTAGAAGATATCCCTGTGGAAATTTTGTTGTGTGACAAAATTTATAAACTGGGTTCAGTTATTGAATTTGTCCCAGCACCTACAGACCGGGGCGTAGGTCATTACAAAGCTCACTGTCGACGTAATGTTAAAGATATTGGTTGGGAGTGCTACGATGACTTGTCTAAGACAATGTCACGTAGTAAAAAATTTACTATGAGGTCACACCTCATTATGTTTATCAAATCTTAATGAATATTATTATTATTTTTTTCAATTTTTTGTTGATTGATGGGTAGTTTGAGTAGTTTTCATTGGGCCGACTTACGGCTTTTTTGTATCATGCTCAAATAGAATAAATCTAAATTTATTTTATACTTACCCACATAAGAATATTTATGTATGTTCAGTTTTATTTTTGTTAAAAAAATTTTTTTTTACATTTTTAAGTGATTTTCTGAAGTCAAAGCACGATAGGTGACCGTGAGCACTATCGTATTGTCTGTCTCTCAGTCTTTGGTTGAAATACACAGTGAAAGAATTATCTTCCAACTCCTAACCGTTAAGGAGTTGTACCTTCGATCACCAGCTCATCAACATGAGAAGATGACTAACAGAAGCAATTACTTGAATTGCTTTGGAAAAAAGTAAAACATGTCATACGTGCCTATAAAAATTGAGGTTTCCCCTCGATTTCCCAAGGATTCCATCATCAGATCCTGACTTGGTGACTATGGGACCACCTCAGGAGTATACTCTATCGAATAAAAAAAGAATTTTGAAAATCGGTTTACAATTGACAGAGAAATCGGTGAACATACATACAAAAAAAAATACATAAAGTGGAACATATAACTTCCTTCTTTTTGAAGTCGGTTAAAAAGGAGGACATACTTAGTTAATAATAATTTTATACCTAAACAAATCTTGAACAGGAAGAAACTACCACCTTTCTCCGTCCTGCCCCCTTATTCTTAACAGTCGGAAAGGATTCGAATATCAGAAACCTATACCTGTCACCTTTAATCGCGGTGCGTCAAAACGAGACGGAATGTTACTTTTCGAATCGAATCCATGATCCGACAGTTGAGAATAAGAGGGCACGATGGTTTTTAATATTATAAATTTGACAAGATCCTGAGCAACTGAATCCTAAGAATTTTCAAATCATATTAAATCAAACACCGATTTAAAACATTTAACAAAAAATTTTAAACAAAAATTAAAACCGACTTCAAAAAACTGAAAAGGATAAAATAATTAAATTTAAGTAGGTATTCATCCCCTAGAAACATATTTTTGGAGTCGGTGCTTCACTTTCTATTGTTTTTGGAAACCACTTAGCACCAACTCCAAAAATATGTTTCTAGGGGATGAATACCTACTTAAATTTAATTATTTTATCCTTTTCAGTTTTTTGAAGTCGGTTTTAATTTTTGTTTAAAATTTTTTTTTCACAATTATTAGTGATAATTTTCTACGGTCAAAGCTAGATGGGTGACCGTCAAATTATATTGTTTTCTACTATCGTATCGTTTCACTAAAAAGTCATTGGAAAAGCAAAAATTCGCAATTACGTATAAGTAGACGACTTCATAATTTCAGTTTTTTTATATTTAAAACCAAAGTACCCAACTGTTTTTGAAAAAAAATTTACGGGACCAAATGGCAGCTATTCCGCATCGAACAAAAAAAGAATCACGTAAATCGGATCAGTAATCTCGGCGTAATCGGTGTACATACATAGAAGAAAAAAAACATACCGGCCGAATTGAGGACCTCCTCGTTTTTGAAGTCGGTTAAAAAATAGGCAGAACTAAGCCTTCCTGTAAGCAACTCAGAATACTAAAATTAACCATATTAACCCTAGATAGCTAGCCTCCGTCGTATCGACGGGCATCGCGAAGTAATATCGCTGTATCTTTTTAACGATGCATCCGAATAGAGTGGTTCGGCTAGTCAACTCAGTCGCCGGTGAGGCCTTTTTCGTGGCGCACACACCGAACCGATAAGTGTTATAGTTTTTGAGATACGTAGCCGTTTCCCGTCGTTTCGAGGGAAGATCGCAGTATGTGGTGTACCTAAGATTGCTTATTGTGTCACATGTTCTCAGGAAAAGAAGGTTATTTTATATTGTAATTATGTTTTATATTCTAATGTGCCATGTAACATCAAAAGACTAAGTGTTTTCCTTTTTTTTGTTGATTTTGTATGAAAAAGTATTTGTAAGAGAAAATTTTCATTTTTAGGGGTCTAAGTAAAGTTGCCGTAATTTTATAACGTAATGAATAAAGTTGATTTATGAAATGTATTTTTATTGGTTAGCCTTTCAATTAACTATAATAAACATCAAAAGATCTATCAAGTATATATCTTATGAAAAATAAATGTTTTTCATACCTGTCGTTTCGGCGGATGGTTAGCTTAAAAACCTTTACACCAGAAGGTTAGCTATCTAGGGTTAAAAAAACTTCATTACTTTGTCTTAATTTGGGGTCTCAATGTCGTAATAAAGAAGATAGTTAATTATTGAGAAGTCGTTGAAGGTCGCAGTCAAATGATAATTATAAAAAAAACCTTTTTTGTAAATTAGATTACACAGAAAAATGAGAAAAACATTTTTATAAAGTAGGACTACAAAAAGTAGGATTTCATTCAAAAAGATAAAATTTAGTGAAATTTGTCATACGATTCAAATTATTTTCGACAGTACCTACCTAAAATTTTTAACAACCGTGACTTCGTAGATGAATAAAAAACATCGATCATTGTATAAACTTGCATTTCATTCACTTCATTGAAATAACTATATTTATAAATACCTAATAAAATTTAAGTCTTACTTCAGTCATTTTGTTTAATTTATGTTTTTAGTACCTAGTGTAGTAAACCTTGCGTTTTCGCTTGATAACGCATTCACCCAGTATACGACGACGCGGGAAGACACACGTTCGTTTCTTCTGGATGAGAGTGTGAGATTCATCTCGCAGTGTCTAAAATGACTAATAATAATAAACCCAACAATCCCTATTTCAGCTTTAATAGGTATAAGAGTGATGTATCTGATTGACTATATCTACTCTGTGTCATGAAGTAATAACACTCTTTAGTATACTGGTTTACTTTATAGGCTTGCCCGAAATTTTCACATATAATTTAATAAGAATGTCATAGCGTCTTTCTTCAGTTAATTATTATAATTTACCGCTAATAAGGATGATGATGATGGTGGAAGACGAACCACCATTTATCAACCAATAATAATTTAAGATAAGTCGCCTTAAACTATTGCCGACTTCAATGTAGCGGGCGTCGCGCCGACATAGCTATTATACAATATTTGATTTGCTCATAACTTTGTATCGGAGCTGCTAATCGTGTTCAGTTATATATGATCAAATAGCACTTTTCCAGAACATATTGTACATAAATTTATTTTATTAATATATTCCTTAGAATATAGTATAATAAGGTGGCGCTGCTGTAAGGTACTCCTTCTGGCAGCGCCACATTAATGTGTTTTATATCAGTAAATACGAAGGTACATATTTTTGGTTTATAAGTACAAAAAAGAACAATAAATGTACATTTTTTTCAGCTAAACCTTTTCAAAATCTGGCTTGTGGCGCTGCTGGGGGGTATCACGCCTTAAGTACTTAGGTAGGATACAGTTTATTTTTTGTTCAGTCTTCAGACTTTTGTTACTGATAGCCTAGAATGGATACAATAGTAAAGATTTAATAACTCCTGATAGGAAGCAATTGCTTTCAATTTGCGTCAATTGCCGTGGACACCAGAAATAAAGTTGCGCTTTACCGGTCCTGCTATGTAAAGATGTGCACTAGGTATATTATTTTAACGATTCCTTGGTACTAAACTACTAACTGATAACTTAATCCAGAAATTATTTTAACATTAAAAGTACTTAAGTATTTATAATTACCTACATATTTTACGGGCAAAAAAGTTTGAACACTTTTTGTTTATTAAATTTTATTACATTGCCTTTTTAATTATCTATTTTTAGTTTAAGGTAGGTACATATCAGCCGTTTTACTTACTCATTAAATTTATTATAGTTAAACTAGTACTAAATATGGTTAAGCATTTCCATTTGACATAATGAGTGAGAGAAACGAATGTTAACAGTGTTAACTAAAATTAGTTAAAAAGCGTTTGTAAGGCCTTTATGTTACCTGAAAGAATTATTTAAAAAACTATTTTCAATGTTGTCGCACAACTTTTCGTTTTCAATATGAAATGAAACAGTCCCTGTCATGTGCTAATTCAATAAAGGCGTTCACTCACCAGATATATTCGGCAGGTTTTTAACGATCCTATTAATTTGATAAATAATTAATACGTCACATTTGGTCCCGAGTGTGTGGGGCAGATGAAATGCACTCGGCAAATTGACTGTGAACCGCAGTCGGAAAGGCTAAATATCTGCTAATGATACCGATTGATGCTTTCAGTTTGTGGGGAGAGGGCGCCCGACATTTTTCAATATGGGAACGTGGATTTTAGTCCCGAAATTTGAATTGCTACTGTAATATAACTTGTTTAGCTTCAAACAAACTATTTTATTTACTATCCCGAATACACAATTCAATGTAGCTAGAAACTATAACACGTCTTTGTGACTTCCTGCAAGGATACAACCTGCTGAATAATTAATTTATACCTACTTATCTCTCATATCTTATTTACCTACGTTATTACTAGTCTTGATTTTTTATTGAGAAGGTAATAAATAGAGGGCATAATAGCATTGCTAATTTTGAAAATTAAACTTTTATGAAAACTGCAAACTATAAATATCGTGTATAAATTAATTTGTAACTGCGTTGACCGACTACATAATTAATACATAGTCCGCGCTAATCAACTCTCATTAAGCATATTGATGTTTCAGTTTCAACGTTACAATTATTCGTGTTTGCTCTCCGACAATCATATTTTGTATCGACAGCAAACATGGTGTAGTGTGTTAATCCGCGAAACCGACGCGGAACAGTCTAATAAGTTTGTCTAAATGGGCTGGAGCACACAATTGTTACGCGAATTAGTGTGTGCGTTACAAGTACACAAACAGCGCCGGATTTGAAATTATTTAAATTTCGACGAGAGTAAAATAAAATAGGTACCTACATTGTACAAACTTGCACGTCTAGCGGCGCGCGGGCGGCGCGTAATGTAACACATGTTCTCATCTCTCTCGTCATTTTCCGCAGCGGCTAAGCCTTCGGTGAGTGCGTACAGTATTATCAGGACTATATCACATAGCGTTCGGTGTTATAGGCTACAAGCTTATACGGGGTTACAACATGGGCTACATAGAAATGGTTTGCCACTTTCAAAAACTTCTTATTCATTTGATAATTTCATGATATTTGTTAAAAATAATATAACATTGGCTGCATTATTCCATAGAAATGCCCTGAAATTAGCAAATGAATAAGATGTTTTTGTTTATTGTCGTACCTATGGGCGGTACCACCCTGTATGGGTAATAAAGTCATTAATGTAATGTTTTGAAAAGCACCTTATACTGTTTTTTTTACGTGGATATTCGACAAATGTATGAGGTTAAATATTCCAACTCTCGGTCCGCCTCTGGGTACATATATTGTCAAACACTGGTCAGAATAGAGAGTTAAATTTTAATCGAATCGTTTGCGGGCGCGGTAAAATTTACTCAAACAAATTAACGCGAGGTGCCATTGGAAAATCTGTACAAACACTAAAACAAACTAGATTTGAATTTTCGCCATTCGGTACGTATTCAAATAATCAACCTTTACATAACGTAGCCTTTTTGATACCTGTGTGTATACCTACTCTACTAATTGAATTTTGATATATATTTCTTTACATTCTTAAATGATAGGTAACCCGTCAAGTATCAGATTCCACACACAATTGTTTTTTCCAATTGTCATAGCCTTCCGGAGAGATAACGCAGCTTGACAAATTACTAGTAGTGTATATTTATTCAAACAAATTTATTGACTGTGAAAAACATTCCCTACAGAACCCTTCAAAATCCGAGGGACTACCACTGAGCTACCACGGACTCAAGGAAGCCCTAAGAAATAATCTTAGTCGATACCTATCCATAGTACAAACTCTTAATGATGCTTACTTTAGTTGGGCTAGATAATAGGTGTGAGTGTAAGATCATTATTGTTATTATTATAATTTCTCCCAGTCTTTCTGTTTCATCTACGTAATAAGCTAAAGTCTACCTTCCTAATGACATACTTGTGTTCGAGCCCAAATAAAGCTTCATTAAGAGCTTTTCGTGGATACTAGACAATGGATAATTAAAGATAATGTACATACATAGATAGGTACATGAATAATTACAGCATACAAACATCCCCGAACCCGGAACCCGGGACCTCTGGTATAACTGGCAGGGGGTACTACCCTCTCGACCAGAGGCTGTCTGGAAAATTATTTACCATCCACGCCCTAAATATTCTTTGCTAATAATAGTACACAATGTGCAACCTTCAAATTACATGCTCAAAGTACAGTTACATTTAGCCTCTAAGGCTCAAAAACTAAACAATACTACTTTTAACAGTCTATTGAATACAATAATATTAGAATGTACAAAATGTACCTACATACCAACATAACGGCTCAATATTCAACATAATTAATAATAACTCGTAAAGCTAATTTCGTCGAGACATATTTGTAACTGATTGAACAGAGGTAGAGCTCTCGTGTCAGCCGTCAGAACAGATCATGCAATTCCTTTGCGGGTTGCAGGCCGGTGTCGTAACTAATGCATGCGGGAGACGGGTTAATGAAAACTGGAATATGCAATTATATGTATAATTAAATATTTTTTGAAACTATGTTATGCTTTGTCGTCGTATAGCAAAATACTGTTGTATTGAACGTATAAGTGAATACAGTTAACAAATTTGTAACTACAATAAGTTAAAATTTATAACATCATGCGTAGGCTTTTAACGTCGGTATAATAGCTAAATAATTATTTGAAAAGAACTAAAAACTTCTTCAGAATATATAATTAAATTATTTTTTTAGAAATTTACAAAAAATTTGGGATGTATTTGCAATAGTAGCAATTCCTACTAATAACTAAATGATAGTAATGAAAAAGTTAAAAGGTTATATGTGACTACTTAAAATTTAAAATTTAACGAGTTAGGAGGCATAATATTATGTTTATTTCTGAATACTATTCTAAGAAGTTTTAAAAAAGTTTTTTTTTATATAAAACTAGATGACAAGAAAGCTGACAGCCCATATTGTGGTAAGTTGCTTTCGTTGCCTGCAGTAACAAGGGTAAATTGTCTTGGTATTACAGGTCATCCTGAGGCCTAATATTCCTGTATATTTTAAGTTTAAAGGAGCACTGGATATGAAAAGAACTTTGATGAGCAAGACCCTAGATCTAAAATAACCCGAAAAAAATTCGCCTTTCTGCGACGAAACGGGTGAGTTGGGAAAACAAAAACTATTAATGTAGAGGCTCTCACGGCCCGCTGAGTTGTCGGTGCGTTCCGTTTGATAATTTCCGTGTACAGCGCGCTTTAATCGAATGAACCGGCCACCCCTCGAGCTTCGCGTTCCACCCTCTACTTGTTAGGGTTACTACGTTCTAACAGTTAATTTAGTTAAAGGGAAGTAATTGTGTAAACATTATTTTAACTTTTTTATAGAACTAGGGTGGAATATAAACTTAATCTTCACCTGATGTGAAGCGGCGTTTATAACGGCATCGGTACTATGCAGATTAACTCAAACCAATGCACCATGGAGGGAAAGTATCCTAAATATTGAAGTTAGCAAATTACACTCCAAAAAAACACACTAAGGGTCCTGGGTCTGTTCCTGAGCTGGAATCGACAGAAAATGAATATCCTATATTATTATAATACCGGTCGATAGGGTCCATCATAAGGAACAAATCTCTCTAAAAACATTATCTGTTAAATTTCGGGTAGACCATAAAAAGTTTCAACGTAAGTAGGTTTCATGAGACCAGATGAAGCATAAAATGAGTGTTTGTCGTGTCTGTGCTGCCACTAACTATTGGAATACATCTAGTCTAGTTTATTTACTATTATTATGATTTATTTACTAGTATTAATGGGTCGAAGTGCACTGTGACTAAGTCATGGCCCCATAATTAGATAAGATAAGATACTATTATTATTATTTGTACAATCTGATTATTATACAATCTGATTGCCTTTTACATAATTTGTCTACTAAGATTATAAGTAATTACTTAGATTATCTTAGCGCTTATATGTAAAATTCGAAACAAAAATACTATTTCCTTATCGCCTTTTGATTTTAGAGGCAATATTTGTTAGACAGATTTGTTTATTATGATAGACCCTATCGATCGGTGTCATAATAATACAGAATGTTAATTTTCCACATTTGGCGGGTTCGGTTCCAGTCTCAAGTAAGTGACATTTCATAATTTTTTTTATATATATTTTTTTAGTATAATTACACTTGAATATTCCTTCCGGAGAGGCATTGGTTTGACTCACCTGTATACTCATACGTTGCTCAATCTGTAAATATCAAAAGGTAGCCCTATAGTGACAGGTTAAGTGACAAGTTATTTTATTTCCGATAACGCTTTTCTAACGAGCTCTGGCGACCTTACTTGCTTGCCTTACACAACACTACAAAGTACTGATATTTAGCTGAGATCTTCGAACCGTCTTGTCAGGCGCTCAAAATTTTAACCCTATCACTAAGCTCTACCTCGCTTAAAACTTTCAGCTGCAATATTTTATAAATTGGACGAAAGTTTTACTACTCGCTGCCGGTTTTAAAATATAATAGATGCTTTATCGTAATCTTCGAGATTCCAAAACAATTTTAACAAAAAAAGTTTTATGTATTTTCAAATATAATTATCAATTTAAATCCACTACTACCAATGTTTCAGTCAACTCTAAAAATTAGTTTAAAATATGCTTTTGATGTAGGTCACATAAAATAGCATAAGTTTTTTTAAAACATTATTAGTAAGTACATCGAATCGGGAGGCAGCGGCAACCCTGGCTTCACTTACCAACGGCGCTATAAAATTGTTCACCTCGATAATCGCGAATAACGGGAGATCCTCTACGTTTCGGGCGTAATGCCGAATGGAAACAAAAAATAAGTACCCTAAAACGATCGAACGACTTAGTGTTCATTATACTTATTAACATGCCTATTACTCTCCTTACTTTTATACAGATGTGTGCATTGTTAGGATGGTAAAAGGAAATTGATGAATTGTGTAGGAATAGCTCAATATGCAGCGATGAAAAAGGCTCACAAAAGAAATTAAAAAATACATATAGAGTGCTACAGTTTCCATGTTTACATAAACCATAAAATAGTGCACTGTTTTCCGATCACTGAAATCTCTGAATAAACAGAGAGCGGAAAAATATTTTTATAAATGTTTACCGTCATAGAATAAAACAATTAAAGCTAGTCACGTCGGCATCGAAATTAAGCCCGGGGGGCGATCCGCATCCGTCGTAATAAAACAGATGCAAAGTTTTTCTTTGCTGAGCGGAAAGCGGCCGCAGCAAACGGAAGCGAGCAACAGGCTTGATTAAAACATGTGTTTACAGACGCACGACCTACCGGACAAACGCAATAATACCAGTGGGCTAGTTAACAACCGAGACGCCTGCTTGAGATATATCCACAATCTGGCGAGCCTTTGATTAGCTTTTACCTTGTTGTGGCTTTATGAATCACAAATTAATTCCGAATGCTAGAGGAGGCAAACATACGAAATATAAACTAGGTTTGTGAGCTGGCAGCATTTTAATATACTCGTAGTGCGATTCTTAGAATCAGAAGCTAATAAAAATGGCGACACTTCATCTGTTAGGATCTGAATTTTATTATTAATTGAAAGTACTGATATTATTAAATCAGACACAGTAGGTTTTCTCTTGTTGAGAAGACGGATACGGGCAGGAAAGGAACGAAAGGTTTTAGCTACTTTCGGTAATTTATTTATTACATAACTGTTGGTTTATCCCTAATCTGACAACACAATTATGAACGTATTATTTCCCTCCTTTTATTGTAACTTAGATATGATATATTTAATATTATTTAGATATGTATTTGTAAACATTATTCATCTCCATAGAATAAACAATTCTTTTAAGAGACAACGCTATACGTACACGCTTTTACAAAAATTTCTAATCGATGTTAGGGAATTATTCATTAACAAATTCAAACCAATAAATCAAAACGTAACTGTGCAGACTAATTACCTATATATTAATTTTAAATATCTGTGTTAAAAAGTATGTAATTATATGTTCACCTTTTTCTTATCTTAAAGAATGCTTACCCTTATTCGTTTTTTATAACATTAAAAATCGAATAAGGGTAAGCATTCTTTAAGATAGTAAGATATACCCTTTGTGATAGAAGCGTCTATAAGTTACGGTTACTATTATAACGCGTCCATGCTTTTACTATCAGCCGTATGCTTGTTTGCCACCCACGCTGTATGAATAAACTCATGTTAATTTATGGCACCGATAATATCGATAACGTATCCCTACAATAACAAATAGCAGCATTAAACACTTTAACATTTATAAATAACGTGCTAACTATCTTGAACGTAGCCTCCACCGAATATTTATGCGTTCTTTAAATCGTTCTGCGAACAAATAATAACTGGCAAGACCTTAAATCCACATCTCAGACTTGGAGTAACATATAACTCAGCGCATTTTTACGTCTGTAAATTATACTTTTACGATCGAAAATCATTTTTATGTTTTCGGTGGAATTTAATATCACGCTAGCTATGCTCGGCACATTTGCTCTTTTATAGAGCTGTAATTTTATTGTTTTCTCAATTTTTATTAACTATCAACCACCTACTTGGCTTTCTTATAGTTGATCAATATATTTACTTCAGTGTATAAAGTGATCATGTGAATTTTTATTATAAGCATAATGAAGTTAAACCAATAACAATTTATTTACTACGCGATACAAACTTACAAAGAAAGTAGATAATTGCTAAAGAGTTTTCCGCCAGAAAATTACCTACTTATTTATAAACGCTGAAAGCGTAACATCCTTTATAATGTTTTCAAAGGAGTTTACAGTTTTTAAAGCTCAGCGGTTAATTTGTTTTTCAAAAACAATTCTGTTTTTCTGCGTCTGCTGTATGTAGCCTTGGATAATAGTTTAATCATACAGCACCGTGTTTCAATTATAAATGTAGAAAGATTCTAAAACTTCTTAGTTACTTTTTAATACTGACTTCTAATGGGAAAGATCGAATCGCAGAAACAAATTAGTACCGTTGCTGCAAAATATAAGATTTTGTCAATACAACCTACTTTTCGAGACTGGCTATCAATCAACATCGTCATCAAACTCTACATAATAGGTAATATCTCTGATAATATGTGCCAACAAATAACAAAATAAACAATTTTATTGTGTGTTCAGCGAGTCCTTATTTAACGCGTCAAGCATCAAATTCCAGACACAATTGATTTTGCGATTGTCATAGCCCTCCAGAGGTATAATGCCTATATAATGATTAAACTATTTTAGTAGGTTTATTAACAAAAACAAACAGTACTAAGGCACAGCTTATTTCCAATGAAATCTCTACCAGCAGAACTGCGATAGGAAAACGAGATAATAAAAGCGGACAGAGTGTGTAAATATATATATGAATATACACATATACCTACACACAAACTAATATTTAAAATATTCGCTTTACGCCGGTAGCCTGTGGGTTAAATATACTCTAAAGTCGTACAACGATCTGAGAATACAGTATAATATGGAAAAGAATGATATAGAAAAAACCAAAAAGAAAAAGAATGGTATGGTGGAAAAGAATGGTATGGTGGTGGTGGCAGAGTGAGGGGCAGTACTAACACCATCCTGAAGGTCATTGCGAGTAGGGAGCATGTCTGTCCCATATTGTGGCACTTAAAATAACCGACAAACGACTGGCCGAGTGGGTTGTACCCCTTGCTATACAGGCTACTTGGTCAAGTAGCCCCGCGTTCGAATCCCGGTAAGGGCAAATGTTTGTGTGATGAGTACGAGCATTTGTTTATGAGTCATGGATGTTTATATGTTTATTTAGTATATTTCTAATGTTTATAGATATACTTATTCTTATCATTATTTCTCCGTTATCTAGTAGCCATAACACAAGCTCGTAATGATGCTTACTTTGGGCTAGATAATAGGTGTGAGTGTATAATTATAATAATATTATTATTATTATTAAAACAGGCGTCTAGTTCTAAGTTAATAATAGAGTACTAACATAGTTTTTAAGTCACTTGCTGTTACTAACACTAAATCATGTATGCATCAGAGTTGTCCTAATAAATAACATTAAATAAATAAATAAATAGTGAAAACGTAACAAACAGATAAACAGACAGATTTTTTTTAGGATGGAATAAGATTGTACAACTTAGGCAAGACCCCAAGCCAGCAACACGTAAGTAGGTAGATGTAGCTATGAAATAAACTTTCAAGGTTTGAATTTCCCGAGTGTGAAAGTGTCAAGTTGTACGCCACTAAGAACCTTTTCACTGTAGCAAATTTCGTAGCAACCATGCTACGTGCTACATGCCGTAGCCTACCACGCCCGTAGTGATATTCATTTTATAATGCTACGGACGCTACGACCACAAAGAATGTTATATGCCTATAGTAGGATATATTCAGCCAGTGAACAATACAGATTAATTAATGATTTATTTATTTAGATTAGTTGTGATGGATTTATTTACATTTACCTAACAATTTCTCTCAACACGAAAGCTGCGATCCTATATTGTAAACTAAGAAGTTGTGCTCCCTGTCCCCTTCCTGACGGAATGTCATATGGACTTGTGGTGTACCACCAGGCTAAGTTAAACCAGCATTCACTGACATGAACCGCGAAGCGCATCCATCTGCGAGGACACGGATTCTTCGCTCATGCAGAGCTAAGCGCGCGCGCCGGGACCTTGGAGAGACGAGCCCTGTGCCAGACCCGATCAAACGCTTTAGCAATGTCAAGGCTAACAGCCACTGACTCACCACGTTTGTCAATAGCTACACTCCAGAAATATTCTACACTCCAGTTATTTTTTTCTGACCACTTAGAATCAAAACGATGTTTGTTATATGTGGTCATAAAAAAATAACCTTGAACCTACCAATTTAACTCTCCGGCTAGGCATTCAATTGGATGCCGACGTTTAATCAACGGACTAGCGGTCCAATTGTGTGGGTAATTTAACCAGACGGCTGCGACATATATAACAACCATAGAAGAAAATGTAGTCACTGGTCACAACCATATATGTACACAACTTTTGCTATGTGTGTAACGTGTAAGTCGTGTCGCATAGCAACCGTCACTTAGCAAAATAAACATTTTAACGTCATAATTTTATCAAACATTAGCGTAATTTTATGTTGAATTTAATCAAATGGGAAACTAATATAACTTTATCTTGATTTGTATATAAATATTTTGTAAAGTACAAAATGGAGGTTCATAAAACTGTAGGAATTGCCCCAAACCCAGATTGTGTCAAAGGAGTGATTGCGTGTCAGTGTGAACTTGGTCGAGAGAAACTGCTTACAGCCCCTCCTTATAAACGTTTTTCATCGCCCCCAGGGGATGACGCTAAATCTAGGTTCCCCACAGCCCCCTGCGCCAGGGACCTTGAGAAATACAAATGCCCCATCAGTCATATTCTCGTGTGGTTCAAGTCTCCCATGCATCCTAACGAAGTGTTCAACAAAGTCTTCCCGGCTAATACGCCAATAAAGTTTGTGAAACGCAAATTGGCCAAATTGCTCTCAGTGTCAAACAGCAATCTCTTATTGACGAAAAATAGAACAGTGCTTAAGGAAACCAGCATGCTCTCAGATCTTAAAACTGATCCACTTGGGAACTTAATCATAGATGTATTCACAAAGAATTCAGACGACTTTGCACTGTCATCGATACCAAAAGAATCATACGTGCATGAACTTCTACATGCAGTTATTCCAAAGAAGAAAACTATGCCATTTATCGCCATAAAGTTTAGAGTTCGCAACCAGAATGCAGTATTTACTCGATCGTATCATTCTGTTATAAAAGTCCATGAAATTAAAAAAAATCTAGCTAGTCTCTTCCAAGTAGACCCTGATAACATAGTATTGCTGAGAGGGGAACATCCTCTCAAAGATCGAATGGCTCTACTTGACCTTGATTATGACAAATATGGTATAACAGAAGTTGAACTGCTAATGAAGAATAATGATAAATTGAATTTAGACAAGTTGTACAAAGAATTACCAATTAATGATGTGTTGAGTGTCATGGTACCATTTGGTACTACGCTGAAACAAATTAATGTCGAAATTTTCTCAGAACCTATGAAAAAACCGTACCTCGGTGGTTACAGAAATGTTCATACAGGTATAAATCATTTACTTAGACTTTCTTTAAACTCGAGACAAACAGAGTACAGAAAAAAAAAATATTTTCTTGTTTCAGGGATTGAGTATCACCATGCTTACACACAAACACCTCAAAAGCCAGAAAAATTGCCACCGGAGAAAAAGAATTGTAGAGATACCCAAACGGCTGAAGAAAGAGAAAAAATATACGTAAGATGACGTGCTTACCTCACGACTTATATTTTTTAACTTTGCGGATGTTAATTTAATTTATTATCTATATTTTTAGGACACAAGTTATAGTAGAGCAACACAAATGAACACAGTGCATGCTTATATACCCAACGTAAATGACAGGATTTTAATACCAAAACCTTATGAGACTTACGAACAAATGGTAATACGCCTAAATCATAACCACTTCGCTTGTGTTATACAAAGATCTTTCCGGCATCATCAATTTCGACAGAAAGTAGAAAGGTGGCTTCGCGATTGCAGGTAATTTATAAATTGTAGCGTAAGCAAGATGTTAACATATACAATAGCAATAAGTAGCCGTATCAGTAGTGTAATTAGGTATTGTAATTAAGAAAATGATATATTTTTAATATAGCTTTTAATCATCTAGGGAAAGAATAGAAAGAACGAAGGAGGAGGAGAGACTCGAGAAAGAAGCTATGGAAAGGCGACTGCGCAGTGACCTTGTAACAAAAACCTTTCCAAAGACGCGTGAAGATTTTGACCAACTGTACGCAATGGTTAGTAAAATTATTCAGAAATTTAAATAGCTGTCCAATTTCTATATTCATTAGTTGGCCTGTAACCGCTAGCACCAGCGAGGCAGCGAGCGCCAAAAGCAAATAATCCGTTCCGTTACCTAGGAAGGAGCGTGGACATGTACCTAAATCAGAATATAATATTAAGTTTGTAAATAACAAGTTTAACAACATCAATTAATAATTGATAAAAATAAGTAACTGACATTTTTGATGACTTAAAAATCTTAGACATAAAATCCTCACCCTAGTTAGGTAAATTATTTTGAAAATCAATTCCCTAAAATGAATTTTTATTACTTCCTTTTAGGTTGATCGTTGGAAACACGCAGAAATAGCAAGGATATCACAATTACATTCTAAAGGTCCTAAAATTGCAGAATTCACGCTATTACTAGACAAAGAAGTGGAGTTGTTGCGTTGCATCGAGGCCTACCGCGTGAGGGTTAAGGAGGACACCAAGAAAATCAAAGAACAAAAATTCTTGGAAGAAATCTCAAAACCCGTCGCATGGTACGGTAAGGACGGTAAGTTGATCACCATGGATACTGTGGAGATACAAAAAGCAAGGAAATTAAAGGAATTATATAATTGTTTTGTTCGTGAAGATATGGAAGTTAAAGAACGAATGGAACTTTTAGTTGATATGAAATTTGCTTTACAAACATTTCGGCATCCGCTTGCTGAGGAGATTATATCGCTATTAGACAGGGAGTGCGATCTTCTTGTTAGAAGATGCAACAATTACCAGATCGAATTCCTGAGACGTAGAGTAGCAGCATCTGTTCTTCAACTGATAAAAACTTCGGAATTAAATTCGGGTGTAACTAAATGCAAAGATATCAGGGATTTTAGGAAAATGGAAGGCGGCAGACTTCACTTCTGTGAAATGTGTCATCAAGTCAAACCTCACTCTGATTTCCCACTGAATTCAAAGATGAACGGATTCGTAGTGTGTACGTCATGTTCATGGAAAGATGTATCCGAACGACTTTGGATAGATATGACCCCTTATAAATTCATTCTTCGTGCAGTTCAACGGGACGAACGCCGACGAAAGTGCTGGGGATCGTTGGCCTTTGTGCTCCAAGAGAAAGATGTGTTTTTCATTGTAGATAAGTTGTGGCATTCTCACTCTGCAATCAGTGAATGCAATGACATGACTGAACTAAGACTGTGCCGTTGGCACGCTAATGAAGATTGGTCTCCTTGGAATTGTTTCTTAGTAACGGTCCAAGAAATGAAAGCACATTTAAAATTAGATGTTCCAGAAGAAGTGTATGATGAAGAGTTAATACAGAAAGTTCGTAACAAACATAAGCTAGCGAAGGCAAACTTTGAACAATTGATGACAGTGAACAAGCGATTTACTGAGACTGACGAATGGCAAGGCATCCGAGCCCCAGCAATAGCGCGTACTGAAGCAGTAGTTCCCTTGTAAATATTTTTAGCGTTTTAGAAGTAGCCAAATATTGAAATCATGCTTTAATCATGTTAATTTGTAGAGTTGATATTTTAAAATATGTGTTTTCATACTTATTTTGTCCTTTGTCTAATGTCGTGAGCTAAACTATAATAATATTTTTCTGTTTTAAGACTTTAAATATTTATTACGTATTATGAATAGAGAAACATTTAAAATAATGCTCATCTATAAAATCATGTTACAAAACTCTGCAACTTTATTATATTTGACTTTCGTGCTTGTGAAACGGTAGAGACGTACCTATATTATATTATACCTCATTAATTACTTATATACAAACTTATTTAATAATAAATAGATTTAATAGAAAGCATTGTTTCATTTACTAACATTAATTTGGAGTATGGGTATAAAACTTTGCGGGATCTTTCATAACAACACAGAAAGCTGTTATTTAAATCCCAGCAGCTACATCGAAACCGTGATCAGAACAGCCTAACGAAATCTCATTATCCTAATCAGGGTGCGTCGATGTTTCACGTCTGACGTGAATTTTTAAAGTGGGTGTGCATGGCCAAATCCAAATAGCGAAAAGTAGAGGAACGGAATCCAATATTGGATAGGTACGTGCGTAAATTGCTCAATACTGGATAGGTCCATTTAAGAAAATTTAACTACTGCCATCATTTTTTAATAGTATTACTGGTATTACTGGCTACTTCATTAATGCGTACTAAGTCTGTATAATTTCCCCGACAACAGCGCCTTATTGAGCTGTCAAAACTAAAAGTGCGTTACACAACTCTGTAATATCGAGGACGGAACAGTGGTCCAACTGCTCTGTCCAACATCAAGACCCTTGGTGAAGGCCCATAATCCAACTGACGATGGGCCTTCACTACGGGTCTTGATTCAACTATTTTTGTAGTTGGACTAGCAAACCCCCTTCATAGTCACGTCTCAATTTGTCTGTTAACTTTTAGGCACTGTTTTGGTCTTTATACTTAAAACAATGTATCAAAACCATTATTATCAATACATGACTATGTGATGTCATAATTAATAATGCAACGATGCACTTCGAATCAATATTGACAATTTCAAATTTGATGACCGGCTGGCCGAGTGATCTACTTGCTATACTTTGAGCTCGAGAATAGGTGTGATTGTATGAACATTTATTTATTATCTATAATACATTTACTCTATCCTCCCTCCTCCCCCCTACGAAGCCTTGGAGTGTCTTAAACCCAGTACCTATCTTTTGCCATTCAGTCTTGTGCTGTTCTCGACACTTTCTTTAATGGCTGTGTTTATGAAACTTTATGTAAGGTTTTGAAGGGCTAAGGGCTCGGGGCCTGCGTATTCGTATTCAGTTCCCTTCCGTACCAGTTCATCAGCTCTGTCATTTCCCATAGCTCCCACATGGCCGGGTCAGTCTTAATTTGTTATATCTTCCGAGCTTGTTAAGGCCCGTATGGCATTCAGGACCCCGTGTACAGTGGTCCCTCATTTAGTCTAACCACTACAGAATCATGCACAAGGCTCCAAAGCTGTTCACTTCTCAAATCAATATAAAAAAGAGGTTTCCAATAATGCACAATAGACACGCTGCTGTAGTTTTCATACGATTTGACAGTCACGACGAATTTTTTCGTTTCAATTCGTTGAAAACTCACTGAACACGAGTTGTTTAATCGCCAAAGTCAAATTGTGTACATAAAAGTTTTTAGTATGCTAGATTACCTATATAAAGTTAGTTACAAAATTGAGTACTAGATGGCGTTGTATTTTTGGTTTGATTTTCTAATTGGCGGTGTTGAGAATTTCTCCATATTAATGACCTTCCTGAGGAATTACAATAAATTGTTCTCGACTTACAATCAAGTTGTTTTATTTATACCATCACCTTTTTAAGAACAGTTTTCCAGGGCTAGTAGGGTGGGTAATTGTTCATGGTCCTTCGAGCCGGATACCTTCAGTATCTAGTAGAGTGACGTCATTGGAGCAGCGTGGTCGCTAAAAGAGCGATTTCTAAGGCGGAAGCGGATTCAGTGTTGAACCAGGAAAAGTGAGTTGTGCCGCGAAATTGTGAGTACTCTTTGAATTACGTAGTTAACTGTCAAATGGACTTAGAAAATTTCGATCAAGAATAGTTTGCTAAGGTAACCAGTAGAATTTTCACAAGTGCTAGGGACTTAGAATAGTTTCGGAAAAAGTGTTCATACGGGGAATCCATGCCCGTTTTCTAAGCCAAGTGTATGTGAAAACACTTAGAAAATTTTCACGATTTCGACCATTGACTTAGAAAAATTTACAACATAAAATTATTTTGAAAAATATTTGGTACTACTAAACATGGATTCTTACACAAAAATACAAGAAGATAATAAGGTTAAGATTCAGAAAGCTCGTATCAATTTCAAAAAGACACCTAAAGAGCGGATAACCATTTCTTACTTGGAAACTCGTCTGGAAGCTTTGGAAAAGCAATGGTCAACATTTTATGATACACACCAGAAACTTATTTCCGAAATTAGCACGACAGAGTTGGAAAGATCCACGTACTGCACTTGTGACGCGTATGATCAAACTGAAGAAATTTACATATTTTACAAAGCGGAATTAAAAGAAGCTATTTTGAAGTTTACTAGAGATTCTAAGTCCAATGAGGTTATTACTGCATGTGTACCGAATACCGACCTATCCTTTAATATTCAGTTGCCGAAAATATCTATTCCTAATTTTAGTGGTAAATACTCAGAATGGATAAGTTTTCGCGATCTATTTCTTTCATTAATTCACAATAATAAAGGATTGGACGATGTTCAAAGGCTGCATTATTTAAAAAGCCATTTAGTTGGAGAAGCTGAGCAATTGCTAAGGCATATTTCTATCACTGCATGTAATTATAAAATATGTTGGGATCAATTGGAGCATCGCTATAATAACAAACGGTACTTGGCTAATTGTGTTTTACAGCGCTTTATGAGCCAAAGGAATATAATGTCAGAATCATCTAGTGCTATTAAGGAACTGCTAGACACAACGAATGAGTGCTTAAGTGCTCTTTCGAATTTAGGCATTAGTATCGATTCCTGGGAACTTATTGTAATTTATATTGTTAGCTTAAAACTTGATACGGAGTCTAGAAAATTATGGGAGGTTGAAGTTAGTAGGTCTTCTTATGAGTTACCTAAATTAAATGATTTTAAAGTCTTTTTGGAACAACGTTTTAAGTCATTAGAGTTCTTGGATTGTAAAATTAATAAACAGAAAAATTCTACTCATTATATTCCTAAAGCTATGCATGCAATTGCTACCATGTCTTGTGTATTTTGTTCTGATGTTCACAAATTATGTAACTGCAAGAAATTTGCTAAAGAAGATGTTGAGGTTCGTCGTACGTTTGTTCGAACCAACAGGCTTTGCTATAATTGTCTTGGCTCAAATCACTCTGTTTATTCCTGTCGCCAATCAACCGCCTGCCGCATTTGTAGAAGGAGACATCATTCTTTGCTTCACCCAAAACCAGTCCCTAAAGGTGACGATCATGTTAGTGATCCGTCAGGAGATGGCGCGGGGCCATCCTCCCAAGTCGAGGTACCAAATATCATGTCTTGTTTCTCGAATATGAACAGCCAAGTTTTACTGGCCACTGCTTTAGTTAAAGTAGAAACGAGAACGGGCACCTTTGTTTTAAGATCTCTTCTGGATCAAGGGTCGCAGGCCTCTTTCGTAACTGAGTCTGTTGTCCAGATGTTAGGTCTTAAAAAGATTTCAAACGTGAGCTATGTTTTAGGGTTAGGTAGTGATCAGACTTCTAGTTTGCAGTCTAAATGGATCGTCATGATCAAGCTTCAATCACGCCATAATCCCAACTTTACAGTTGAAGTTAAAGCTCATGTTCTTAAAAAACTCACTTCTCTTCTTCCTGAGAAGAAAATATTCATTGAGATGCTACCATCTCAAATTTCATCCATGGAACTAGCAGATCCAATGTTTAACATCCCAAGTCCGGTAGATCTGCTACTTGGCGCGGAGGTGTATGGTCAGATTTTGATGGATGGTATTTTCAAAGGTCCACCAGGCTATCCTATTGCACAAAAAACCAAGTTTGGTTGGATCCTTTCAGGCCATATACGTTCACCGCTCAACCTCATTTCTATACGGAATAAAATTGTTAGTATGCACACTGAAATATCCACCAATGATCTCTTGAAAGGGTATTGGGAGATAGAAGAAACCTCTTCTGTCTATAATAGACTTCTTACAAAGGAGGAGCATAAGTGTAAGGTTATTTTTCCTAGAACCACGACTAGATATGATTCGGGTCGCTATGTAGTCAAGTTGCATTTTAAAGCTAATGATCCCAAGTGTAAGCATGGCAATTCGCATGAAGTTGCTCAGAAACGTTTACTTTTACTAGAAAACCGTTTAATGTCTAACCAGGATCTGAAAATTCAATACTTCGAAGTGATTGAGGAGTACCTAAAACTAGGGCATATCGAGTACGTGCCAGAGTTTAGATTAAATAAGCCTACTGCAGTTCATCTTCCTCATCACGCAGTTGTTCGGAATGAGAGAAGCACCACAAAACTGAGAGTGTATGATGCGTCATGTTCACTTAATAACGGAACATCTTTGAATAATGACCTTCTGGTAGGTCCAACTCTTCAGCCCGATTTAAGGCATGTTATTCTGCGCTGGCGCTGCCATTCAGTAAGCTTAGTCGCATACATTTCCATAATGTCCAGGCGAGTTAAGGTAGCTCGAGACGATGTTGATGTTCAACGAATTTTGTGGCTTGGTAATGTCAACTCGGAAATTCAACATCTTCCTCACTTACGCATAGCTTTTAGTACATCATCGGCTTCTTACTTGGCCGTAAGATCTCTACAGCATCTAGCTTACGATGAAAGGGCAAACCTTCATATTGCTGCCCGCAGGGCAACACACGTCAACGAGTTCTATGTCAAGGATTTAGTGAGCGGCTGTCAAGTTAAAGACAAGGGTCTTCAGATATACCAGGGGATTTATGAATTGCTTAGTCTCGGAGGTTTCCAGCTTCAGAAATGGAGTTGTAGCAGTAATGAGCTATTGCTGAAGTTGGACAATGATAAGGGTGGTTCAAAGGATAATTTGGAATTTAAATTAGACTCTTTGATCAAAATTTTAGGTTTATCATGGAATAGACTGGAAGGTGAGTTTCAGTACACTGTCCAACTTCCTTCACTGGAAACGGCCGTTACTAAACGTAAAGTGCTCTATGACATAGCAAGGTTGTCTGGCCCTCTCAGCTGGCTCGCTCCTGTGAGAACTATGGCAAAGGCATTTATCCAAAGAGTATGGTCATCAGGTATTCAGTGGGATGAAGAGTGGCCTTCATACATTTCAAATGATCGGTTTGAGTTTAGAGGTGATATTCCTCATCTTATTGATTTTACTCTTCCAAGGTGGACTGGAACTCGCAAAACTATTGGGGTTGTAGAGCTCCAGGGATTTAGCGATGCTTGTAAGGCATCATATTATTATGTTACATCTGAAACCAACCCCGTTGATTGTGCATCAATCAGTCCTAGTAAACTGCATGAAATTGTAATTTGGAAAATTAGATTTAAATGGCTGCATAAAAATCAGATGAATTATACTAAAGGCACTGTTATGATGAAAGATTTAGTGAACAAAAAAGAAATTATTTCATGCCATTTACTTCAAATAGATATGACAACTATGGCAAATGACGATATTTTAGCTAGATTTTTTTATTTAATTTATCATTAAGGGTTATTGCACATTGCCGTAGACTTCTTAGTAGAGAAAGAAACACTACTACCTAAATATAGAAATAAAAAGGTCTTTACTTACT
The DNA here is from genome assembly GCA_947347705.1 of Nymphula nitidulata. Lineage (NCBI taxonomy): Eukaryota > Metazoa > Arthropoda > Insecta > Lepidoptera > Crambidae > Nymphula > Nymphula nitidulata. Next base: position 9,025,292 of record OX374626.1, on the reverse strand, counting down.
TGCATCCAGTGGTACCAAGGAGCTTGCTTTCTGAAAGAGATAAACTCATTAGTCAAGTCACAATATGTAAATAAAAATAATAAACTTACCCCGCTTAGTCCCTTCTTTGATGCCAACGGTGCCCTCAGGGTGGGCGGACGCTTGCAGAAGGCCGGTGTTGTTGAAAATTTGATACATCCAATACTTATTCCTTTAAGGCCACATCTAACGAATCTGATCGTAGAAGGTTATCACCGGTGTACTTTGCGCGGTGGTCTTCTTTGATGCTCAACTTCTTGATGCAAAATATCTCGTTCGGCAACGTTATCGGAAGTGTATTTTATATCGACAGAATTCTGCACGAACCAACCAGCAAATAATGGGTCGATTACCAGCATTGTGTCTGGTCACAACACTCTTCTGAGCCAAAGGTAGGAGATGTGGTTTTGGTCAAAGAAGATGTTCTTCCTCCGGCATGTTGATTGGTTGCACGGCATAATCTTTAAGAAACTTAATGGGGTCTTACACTCTTACTCGAGCAGTTTCTTAAACGTAAAGGCTCTGTTTTCAAAAAAACCTGTCTATAAACTGAATATTTTCAATTTATTCGACTAAAGTTATAGAAATAATTATTTAATTGTTATTCCTGTTATTGGAGATTAAATTTATATACAAATAGTTTTTGTTCTTAGTTATAATAGGATGTGGTGAGCATAACAAAATTTATTTATTACTGTCAAATTGTAATATGGGATGGACATTATTTGTCCATGGTGGGCGGAATGTTTAATCGCCAAAGTCAAATTGTGTACATAAAAGTTTTTAGTATGCTAGATTACCTATATAAAGTTAGTTACAAAATTGAGTACTAGATGGCGTTGTATTTTTGGTTTGATTTTCTAATTGGCGGTGTTGAGAATTTCTCCATATTAATGACCTTCCTGAGGAATTACAATAAATTGTTCTCGACTTACAATCAAGTTGTTTTATTTATACCATCACCTTTTTAAGAACAGTTTTCCAGGGCTAGTAGGGTGGGTAATTGTTCACGAGTCAATTCACTGTATACTATAAAAATATGAAACGAACAGAGGAACAACGCGGTATGGACGGCGGCTGCGGGCAGCAGCGCAATACTGAGCATTTTTTTTATACAACTAGATGATTGACGGCCCACCTAGTGGTAAGCGGTTACCGCCGCCTATAGACACCTGCAATAACAAGAAATATATCACTTGGTATTGCAGGTGCGTTGTCATCCTGAGGCCTAAGATGATATGCCTTCCATGCCCAGTAATTACACTGGCTATCTTTCCCTTCAATCCGAAAAACAGCGATTTGTTTCACGGCTGAAATAAGAAAGGCGGTGGTACCTACCCAGGCGACCCTACATACAGGCCTACCACCCAGCGATGAAACGTCAGAGATAATTAGATGGTTGGCGCGAACTCAACGTGCCTACAAGTGTTTTCAATGGATTTTTATTATTTATTTCTCTTTGAAAATATTTCATTAACAATATTTTCGATTTCATATATTTTCGATAGGTAGGTACCTACGAAAGAAATATAGGTATACGAGGCTTTTTCTATTTATATCTAAACTTATGTGAAAATCTTACATTTTCACCTGTAGGAAATAATTCACAAAAAAGGCGCTGCTGCCGTTTCCATACGATTTGACAGTTGTCACGAGGAATGTTTTCGTTTCAATTCGATTGAAACTTACACTAGGGGTACAGTACCTTTAGCACTTACACTTTTAAATTTCGAAAAGCCATGGTATCGAGTAGCTACGTTAACTTTTATTTGAAATTTTATGCGTGCGTGAAGGATACGATTACGATTCGAAATTTAAAAATGTTCGTGCTAGGGCTAGGGGTACTGGTCACGTGACAACGAACACAAATCAGTGTATGATGAGATGAGAAAGTAAGGAACCGATTCCAAAAAATATGTTTTTCGGGAATAAGTGCCCACTGAAATTTAATTATTTTATTCTTTTTAGTGTTTAGAAGACAGTTTAATTTTTAAAATTATTTTTTTATTTAGTGTTTATTTTATAAAATAACTACTTAGCGTCAAAATAAATTTTTATTTGAATACAGTCAACATCCCTAATTAGCGGTAAATTGAAAAAGGACAGGGGTGTCAATTAAAACTAGATATTATTTAAATTGTCTTCTTTTAATAATTACATGTAATACTTTATAACATAATTACACATTACATATACAATAATAATTTCTCAAACTCTGGCGATAGTCTAAAAACAACATATTATATTTAAAACACAGATATATTAAAATGGTGATTTTCATAACGAAATGCAATTTAGAGCTACGTCACCATTATCAATAAATTACGTAAATATAATTTAGGCATTAAAACCGATATAGCTGTACAAAGAACACTAATTACCTAATGTTTAATAATAATAAACGAAATCCCACAATTATCTTCTTTACTATTACAAAATTACAACCGCATACAACAATTATCAGAAATGATATCAACAAAACCCTTAATAAATAAGTAAAGCTGTCAGAAAATATCGTTTCAAAAATGGCCTCGGGACAATGCTTATCCGAGTTCTTACCATAATATTGATTATGAAGTCGTCATTATTAAACTGTTGATCAACTTCTTATAAAATAATATAAATTACATTTATTTCATTTGGTTATTCGATAATACACTTCATTACAAATATTCCAACCCAAACACCTATTTATAATAATTGACGTCAATATAAAATAAATTTGAGATGATGTTATCAATCAACGTTAGCTAAACAACCCTATAATATTACTATAACGTCTTTTCCAGGTTTATTAAAATTAAGACAGACAATATTTATACTACTTTGGTAAGTAAGAAATCGGATAACTTCGTAGCCATACTGGTAATATACGGAGGTACATAATTATTATTTGGACCACTCTCTGGGATTATTGTGCATAGTATATTATGTAATGTTAAATTACCAATAGAGAAAAATCTATTGATCAATTCAACAAGTTTCTAATATTTGTGAAATATGTATCGTCTCTGTCATGTCATGTACGATACATTCACCACATTATTTCTGAAATAAATCTTAGAAAAGTTGTCATAAATGTAACGCAATGATTGCTGAAATAATATGCGTAAGCATAATCCGCTCAACATAACTAAAATACAAAGGATCATATTAAAAAAACTCGTTACAAAATATAAAGAAAATTATGAATTTTATTTCTATGGACTATCGTCGAGCCTGCTCTTGTAGTGTCATATTTTGTAACAAATCTCTGGTAATAATAGATAGCTTTTCATTAAAATAAATTTAGTAACTATACATAAACTTTATTTTATCATTGATTTAGAAAAACACTTTAAAAAGTGCTAAACTAATTCATGATTAAGTAGTTCATGTGCCTTAACTTTTTTTTGTGTTATGTTAAAAACATGTAACCTAACCATCAAAAATAAACTCGAAATATCTTATCGGACAATCAGTCAGGTCATCAACGGAAGTCTTTTGAAAAAAGACACGATAAAGGAATAAGAAATCACTCGTTCGCTGTCTAGTCCTATCAACTATGATTAAAAATCCAACATCATAGATTGTCCTATTTTTATATCTAAGCATATATCATTCTCTCGTTTGCGAGCTACTAACAATGTTAGTTTGTACATTTAACAGCGATCCCTCGCCGGCGTATATTACCTCTTATCACTCGACACAACTAACGAGTAACACCTTAACTTTATACTGGCTATGGCCGCATCACAGCACTGCAAAGGTTACCCTCGACGCGCCATTGATAGTACCAATATAATTTGATCGTCGACCACGCCAGGGAAAAGCTGGCTCCCTCCCGCGATACACAGAGTCTCATACATTAAATAAAATTAACCATGCCTACACGTACTAATTTACTCAACAAAGTCCAATCTATTGTTACTAGCTAATTTTATTTACAATAAAGGATTGTGCCTCATTAGAACAATACTCTAGAAAATCGTAACCCTCTCAGAGCGGTATTATACAAAAAGGTGCAGACACAATATTCACATAAAAGAATACATATCTATTATACACTTACACAACTATTTTTGCACTTTTATATTGCCAGTTCAGTGGCTTAAACTCGGAATATCTCAATTTAATTAAGACTTCATAACCCATTTCCACGATCAACACAACTAGCTATCCCTTAACAGTCTGCATTTTATATTTACATCATATTTTAGAGAAGGAAGAGATATCGATACAAAAACAAGGGGCTCTAGAGCAGCCGAGTGTGACCGTATAGTGGTATCACCATCCACCACTGGAGTACTGTACTGTAATCGTAACCTATACTACACGGGTTCGCAATATACAAGGATTCGATAATTGTTTCGGTTAATATGTACAAGCCTGATATCAGGACGTGATCGCATTCGCTCAACGAATTCATTTAGTGTTTCCAAGCTGACACATTTGTGTATATCAAAGCTTATTCTGGGCGATGAAGTGTACGTACAAAAATACTAATACATGTGCTGATTAAGGATGATATTAATAGAACTCAACGTCATCCGGTCGCAGGAATGCAGGTCTCAGTGGTAGCTGTCGACCTCCATGGAGGAGAGCCTGTCCGATCCGGGGCCGGAGTACCCTGGACTGGAGTACCCTGGGCCGGAGTACCCTGGTCCGGAGTACCCTGGCCCAGCAGTATAGTTGAGGCTGGACAGCGACATGTCCTGCGGTACGTCGGAAGGCGAGCCCTGGTACGCGGCGTACGCGGTGCTGTACGGCGCCGCCGCACTAGACTCACCCTCCTCCGACTTCTCTTTGTCGCTGTTCTCCATGAACTCGATGATCCGCTGTGTGGACTTGACGTGCGCCACGATGGCCGCTTCGCCCTGTTGATTGAAAATAATTTCGTTGAGTCGGCGTTGAATATTGTACTTGATTTCAGAAAAAACTGCAAGTAAATTTTTTATTGATTAGACCGGATGTGTCGCGGTAGGTGTTTACGCTGTTTTAGACCTGAAATATGAGTGATTATATATGTCGCGATTAGTAGAGTGCCAGGCGGGGGTTAAGGGTCTTGTGACGCTTTCCCTGCTGTGAGAAAGGACTCTGGACCCGTCCATGGGTCGTAGGATACTGGCGTCTGGCCAAAGCCGTGCAGTCGAAAATCTGTCAACCCCGCTGAAATGTTTTGACGGCTCGCTGGCTTGTGAGCTAGCGAGCCGTCAAAAGAGAAAGCCGATCTCTAAGTAAAACTCTTTGCCGCTCACTCCCGAATCGATGACTGCAACTGACACAGCCACCAACACTCTCCCACTGTAGCCACAGAAAGCCCGATATCTGTATATGGCAATGTGATGACATGCGGAGGTTGGCTGACTTTCAAGTTTAAGGACACGCCTTGTGTGTTTGACGCAACAGGAACACTAGTCTGTACAAGGCTTTAGGTTGGCAGTAGGAAACCCAAATATGATATTATGTAGCCCAAAGTAAGCATCACTAAGAGCTTGATGATTGATAGTAATATGTATATAAATATATGAAATATACTAAATAAACATACAATCATCCATGACTCGTGAACAAATGCTCGTATTTATCATACAAACATATGCCCTAACCGGGATTTGAGCCCGAGACCCCTGACCGAGCAGCCCGTATAGCATGGGCCACTCGGCCAGCCGGTCGTCCTCTAGATCTCCAAGAGAAGCAGGCTCTGCCAGGTAAACAGGCAGGTCGCGGCCGCGTGCGTGGGTGGCCCCCGCGTATGCATTGCACAGGCCACTACGTCTGGGATTACCCAAGTAACTCTGGGTAATCTCCATCGGCGCGAAACCTGGCCACAAGGCCGGTTGCCTGGGGGTGGGTTGGTCAAATTGCTCCGGTAGAGCCCAGGCTACCCCCCGTGAAGGGCAGTGGAGTTACCGGGGAGTTTTAGTGGGTGTTCCCAGTGCCAATACGATCAGGCACTGGGCGACCCCCACACATGCTCGTCGCTTAGCCAGCGGCAGGTACGTCCGTAAGCGGATTCCTCCCCGAAAAAAAAAAGTCCAGAATCCAAGTTCCTTCAAATGTAAGGTTCATAAGCTTTTTAAATGATTTTATAAAAGTACATATATTGTATAACTTATGAATGTAAACATCGGAATTCAAGCTTGTATAGTATTAAGTTGAATATTCTGAAAATATGTTTATGTATTTTAGTTAAGGTAGATATTACATTTTTTCTAGAGACACATACTCGTGGGTTATAGTTTGGCATTTAATGATAAGTTACTTATGAACATTGTAAATTAACAACTGTAACCTGTTTTGTGTCTTAATATAAAAAAAAAGGTAACCGGGCAGGCAGGGCAGTGAGGGCGGGTACTCACGCTGGCCGTCAGCGACAGGAACGTGTAGTACTTCTTGAGCGTGGGCAGCAGCGGCGTGTAGGCGGGCACGCGCGCGCGCACGGCCGCCGCGGTGGCCGCGCCCGCGCCCGCCGCGTGCCCCAGCAGCAGCGCCGTGTACGCGCCCACCATCGTGTGCTCCATGTGCGTGCCCGCGCGCGCCAGCACTGCAACACGCAACACGCAACACGCGCCACGCAACACATTCAAAATTAAATTAAACTATCAAAGTATACTAATAAATATCCTACATAGCATCATATATTTTTTTTTTATACAAAGCACGACAAATGACTCAACACCACCTGATGTGAAGCGGTAAGAAGAGTCCATATGCGGAGACAGCTAGTGCAGTTTAGACACTGCTCTAGCCGCTTCCACCTTGCCGGCCTAAAAGATGCTTTTTCACGCCTCTTTTGAAGGAACCCATGTTATAGGAAGGAGGGAACACATGTGCTGTCAAAGAATTCCAAGTTCTGGAAGTACGACAAAGAAACGAGGTACGAAATTTCTTAGTGCGTGATGTTGAGGTGGAGACGGTAAATTGATGACTCCGAAGACCAGCACGAGTGGTCCTGAGTAGGAAGGGAGAAGGTAGGATAAGGTCAAAAAGCTCTTTAGAGCTTTCTCGACGCAATTGCAGGCTCGAGGTTGTTCGTGACTATATACTCGTGTTTTGACAAATACATTATTAGGTACTTACTAGAGCACCTTCATACTAGCGTTTGTCCAGCGTATGCGTTAGATGAAAGTATGCTCAGCGCAGACGCCGCGACAACGTAACGCGCGCGCGGCGTTGTCGCGACGTGTCTGCGGGGGCACATGAGTACGCTGCGTTAGCGTCGCAGGTGCGCGACGCATACGCCGCGTTACGTTACGTAAACGAAATTGTATGACGTCTGCACCGCGTTAGCGCAGCGTTGAATTAACTGAACATGAAACACTGCTAAAACGCGACGCGTGCGTTACGTTGTCGTGTCTGCGCTGCGCATACGTTCATCGAACGCCTACGCTGGACAAACGCTAATGTGAATGCGCTCTTACTTACTGTTAATTGAATATAAAAATAAGTAGAACTGTACAGAAACACATTACACTTGATTAATTTATGATATAATGAGTAAAGAGAGTTAATGAATTGATCGAAAAACAAAGCTCAACTATAAAAACATACTGCAATATTTAAGTAGAACTCTCAGCAGAAAATCTGGAATTGATTTTCAATATTTAAAAAATAAAAATATTTTATAAACTAAATCCCTGAAACGTGTCCATATAGACAACTACATTATATATAAATTATTTGAGTCTACATAATTTGTAAAGCTTTCTATGAAGTGAAAATTTGATCATTTACACATTTTGAACTTGATAAGGTATGAACTAAATTACTGTTATAATTCAAATAAAACATTAATGCTGTGAAATTCACCAAGTCTAATAGTATGCTTCAGTAGACCATCATAAATGATAAGTTATGATTGGTCTACTCATCCGTCTACAAAAATATACTTACACTTGGCCACTGTTTCGTCGATATCATCTTGAGATTGCTTCTTGTCTTTCTCACCACCATCCAAGAGAGCGTCCGTATTTTCTTCAGCCCGCCTAGAAGAAAGCATTAAATTAAATCTTAGAAAAAAAAGATACATTTCAGTGATTGTTAGTTTTAGATTTTTCCACATTATTTTAATAAATATTACTTCTGTTATGATTACAATAATACAGGTGAAAAGTACAGAATTTAATTTAATTATGTAATATACCAATTAGGAAGCCACTGCAATTAATTCAAACGTTATCAACATGATGTCTACAATAAACCAGATTTTTAATTTAAGCTTTTTTGCAACAAAACTCTCAGGAAATAATAGCCTTGGTGTTGAAATTCCGAAAAAAGAATTTTGTATAACATATTTTTTATTGGATAACAGTGCCATCTGAAGGCATAATATAATAGTTACAAAATTTGCGTAATGAGAATAAAGTTTTAAAACTTGTAGTATTATTAATTTTCATAAGACAGACAATTTACTTTAGTAACAAAATACCTATTTCTGTAAGTAAATAATGCTATAAGCCTGTAGCCGATAAGTATAGTATAACACTAATACAAACTAAATATGTAGTACATATTCATTAATTTTTTAGTCAAACACGTGGCTGAAAAACTAGTTTCTACGGTAAATGTGAAAAAGTAGCACTGGTATACCAAAACAAAGGCAATTAAGTCTGTTTCTTCGTGTCTACCTAGACCTAACTAAGACCTAACTTTTGGGTTTGGTTGTTGATCCTTAGTTAGCTATTACATCGATTGTTTTTTAAATATCACATGGAACTCATCAGAAACAGCATCTTACCTAGCAAGATCTTCCCGCTTGTGGAATAAGTCGACGATGAGATCGAGTGCAGATACATTCCTTGATATGATGTCTTCATCATTGTCCACTCGGATACGGACGTTCAATAATCTCTGGGTATTCTCTTCATTGTTTTGCACCAAGTTTATCAGCAGAAGCAACACCTGATATGAAATGTAAAAATATAAACTAAGACGAATGGAACTTACAATTTTTTTTTTTTATACAACTAGATAACGGACAAGCTGACGATCCATCTGGTGGTCAATGATTACCGACGCCTATAAACATCTGCAATAACTAGGAAAAAAACACTCAGTATTGCAGGTGCGTTGTCATCCTAAGGCTTAAGATGAAATGTCTTCCATGCCCAGTAATTATACTGGTTACCTTTCCTTTCAAACCTAAACATAGCGAACTGTTTCATGGCTGAAATAAGAAAGGCGGTGGTGAATATTACTCAATTTTAAGCATTGAGATAAAAAGTATAGAGTAGAGAATATATCACATACAAAAGTCATGTTTCATTTAGTAACGATAGGATGTAGATTATTCGCGGCCAAAAGGTTGTAAGTGCCGTGATTTTCATGGCACTTACGCGTTTCGTTCTAGCAATGCTATCAAGCGGCTTGAAGCGACTGAGCAAAGTGTAGCGTGATAGCAATACTTGAACAGAACATAGTTGTAATGGGTGGTGTATTCTCTATGCTTACTTTTAGGAGAACGTAGTAGGTATTCACCACTCCAATTTTGAGCGCCTGTTGTTGCATCTCCGCTTTACAAAAAATCGCAGCTAAATAACACAACTTCGTAATGTTGTTCTTGCGCTAAGTAAGATCGCCATAGCTCAATGAGAAAGCGTGGTTGAGAGCAGAGGGGCTCCCTGTCAAGAGAACTATTTATCTTGATTTTTACAGGGTAGGCAATGCTTGCGTAGTACCCGTAGTGCTACGAGTCTATAAGCTAGAGAAACCGCTTACCATAGGGCAGGCCAAAGGCTTTCTTTTTTTGAAAGGTAGTGAGTGTAATAAAATAGGTCATGGCGGGTATTTTCATCTCCTCAGTATTTTCATACATAGCACGGCAAATATCTCAACACCACCTGATGTGAAGCAGCAAGAGCCCATATGCAGGCCCAGACAGCTAGTGTAGGTTTAACACACTATTCTAACCTTTATGGTGGCCTTTTCACGCCTCTTGAAAGAACCCATGTTATAGGAAAGAGGGCGTTTTCTCTGCGTGACGGCAGGTATCAGGGTATTTTATTAATATTGCTGGTCTTTATTACGTACCATCAGGTAGTTTTTGGCAGCTGACTTAAAAAATAATCAAAGTACTTACACAAACACTAAATTCGAAGTTCCTGTCATCAGGTATGAAGTTCCCTTGGTTGTTAAGGATGATAAGACAAATCTCCATGACGGATGACTGTTCGCCTACCACTTGAGCGCCTCGAGATACTGTTGGAAAATATTCAAGTATTCAATCAACATTATATTATGTATAGTATAATTTTATATATATATATATATACTCTTTATTGCACTTGTAACAAAGTTTATCAATACATGATATCATTTAGTTAACAAGTTTTATTGTATCAGGAAACAACATGGATAAAATTGAAATGGCTCTTTGTAGGTTTCAGGATCCAATGTTAATCATGTCAATGGATAAGTAATACTTATTTCATTACTTTTTGTTGCATCTAGAAGTAATTATGCAATTCAATATATGTTGCTAGTTAGACACTTCCCCAAAACTAATGGGGACAGTTTTGTTTACTTACAGTATAATTCTATCTAATACTCATCGCGGCATACATTTAAAGAAGTGCTCAATTTGCTATTTGCCCATCTTATTTTTGACTTTACCAATACTTAAGATAATTAGGAAGGCCTCAAAGGAGACACTAAAGTTTTGGGCCAGCTCATAGGCACTATTTAAGGTTGTAGACAATAATGTTCTGGAAATGTAAATGTACATAACAAAATAAAATAATTATTGCATAAGAAAACTAACATTGAAACCATAAAATTGCCTAAAAAATGTACGGTCCATAGCCATATCGACGCAGTTAAACAGTTCAATTTATTGTTTTACTTATTGACATTTAATAAAATTGTCATGTCGTGTTTATGTCGCAGCCATCTGGTTAAACTCACATCAATCCGGCCGGCATCCAATGAATCCAGCTAAAGGACAACCAGCAAAGTCTCTCAGCAGAACTCTAACAAATTTTGACTGCATTCTAAGTGCTTCGGTTATTTTACAATATAAATATTTTGCTAATATTAAGAAACAGTTTATTTTACAGAATTTACATATGTGCGTGGTTAAAAAAATCATCGTGTCGTGTATTTTTTCAATTCAAATAAAAACATTTCAATATATTGTTTGGTATTATTTTTTTATTTATGTAACACACTTAAAGTGTAAAATTCAAATGTAAGCTGGCAGGTTAGGTATCGATAAATAGCTCACAAATTTTTACCCATAGCGAGTATCTGTGTTGCTTTCCGGGTAAAAGGCGTCATTAAAATAGAGGCGTGAGCAGCGCTGCAGTGGCGCCACTGCAGCGCTTCCTCATGCCTGTAACTTCAAGGCTTCCTAATAGACCGGGAGGTAGCGTTGCAATTTTAGGATTTTTCTAGCGAATGAATTTTATTTCAAACAGTTGTTTAATGTTCGGAAATCAGTAAAGTGAGCGTCAGTTGTCGCACTAGTGGTGGAGCTAATGGAGACAGCATGTTAAAGTCATTGGAAAAACAACTGCTCTGATGACTTTTATACCATGCGAAACTGTATTAAATTATTGTTTTAATCACATTTTTAAATAAAATAATCGTCAGCTGAGTCGATCGTCACGAGCATAAACCTCATTTAAAATTTAAAAAAAAAATACCTTATGAAATTTATAATAATAAAGAAAAATGTCAACTGTACTTTTGACGGGGGTAACACCGTCAGTCAGCGTGATAAACATGTCGCGCGCTCAACGCTTTCGAGCATTGCTGCATAGTCCCTTTCAAACAAACACAAACTATCTGCTGACGATTTTTGTATTTTAACATTTAAATTGTCTTATACCCGGGATGGCGAACCAATGGCACGCGTGCCACTAATGGCACGCGACACAATATATTGGGCACCAGACACATTTAATTGTTTGAAGAAGTTGGCTCATGCTATTTTAAGAAATTTTCGTCAACCTATGCCTGCGAGTCATTTTCAGAGAAAACTAACATTAAAGACTCGGTTATGAACCGTTTGACAGATGAGTCTAGTTCAGCATGCATTCTGCTAGAAGTAACATCTTACAACCGTAACATTTGTTATTTGTCATCTTATCTGCAACAACAGAAGTCACACTAATTTTACTTTAATTTAAATTACTCGTACAATTAAAACAATGCAAAATGTTCCTATTTCTCTGTAGTAAATAAAGAGTTAACCCCAATAACCACAAAATCAAAATTATATGATGGCACGTCTATGACCTCATTAAACATTTCTTTGGAAAATGGCATGTTGCTACGTTAAGGTTCGCCATCCCTGTCTTATACCTATGATTCGGTCGCATGTTATCCAAGCATTATAATAGTAAAAATGTGTGTAAGTATACCGACCGTTGTTGGTGAAGGAGTGCGACAGGTTGACGAGGACCTTGATGGCGGGGAGCGCGGCGTCCAGTAACGCCGGCCGCAGCGGGGAGTCTACGCGAGCCTCGCCCGCGCACCGCCGCAGTAGCGCCGCCAGAGTGCGCGCCGCGCCCAGCGACTCGCTCACTAGGTACAGCTGGTTGTCCTCGTTTTGTTGGGTCACCTACCGGCAGAACGTTCGTCACTTTACTACAGAAGCAATACAGTCATGACGAGCTATACGAGTACAAATAAAAGGAAATAGTTATTTGTTCAACAAGTGAGCAAAATTATTTTTTGTAGCGAGTGCTGATGTTAAATCACGAAACAGCGAAGTAGTCTAAAATTGAATCACGAGCACACAAGTGATTCACAATTAGACTACTGAGCGCAGTGAGTGATATATAGGCACGAGACAAAAAAAAATTGCTCTTGTGTGAAACATACAACTTTTCACCTCTCCAGCGAGAATATTGTTATAAGTGGGATATACAAACAACATTAATTCAGGCGTTAAACAATCATTTTCATCACTTGATGAACTCATTTTTGTAATTAAATTAACAAAATAATCACAATTAATTATAAACACAAGTCGAAAAATCAAAACAATCTGAATTTATTTTTCCCGCTTTGTCTACAGATTATATAGACTAGTTTTGAGTTGCGTTCCGAAATTACAGTGCACGTCATTTTTTTTAAAAGTAAATACCTACCTACTAATTATATTTTTATGTAACGTGACATTATTGTTTACGAAATTATATAGTTATTATTATTTTTCAAGAAAACGTCCTTAAATTAAAATAGTTAAGCTTATAAACTAAAATAATTAAATTACATAGTTGTGAGACTAGCGCTAGTCCTGAGTTTCGGAACGCGCTACTGCCTATCTCAAATTTATTTAAAAACTTACTTTGCCTCACGCTCGCTGCAAAAACCGGTTTTCCTTCGAGATTTTACAAAGCAAAAGAGCTCTTTTGCTGCTTGAGAGGTGAAAATATATTTATTTTTATTTGATGCATTACCTATATACCAAGGACAATATTTGTCTGTCTAATTATAAAATGTCATTAAGCACTTACGTTTTCCAACACCCGCATACACCTATCGGCCTTCCTCAGCACGTCAATGTCAGCATTAGACCATGTAGAGGCTGCAGTCTCTAGCCGGTTGGCGCAGTCCTGTATGGTGCGCACAATATGATCCACGCCACCCAGCACTCGCAGCTCTTCTTTGAACCACTCCCCGGCACGTTTAGACGTAAGGGACAGGAGTGTCTCCATAGCAAGGTGACCAACCTATTTGAATGAATGAATGAGAATATAACCTATACTTAAAGTTTTCTGACTTTCTTTGAACCACTCCCCAGCACATTTAAACGTAAGGGACAGGAGTGTCTCCATAGCAAGGTGACCAACCTATTTGAATGAGAATATAACCTAAAGTTACTTGAAGTTTTCTGACTTTCTTTGAACCACTCCCCAGCACGTTTATACGTAAGGGACAGGAGTGTCTCTATAGCAAGGTGACCAACCTTTTTGAATGACAATACAACTCAATTAAACTGTCAAGCAGCATTATCACTCATAATTAAAAAATCAATTGTGTCTGGAACCTTATGCTTGACAGTTTAAGCTTGAAATTTTGTTTGGACCACTTCCCGGCACGTTTAGACATAAGGGACAGGAATGTATTCATACCAAGGTGACATATATGAATGAGAATATAACTTATACTTGAAATTTTCACACAACTCCAGTTTTATATCAAATTCCTGTGTTCATAAAGAAAATACCTGTTCCAATGTTACATCAACAAGGTAAATAATGAGAGTAATGCTCTTTCAATGAAATTGCTAAATTATTGCTGACCTTGATAGTAAAAACGCGAAGCAATGCCACTATAAACTGTTCTAGAGTTAGCTATAAGTGAATGCCTATTGTTACATAACTTACAGTGATATTGTCCAGATCTAGATGCTGCGCCTTCCCCTGGCTTTTGATTTCAGCACACAGCTCCCTCACCCGTTCTTGTGTTTTAGCCAGTTGTGCCGATGTTAAACCACAATCATCAAGAGCATTCCTGTTAAAGAAATAATTATGTGACTTATCCAAATTCGATTGTATAAAATATTACAAAATAAAGAATTATTTTTCAACTTCCCATTCAAATTCAATATTTATAAATTAAATCTTGAAACTAAAGTATATGTTGATAATTTGGAAAAGGCTTCACAACAAAATAATCTATTGAATCTTAAATTACATTTTTAAGTACCCATTAACCAAACACAACAGGATCTTTATTGTTGCGGAGACGCCGGCGCTGTCGGGTTGGTAAGGGACGAAATATCATACTAAATGGCACCAAAATTAAATAAAACCTATGTACAGACGACGGCACATCAAGTGTAACAGTTTCAGTACCAAAGCCGCTTCTATTACGAACGGAGTATGGGCGGTCATACTGTCAAACTATTACGCTTGATATACTGCCGACTGTACGTTAAAATTTAAAACAAACAGAGTACAAAACATGTAAAATAATGATCTGACATTATTCTATTTCATTTTACAAAATATGCAAACAGAATAATAGCACCTAGAATGATCAGTTTCCTTAGTTGGTAGAACCACTTACTTGTGAGACACATCTGATTCGAGTAGATTCAACATAAGCTCCAAAGACTCGCGATCAAGGTCCATATTAAGTCGATCCTGCGACAACACGAACATCACCGTCGCCGTGCAAAGGCCTAAGCTCTGTTTGAAAAAAACATATCATTGATAACTACAATCACAGAGGAGAGGAAAGCAGGGATTTTTTCTTATACAACTAGATGACAAGCAAGCTGACGGCCCACCTGATGGTAAGCGGTTACCGCCGCCTAATTAGAGCTAATCAAGCTTTCATCAATCAATCTATGTTGTTAGTTTAACATGTTATATTTAAATTTGGTTTAAACTGTTGGTTAAACCACATGAGCAATGAAATAATATTGTACCTACATATTAATATTATGTGATTTCTCAAGGCCTTTTAGGTCATTTTTCTATCACGATTCATACAATCAGCTTTAATAGACTGTACTGTAAATAAGGTAATAAAGAAACAGACAGTTTCAATTAACTAGTTGTATTGACATTATATAAAATTTAAAAGTAATCGTATTTGAGCGATGATTGAGCGAATTATAACGTCATGAGTCGAATCTTTATATGCCTGAGTGAGAGGCTGTGGGTGGTGACCTACTTAGCCCATTTGTTGCGTACGTGCGCTAACGGCACTTTAATTACCTGATCATTGGTGGCATCGTGGAGCGCGCTGAAGAACTTTTGTACTATGCCGTGCGCTCGAAGGTGCATTCGGAATGCCGGCGCGGTGCATTTGCTGGCTAGTGTGATAGCTGATAAACAACGCGTCGACATTGGGTTGTTGTCCTGAAATGAAAATTGTTCATAAAGCTTTTTTTAATTCTCCAAATAATTATACTAAAACTTTATCATAAGTATAGTTCCTCTTGATTTTCATTTCAATTTTATTTTTTATAAAACATCCATAACTGGTGAACAAATGTCCATACTCATCATACAAATATCTGCAAGACCAGAAATCAAACCTGGAACCTCCAATTTAGTAGACAACATATCCAAAGGACCGCTGTCGGATCAGATGTAAAAACAGTAAACATTGTTGTTAGTTAAATCAAGTTAAATTTTAGCATCTTTTTTACTCAAACTTACCTGCAAAGCATCTAACAGGTATTCAACGTCATCATTTAACTCTTGGAACTCTCCAATTTCTTGTATCTGATGTGCCTTCTTCACATTTCTGACCACAGTGTAAAACTGAAAATTCAAAAATATGCTTTTAATATACTAAATTAACTATATGAGTTTGTATCTCACAAACAATTCAGGTATTTTGTTTTAACTTAGTAATAGTAATATCAAACCTCTTTAGCTTCTTTAGCACATTTAACACTGGTGTAAGGTTTCACTGTTTCTACAGTTTCTAGGCCATCCACAATTGGGTCTGGTGCCTTATACCTTGTTACTCTAGTCAGCTCTTCAGGAACAGGATTCACATTATTCTGGACTTCAGGATTCTCTGGTTGTTCAGGTCTTGGAGTTTCATTCCCTTTCTGTATTATTAGGAAATCATAAGAATATTATTGATTTGATTTTTGATTTTTTTTTATTGATTTATTTTTTATTATTATTAATTTTGGGAATTACCTAGTGTGTTTGAAATTTTACAGAGTAAAACATAAGCAATATCATCCTAGCACACAATGAATTCAGTTTAAGAAATCACAAGCACAAAAAATAAATTTAAGCATCATCGTTTCTTTCTTCCTGGATATTTGCAGAAGAGGCACAGCATATTTACTATAATATTATATTTGAAAATAAGAGTAGCTAATTTGATAATTTTTAATCAAATTATTTTATAATTTAATATAAAATAATATGATAATTCAATTATGTTACAGAACAATAACAACACATTTAGTACCTGTGATATTATTAGTGATTTAAAGTATTGTGTTGCCACAGCAAAAAGACATACCTAAACGATAGTTCATAAAATATTATAAGGTCTGGAAACATGAACATTGCAGGTAATTGCAGTATTATGCAAGTGTTACTTAAGGTTTTAATTCAAGGGACTAGTTTGGCATAATTATAGTGTTACCAAAAGTTGAATAATTGCAATTTGTTGAGTATTCATAATCCATGCAATAGATATAATAAGTTAATATGTTGAGCACCCTGAATCAGAACATTTTGGTTGCAGTGTATAAAAAAAAATATCAACATGGACTTCTTCTACCATCAATCCAAACCAATCCAAACTGATCAGAATGACCACTTGTGCATTTTGGGTTATTAAACTAATCTGTTGAAATAAAAATTCAGTTTAGAATCCTACTAATACTCACATCATTAGCCCATTCATGCTTGTACAAATGACGTCGCTTTCGAGCTGGTAATGGAGATGGATTGTCATTTACTAGTGATTTGCTCTTAAATATTGAACCTTTTTTCTTAGTAATTACCAACTTCACACTTGGTTTATCCTCACAATGTTCCTCAGTTTCACAAACATCATGGGGAGATTTAAATACTTCTTCTTGGTGTGCCTTTTGCGAATCATCTTCTAAATTATCATTAGGACAACTGTTGTATGCTGAATCTGAGGATTGTGTGTTAGGTTGTAAGATAATTTGGTTATCATTTATGTTTTCTTGAACATTAACTTCAGTGTTTTCTTCATGTGCTTCATCTTGGTGTTGACTTTCGTTTTCTTCTTGATCATTATTCTCATGTAGAGGTTCCACACTATAATCTGGACTTGAGTACTTATGTTTGTTCTTATGTTTTTTATGTATTTTCACCTTAAGAGGATCAACAGTTTTTACTTCATTACCCCCTGAAAGGATATTAATCAAATCATTCTTTTCTACAGGCTGTTTAGTTTCTTGTTCAACACTTTGGCTAGCTTCTGGTGTGTCCGCAGCTTGTGAAAGAGTGTCAGCGCCAAATGTATCATGCTTCTTTTTACCTCTCTTGGCTTCCTTTTTGAGATCACTCACTGTTTTGATTCCATGCTTATTAGAGTAACTTTTAGTTATAACATCTAGATAATCATCATTTTCACTATAGTTAATGTTAGGTCGGTTCCTTCTAGATCTGCCCGACGTCTCAGGAGGTTTAGGCTCTGGTGGTAGTTCTTTTGGTTGTACTTCCAATCTAGGTGACTTAGATGTAGGACCAGTGCCATCAAGTTTTTCCAACTGAGACTCAATATCATCAAGTTTATTGACAACTTCCTTACCAATTTCATGTGATGGTGATGCAAGAGTTTTGTAGAGATCATACATATCAGTACCTGGCAAAGGAGAACTTGCTTTTTTAGCAGTCTCATCTTCAACATTTTTGTGATGACGCTTATGAGATTTATGTTCCTTCTTATCTTTTTTCTTTTCTTTTTTACTTTCCTGGTTTAAACCCGAGCATTTTATTGTAATTTTAAGACCCTCATGTTTTGGAGAACATATTGCTTCCATTGAAGGGCTTCTTTTGTGATCTGATCCAAAATCTGAGTGAGTATCCATTGAGGAATGTCTATCAGAGCTTGGTGATGTCAACCCCTCATTAGAATCTGTACTGACAATACGAGAAGTGCCCTTAGATATTCTAAGTACAATAGGAGGTGGTTTACATTCTTCACTTGCAGCTTTGCTTGTAGAAGGACTTACAGCATCAGGTTTCATAGGTGTTGGGCTAGATATTAAAGGACTTACTTTAGGTGATGATATTTTAGGTGATGATATTTTAGGTGATGATACTTTAGGGGAAGGAACTTTAGGAGCTAGTGGTTCATACCGGCTAAAATCTGGTATTGGACTGTTACTGCCATCTTCAGCATAGTTTATTACTTTATCACGGTTACGCACCAAATATCTCTTATTAGGAGGATGAGCATCTTGAGAAGATGGATCCTCTTTTCGGGAGGCCTTGGTCGCTATAGTATTCTTTTTTGTTTTAGTTTTTTCAAAACTACGTCGAGGCAATTCTGGAGATGATGAGTCCCTGTTGTATACTCTGCTTCTTTTAGCATTTTTCTTATCCTTGTTGTTAGAAGGATGTTCTGGGGACAATGGTGCAGCAGGTACTGGAGGGGCATATGTAATTTGTGGTACCGGTGGGTATGGTTCAGCATTGCGTGATTTAAAGAATTTCTTAGGCTTCGGTGGTGGCTGTTCAGTCTCAACAGCTGGTACTGTCAGTGGACTATTTTGATCTTGAACAGGCTTTTTGAGAACATTATTAGTATAAGCTGAAATTAAAAATAAAAAACACCATATTTACAAGAGGTTAAAATCATGTAAATAAAGTAAAGTTTTGAATAAAATGTCAATATCATTAAATGAGTATTATTTAGCGCGTCATGATTATTTTTGCTGATTTAGTATGATAAAATAACTATAAAATTATGTTCTTACCATAAGGAGCACTTCTAATCGACGTGAAGCTAGTAATTCCCCATTTGCCCACAGTGCCCGCCGAACGAGCAGCAGAAGGACAATTACTGTTTTCTCTAAAGAGGGCACTATCCAACGGCACGGCAACGCTGCCGGCTCGGCCTCTGCCCCAGCGCGACATACTGATAATTTCATCAAAAAGGTTGCACCCTCTCACCAAAGCAATCAAGTCTTCAAATGTCAAAATAACAAGTAGAACTTGCTGTTTTTAGATTTGTCACATATGATTGTGTCATCAACTTTTATCATATCAACAATTCTAGGATGAAGCCACAACTTTCTCCGATTGGAATGAAAACACAACCCATAAAGATAACACACCCGCCATTTTTACGGGAGCCAAGTACTTTTTCCACGGACGCATTCGCAAGTGTACACAACGAATAAAACACACGTCACATAAATACTAGTATTTTTACAATTACCGATTTTCTTTGAACTTGTGAGGTAGATAATTATTTTTAATAAGTAAATTTAGTGACAACTAAGACACAAACTGCGATGTTGTCATCTCATAACACAAGAGGCGCCATATTGGCAAAACAAGGAGAAATAATAAAATACGACCAATCACAGCAATGGAAAGGCGTTTTGATATCATAGACAAAATTTATGTGAGGTGGCCCTGATTCTGTTGTAATATGAACTAAAATAATTTCTGGCATTTAAAATTAATGCCCATTATTATCTGTTTATACCTCGAGTCATAGCCTCAAATCTAAAAACATACTGATTTTATTATGTAAAACTGTATGAATGAGCGGCATAAACACTTCATGGTGTAAACTAACTTGACATTTCTAAAAGTCATTTTAACTATTACTTATTGAAGTAGAGTGAAAGAGAAGAAGATAACTTATGGTTTTTAGGGAAACTAAAAGAAAAATGCTAAGACCCAGCTCAATGGTGCTGATGGCCATCAGGGTTTTTAGAGAACTAAAAAGAGAAGGCCAACAGCAGCGTTGACGCCAAGATACCATTAACATGCCAAACTCCCTGGAGACAAATTTTGACAAACGTTTGTTTCTTTCTTCTTCTGAGAAAAAAAAAGGTTAAGGAGCAATTTCGTTTATTGCCCAGCCCCTTTCTAGACAAGGAAGATACCTTTGGTCTATCGCTAAATGGTAAATGTTATGGGATTGTACACTTGCACTTGAAAATAAATCAAGAATTTATGTCAAATCCCATATATTTTCCGCTTAGCAATAGCGATAGCGATTATCGAAAGGCATCTTGTCTAGAGCAGCTCTTGTGGAGAATAGTGGTGGAGAGATTTTTTTCTTTGCCCATGCTGCAACCTGCAAGCACAGGAATAAGTATTTTTTGTTGATTTCTCTTAAGAACATTATCTTATTGTTATGAGGAATTCTCCATATAAAAGAAAGGCAAAGGGCCAAGCTCATGCAACCTTGTTTGACTTTTTTATGGTTTTTTTAACACATTCAATATTTCTTGACCTAGTTTATTAGAAATACTTATATGATGACAGTCTCCATGATAGTATTTCAGTAAGCTGGATAACCACGATAAAATTTTAAACGTCTTTCACACCAATTAATAATTGTTTATTACAGTATTTTTCATATTTTTTGACTAGACATAATTAATTGTTTGAGAATCAAGGCTTTAAAAAACTAAACATTATATAAAATTAAAATATAGGTTGGTGTGTCCTGTCCTCTTACAAACAGTAGAACAAAAGTAGGATTATAATCTTACCGATATTCGGTCGGATTTTTAAATATCTAGCTATTTGTGTAGTGCTAGTTTTTTATTTTCATTCCATCCAAGTGCGTGACCATTTCGTATATTACTTAGATATTTTTTTCAAAGAAACTGACATTTATTTACAAATAAAGTAAACAAGCTAAGTCAATGGCCCTAATTCTGGAGAACACATGTTAAGTTCAGTCTGTTTCTTTCTTTCAAAACGAATACGAAAAGGATGGCTGTCAATAAATTGACATTTAGAAAGGTGCGTTCAATTTCGACCTTATTGAACGCGCTAAAATGCAATGTTTAGGAGGCACGTCTAAAATTGTCTATGGTTTCTATGAAATCTACCTAAAAATTGACAGCTCTAAACAGATTCTTGCTACCTTTTTCCTATGACTTATTGCGAGAAAGAGATATAGGCCCTCAATGGGCCTAATTCTGGGAACATACTTTAATTCTAAATTTAAGAACAGTATATCCCTTTCTCGCAATAAGTCATAGGAAAAAGATAGCAAGAATCTGTTTAGAGCTGTCAATTAAATTTAGATAGATTTCATAGAAACCATAGACAATTTTAGACGGGCTGTACGGAGGTGCCTCCTAAACACTGCATTTTAGCACGTTCAATAAGGTTGAAAATTGAACGCACATTTCTGAATGTCAATTTATATGACAGCCATCCTTTTCGTATTCGTTTTGAAAGAAAGGAATAGACTGAACTTAAATTTAAACTTAGCATGTGTTCTCCAGAAATTAGGGCCATTATGGTAAACACATGCTAAGTCTAAATTTAAGTTCAGTGCATTTCTTTCTATCAAAAGGAATACAAAAAGGATGGCTGTCATATAATTTGACATTTAGAAACGTGTGTTCAATTTTTGACCTTATTGAACGTGATAAAATGCAGTGTTTAGGAGGCACCTCCGTACATGCCGTCTAAAATTGTCTGTGGTTTCTTAGAAATCTATCTAAATTTAAGTGACAGCTCTAAACAGATTCTTGCTATCTTTTTCCTATTACTTATTGCGAGAAAGAGATATGCTGTACTTTTTAGAATTAAAGTGTGTTCCCAGAATTGTTGTTGAAAGTGTGGCCCAATGTTGATGTTTGTTGTATGGAATAACTTAACACCGCAAATCTAAATTAATAAAGTATATTTTACATTTTACATTATCTTACAATAGCAAGAAAACACCGATATGAATTGACAAGTGACATCCACACACAAGTTGCTGAGTGGCCAGTCTGTAGAGCTTCTACAATGAGGAAGGATTATATGGAGATGCTCTAATGTTCTATACATCGTGACTATAGAAATATCTATCATATCGACATAAAAATGGCAAACGTCATGTTGTCTCTTTTTAACCAAGCAAATGTTGCATTTGAAAAGAGGGATAAATATTACTTGTTGACTACTTCTTTTGGCAATTCTTTTCTGTAACGTCATTAGCATGTACCTTTGAAGCCAGTTTGCTACAAGTCACCTGGTACATTTGCTGTCACATACAGTAACATAGTGTGGACTTTACGATCTTGAAGTATCGATGGAATAAATATTTTTTTATTTGCTAAAATATAATATTATGAATGTGAAGGTATAATAATACATTTTGTGTGTATCGAATATATTTCACCAATATAATGGTGTACATATGATACAATGAATGTTCGCGCCTTTTTTATCATTTTTTTGTTTTTTTTTTGATAATTCTCCCTATAAAAGGAAGGCAAAGGGAACTAATGCCCATACAGCCATGTCTTGAGTATTTGCTATTTCTTCATTTATCGCATTAAAATGCTGGCGTAATACATTTTTATGCATCTTGCCTTCTCTGCAATAGAGAGAACTTGAAAAGAAAACTTTCTTAGCTGTGAAAAAAGGGTGTTATTGGCGGGGTTTTGTGGTGTCTGTCAAGATTTTTATTACAATAATTAAAAATTGTGTCGGAGCAAATTTTGTGTTATAAAAGTGGTGTAGTTTTAAAAACTAAGTGTTTGTGTTGACGTAAAACTAAAAGATTATTAGAATAAAAGGGATTATGGTGTGAAATACGATAAGAACATTTTTGTGGTTATCCACCGTATGAAGTAGCATCATATGGAGACTGTGATCATATATTTCGCGTCAAATACTCCCAAGATGCATTGAAATGTGTTATTCCAGCATTTTAATGCAATAAATGAAGAAATAACAAATACTGAAGACATGGTTGTATGGGCATTAGTACCCTTTGCCTTGAATGATTTTTTTAACAACAGAGGAGTTTAAGGCGGATTAAGATTTTTATTTTAATAATTAAAAATTGTGTCGGAGCGCACATTGTTCTATAAAAGTGGTGTAGTTTTATCATTCAAGTGTTTGTGTTGACGTGCTACTAAAAGATTGTAAGAATAAAAGTGATAATGGTGTGAAATACGATGAGAACTTTTTTGTGGTTATCCACCTCATCCAATAAAAGAAGAAATACTGAAGTTTTGGCTGTATAGGCATTAGTTTCCTTTGCCTTCCTTTTATAGGGAGAATTAAAAAAAAACAAAAAAAATTATTATAAAAAATGCGCGAACATTCAAAGTGGTGAAAATGAAAATTTTAAAGATTTCTACAAAATATTTCTTTGATTTTGATTGATTTAATTAATATCTCTTATTGGTCTGTGATTAAATTAATTATGTAAATTTTGTTTAAGTTAGTTAGATTTTAATAAATATTCTTATGGTTTCCTTATTACTTATAACCGAGGAAAGCAACGCGGCGCGGGGACAGATTTTCGGCTGCCAAACGTAAGTTTTTTCTGCATTAAGGTAGTTATAACTATATGCCAAAGTCAAATGTGAAAAGGTCGGGAAATTGAATTGGTCCAAATCTTCATATCCATACTCTTTCTAATCTGAGTTCATATCATCCTCACAATCACACATCATCGGCCACACACAACATGTAATCTTACCAAATTGACAGGAGTGCAATAGTGCATTATTATTATGTGTGTCGCAGCCGTCTGGTTAAATTAGCCGCATAACTGGATGCCTAGCCCATTGATTGAACGCTGTCATCCAATGAAAGTGCTAAAGGACAACTAGCCAAGTCATTGAGCCTGGAGCCGGCCTTGTCCTTGGAGTAAAAGTGTTCTGTGCATTGAGCGCAACGTTTAACCAGATGGCTGAACGTCATGTCAGCCGTCTGAAAGAAAATATATGTAGAAATGTATATGTCGCAGCCGTCTGGTTTAATTAGACAACCAATTGGATAGCTAGCCCGTTGATTAAACGCCGGCATCCAATTGAATGCCTAGCCCGATAGTTATTTGTACTAGACTCACATAGGTAGATAACGTTAAACGACTTGGCGTTTTGAAAACTGAAAAGTTTTGGTTTGATTCAATGACATTTAGTATATAATTTTCAGTTTCAACTTTTCAGTTTTCAAAACGCCAAGTCGTTTAACGTTATCTACCTATGTGAGTCTAGTACAAATAACTATCGGGCTAGGCATTCAATTGGATGCCGGCGTTTAATCAACGGGCTAGCTATCCAATTGGTTGGCTAATTAAACCAGACGGCTGCGACATATACATTTCTACATATATTTTCTTTATTATAATATCATTGGTTTGATTGGTAGGTTCAAGGTTTTTTTTATGACCATTTATAACTAACATCATTTTGGTTCTTAGTGCTCATAAAAATAACTTTGAACCTACCAATCACTCAAACGATCACAAAAAAGCTCTTCGATTTAAACTACCTGCCTAGGCGTCCAATTGAATGGCTTATTTAAACCAGACAGCTGACATGAGGTTCAGCCATCTGGTTAAACGTTGCGTTCCATGACTTGGCTAGTTGTACTTCAGCTGTTTAATTGGATGCCGGCGTTCAATCAACGGGCTGGCCGTCCAATTAGTGGCTGATTTAACCAGACGGCTGCGACATATACATAATTATCATAATCTAATATACTTCTGATCAAAGCGTTGTGATTAATCAAGCGTAGAAGGAAAAGCACCCCACTAAACACCTGACAAGCACCTCATCATATTTAAAATTTGTTCACATTTACAACATACTCGCAATATGAATTACTGGAAAGCTTATCTACAATACAAGATGACTGCAAGGATTTTTATGCTAGATTTGACAGGGATCACTAAACTATCATAAGAAATATTAGGTAATGGAAGGAATAACACGTTTTCTAGTACCCAAGCAACAGAACTTTTAGATGCTGACAACTCTAATCCATTGAAATCTAGTCAGTTTTTCAATAATTTCAGAAAACTATTTAAAACAAGAGAAGCATTATATATTGAGCGGTCAACAAAATAAAGAAGTAAATCATCTGCATATTGTAGTAATCTTACCCAATATTACCCAATGAAGCGTCTAAATGATAAGTGGTATGTATACATATTGTAAAGAATAGGATTTAACACTTATTCTTGTGGTAAACCTTTTCTAAAGATTCTAGTTAATCTAGTACCATCAAATAGTTCAAAGTGTATGATTCTTTCAAATAATATGGATTTAATAAAATTTATTAACCTACAGTTACACCTAAAAGTTTCAATTTACGTAACAGTTTAGAAACTATGACATTATCATGCGCGGCATAAATATCTGTAAAAGCAGCTAATAAGAATTCATTAGTACCTATATCAGTTCCTATCCATGATACTTCTACCCTTCCTAAATCCGTATTGGCTGTTAGAAAATAAGGATTTATTTACTATAAGCTACTCCAAGCGATTTTTAACCAATTGCTCCGCTTATTTTGCTAAAACCGAACTAAATGTTATGGGGCGAAATGAAAAGGGATCAGAAGAAGCTTTAAAATCTATAATTATTAAAATTCTTGATATTAAAATTTATCCGGCTTCAAGATCGGCACAACTATTTGTGATCTACATACAGGAACTATTGCCTCGCTGTAATAGCTGAATTTGCTAAATTCAAATAATATGTTCTCCAGGTAAAGACGGTATTCCATATTATTTTTTTAAAATTCTGGTAAGTCACCACAATTAACAAAAAAATAATAAGGAATATAGTCTTTATCTGGAGATGATCTCTGAGACCATAATTTCAGAATTAAAGAGAACTCCCTTTAATTCTGCTAACGAAAACAAGGCATGCTAAACACTATTGTAAGTGGTCATTTGAGATTGTGATGTGTTGATCTGTAACTGCAGGAGGCGCGAGCTTATCTAAAAATTAATTAACTAATTTCGGGGATAGAGGACGGAAAGAGAAATAATTAAATCCAGATCAAAAATGTTAAATGTTACGCCAAACTTCTGAAGCACAAATGGAAGGTGAAAGAAAAGCACAAAAGGACCTCCATCCATCACGCTATTTTGCTTTTGTAGTTTTCTCGTATTTTTAAATATGGAACAAAGATTCTCATAATTCTCTGAAGACTTTGACCGACTGTATACTTTTTCAGGCACCTTTCGATTCCTAACAGCCTCAGAACATTCCTGGCCCCGCCAGGGAGGGATTCTAAATTTAAGTACAGTATATCTCTTTCTCGCAATAAGTCATAGGAAAAAGATAGCAAGAATCTGTTTAGAGCTGTCAATTAAATTCAGATAGATTTCAAAGAAACCATAGACAATTTTGGACGGCATGTACGGAGGTGCCTCTTAAACACTGCATTTTAGCACGTTCAATAAGGTCGAAAATTAATGTCAATTTATATGACAGCCATCCTTTTCGTATTCGTTTTGAAAGAAAGAAATAGACTGAACTTAAATTTAAACTTAGCATGTTTTCTCCAGATTTAGGGCCAATGTTATAGTATGACCATGCCTACAACAATGGTATAAGCTGCATTGTATGAATGTATACAACTCAATTAGCAAGGCATTATAGCAAATATAAATTCTTTGAGGCAAAACTTGTTCATCAAAAGTTAAAACTACTGTTTGTGAACGGTGAAGGTTTCCAAACAACTGCTAACATTAACTTTATTACCTACCTAGTTATTATATTTTGATAAATTACACTTCAAATATTACAATTACCGGCTAGTTTATTACTTAAGATTACAATTAACAACTTGGAAGTTTTTAAACACGTTTTTTCTTTTGGTAAGTAGGTACTCAATACTCAAGCGTAACATTGACACTGATATTTACATTTTTGGTGGAAGTAACCAATTGTTACGTTCTTTTCTACAATAGGACACTACACTAGTCTTCTTAATTTAATTATTTGACCACACCACACCCAAAGGATGTTTTCCTTAATATCCTCAGGGGTCCACGCGGCAGGTATACCTGCCTGACTGAACCTAAGCGGGTGACATCAAAAGTGGGAATAAACGCAGAATGTTTAAAATCTGCTAGCTTGGAATTGCTTACAAATATAATAATAATAATATTCACACACTCGCACTTATTATCTAGCCCAAAGTAAAAGCACCATTAAGAGCTTGTGTTATGGATACTAGTTAACGGACGAACAATGATAATAATATGTATAGAAATATACTAAATAAACATATTATAAACATCCATGACTCGTAAACAAATGCTCGTACTCATCAAACAAACATTTGCTCCTACCAGGATTCGAACCTTGACCGAGTAGCCTGTTTAGCAAGGGGTACAGACCACTCGGCCAGCCGGTCGTCAAATATTTGCATCATTTGGTGTGGAAAAAGGAACTGTGCACCTGTTGCCCCCGATTCTTTTAGCACTCCCAGAGATGATATTCTTAGAATTACCTATATAGTTTTAAAAAATCGCCAAAGAGTAGCAAGTAGCACTTTCATTGGAAGAGGCATCTATTCTTTTTATAAAATATATTCACTACGACCGATCTTAGCAACTTGTCGGGGTGAGTGGGAGTGAGAACCGCCTCTATCCAAATAGAGCAAATTTAAAAATTTTGAAAGAGGAATGCGCTCAACTTGCTTGGAAATAAAAAACATTCCAGCGAATAAGCCGGAGTCCAAAGAGAGCCTAATTGAGTTGGTCACTAAGATAGGAAAGGCTGTAAATTCAAACACGCAAACAAAAGACATCACAGATATTTTCCGTATTACCACGAGAAACTCGGACAGTAAAACCATCATTGTCGACTTTGTTAGCGTTATTGCTAAGGACTCTTCACTAAGGGCTTACAAAAAACATAACAAGGGACCATATAAACTAAATACTGAATATGTAAAAATAAGTTGGCCCTCCAAACCGATTTACAGATGTGAGAATCTTACTCCAAAGAGCGAGAGATGATGCGACTGTTTTACCTTGCTCGTGTTTTTGCAAATAGTAATGAATACAAGTACTGTTGGTCTGTTAATGGCAAGATATTCATTAGAAAAAAAGATGGGTCTCCTTTTCAACAAATAAGAGAAGAATCAGATTTGAAATAATTGGAAACTTCTGAATGACTACTTTTTATGTGTTTTATCTTACAAGTTTGCTTTCATTCTGGTTCTAGTTATTATTATTTTTGCTTTTGTATCTTAGAAATTGTTTTACTGATTAATGTTAAAATTAAGTCCTTCCGTCTCATTTATGTTTATCTTATGTTTTCATACTCATATACCATCATAACTATCAGCATGCTTTCCATTTCTATGCAATTTATCCACACCATACACTATTTCTTTACACTTTTACACAACTTTTGAAACTTACTCACTTATACTTGCAAAACTCACCTGTATAATCATCAGCTTGCATTCCATTTTGCTATTTTTTGATAAATGGAGTGGCTCTTGGTTATTGCAACTAACTTTGGATATTTATATTACTTCTGTAAACTGTACTTTTAGCTCACTAATAATCATCAAGACATGCGCAGGTTCGTATGTAAATTGTACTTACATTGAATACAATCATGTTGAATAACCTAGAAATATCTTCGGAAATCGATAGTGTTGCAGTCGGTCAATCGTGTGTTTGCACACCTGAAAATGCTTCAGTACATGTAAGTACCCTCGATAATCCACTCATGTTTGCATGAAAGATTTTAATAATCCAATTAAAATCTTACATGCAAACATAAGAAGTATTGGTTGCTCAACAAATTTTGATAATTTAATTTTACTATTAGATAGAGTACGATTGGATATCGATATAATTGTTCTATCTGAATGTTGGTTGAGCAAATGTCCCTATCTGCCACAAATACCTGGGTACCGTCATTATAACTCTAAGTACTCTAACCAAAATGACGGGGTAGTTGTGTATGTCGGGGATTACTTTGTGCCTAAAGTAGAGGAGCCAGCTGTGGACGATGCAACTTGTTTAACTGTCAAGCTTTCTAATGATATTGTAATAGTTGTTGTGTATCGTTCTCCATCACTCAGAAGCATTGACAAGTTCCTGAACAGTTTGGATTCTCTTCTGTTATCGTTGCGTTCTTTTAAAACCATAGCCTTGATTGGTGACCTTAATATAAATATAATTGATGAAAATAATGATAATAATTATAATCGATGTCTTAACTTGCTAGGATCTCATTCTATGTTGCCATCTCACCTCTTTCCAACACGCAGGGAAAATTGTCTCGATCATGTGATCCTAAAAACCAGTACAAAATCTGTAACGTTGGTTTTAGATTCTTGTTTCACTGATCATTTGCCACTTATTCTCTGCTCTGAAATTAAGCCCAAAGTTACCAAGTCTACAAAAAACAGTACTGTGACGACCGCCGGGATCGTCTTAGGGCGTAGCTCCTACAACTTCTGAATAAAATGCAGACAGACTTTGATATTTCCTCTATTATGGTAACAACACTCACTATACAGTTGGCGCGGCGGTCGTGGAAGAAGTGTGTCAAACATCGTTGTTTGACGTCCGCTCGCGAATCGCGTTCCTAACTTGAAATGACGACAAAATCTATGTGCCAGACTCGAAAGAGTATCGAGAACACCACAGTACACTGAAACGTCTAGATATTCTAGCTTGCGTTAATGACATTGAAATGTTAAATTTTTCAGATATCCATAATAAGGAGAACGCTGAGAATGCCGCTAATATTCTGGTACATAAACTATCTACTATAGTCGAAACTAATACTCATACTATATATTCCTAGCAGAAAGCGCATATCCAAGCCCTGGATTACTCCAGGATTGCTTCGTTGTATCCGGCATAGAGATAAACTGTATCGCAAAACAAAAAAATATCCAAATAATCATATACTGCATATTTCTTACAAAAAGAACAAAAACTTTTGTAATAACTTGTTAAAAAAAATTAAAAAAGAGTATGAGAGTTCAGAATTCAATAAACATAAGAAAGATCCGAAAAAAGCGTGGAATCTCATTAAAAATGTCACTAATCTCAAGCAAACTAATTCTACTTCGCACTGCGAAGAATTACTATCGGGATTCGATGATCCGTTAAATGCTGTATCTATGGTAAATAAATTCTTTGCTAGTGTTGGTGAAAAATTGGGTTCAAATATCATTAATAAAAATCCGATGGCATCTTCTTACCGTATTCTCGATGTATGCAATGACTCTAAATCAAATTTCATGGTTTTGTTGCATGTACACGAGACTGAAGTTGAGAATCATATATTAGGTCTGAAACAGGATTGTGCAACAGGCTGGGATAATATTCCAAATAAATTAATAAAAGAAGCAAGACACGTGCTTATTCCGGTCTTAACGCACTTGTATAATCTATTTCTGTCGTCTGGTATCTTTTCTACAGTGTTTAAAAAGGCAATTGTCCATCCTATTTTTAAAAGTGGAGATCGATGCAGTATCACGAATCACAGACCGATTTCCGTTCTCTCGGGACTATTAAAAATTTTTAAAAACTTCTTAACGATAAATTGATTAATTACTTACACTCTAAAAACTTCTTAGCTCTAAATCAATTTGGCTTTAGGTCCGGAAAATCGACAGAAGACGCGGTCTTGGAACTAACTAGTACAGTAGTTAACAAACTCAACAATAAACTGAATCCACTATGTGTTTTTTTAGACATTTCTAAAGCATTTGATACTGTATCAGTTCCAATACTTCTCGCAAAGCTAGAACGGTTGGGTGTTAGAGGTATCTTACTCGAATTGTTCAGGAGTTACTTGCGTGAGCGAACACGGTGTGTTCGAATCGCTAATTATACTAACAGTGAAGAATCCATTGAATATGGCGTACCACAAGGCAGTGTTCTTGGTCCGACCCTATTTTTGATTTACATTAACGACCTATGTCAACTAAGTCTCCCAAACTGTAAAATCATCACGTATGCTGATGATACAGCTGATAATACATTATAACGCATGGGGTGAATTATGAGGCTAGGTATTTCGCTGAGTCGGCACTAAGAGCAGTTATGCTGTTGTTATCAAATAATGTTCTCACAATTAACCTGAATAAAACTAAATTTATCACCTTTGCGCCAAAAATGTCTTCACAGCCTGACCCTACTTTTAGCTTAATTGTACACAATAATTGTAGCGTGTCCTCAAACTTTAGTTGCTCTTTCCTTCAAGTTTCACGCACAAACAGCATTAGGTATTTGGGTGTCACTGTTGATAGTTTGATGCAATGGTCTGAGTATATTCGCTTAATTACAGTGCGAGTCAGGAAACTCATTTTTGTTTTTAGTAGGTTACGTGTTTTTGTTGATCTCGCTACTCTCAGAACTACATACTTTACTCTGGCGCAGTCGATTTTGTCGTATTGTATAACGATCTGGGGTGGCGCCGGGAAGACTAAGATGTTGGAACTTGAAAGGGCGCAGAGAGCTATCCTGAAGGTCATGGCCTTTAAGCCCATTAAATACCCAACCATTACAAATTATTCTTTTTGGGAAGTTCTTTCTGTCCGTAAATTATTCATCCAACAAGTAGTCTTATGCAAACATGTGAATCTCTCCTATGACCCTTCAATTTTAGAAAATAGGAGAAGGAAATATTAAATCTGCCAAATTCCAAAGTTTAGAATAATTCTGATAAAACACCATTATGACTTCATTTCTCCAATTTTATATAATAAAGTAAATAAAGAGTTAAATATTTATCCTCTTTCAAAACATAAGTGTAAGGTTATTCTGAGTAAATGGCTTCTTGAACTTGAATATGATATTGTGGAATCCTGGAATCCTTGATTAAATGAGTGGAATGAAGTATGTTTAATATCTTATTTATTATATGCACACACAAATAATTAAATATACACAAACACAATTACACACACACACACACACACACTTATACACATTCATACTTACTCCTAATTTTCGTATTGTTATGTTATATAAATATTATGCTTATTTCATGTTTCTGATCATGTCTTGAATAGCTATAATGAGGTGGGCGTTAATAACTGTGACACAGTCACTGACTTCTACAGTTGTTAACGCAAAAATGTATTTGTAAAATTGTCATGATTTGAAATAAAGTTTTATTATATTATATTTATTATATATTATATCTTACTGCTATCAGCTGTTTGTACATTACACACACAGGAGGACCTAGGGATGAGCCTGAGTCCCCCAAAGCGTCATCAGGAGGTTTGTTTATAACCCGCGCTACATCAAAATATTTTGTTTAAGACTTACCAATAAACAGCTTATAATAATAATACGCACGAATATAAAAACTACAATAAAACTTACGCTAAGAAAACTTAACTGATCCAAAAGTCATCATTATTATCATCATATTGGACGACCGGCTGGCCGAGTGGTCTGTACCCCAGGCTACTCGGTCAAGAGGTCCCGAGTTCGAATCCCGGTAGGAACAAATGTTTGTATGATGAGTACGGGCATTTGTTTACGAGTCATGGATGTTTATATGTTTATTTAGTATATTTCTAATATTTATATATATATTTATATACTATATTATTATCATTAATTCTCCGTTATCTAGTATCCATAACACAAGCTCTTAATGGCCCTGACGTTACCAACATAATACAGACTTTGAATAAATTTTACTTACTTACCTCATTTAATTTGAATGACCAAAATGATTTCACAACCCTTTGTGCACCCAAACACAGATTAACACCCAAATATGTAGATTGTTTTTTATTATAATATTTTGTCACGATTTTGCGATGAATTGTCAAAGAGTCTTTGTCATTAATCTGTAAAGCGGCGATATACCACCGGTGGGAGATGACAATAGAAAAATCAATTGTGTCTTGAATCTCATACTTGCCGGGTTAATCTGTGCGCTAGCTGCTAAAGTCATGCACAGAGCCAATAGAGACAGGTGACGAAACATAGATTTACAGCTAATATCCTATAATTATTAAAGCAGCAATCGACTGTTTGAGTCTTTCCAAGTGAACCGAAAGTGCTGAAACCAACCAAAGTGGCGTATTTGCGGTCTGTCGCAAAGCGATGATTGCAACTTTTTAAAATAAAACTGTACACGTAGCCACTGTCGTTTTTATCCGACATCAAAAACGAGGAGGTTCTCAATTCAGTTGGTATTTTTTTTTAATGTGATTCTCTTTTTGTTCGATGCGGAATAGTTGCCGTTTGGTCCCATAAAAATCAGTTAGGTAGTTTGGTTTTTAAATCAATAAAACTGTAATGAGAAAGTCATCTACGTACGCGAAATTGTGGTTTTTTGCTTTCCTATGACTTTTTAGTGAAGCGATACGATAGTAGGAAACAATGTAAGCTGACGGTCACCCATCTAGCTTTAACCTTAAAAGGTATCTATTCTCTAAAAAAAAATTTAAACAAAAATTAAAACCGAAATTATAAAAACTGAATAGGATTAAATTAATTAATTTAAGTAGGTACTCATCACCTACAAACATATTTTTTGGAGTAGGTGCTAAGTTGTTGCCATAAATAATAGAACGTGAAGCACTTAAATTTAATTATTTTATCTTTTTCAGTTTTTTTAAGTCGGTTTTAATTTTTAACCGACTTCAAAAACGAGGAGGGTCTCAATTCGGCCGGTATGTTTTTTTTTTCTATGTATGTACATCGATTACGCCGAGATTACTGATCCGATTTACGTGATTCTTTTTTGTTCGATGCGGAATAGCTGCCATTTGGACCCATAAATTTTTTTTCAAAAACAGTTAGGTACTTTGGTTTTAAATTAAAAAAAAACTGAAATTATTAAGTCGTCTACATATGCGAAATTGCGAATTTTTGCTTTTCCAATGACTTTTAGTGAAACGATACGATAGTAGGAACCAATATAAGTTGACGGTCACCCATCTAGCTTCGACCGTAGAAAGTTATCACTAAAAATTGTGAAAAAAAAATTTAAACAAAAATTAAAACCGACTTCAAAAAACTGAAAAGGATAAAATAATTAAATTTAAGTAGGTATTCATCCCCTAGAAACATATTTTTGGAGTTGGTGCTAAGTGGTTTCCAAAAACAATTGAAACTGATAACAATTGAAAGTAGGTATTCATCCCCTAGAAACATATTTTTGGAGTTGGTGCTAAGTGGTTTCCAAAAACAATTGAAAGTGAAGCACCGACTCCAAAAATATGTTTCTAGGGGATGAATACCTACTCAAATTTAATTATTTTATCCTTTTCAGTTTTTTGAAGTCGGTTTTAATTTTAGTTTTAATTTTTTTTTGTTTAAAATTTTAGAGGATCGTCATATCGTGAATAGGAATTGGTACATGACCATTTGTTTACTGGACGTTATTGACGAACTCTGTTAAAAATATAAAAACGCCGTATCATATTTTATCATGACAGTGCAACTTTTACACGGCCTGATAGATTAAACATTTTAACGGAAGAGAAAAACGTATTAGGTCTTAGAGAGTAATCCTGCGTACTTTTCTACATGCGTTAAAAAAGAATTAAGTATTTACGTGGTCAACCATTTTCATCGCCAGAAGAGGCTGTTGAGAAGTAAAAAAAACATCTTTTTGAGGACACCACGGAGCAGTCATCAAATCGTCATAATCATAAAGTGAGACGATAGCATCACCTAGTATGGGAAACATGACATTACTTACAATGACAGTAGGTATGGCGTGATTTTCATATTTCTATCAAAGATTCGAATAGCCTCTATCGCCATCGTATTGTCGACGATACCTACGAAAATTACGATATCTCTAGTCTATGGTTTACACTTTCACACTTTTCACGTTTAACTTTACACCCATCAAAGCCCGATAAACCCGAGAATATACATATTAATGACGTCTGGGCATTGAAGGATTAA